>OU898281.1:139028333-139680344 GCA_918026665.1 Diabrotica balteata
AAAATTCAAGGAATAATCTACGCTTCAGTGTAAGTTGTAGAGTGATCACGATTATTTACTATTATAACAAGAGTACTTTTAAAACGTTAGTTTTCAAAGGAATAGTGATGTTTTACATTTTTAGAACAAAACGCGCGATTACGTTCAACTTGCCATTCAAGTCATGACGTAGTAGTAGTGTTTAATGTTTATTGCTAACTGTCTTATCACATTTGTTACAACTATTGTACTTTAAAAAAAAATCAAAACATGCCGAACACATTCCTACTCGATTGCGGTAAACAGATCTCCCAGAAGTTGAGAGTTAAGACCCAAAGGCGAATAAAACAACATCGTCCTTTACTATGCTTACGACAAGTAAGACGTGCGTAGTATTCCAACAATCTCGCAACCCGTTTTGAGCTTATCCTTTCTATTCCAATCTTTCTTATATACATTTAACAAAGCATTCCGGTTTTCTTGCAAGCACATTGACAGCGCGCAGAAAAAGGCTTCACCCAGCTGGTTCTGATATGAATAAGAGCCCCAGGATCGGATCACACTAAGCGGTTAAGATTAACTATTTTAAATTAAAAAAAAAATTTATTATTATAGTTATTAATATCACAGGGTCCGGATACTAAGGAAATAGGCAACCGTAGGTGCGCTGGTGCCTTAGAGTCCATAATTTTTGCGGCCCTCAAGTTAGCTTTTTAAGTTTTGTAATTAATTTTCTTTTTATTCAACAAAATAATTGCAACTTCTGCTCCTACTCTAAGCAGAGTTTTAAATTTAAAACCTGCATGATAAAAAAGAACTAACATATTATTATATGTTACGAGCCACTATAATGTTAATTGGAATTGTCGTTAAAGGTCCGTGGCATTATCGTGACTGTCCATTGTTCGCTGGGTGATTTACGACCTATGCCGGCCTCATTAACTCGAACAATGACCATAAGCTATTGGCCAATGTTGTATAAAAATATATCTTATATAATTAGAGTGTCATTCATTATACCGGTCACATATACGACCTGTGGCGCAGCGAAGTGGCCATTGTTGGATAAATAAATATAAAATGAATTCTTGTTGTTCTTTATTTTTTTTTTTTAAAACACCTTTTGCAGAGACTACATTCATTGTTATTTTTGACGAGATAGTGAACATGTCATGTTGTGTTACAACATTTTAGTGTTTGCATCACGAACATATTTGCACCCATTTATTATTTTTTGCAACCACCTCTTGCTTTGGCATACGCTTGTAACCTTGGTTGCCTAATATGCTATTTTCTGACTGCAGCATTGTCTGCATTGTTAATTTCCTTCTCTTTTTATTGAATCTGTTTTATTATCCAAATAAAACATCAATTTTTCGCCTTTAAGATAACACCATCATTTTCCGTGCATAAATTAATATACCTGTTGATACTTACCTTAATTTAAATTCACACTAATTGGGAATCCTTCACTAAAGCTCGATAGAGGACTATTTCTACATTTGGTAACTCCACCAGCTAAAAATATTACGTGGTGAACGCGCGTGCTTATCGCTACATCTGGAATTGGTACATGGTCTGTTGTCGCCTAGCTTCTACATACTTAATATTTATCGTACCGTGTCTTTGTCGCGACTGAATCTATTAATTCCTTGGTATAAGTTGAATTGGTATTTATATTCTGAATTACATTTCTTTTGAATAATTATTTTTCACCTCCTTTCTCAAGAATATGGTTGTTCGAAATCACCCTCCGCACCCCCCCTTCTGTCGAATTATTTTTTTCTGGTTCTTCTAGACGACTCATCAAATTCGTTTCATTAAAGGTTTACGATAATCTTCTTCTGCATAAAGAAAAAATTGCCATATTTCCATCGAAAGGAATGCCAACAGAAGCTAGTCCCACTCTTGCGGACATCCATAACTGGCTTCGTAGGTGATTACTATTCCTTAAATTAGTTACAATAATAATAAATTGATTATTTTGGTTTTTTGATACTGCGATAATTTTAAAATTTATAATTTAATTACTAACCTGAATGAAGTGCTTGATTTTTTTTAAATTGAATAATTTTATTCCAGAAGGCCAATCTGCAGTTTGAGTTTCATCCATTCCCTGCCCCTATACATTCCTTCTATCTACCTGTTTGCTCGCTCACTGACCCCTGACTTTGGCTTGTGTATGGGTTTTCCGTGAACAATTTTTACTTCCGGTCACATTAGGTGTGTAATGATTTTAAAACTGAGATTAACGATTTCTCGCCCATATATCTGAATGTAAATAAGAGGTGCACCAACCGTTGTGTAAATTTCCAACAGTTTAAGCAATTTCTTCAGCCTTTTTCGTTTTTAAAGGTTTCATGATTACGAATTTCGTAAGATGGGTCTTGGTTACCATTCTAAATCTAAATCATTATAATTTTTGTGACTGCATGTCAATCATATCGATTTGTGCGCGTGAAATTAAATATTTGAATGCAAAATTGCTTCGAAACCAACCTTTTCTTGGGTTACTACTTTTTTCTGAACTGCACACAATGTCGTAGATAAACCATATTGGTTTCCTTAGTGACATTACAATAAAGTTTATTTATTCGGAAAACCATACATTGCGTCCTCCATGTGCCCAATTGCTAAGTGCGCATTATGAATTATATCAATATAATTCACAGTTGTAGCGTAATATATATACTATAGACTGAGCGTTTTCGTCAACTGGCGCTAATCTCAGTCGCTCTTTACCACTGATTGTACAATTACATCATATTTACAAACCATTCTAGGTGCTTTGTTGATTTTTTGAGCACCGGTGTTCTTAGAACATTTTTCGCTTCTTTAATTTCACTTATTCGGCTATTATATTCATCCAGTTTAAAAATGATTTATTGTCGACACGTTTTGACCTAGCTATTGAGTTTATATGATTATTAAAACGATTACGCACATCGTTGATATCCATGATAACACTTTTTACTTATATTTACTACGAGTAGACGAGTACCTAATTTCAGCACGAGAACAGAAATGAAGTGAAACAATACACATAACCTCAGCTTTTACTCAAAATTTCAACATTGACCGATTAACAACGGGCAATGTCAACATTGGCCGGACAATGATAGAAATGGTATAATGAATTTAAAATGATCATCAATGTCCCAGTTTCTACGGACAATAACGTTAATTTCCGGCCATTGTCGACAATGGACCCAATTCAACAGCCATTGTCGTTATTGACTGGCCAATAACGTTATTGACCGGATTTACGTTATTGTCGTAACATATATATTAATAAGAAGTAAAAATATCTGTCACTACCAATAACAGATTTGATTAGTAATGATTGTCAACATTTAATAAAAGTCATAAATATTAATTGAACATTGAATCATTTAAATTTTTATAATTGTCGTTTTAAAATATTTTGATATAAATACTTACGATTATTATAGACAAGACAACAAATATAGACGTTGTGGATGTCGAAACCGTAAATGATAAACTTAATAAAAGCAGAAAAAGTGCAATACAAATCCTAGGAGAGATAAGGAGGAAAAATCAGTCAAGAGACAAAAAGACTTATGGAGACACAAGGAGAACGTACGAACAAAAACGATACGAATGCACGCGTACTATACACAACTTAATAAGATATAATAAAGCAGTGAGAAAGGACGTACGAGAATATAACCAAAAAAGATAACAACGGTTGTCGAGGAAAATAAAAGTTTAAAGGTGCTGGAAGAGATGTCAAACTCTAGGTAAGAAGAATATTGTTAAGCTCGAGATCGAAATGGAAAAGTGGTAACAGATAACGATAAGATATTAAGGTAGTTGAAGAATTTTAAACAGAATTATATAGAGAAAGGGGTAAGAAAGACGGTTCCAAGTTGAGAAAAGTTCAGAATTTGGGTTCAGAGGATATCCCAGAATTAACAATAGAAGAAATTATTTTAAAATAGTGGTAACAATTATTATAAAGGAACCTGACTAATCTCAAACTGAGAAAGTTTCTTCTTCCGGATGCTTATCGTCACTGGGAATTGTAAGGTTGAAACCTAGAAGTACACTCTTCTAGTAATTAACTGAACTGCTACCCCCAGTAAACCGGGAAAAAACCAAAAAATAAACTCCAACCAAACTACATGGACTCCATTACCCCAAATTCAAAATAATCCTGATTTGACTTTATAATCCTTCTTTTCTCCAGCGACTAAAAATAAAATCAAAGAAAGCCTCTCATTAGCTTTATTCTGAGTTGATAAACAAAAAGGCGATTAGGACAAAAAAAACTAGCCGAATGATGATAATTAGTGAAGGTTTGTACACTTTTTGTGACCTTGGAAAATTAATTGAAAACTATGTATTTATAAAAATATTGTTGGGATTATAACTATGAATATTTCAGAAGAAGAATGAAATTTAACATATCTTAACGAATATATTATAGGCACAGAGTAATGAAGCGTCTCCTTACATTACCGAATTGCTTGGATATTGATGAGAAACGTGTATTAGGAGAATTTCGAAACAGAAAGAATTACTGACCGTGATTTGACTGATATAATTAAGGAAAATTAATTGAATAAATGATATAAATATGAAACTATGGTTAAAAAATATAATAATGGTTAAAAAAAATCATTTACTTTTAATTAAAATGAAACTCACCCAACGTAACACTATTTCACTAATTAAAACAAAATCAGTTCTTATCCAATAACTTCTAAACTCAAAACAAACGCCTTCTGTAACTTAAATAATTGACCTCTTGAATAACTTAAAAAGGTTTTTCGGCTAACTTGAAACCACGTGCGTTGGCCGCTGGATTCAATCAGTCCTCTGTTCCGTTCAAAGGCTGGATATAAAGTACCTTCTTACACTTTTAAAATCGTTGGTTCCGTCAGCTCCAAGGTAAACGGAAACGACAGGTAGGCATGTTTGACCCATTGACAAAACAATTGATAACCCCATTACATGTATAGTTGGTGATACCTTACAGGCAGAATTAAGTTATTTTTAAATTTTCAGTAACGATAAAGAACTCTTATCGTTACAGTTTTACTTTCCTTACCTTGATTTCAGTAACCAAATTTGTCATAAAAAGTGCATAAAAATACATAAATGTTAAAAATGTATATATTCGACATATTTAAGCGAATAATCTAATATACTAATAATATATTGTACCTTTAATTATAATGCCTTGAAATAGACAGTAGCCCCTTTTTTTGTTTCCATTCTGCTTTTAATGAACATAATATCACGTAGAATTCGTTTTTATCGACGCACAGTAGGTATAAAATAATTTTATCGAGTTAGATGTTATCTTTAACTTCTTCGTTAGGATCTTCGCGGAGAGTTTAATCGTGAAATAACTGATAATTATGGTGTAAATGTCTCCTACCGAGATTCTAAGAGACAAAGAGCAATTGAGCAAGATATGTGTCTAACGATCTTGACAGGTTGCACTTAACACAAATAAAAATGTTATAGGGCATTAAAATAGTTTTTGTAAGATATACAACGGTCAGTTACGTTTTACTTACTTGACTTATACACGGAAGTACTTTTCACATTATAACAGTTTGTTACTGTTACCAATGCCTATACACTTCTACATGTTATTTAGACATAAGTAAGAATATCAGAATAATATGATTCAGGATAGGGAATATTATTATAGTATAAAAATTCAAAATTGTGTTTATATATTATGTTAACTTTTTACTAAGTACATCGAATATTTTTCATCAAAACCACAAATATTTTGACTACAGCTACTTCTGATTCCAATACTTTATTCATAAATTGACCCGAGTGTAACACCAACGAGAAAAACTAAAGACTCTATGTCTGGTTAGAAAAGATAAGTCAATGCGGATATTTGTAGAATTTTTGGTTTAATAAATTGCAAAAAGTTGTGCCGTAATCTTCAGGAATGCATGTTGTGCGATTTACAAAACGTGTACGAATTCTCTAACACAATGCACTTTACAGAGATTAGTACTATAATATTTTAGGATTATCGTGAATCTAAAATTGCAAACGCTTACTGTATAATACATACTTACGAAGCGGGATGCGAACGGTCATACACTCGCAACCAGAAATATTGTAAAATATTGACCAAATCAGTATATTTTAGCATTTTTCTTATACACATCAACAATAAATTATTATTTTCACGAAAAATACAGAAAATTATCCAATATGAACATAAACAGATTTTAAAAATTCTCAAAAAATCTTAAAAAGGATGTCTCTTTCGTCCAATATAAGATGAGAACCAAATTTTTAAGTGGTTAATTATAAAACCCTCCTATTAATTAATCTTTGTCGAAGCAAGGTGCAGTTTTAGACCAAGGAAATAAACCAAAAAAGTACCCTGTGAGACTGAACCGGCCAGTCAAAAGACAGTTGTTGTGAGTAGTATGAACATATGTAACAAAAATCTATATGTTACATGCAGTCGATTTTTTGGACCTCATTCATTATTAACAAACTAAGATCAAAAAACGGCAAATTTTCGCTTTTTTCGTCTGTCAGGAAAAAGTAACGCGTTTGAAACCAATTTGAGAAGAGAAGAAACTTGTAAGTCATATAAAAACCTTCAAAATGGTGTTTTCTAAACGTTCCTATCTTTATTTCGTGCTCAGAAAGTTGCAAAATAAGTCAAAAATTTCGGTTTTGTATAAATGTTAATAACTTATTTTAAAATAACCTTTATGTTACACGCAATATTTGGTCTTGTGGTGCTTAAAACACGATTCAAATTTTCAAGTCGATCGGTCAAAGAGTTTGAAAGTTATTTAATTTGTTTATCCCAAATTAAATTTGTTTGCAACAATATTAGTCATAAAATTAAATAAGTATAATAAATGAAGTCGTAGGCTTCCATGGCCAGAGTCAGAATTATAGTTTATTCGTCTTCCGGGTTTGGACCGTGTCATTTGTGAGTGACCCAAAAGTGGGTTCATCTCGACGTTTCGCTACAATTGTATGTAGCTTCTTCAGGAGAACAAAGAAAAAGAAATCAAAGGACAGGAAGAAGGGTAGTTAGCAACGGTAACTCAGTTACTCAACGCAACCAGAGGCGAATACTAACTACCAAGATGGGCATTTGGTCACAGTAACTCAACTACTCAACGCAGCCAGAGGTGAAAACCAAATGCCAGGACAGGGATTCACGTCCAACAGCTCAGAACACTAACGCGTCGAGAGGCGGGGAGTGAATCCGACGATTACTCCGCTCTCCGCTACCGCTCTATTTATAGTCGCGGTGACCTGTCGTGTCGGGACGTATCCGCACACTCCGTGGCGCGAACGTCAAGAAGCGCGCGCTGGCCAATCATGTGGCTGCATCGTGGTAGCGGGACCGGACGGCGGCTCTAGACTGAGATTCCAGATGGGAGACAGGTAGTATCCTTCCTCTCGATTGATATAATGTGGATTTTTTCGGATCTCTAGAGATTCGCGGATTTTCCTGGAATAAAAGAAGGGGCTCTTAGAAATAATATGGATTTTTTCGAACAATATGGAATGACCGGTTTCTTGGCAGTGTTCTGCAACTGCAGAATGGGAGAAAAGACCTGATCGAATGCATCTTTGATGCTCTTGAATCCGAGTTTTGACGGAACGACCAGTATTGCCAATATACACATGTCCACATGAACAAGGAAGAGAATAGACACCACAGGAAGATAGGAGCGGTAATGGGTCCTTAGGAGAGGGTAGATATTGTAAGATTTTCTTGGGTGGTTGAAAAGTAGTCCTGATACCTTTTTTGGGAAGAATTTTGCCAATCCTATCAGTGACACTTCGAATATACGGAAGAAAAGCCACAGGAGTATTACCCGAAGATTCTGAATTTGTAGTCCTAGGGTGTAAAGGGGGATGTAGATGTCGGTGTGTAATATTTTAAATTGTGGACTTGGAGTAACCGTTGGCGACAAGGGTTTTTTGCAGATGGCCAAGTTCTTCTCTAAGGTTGTCAGGTTCAGAAATCGAAATGGCCCGATGGATGAGAGAGTTGATCACAGAATTCTTTTGGGCAGGATGGTGGTGTGATGAAGCATGTAGGTAACGACTCGTGTGAGTCTTTTTTCTATAAACAGAGTGACCCAATCGGCCATTGGGCTTGGAGGTGACTAACACATCGAGAAAGGGAAGGGACCGATTATTTTCTACTTCCATTGTGAATTTTATACTCGGATGTTGTGAGTTAAGATGATCTAGGAAGGAAGAAAGGGTATGTTGACCATGGGGCCAGATGATAAATGTATCATCAACGTAGCGAAACCAGACTTTTGGTTTTAAGGGGTAAGATTCTAGGGCTAAAAACTCAAAGGCTTCCATGAAAATGTCAGCAATGACAGGGGAAAGGGGAGAACCCATTGGTGTTCCAGATATTTGTTTGTAGAAATTGCCTCTAAAAGAAAAATATGTTAAAAGGAGGCATTTTTCCGCAAGATCTGCCAAAACCAAAGACTTGTTATCATTTGTCAAGTGATCTCGCAGAACAACTAGAGAGTCATGTATGGGGATATTGGTAAATAGGGATGATACATCGAAACTGACGAGAATGTCTTGGGGATCGACCGTGAGGGAGGAGATTTATGGTGATGAAATGTGTGGAATTTCGGACATAAGAAGAGGTACGACCAGTATAGGTCTTAAACTGATTCGACAAGTACTTTGCGAGTTTGTAGGTAGGAGAGTTAATCGTAGTCACAATGGGACGAAGAGGTACGTTGTCTTTATGGATTTGAGAAGACCGTAAATTCTGGGGCAGATGGAGTTTTTCGGAACTATGGACTTCTTAACATCATCGGAAAGATCAGATTGTTTGATGGCATGGGAAATTTCGCGTTCGACTCTAGAAGTGGGGTCTCGAGAAATTGTATTATAACAGGATGTATCCCTAAGTAAGTCGTTTACTTTCTCTATGTAGGAAGTCCTCTCAGTCTAGAGCCGTTGTCCGGTCCCGCTACCACGATGCAGCCACATGATTGGCCAGCGCGCGCTTCTTGACGTTCGCGCCACGGAGTGTGCCGATACGTCCCGACACGACAGGTCACCGCGACTATAAATAGAGCGGTAGCGGAGTAATCGTCGGATTCACTCCCCGCCTCTCGACGCGTTAGTGCTCTGAGCTGTTGGACGTGAATCCCTGTCCTGGCATTTGGTTTTCACCTCTGGCTGCGTTAAGTAGTTGAGTTACTGTGACCAAATGCCCATCTTGGTAGTTAGTATTCGCCTCTGGTTGCGTTGAGTAACTGAGTTACCGTTGCTAACTACCCATCTTCCTGTCTTTTGATTTCTTTTTCTTTGTTCTCCTGAAGAAGCTACATACAATTGAAGCGAAACGTCGAGATGAACCCACTTTTAGGTCACTCACAAATGACACGGTCCAAACCCGGAAGACGAATAAACTATAATTCTGACTCTGGCCGTGGAAGCCTACGATTTCATTAGTATATTCTTTTTCGAAATTTCTCTCTCTGTGCGCCCAAGATCCCTTCCAGAATGCCTCTCTTCGAAACTTTTCCTGCATTTCCGTGATCTCGAATAATCTTCCGCTAATATGATGAGATAAGCATCGCCAATTGCAGTTTTATTGATAACGCCTTGGCTGCCACTTGAAGAATCTCCAACAAAAAGATGATCCTAAATAAAATTGATAATAAATAGAAATACACTTTTAAGTTGCCCTGTATAAGCTTTTATTATTTTTATAAATTATTGGTATTAGCTGGGCATCTTTTTAAAAATTATTTCATAGGACCCATAGATTTTAGTTAATGTGTTGTAGAGATGTTGTAAAAATAGCTCCTTCAACTACTAAGTATATACTTAGTAGGCAAAAAAAGAATATAACACAAAAAATTTAACATTTAACTCTATATACTATACTTTGATAAATACATTTAACACAAAATACTTTTTAACGATCAAAAAAATACTTTTTCAGTACTTACCATCAGAGTAGAAGTTATGTTCGGCAATATCATCATCCGTACTCATTTCTAAACAGTTACACCGTGTCATTATTTTAAATATCAAACTACCTGTTGATATTTAAAATAATGACACGGTGTTTTCGATTATGCTATATAGTACATTGAACATACTAAAAAACACTGTTTTGCTCTGAAAACTATAATCAAACCAACCAGACCACACAAACACAAAAATGTGGCGGATAAACAATAATAGTGCTGTTAAGTTGGATGCCAACGGAGATAAGTACTACACATATCACCCTGGCTTCTAAAAATGTGTCTACCTCTATTGTCTTCCAAAGAAAACACATAATTTAGGAGTAGTTAAACTTTGCACCTCTACATTGCAACAGCCAATAGAGATTCAATATATCCCTTGACCACAAAATTTTCTTATATTTAAACTACACGACTCTACACTTAACTCAAAAACTTCAAAATGTCATTTATCCCCCTTGGCCTCTCGAAGCCTCAATTAATGCAGCACGCTCACAGGAATTATTATTGAACATCGTGAAAACTCAAAAAATCAGCAGATAAACTGAACCGTCTCGAAAAATAACTATTTCGTCCAACAAAATAAACGTGCAAATCAAAAATTCCAGGGCTTAGTCTAGAGTAAGTGACTTAACACTCTGTTCGGAATCCAGTAAACACTCCCTAGGTGTCTCTTGTTTTCGCTTTCATCCCAAATTCATCCCTGAATAAGTAACAAATACCGAAAGCCAAGTGTTTATGCGAGAATGAACTCCATATATGCTGAGATTGGGAGACGTTTTTCAAAGGAAATGTCAAAGGTTCTTGGAATGAAATGAAATCATTTAATTTAAAATTGAGGTTTAATTGTACTAGCGAATTACCCTATCCAAATTATGTATGCGAAGAAACGAAGTACATGGTAAATAAAAAAAATTGTATTGGTGGAAAAGGCGCTATAAGTCTAGAAGAAGATTATGTATATTAATGAACAATATCTTATTTTACGTATTATATCCTTGAATTTTACCAAAAAGTGTTGTTCTAATAATTAAATCTTTGAAGTATTGAACGATGTGATAAATGAATCGACTGAAGCATTTTTGTGTACGACTGTATTCACTAACCAGAGCGGGACATGAAAGATTGTAAATTTATTATTATAGCCTCGCATCATCCACCCGAAACGCTTGCGGGTTTTAAATAATTTGCATTTTAAGCTGCAAAATTACGCCTTTTAAAACATATACTGTGTGACCAATTGAAACATAGTAATTGTTTCGACCGGTATATGCACTGTTATTAAAAATTTCGATTTAATTACTAGGAATTGGACGTTTTAAAATATTATTCATACTGTTATATCCCGGATAAGGTGGAAGTTGAAAAGGAGCTGTAATTTCAAAGTGAAACAAGGTCTGCTCATCGTAATTACTTAACATTACATTTTACACATTTGTCTTGATTCTAGTTTTTGTGTTTCGACCTAACATTGCAATTCGATCTGGACCCATTCGTTCTACGTGATCTCCCTAACAGCGGCGTCTTGCTCCTATCTATTTGAGGTCCTGCACTACCAATTCTCTTAGTGTACGTTCACACAGACTGCTATGGCGCGATCAACGATGCGATGTTTTGTTATGCTATGCGTAACATAGCAGACTATTACACTGGAGAACACATTTTTTGTTGAGTTAGATCCGACACTCGTTTTTCACTAATTTGTGTCCTCTGAATCCTCTGAATCTGAGAATAACCTCGATCTTGTCTATCACGTCAACTTTTTAAACTACAGAATATCCTCAAAAATCATGCATATAAAAGAACATAAAATAAAACATACCAATTCTACAGTTTACAAAACATTTAATGTAAGTTAAATCGAGTTCGTATAAATAAAGTTGTTTAATTAGTGAAGAGTACTTACAAATTAAGACAAAAATGTTTGCGTTTACAGCTTTTTCTTGAGTATTCAGTATGTGTACATTCGCGCTTGATGCTCCAACAGATCATTTTAAGGTCAACACAAATGATCGATTGGTGCATGTGATATTGCAACAGATCAATGACTTCCTTTATGTCGTCATATTCTTCACGCAAACAAACTGAATGGCCAATTGGAACTGAACCAAATAAATTTCCATTGTGGAGGAGAACACACTTCAAGCTCCGCTTTGAGCTATCTATAAACAGTCGCCAGTCAGTTGCGTTATAGTTTGAAATTCCCAATTCTTCCATTAAACCACTTACATCACTTTGAAAGTATTGCGGAAATGCACTTTCTCGTGTTCGAAAATAGGATATCTTGGCTCCCTTTTCAAGCAAGTTTTTCTCATTGATTCGTGATGCTAAGAACTCTTAAGCTTTTTTGGATAGTCCCAAATCTCATACTAAATCATTTAGCTCTTGCTGCTCGAATCCCTTACGTACGGAGTCATCTTCAATTTCGAAATCTTCATCGTTGGAGTGGCTTTCATCTACACTATATTCGTATTCCCCTTCTTTTAAAGAGGAAAATTCATTGAAGACTAGCACTTTCGGGTGAATGCGGCACTGAGCGTATAGCTGACGATAAACTAGGATACTCTATCTTAAATTTTTTCTTCTTGTTATATCCTGATGTTTTCACTATACAAAAGTAACAATCACTTGAATGATCTTTGGGCTCGCGCCAAATCGTAGGTATAACAAATGGAAGTTTAGCACGTGTTCCCTTGGTCACACATTATGAGGTGCCCATGCTTTCTCTTGATCACCAAGTCTCACTTTAAAATAGACAAAATATGCTTGTTTGACGAATGTACTAATGTTTGCCCTTTGATTGGGAATGGTAAAACTGCCACATATTTAACAAAACGAATAGGGGCTGTTTTCGCACTTACGACGTGTAGGATCAGAGGTAGCCATAAGGAAATGTTTCAGTTCAAACACACTAAGTAGGTAACTTAAGTAAGTTCACTAAGTAATTCTACACACTTAAGTAACGAAATACTAAATGCTGCTAACCAACACACAACGTTTCACCACGGTATAACAGACGTAACTGAAGTGAACACGTGTAAAGTCAAGTCTAGACCAGTTGCAGTTATCAGAGCGTCATTTTCCACCAACATGCGCCCCATCCACATAGAAAACGAACGTGACGTGATAGAAGAAAAGTAAAAACAGTTTTGAAATCAGCACATCTAATTTTATAGAAAACAGCTAAAAATCTAACTCAACAGAAATTTAGTTTCACATTATTACCCAGTGTTATCTGTAGGTGTTTCTTGTAAGCTAGTAGCCAGCATAGTCTTTTCTGTGTCGGACGTGACGATGGAAAGAAAACTGAAATATATATTGCGGAAAATTCATTGTTAAAGTACAATATTTTCAAAAAGTGTTTAAATAGAAAACGTAAATGTGTTCACAAAATTAATAGAAAATAGCGATATTTGGAGAGTTTCATCATTTATTTGATAAACTAATTATGCACCCTGATAAATTTCGAGAATATTTTCGGATGTCTTTAGAAACATTCGACTACATTCAGAGAGGTATAACTCCTTAGGTAGAGAAAATGCACACAAACTGGATAATAATGGAGGAAATCATTGGGCGTTAAAGGATGGCTCACAATAACTTCTAAGGTAAATTTGAATATTAAACTAGTACATCGAATATTTTCAAAAACCTACTAAAAATACAGGTAGTTTCGTTCGCTCACGATCACACTTCACTGTTAGAAACTTATTTAGTTAGAACTAATTAGATTTCATTGGAACATATAAAAAGTAAGGTGTTTATATAATATTGTAACTCAATGGTGTAACTGTTATAATGCATATAAAAAATACACAAGACTAATGACTTGTAACCAGAGTCTGCTCCAGACGACACTATAAGGCGCTCCCTAACTTTCGCGTGATTGGTTGGTGGGTGGGTCCCAATTTAAAAATTGGCGGGTTTCATGTTTATTAAAATGACAATAAAATTGAGGTATTGTTGCACAGTATATCGCTAAACAATTTATTAGCAATATATTGTGGTATTTGTACAAAGCGGATGATATTCACATTTTAGGATTAAGCTGACTAGTACAGTTTTATTAGAAATTAAAATTTATTTTTCTTTTGACATTATGTAGGTAAAATTAAATTCAGACATTGTGTTTATTTAATTTTGATATGCTAGTGATGCTTTTTTTTATTAGATATATAGATATTGTTTTAATTTTTTTGTTTAGGTAATTTTTTATTAAGATTCTTTTATTAAGATTATTAAGATAGAGGTTCCTCTTACTATTTTTTATTTCTAGAACATTCATTACCATTATTATTCTCATTAGCTTTCTCTATGTGGAATCGGCTTCTCTAAATATTTTCCTCTAAACTTTTCTGTTCTCTTCCAGGGACTAAGTACCTCTCCGCTTTTTGTATGAGATTATGGTTTTTCAGAAACATGTAATTTCTGTTCATCCCTTTTTTTACTGCCCTACATTCAGTACCATACATCATAGCTGGTCTAAAGGCAGTCCTATACAATTTACCTTTTAGTTTTCTTGGTACCTTTTTTTATCATACGTCACTCAATTTGCCTCTTTCCTTTACCTTTAATTGAAATATTAGAAATAAAACGGTAATACCAATCCTAAAAGCCGAACATTATCATCTTTTATGAATTCTTGTCCATCCAAGCCAACTACTCCATCTGGTCTTGAAATTTCATCTTTAAAAGAATATTCTAAATATTTTGTTTGTATCCAACTTAATTTTAATCATTTTTCTTCAAGGACCTGTCTCCGCTACTCTTTTCTACTAATACCCACGAGGTTCAGTTGTTATCTAATCCAGCACAAATAAGAATAAATATGGGCGAAACCCTGATTTTCACCCATTTTTACGCAAAATTTGCCAGTTTCACCTGTAATCGTTCTAACACTATAATAGTTGTTTTAACACTATTATAGTTGTTACTTGCTCATACTCCACTAACATATTCAGCCGGCACTCCTTTTCTACTTAATCTCTGCCACAGTAGGTTTCTGATATCTTCATCATGTGCTTTCTCAAGTTTAATAATACAATGTAAATTCACTCTAAATTGTTAAATTAGCTCTTTTAATAGCTCTTTAAATAAAAAAAAGCATCACTAGCATATCAAAATTAAATAAACATAATGTCAGAATTTAATTTTACCTACATAATGTCAAAAGAAAAATAAATTTTAATTTCTAATAAAACTGTACTAGTCAGCTTAATCCTAAAACGTGAATATTATCCGCTTTGTACCAATACCACTAATAAATTGTTTACCGACATACTGTGCCACAATACCTCAATTGTCATTTTAATAAACATGAAACCCGCCAATTTTTAAATTGGGACCCACCCACCAACCAATCACGCGAAAGTTAGGGAGCGCATTATAATGTAGTCTATCTGAGACCCCTTAATTCTAACATTTATTAATTTTCCCATATCCATATCGCTCGCTAGATATGCGACTACTGGCGATGAAATCAAACATTCTTGAAAACCAAACCGAAGCGTATACTAGCTGCTATTAGCGTATGATCGCATTGCACTAAATCGCACGCCATTTGAATAAGGCTCTTAAGATACAAGTGTTTGATAAAATCGCATAGCAAAGCATCGCATCGCTGATCGCTCCATAGCAAACTGTGTGGACGTACACTTAAAATGTCCTCGTCCTTTGTAAAAATTAATAGTACTTATTGAACCTAAACCCAGGAAGAACTTATTTTATATTAAATATACATTGTATTCACTACATTACGTGTATTCTTTGGTTAAATAAATAGATATATTCTTATGATTTTGTTTATCTAAAAATTCCTGTCTAATCGATATAATGAGAAAATGGATTTAACCTAAATGGAAATATCTCACAGAAAAATAAGGAAAATTCATCGTTTCGTGGAATAACAAATTCCAATTAGCATTCAATAAAAGAAATGTAATGGAGGCAGCTGACTAAACATTTTGTATGTTTTCAGTGAATTTATTTTCGCAATGAGGAATAGAGAGACTCATAAACGAGACGGTGAAACTCGGGTGCGCGGTTGCCACCTCAAATTAATACAATGTTTTGTGTTTGCCAGCGAAATAACAGCTCTAAAACTTCGTATATTTCAACAACTTTACAGTTCGTTTTATATTATTTCTTAGTGACACTTACTGTCTTACAGAGTGGTAATGTACTCCAGAGTTTAGACTGTATTAAAATGTTTAGTCTTTATGAGTTTCATGTGTCGGCTTTATTTAACCTATAGTTTACACTAAATGTTAGTAGAAAAAAAAGAAAAGTTAATATTGGTTTATCTTTTAAATTTAGAAAACAATGAAAAATTATATTTTTCAATAAAAATATTTTTTTATGAAAATGGAATCTTTTTGATTCATTGGTCATTACAAAGGATATGTATGATAGGTCATTTCGAGAGGTTCTGTGGTGATTAGAAATGAGAAAACAGTTCCCTGTGGCTATGTGAATATTGAGGGAGATATACAGTGTAGGTAAAAGTTTATGGTCGCTATGGTAAAATTTAACAGGATATCTAACACAGATATACAATCATATATTCAGCGAATAGACAATCATATTTCCCCTTTGTCTTCCCTCCATAAATCTTATTGACGATTAGTTCCGACCAGAGATATTTTACATATTCTCTGGTTCCGATCCTAATATAGCTAAAAAACCAGAGGTGGGTCCTCTAGTTTTTAAAAATTTTATCGGAACCGTTTTTCGTAAACTGTAACTAGTTGATTGTTTACCAATATTTAAATTAGCGAGTACACAAACATATTGGCTTAATTACTATTAAACTGGGAATAAGCCACAATTAAAGATAAAAATACGTTTATTGACGTTTCAATTTCCACTTCGGAAATCGTTCTCCAAATACAAACAGTAAATTAAACAAATTTTGTTTTTTGTTACATAGTGAAAAATTCTTCTAATAATTTAATTTTATCTGACTCATTTATATTGACAATTCAGACATACATTATGCATTTTAAAGTAGACGACTTTAAAATGATATTGCCAATATTGTTGAGTTGCGCTCCTGAGACGACTTTACTTATAAGATAGTTCATTCGATTACATGAAATCAACTTTAACTTGAGAATATCCTAATTAACTTATTAAAAAATGATTATCCGTTATCGTTTATAAATAAAGAATTTTCAACAATCGATCGAATAGAACAGAACAACTTAGAACGAGATACTACAGCATACACAATGAATAATATGAAGAAAATAATAATACCGTACATAAAAGGACTATCAGAAAAACTTAAAAAGATAGGAAATAAATTCAACATTTCAACAACATTCAAAACAACAAACACGTTGAGATCTATTTTGTCCAAAACCAAACCTAACAATGAACAAGAAAGGACAAAGAATTGCATTTATAAAATACGTTGTGAATGCGATCAGTTTTATTTAGGTGAATCATCAAGGCCATTAAATGTTGGAATAAGTGAACATCAATCTTATATTAAAAATAAAGAATTTGATAGATCTCAAATCTGTAAACACGGATGGGATAATGAACATAGGGTTCAATGGAATAATTCAAATGTAGTCCTAAAAGAAACGGACGGTAAAAAAAGAAAAATCAAAGAAGTGGCTCTAATTATGCTAAATGAGGCCAATTGTGTCTCAAATTCCTCGGCAGAATGTAGTAGGATCTGGTTACCAATATTGAAAGAGGAAGTTATTAATAAGAAAATACCAGTATTAGTAAGTCAGTAATATATAGAGGATACATCATTTATGTCTTTTAAATAACGTAACATATAAAATCAGAATTTTGATGTTTGTTGAAGGTAAACTAAATTCACGAACAAATACTTACAATGTCGGGATAGTATTATGAGGTTTTTTTCCTGGTTTTCCCTCATAATTTACTATGGAATCACTAACAGGAGAATTTTACTGTCATCATGTCATGTGTTTGTCTTTTTAAAAACGAATTACATGCTATGATTTTTTTCTGACGGATATTCTCAAGTTAAAGTTGATTTCATGTAATCGAATGAACTATCTTATAAGTAAAGTCGTTCCAGGAGCGCAACTCAACAATATTGGCAATATCATTTTAAAGTCGTCTACTTTAAAATACATAATATATGTCTGAATTGTCAATATAAATGAGTCAGATAAAATTAAATTATTAGAAGAATTTTTCACTATGTAACAAAAAACAAAATTTGTTTAATTTACTGTTTGTATTTTGAGAACGATTTCCGAAGTGGAAATTGAAACGTCAATAAACGTATTTTTATCTTTAATTGTGGCTTATTCCCAGTTTAATAGTAATTAATTTACAATGCCACAAGAAAATAGCTTCAGAACATATTGGCTATTATCGTTTATGTGTATAAGTATTGAATTAAAAGAAACTAACGAAGGATATATTTATTATAGCTTGAAAAATAAATTAAACAATACAAATAGTACTTACATTTACATTACACATTATTAAATCGCGAATCGTCTAAATTGTCGTTTAAAAAACATAAGTTTTTCCACTTTTCTTGTTAACCGTATTCTTCTTTTATTTAAAATTAAACTTGATTTTGAACATGTGTTCACAAGCAACAGATTTTATTACAATACTACAATATTTTATAAATATAGTGGTTAAGTTACAATATACATGGCGATGGTTTTACCACCACGGTAATGGACAGTTCCAATCTCCGTTCGAAATTTCTTGTGGGTAATATATCATCAAACAAATACATGTCGACTTCTTTTATATCTCTCTATACAGACGTATGTTTAGATGAGTCATGTCATGTCATGTTTTCTTGTACTGGTTAATTTTCAAGATTTACTAAACTTATGCAAAGACTCGTTTGGCGGTGGATACACGATTTCACGTTTTAAGAAATGTCATAGTCTACTGAAATATCCCGTCCCAACGCAGTTTTAAACATTCAGAATTTTTCAAACATGTGTTGTATCCCGACAGAAGTGAAAGGGTTAAAGTGTATCAGTAGGGTGCTAACCTGGCTGTAGACTCCCTCCTCCTTTATCCGCGTTTGAGACCGACAACAGTTATGTCGAGCTACTCGATCCATCTAACAAAACTGCAAGCGGAATTAGAAATATCATTTTCTATACTTATTTTAAGTTAACTTTCCTTTTCGTCATATCTGTGATTTCCATATTAATTTAGCATCCAAATGCTATGCAAGGATATTTTTTAACTTATTAGAAAAGGTAATCAAAAACAAATAAAAAAAAGTTTTCAATGCTTGCGTACTATGGTCTGTTTTTTAACCAGGAGGAGTAATTCAAATTTTTCGCGCCATAATGCTTGTTTGTAATTGGTCCAAGCGCAGGCAAGTTTACTAAATTATGACATATTGACACTAATGACATTTGTGAAATTTTAAAATTCTAAATTTATATTGACGATTTTTTGTATTTTCTGCGTTATTTCTTACATTCATAGATTTTTCGTTTGCATTTATATAAAGAACAGTTCTTTTCAGAACTATTTAATGTTATTGAGATAACAATATGGATTCAATGCCCAAGTACTAGTGGTAATTATTCTTCTCCACCTTAAAAACGCCGAGTAGATTTGAGTTATTTATCAACAAATAAGAAACAATGTATTATAAACATATATAAAAAAATGAAAATTGATAATTCTGGATTGAAAATAACAGCCACAGTAGCAAAAGTAAAACAGGCAGCAGGTTAGTTTTGCAGATTAGTTATTATTAAAATCAAGACTTACTAAAATAATTTGCTAATATTAGGTGTTGCGAATTCAACTATTTACCAAACAATTAAAGAATATAAGCAGACTGGTGATATGCGAATATTATTTAATGTGATATTTTTATAGATGATATTTATACTAAATATTGTTTAAAGTGTTTATAAATTTATAAATGTATGTTATTTATATCTAATTATCATAATAAAAACGGCAACTATCTTTTAAATTTAGTGTACATTTGTTACGAAGCATTTTCATTTTGTTTTCATTACAATAAAAGAACATATAGTAAAGTAATGTGTTTTAGTTTGATTGTATTGATACAGTTGGTTTTGTTCTTCCTGGTTGTAGATAATCACAAGAAAACTGCAAAATTATGCTTGAATGTAACATAATAGCTTGAATTTGTTAATTTTAGTCAATTTTATTTATTGATAACAAATGTTACACACTCAAGAATCCAAAACAAGAATCCAGCATTAAAAAATTGCGAGTACACACTTATTTATACAAAGTATCTTTTTGCATCATAGTGCTTCAAATAGAACCTAAAGATATTGATACATAAGTTAGGTAAACAAATTTATCTAATGAGGCAACTGATTACCAAATAGGACTACACCTAAATTTTGAACCATAATTTATTCTGTGATGGGAAAAATGAAAAAGTGAATTTTAAAGCAGTGAACGGGAAGGAGTATGTAAAACAAATATTCAGGAGATTGGATTATTAAGCTTAAAAATAATGATCAGTCAAAGTTAACTCTTCTGCTAAGAAAAAAAACCTATATTCAAGAAATTAATAACATCAGAATAAAAATATGGTCTACACAGTTTAAAAGAACAGTATTTCAGAAATCTTTGAACTCTCTCTAACTTTTTGATACATGCATTTGCATAGCTTTGTTGCATACTTATTAGATCTAAAAGACAAATTTATGTGAAAAACCAAACTTAGATGAATGTGAAAAATATCCTTTTTTTATTGTAATAATTGTAATATTTATTGGAAGTGAATTGAAAAAAAATATTATTCAAACATAAATTAACAAAGTTAGGTTAGAATTGACGTGGAAGGTTGTCAGGTATTGATTACTCGATTACCGCAAGGCCGAGATAATCAACAAAAAAAGAAGATGTATTTGGTGACTTTTCTAGTAACTTTCTTGGGTGTGAATCTGTCTTTTTGGTTTACTCCTCCTGGTTAAAAAACAGAGTATAGCAAAGAGATTTTTATCACCCTTATCGGTACTTGAATCAAAACTGTATCCTTTTGTTTGTGTGTATAGCTGATTTCAATATAAATAATTACATCAGAATGCTACGTGGCTAATTTGTGTTTGGTATTCGTAATAATTTCTTAGTACCGCGTCCTCTATAAAGCTTTTAGGGCCCCGGGTTATCAATAAAGCAACAGTAAAATGGCCAAGACCTGTCCTGTGAACAAGTGCATTACCAAGATAAATGGCAAGTTGTTCGCTTGTTCTGATAAATGCAAATTTGCAGACAATATAAATTTGATTTTCTCGAAGATAAATTAAAACATTACTAGAATGACACGAATTAATGATAAGTAATGATGACATACTTACCATGGATGCAATTGGGTGACAAGCCAAAAAGATGACTGTTATTTTAATGTAAAATACGAAATTTTGGAATGGGAATAAGATTGTTTTTGTATAATGTATTTGTATAACAGTGTAGTCCATTACAATTTTATTTAATGTCCATAATTATATTCAGTAAGACAGTGTTTCAGATTTGATTCTGGTGAAGTAATTGGGAACAAATTCTATTTAATTTAAATTTTCATTTTGATTTAATTTGTTTGAAAGCAGAAAAAGCACGTTTTCACTAATATCTATTGTAAAACTGCAATAACTTTGCTAAGATAATTTGCGAGTTTGGAAATAAATTTTCTAGATATTTTTATATCTTCTTCTTATGGTGCCCTATCCGATTAGTGGATGTTGGCGACAATTATGGCATACTCCTATCGATCTTGTGTGGCTCTAAAGAGTGCATGGACATCGAGGTTTGTCCAATCTCTTATGTTTTTAAGCCATGAGTATATCTTTCTTCCAATGCCCCGTTTTCCTTCTATCTTTCCTTCCATAATAAGCTTTAAGAACTGATACTTAGAATTTTAAAATATATTACCCAGATAAGCAGTTTTTATTCTTTTTATTATTGGCAATTCTCGTTCTCTGCCCACTCGATTTAATACTTTGACATTTGTTGTGTGATCTGTCCAGGGAATTTAAAGTAGTCTTCTAAATACCCACATTTCAAAGGCCTCCAATTGGTTCATCACATTGGCCTTTACGGTCCAGGTTTCTATACCATATAGCAGTATGGAGTAAATGTAACATTTTACAAAGCGATTTCGAAGCGTTAAGTTAAGGCTGCTGTTGCTTAGCAAGGTTGTCATATTAGTAAATGCTGTTCTGGCTTGCTCAATCCTGCTACATATCTCTATGTCTGGATCTAGATCTTCCGTTATCCAACTACCGAGATATCTAAACTTGGGGACCTTTTGGATGTTCTTATTGTTTACTCTTATATTTAATTGCATATTTCGTGTTCTACTAACCACCATTACGTTCGTCTTGTCTATATTAATCTTTAAGCCCAGTCATTCTCCTTCAGTGTTTGTTCTATCTATTAGTCGTTGTAGCGCTTCTTGGCTATCAGCTATTATGACTGTATCATCAGCATAGCGAAGATTACTAATAGTCTGCCCGTTGATTTGGATTCCATCTTCAGTGGCACTTAAGGCTCTGTCGAAAATCGTTTCAGAATAAAGATTGAAAAGGAGGGGTGACAGAATACAACCTGTCGTACACCTTTTTCGATTGAGAAATATGATGTAGATTCCAGTCCTACTCTCACAGATGCCACTTGATTCATATAAAGGTTCTTTATGATTTTAAAGTCTTTCTCATCTATCAAACGTTCCTGGAGCAATCTTACTAATTCTGAATGATTTCTGGTAATCTATAAAGCATAAGAATACATCTCTTTGCTGATCTCTACATTTCTGAAGTAGAACAGTTAAGCTATAAAGTGCTTCTCTTGTACCAAATCCTTGTCTGAAACCGAACTTTGTGAGGCTAATGTCGTTTTCACATCTGTTGTATATTCTTATGAGAATTATCTTTAAGAAGAGTTTTAGGACCTGGCTCAAGAAGCTGATCATTTGGAATTGGTCGCAACTATTAGCGTTTGGCTTTTTTGGGATTGCTATAAAGGTTGATTGAAGCCAGTCCTGTGGTATTTGACTGAACCCATAAAGGTCATTAAAAAGATCTACCAAGGCGTATATATTGTCTTCACTCAACATTGTTAGAACCTCTATGTATATGTCGTCTGGGCCTGGTGCTTTTCCCCATTTACTCTGTTTGATTGCCCTTACAACTTCTGACTTCAATATTTTGGGATCAATATACTTTTATATTCACTTTCAGAGTTTTTTCTAGTGTTGTCTGAGTATAGTTGCTATGTGTAGTTTCTCCAATGTTCATGTAGATCTTTGGGATCAGTAATTCATTTATTGTCCTTCACAATACTGTTAAAACTGCAAGGTTTTGTATGACCTGTCACTTCTTTAACGAGTTTATGTATGTTAAAGTGGTCATGTTTTTCTTCCAATTCCTACATTTCTGCACACCTGTCTAGCAGCCACTGTTCTTTAGCTTTGCGACACTCTTTTCGTATTTGTCGGTTAATCTGCTGATGTCTGGTTCGGTCTTTGTTTTAAATGATCTGCGGTCGTCCATTATTGATAATATTTCGTCTGACATTTATTTCTTCTTTTTGTACTAAGCGATCAGAGACTTGGTGGTGGTTACGATAGCTTTTAATACAATTCCATTTGTCTTCTATACTGGCCGATTCTTTAGATCTTGCCGTGATATCCGCTATTGCCTCATTTAATTTTTCTGTGATTTTTAGTTTAACGTTAGGTTGATTTAAGCTGTTTATATCAATTTTCTTTATCTGTTTCTTCGTTGAACAACTGTCTTGACCCTCTGTTACACAATAAGGCGTCCTTAGTAGTAACCTCATCTCGACGATTTGTACTCACTATATCGCAGTTCTCGTGAATAGAACCATATCTCGCTTTAGTGCATATTTCGCTATTTCTAATGCTAAATATAGGTAATTCTGAAAAATAGTGAAGCATTTGTGTTATTTTGTGTAAATCACAATTATCTGCCATTAGATCCACTATGTCTTGTCTATATGCTCCAGAGTGTCTTTTAATCCAGCCTAAAAAACTATTTTATTATTTATGTAGAGTATTAATAATATTTTGAGGTTAACAGTAATTTAAATTCCGTAGTGATCTATTGGATTTCACAAATTAAATTGCTTGTAAATCATTCCCTTAGTTTATCGTTAGTATAGAGTTACAGATATCAACTAACAAACAACTTAAAGCAGCATCCAACCTCTCCCTACCACATGACGATTCCAGTATCTATCTCCAACGATTCCTATAGAATAAAACGAAAGAAAATCCTTTGTTTTTAGATTTCACAAAAGGAAAAAAGTAGCGCAAACATCCGAAGAACTGAGCGAAAGTCTTTTTACGTTTTTGCAATTTGCTAAAAAATATGTTTTTCGTAGAAACGAGATTTTTTAACAGAATGTCCGTTTCAACTTCGCCAGCCCGATTAACCGCGTTAGTAGCAGTTGTCTGGAAAATAATGTTTGGAACATTTCTATCGGTTGCCAATTTAAATATATCACGAAGTTAATATGGCATGGCATTAACTTTTGTTTTTAACACTGTTGCCAATGCTAAAAATTTCCTTAAATATCAAAATACATAATTGTATTTGGAAATAATCTTTTTTTTCAATTAAATTATTAGAAAAAAAATTATTGCTACGACGAAATTCTTTCTATTAGCTTTGCTTTTTAAATCCCTTTTATCTAATAATTATTTTTTCTGAATTTTTTTTCTTTTATGAATTTTGTTCCTATTTTTATCATCATCATCTTGGTTCTACAGCCCTTAGAGGGCCTCGACCTTCTCAAGCTTTCTACTCCATTCTGTTCTGTCCCTTGCT
Source organism: Diabrotica balteata (assembly GCA_918026665.1). Classification (NCBI taxonomy): domain Eukaryota; kingdom Metazoa; phylum Arthropoda; class Insecta; order Coleoptera; family Chrysomelidae; genus Diabrotica; species Diabrotica balteata. The sequence continues at coordinate 139,053,130 of OU898281.1, forward strand.
TGCATTTTCCAGTTGACGACTCCGATCTTTTCCGCATCTTGTGTTCTCCTATTTTTATATTATCTTTTAATTTGTAATATCTTTTCTCTGATAAATTTGATTTAAAAATACTATTAATATTAAATATAGTGATATCCCATAAAGTACGTGCCTTCTGGTAGCGGAATACGAATAGCAATACATCCCTACTGTAAGGGCAGTCCTACAGTAGAGATCCTGGTACCTAATACTGCACTTTCGTTGCATTGCTAATGTCTGGACTAAATGTTGCTGGTAAAAATGGCATGCAGGCCTTTAATCATCCGAAAATTTTATTGAAATGATGGCATCTCCTTAGGTAACATGTTCTGGAAGATGTTTCTTCTTGTTCTAGTATCCGTTTGGATCGTAGGATGAATAACTAGGAGTCTAATATAGATTAAAAAAAATTAGAATAGGGTCTTGCAATCTTAAAAATGTTACAGATAATAATATGGTGTTATTAGATGGTTTATTTAATGGACGAAGTGGAAAGAAGAAACGACGAAGGGACTAGGTGAAAGTATGTAGGGAAAAAAAGCAGTAGGAATAGTTTTGGTGTAATTGTTGATAGACGAGTGAAAGAGAAGGTAGTAGAACTTGTAATCAAGAGTTATAGCATAATGTCAGTAATATTTTAACAACACAAAAAAAATAATAAATCTAAAAGTATTAATGTATTAAATCCAAGAGAGGAAATACATGGAAGACTAAGCTTATAACATTTCAGTTTTCTTAATTTTTAAAAATTAATTTTAATTAATTAAGTAAACACTTAACTTGAGATCGATTCTCACCATAGTATCTCTTAAAATTTAAAAGTTAAAGTGGTAAAATTTTCTCATTGAAAAATAATCAATACTTTTACATATAACTTATACCTCGTTTGACCTATGCCGAACTGTCCCAGACATTATTTGGGTCATCATTCTCTGTAGTTTTGCCGACTTTTGCGTTAAAGTCATCGCATATTAAAATTGGCTTTTTATTTGGAATGTTGGCAACTTCTGTTTCCAAATTTCATAAAATTATTCGAAATACCTGTTAGACACAGATCTCTAAAACCTTAAAAAAAATAACCACTCCCACTACCCTCAAGAAGACTATCCGGGATAACCGTAAACCAAGACAACACAAAAGACGTCGCTAACCTGACGAGGTTGAGTTAAAACTGATAAAAGCATTAGACTACCACCAAGCTCTCATATTTCTTTTATTCAATGGCTTTTGCCACATCTAAATAAGTTTGACGACAGTGAAACTCTAGATTTCCAAATGGAGGTTTTGGAAGTAATTTCTAAGATCAATAATAAGCGCAAAACACTGCTGAACCTCAACTCCTTCCACAGCAAACACCTTTCGACTATCCTTCTCCACAGCATCGGTCATTTTCCATATCGCAAATGTCTTATTCCAATTCATTCAGTGCAATTAACAGCTTCCAACCACAACAGCCCCCAACCTATCAATCCTCAAATCGCCAAACCCACCAATTTCAAAAGATTAAAAATCAATTTCAACAATATCAACGATTCAAACCACCAGCAGGCATGATCTTTGAAAGAACAGCCAATTGCATCTCCAGAGACCTTTCCTTCGACTAACTCCTCTGTGTAAAAATAAGATCGCCAAAAAGTAAACTAAAGGGCAGTAGTAAAAGCTAAAGAAGATGCTTACAAAAATTTATATGGTACCAGAGGAAGTCAAGCATAGATATATAAAATAGAAAAACATAGAACAAAAAAAGCTAAACATTTAAATCAGACTAGCTGAAATAGCCCAGATCCAGAGTCCAAGCCCAGATAAAAGTTTAATGGCTATGCCACTTGTAGAGCTAAGAGAATAGTCCTCCACTAACATAGAGTTGGTGATTAGTGAATTAAGTAGCTCCACAAAGTTTTCTGGAAGTTTCTTGTCTGTAGTTGCTTGCTACATAAAAAAAGCACAAGACCTATTACTACTCCGTTTGGCTAGACAACACGTTTGCTAGTTAATTTTGATTATATCATTTTTCAGCGCTATTTGTGCCGACTTTACACGATGTTTACTATGTAAAAGTCAAATTTGGCTGATAAAGCTCAGGACCACTCATCACTTCTGCCAGCTGCGCATAGCAGAAGCATTTCCACATTGAGATTTTTAGACTTGTTCCTTTGTTTGACAAAATGTAGCGATTCCAATTCGGCTCAACGTTTATTTCTGAACATTGAACTGGTTTAAACTTTCACGTTTGTTTAGCCATTCAAATAAGCCCTAGATATCCTTAAAAATCTTATATAATTAGGACCGATATTAATGGCAATGATCTATAATTCGTTTAATCATTTCATCACAACTAGTACATACCGATGAATGTCAACTATATAAATTTAAAGCCTTACTTATACAAATGAACTTTTTTCTTGTTCTTTAATCCTATAACCAAATAAATAAAAACACTTAATTGAAAAACGCTGTATTATAACAATCTTATTAAATTCTATTGTTATATATAAATCGCAAATGTTAAAACTTCTGACAGCTTATTACTCAACAGATCTAAACAACGATACATAACAAGACCGTTCTTTGTATTTTTTATAATATTAATAATTACTTCGTGGTACCTGTGCTGGTATTTTATCTAGATCTATATTGCTGATACAACTGCACTCGTTCTTAACAAAATCTAGGTTAACAATAAGTGCAAGTGTTTCTAAGTCGTGGCAAATGACAATTTAAACCCGAATGATTTTTAAGAGATTAAATTTTAATATTTAATGAACGTATGACTTGCATTCTTATAAAAATGTTAACTAACTAGAAAGTCTAAGATACACAAATAAAAATGGAACAGAGATTTAAGTAATCAATTATTTAACTTATAAGCATTTTTTTCTCTGTTTCTTCCCACACAGAAATATAGAGTTGCTCAAAAGTGTGGAAAAGGCCAATTATCTTGTAAATTGCTAGTCATAATTGTACAAAATTGAAGGTACATCTATTTTGGGATAAGGAGATTCCATATTTGATATTTTCAATCTTGCCAGATTTGCCGTTTCTCTTATATTATTAGTAACTTTGGTTTTTTTAAATTCATCACCCTATATTTGCAACGTCTGACAACGCGTAATTGTCTCAATAAATTTTTTAATACTATTTTCAACTACATTAAAACGTAGCAATTGATAGATTACAACATTTTTTAACATAATGGTTACTTTATCAAGTGTTCAAAATGTGCTCAATTTGAGAGTTGACAGTACCCTAATCGATGGTAGAATGCGTCTATCACATTTCTCCATGATTGTCTAGAAATTATTCGAGATTCATCGATAATTCGTTGCCTTAGCTCTTCAAGTCTTGCTGGTTCAGTTTTGTAAACTGAATTTTTCAAGTATCCCCAATAAAAATAATCTTTAGGATTGAAATCAGGTGAACGTAAAGGACATTCAATTCTACCTCATTCAAAATATCTCATCTAAATAACGCAGAACATCTTCACCAAAATGAGCTGAATCTCCATCTTGCTGAAACCATATCTGATTAAGACTGGCACCAAACAGTGTAGTTTCAATTTCATTTCTATAATAAGCAACATTTCGTAAATATCTGACGTTAAATTTCCTTTGATAAAAAATGGCCTAATTAACTGAGTAACTACTATACCTGACTATCCATTTAATTTTTGTGGTCTTTGAGTATGATTTTCACGTATCCAGTGCGGATTTACGTCACTCCAGTGCCTTAAATTTTATCGATTTAAGGTCGATTCAGACACATCAGTCACGTCACAGTCACGGTACCGAACCGGTCCTGTTTGGTCACAGAACTATCAACTATCTGACAGCTGGCAAACTGTTCGTCAACTGATGAGTGTGAATGCCGGCGCCATATTTGTATTAAAGAATATTTTGTATGACGGATTGTTCGATTCGGCGCAATCACTGTGACGAGATGGTGACGACACGTGACTGATGTGTTTGAATCGACCTTAACACTTCCACGCAGTGTAAAGGTTCCTTCATCGGAAAAACATATTCCGTTAACTAAATTGTCATAATTTTCAATTTTATCCATCATTACCTCAGTAAACTCTAATCAACGATCGAAGTTATCTTCACTTAATTCTTACAATAAGCTAATTTTGTATGGTTTAAATTTATTCTTACGTAATACATGTAAGACTGAAGAACGACCTACATCACGTATTTGTGCAACCCTGCGTGAGGATGTATGTGGATTTTCAACAAAACTTTGAATTATATCTAAAGTTTTGTTGTTACTCATAACTCTTTTCGGTCTGCGTGATCGGTATCTATCTTTTACTTCTCTAGATTCCTCAAATCGCTTTACAGTTTTTGGTACCATTACCTTATGAATAGGAGAACGGTTTGGGAAAGTATCATTGAACATGTATCATATCAATTCCAAGAAATAATATTGAATAAAAAACAAAGACATTATAAGGTTTAGAAAAGAAACTTTAACTTTTTTACATGCTTGGCAAGTCAAAAGTTTCTGTTTTAAACCTTAAAATGTCTTTGATAAAATGTTTTTTAGTCAATATTATTTCTTGAAAAAGGCATGGATTTCCTGCCGAAACGTAGAAAAAAGTAAATAAAAATGTCTTAGTAGCATGACAATCTTTTTATGAACCTAAGCCCAAGAAAGTCTACTTAAATTTATATATATATATATATATATATATATATATATATATATATTATATATATATATATATATATACATATATATAATGTTCCGAAAGATTTCCGTGTTTAGTACAATTAAACCTAGAGCAAAGCCCACAGACCCTACTTCACTGATCTCTAACCAATGCAACACTGGTACTGGAAACAGAAGACGGTTCATTTATACCGTCGATGGTGACGTGATTTAAGTGGCGGTTGGCGTGAGGGTTAGCATGGGGATTGGGCGGAGGTTGGCGTGAACGTTTCTGAGAGTAAGATTTTTGAGTGGCGGGTGGAGCGGATGATTCTTTAGGAAAGGTCTCTATGTCGAAGATAACCGTATGCCATCATATCTTTTATTTAGACAATTTAGGCTTTTTTCAATTTCTAAGGTTTTTCGGATAATTCTTGTTTTATAGAAGCGGATGGGGGCTATGGTTCTATAGTTTTCAAAATTAATTTTTTATGAAGATGATTCTTCTATTCTTAGCACCTTCTATTGATATAGGTCTTATAGATCGTAGATTAAAGTAATTTTAGTTACTTCTTTGCTGTTTTTCTTATTACTTCTTAATAGCTCATATTCTTCTTCGAGATATCGAGTAGATTGAATTTTGCGGAAGAGTCCTACATACCAGAAAAATAACTAATGTGTTATCTATACATGAAGTTTAGCCGTCCCTCAGAGAACTCTGTGACTTTCTGTTGGTCACCCACTTTCATCTTTACATAGACTTGTTTAAAGGTTATACCCATTTTTTATCTTTTTTAGGTATTCGTAAGCCCCTTTAATTTTTTCTATTTGTACATTTTCATAGGCTCTTTTTTTATTTCTACATATCTTGTCTACTGTCTTGCGACTTCAAATGATGTTCGTCTATCCCGTGTTTTTCTTGTTATATGCATTTTGTGTGTGTATTCATTTCTTTCCTCTATTGCTTGTCTGCACTCGTCATCGAACCATGCTTCTCTTCTCGCCTTTATCTTTTTTCCCAGGGTGGACGCTGGCGTTGTCAGTACTGCTGTTTTTATATTATTCCATTTGCCCTCTATGGATTGCAGCTCTAGCGTCCTTAACTAATTTGCGACTTCTTCTTCGAACATTTCCTTACATTCATGAATCTTTATTTTCATCTTCAAAAAATTGATTATACCTTAAAAAAATTCCTATGTTCTTCTAGTTGACTGATTTCAAATTTTCAAAGTACTTTTGAAAACTTAAGCATTTGTTTATATGTAAAAATATGTTTGACTATTCAAGTGCTTTTCGGGCCCAGTAAATAAACAATAAATTTTCAATTTTCCGTTAGTCAAAGATTCTGTAACTTTGAAAAAGGAAACTTTTAACCTCTATAATTTTTTTTGTATCTCTCGAGTAGGCGAAAATATGAGCGCAAACAGCAAAAATTTTCGATTTATCTCAAATTTTCTTAAATAAAAAATTCAGCACAAGGCTTGCGCATTGATTCCAGCGAAGTGATTCCAGCAAAAAAATAAACTTCTATGGAAAATGCCCATTATGGTCTTCTTTTCGACATATCCCGCCTGGACTATTTATTGATTCTAAATTTTAAAAGTCATTTCAAATAAAAAATCTAATTTTCTATTAGTTATCCATTTTAACTAAATGTAAAAATTTAAAAAAAAAAACAATACACACTTTTCATGATGTTATAATTAATATCAACTTTCTGTGATATTTTTAATGATGAATTATCTTCATATGAGACTCATATATAGCAAAAAACTTACTGCTGGGAGTATATTGATTGAATTATTCAAGAAATGTTTACGGAAGCAAAAACTTGGCGCAAATCTCAAAAAAACCGGCACCTATTTCACGGTTCCTTAAAAGCAATAATTTGTCCCGGTACATACTTCTCTCGGATTCTGTCGGCATGTAAGTAATAGTGTAGAAAACCACTTTTTTCAATCACCGGGTTTTAATTGAAATGGATACGCCTCGAGCTGTTACTCTTATTTGGAACAATGAGATTTATGAATGCAAGCACAGCGTGCTAGTGTGAAATACTGATGCAGAAATTGCAGATGTAAGAAAGAGCTACAACGGGTTGTGTCAGATAAGAGACTCTGAAGCATTCGAAATATATTTAGGGCCGTTTTATTTCGACAACAATGACGATTTATTTGATGGCGACTGAAAGTTCACAAGAGGAATTTGGAAAACGTATTAAAGACTTTAAATTATCAAGAAATATCGTAAGTTGCAGATATTTGACGTTGGAAATGTTTAATCCACTATAGTTACAAAGAGTACAAAAACTTCAATCCTGTTAAATGTAAGATCGTGAAAAGAATCGCACCAAGATGAATGTTTTTGCAAGTAAATATTGTGTATTTATTTACAAAGTTCAACTAGCCTTGTAAACCTAGGACTTAAAGTACAAATACGAATACCTACATATTAAATTACGAATTACGAATAAATGGATTAATAAGTAAATATTGGCAAATAAGTAAATTAATATTAGAAGAGTACCTAATAACCTGGTAAAAAGCTTGTGTTTAGCTGCTCCAAAAAGCCAGGATATTCTTCTTTGTCCTGGGTCCCTTTTTCCTTCAAATTTACCTTGCAAAATGCATTAGAGTAGCTCGTATCTGACTTGATTTCTTATTAGTGTCCCAAGTACTGCAGCTTACAGCCCTTTACGATGTTGACCTTATCCGCGGTTGTGTTCATCCTTCGCAGTACTTCTTCATTGGTGACTTTGTCTGTCCATGGTATCTTCAAGATCCTTCTGGATGAGCATAGCTCAAAAGCCTGAAGTTTTGATAGAGTTTCCGTCTTTAATGTCCAGAAGTTGTACAGAAGCACTGAGTACACATAACATTTGAGGAGCCTAATTTTTGTTTCTAGGATGAGGTCATGGCTCTTAAACATAGAGCTCATAGTCAAGAATGCACTTTTTGCCTTTCCAATGCGACATTTAATCTCTTGGGTATTGCACACGACTCATTGACACGTTCAATTCTCATTTGATTCACATACAGATTTGCTCCAGATATGTTTTCCTTACCGATAATTATTAGCTTAGTTTTGCTGGTGTTTATATTCAGTCCATATGCTTTACTTGTTTCCGTTATTTTGTGCATTAAGTTTTGCAGCCCTTCTATGGTATTGGAAAACATTATTGTATCATCTGTATACCGCAGGTTATTGAGCTTGACTCCATTTATTGAGATGCCTTCATCAATATATTTGAGAGCCTCTTCAAAAATGGCTCTGAGAACAGATTAAATATCAGTGGTGAAATTATGCACCCCTGTCTCACTCCTCTTAAGATTTTGACTTGATTTGTATATTCTCCATCTATTCGGAGCACCGTTGATTGATTCCAATACAGGTTAGCTATTATTTTTAAGTCTCTTCCATCAATCCCTGTCCTCTTCAGCACTTCCATCATTTGTTCGTGCCTGACTCTATCGAAAGCTTTCTTATAGTCAATCAGGCATGCACAGACATCACATCTGACATCTCTACATTTCTGAAACAATACCTGCACGCTAAATAAAGCTTCCCTCGTACCAACGGCGTTCACAAATCCAAACTGATTGGACGCAATTTGTTCCTCGCATTTCCGGTGAATTCTTTTGTGGATGACTTTTAAAAACAACTTCAGCAGTTGGCTCATTAGGCTTATGGTCCTATAGTCTTTACAAACTTTTGCTCCTGGTTTTTTGGACAATGGTACAAACGCCGATTTGACCCACTTTACTGGTATTTTTTCCGCCTTGTCTATCATTCATTAAATATTTCAGTTATTATTTTTATTTGTTTTTCATCTAATATCTTCAGCAGTTCTGCAGGAATTTCATCAAGTCCCGAAGTTCCATCCTTCATTTGTCTGACGGCTGCCGTTATTTCTTTTGGTAGGATTTCGGGACCTGCATTTTCTTCAATGGTGGGCTCTTTTATTGTTCTAAGATCATGGAAAATTTTCTCCAAGTATTCTTCCCATACTTTCTTTTTATCTTCTTTGGTTAAATATTGCCTTCATTATCTGTTATTTTTCCGTCATTGTGTTTTCGAAACTTTCCAGCTATTTCCTTTACCTTTCGATGAACATTGAAGTTATCCTATCGACTCTAATACTCCTCTATTTTTTGACATTGTTCTGTTTTTTGTTTCTCTTTGTTTTAGACTAATTTTAAATTCAAGTCTAACAAAATTTCACAATTAATACAGTTTTACAAAAACAAAAACAAGTTTTTTGTGATTTAAGTAAAAAGAAATAAGCATCAAACTTACAATCAATTTATTCTACCACCAACGACTGGTTTCACATACTATAATTTGCTATGCATCTTCAGGTCAAAGGTACATGGTATACTAAATGCTGATAATATAATAACCCATATTAGGGTACTGTCTGGTACAGAATATATAGCAATTACGCCCATATTATATGTGTGTGATTATTAAATGTGAATTTAAATGGATTAAATAAAAATTAAGTAAAAACCGATCTAGTAGAATTGAAATTGAATAAATAAATATTACTTACATGCCGATACAAGAATTAAATATTTATTGTATTTCTTTTTACCTATTTAAAATGGATTCGCACAGGCAACATATTCAAGGTTTTTATGATTTGTTTATAACAAATTATAATTAAATTTGGATCAATATAATTGATCAGTTTCATATACACACGTTTACATAAATTTTCTTTAACGACACATCTAAAAGCAATCAGAAAATACTGTGCTTTAGGCTAATTTGTTGATAAAAGTGACATATGTTTTCTGACCAGAAGTTTATGGACATTTCGAATAGTTAATGACCTAGTTGATGCCTCTTTATTGACATTAAAAGCTTAGCTAGTTGGTGTGAGTTAAACATGCTATACTTAAATATACAAAAATATTTTAAAATTACTTTTGGAAGATCAAGAGAGTTTGTAAATTATGATTATTTTATAAATGATGTACCTTTAGAGGCACGTCATAATATTAAAGATTTAGGTATAAATTTTGATTCTAAACTTACTTTTAAAAATCACATTAACGAAACTTCAGCTAAAGCTTTAAAAATGTTAGGATTTATTCTTAGAAACTGTAATCAGTTTTCAGTACAAACTTTAAAAATGTTATACTTTAGTTTAGTTCGATCAGTTTTGGAGTATGGTTCTCTCATTTGGTCTCCTTCATATAACAGTGACATCTACAGTATCGAGAGAGTTCAAAATAAATTCTTGAGGGTATGTGCTTACAAAATTGGTTTTTTAAAATTATAAATGGATATGTTCAAGATCCAGAGTTACTAAGTTTAATAAGTTTTAATGTTAATACTAGAAGAACTCGTAACACTGAGATTTTCAACATTCCATTCCACAGTACGAATTATGGCCAAAATGAACCCATTACAAGAATTTTACGAACTGCTAATGAGCACAGCAATAATTTAGAGTTATTTGGAATATCTACAGCAGCATTTAAGAAATCATTTGAGCGATTTTGAGCATTATTTAATACCTTAAGCTAACATTTTAATTGAATTTTGTTTGATTTTAATTTTGGTTTGTTTTTATTAACGCAACCTATGTATACCTAAGCTTTGTAAAGGTTGACGTCATATTTATGTAAAAATGGTATATCCGTTAATTAAATAAATAAATAAATAAATAAATAATATTTCCAGTCAGTTGTTAGCAATTTAATTATCTGAAAAGCATACAAAAGATTAAAATATATAATAAAAATCTCCTGTGTTGTAATAAGGAGATTAATTAAGATAAGATTAAATTAATAAGTTTAGTTCTAAAATGTCATAGTCAAATATATATCTTTCATGCCTGTTTGAAAAACTGTAGCTTACAGGTTATTATATTTTGTTTTAAGAAATATATTAGACATAAGATAGATAAACTACAAAATCAACGACATTCTCTCTTCTAAAATAATTTTTGTTGACCAAATTATTGTTTTAGTTGATAGAGGCTAAAACATTTCCACCTACGACTCCTCGGTTATCTCAATCCAGTCCATATATGCGTGTGAATAATGAAACTGAAGAGTGACAATCGAGCTGGTGCTAGTTTGTGCCACAGGTCGAGGCACGTCGTCCACAGGAATGCAGAACACCACCGATGAGGAGCTATCCAGCGATGGGAGACCACGAAGGAGCGGTCTATCCAGATCGCGTAGTTTGCCGCAGCTCTCTCACCACGATTCTGGTCTTGGGAGCTACTATGGGGTCAGTCGTAGCCATTATTATTGTCTGGTTACAAAACTACTAAAAATATATAATGAAATATTAAAGTTGAAATAAATTAAAAGATAGTAGTAACAAATAGAAATTAAATAAGAAGGTACTTTTAATTATTGTTGCATTTCCTACAGGAGTATTTATTTAATTGCAATGTCTGTCCCCAGTTTTCATTTTTTTCCATTTAATTCACGATCATTTATCAAGTATCTTGCCGTCATAGTCTTACTAAATTCATCTTTATAACTTCGACGTGGTCGACTCCTTTTCCTTCGTTCTAAAGGTATACTACTACTACTAAGGATTTCCACAGTTTTCACTGTCTTCCTTCACTCAACCGTTTTCTCCAATTTTCCCTGTCATTCCAGTCTCCATCTCGCAAGGTTCTTTTCTCCATAGCCTCGTCGATTTCGTCTCTGAATGACCTTCGGGGTCTTCCTCTCTTTCTTCTTCCGATCGGGCTCCATTTTGTGATTTTGTTTATCCAGCGTCCTCTGTCCGCTCTTCTGACGTGGCCGTACCAGGATAGTCTCTTCTCCTCTATATAGTCGATTATGTCTGATTGCACTCCCATTCTCCGCTTAATCTCTGCGTTTTCAATTCTGTCTCTTTTTGTAAGTCTACAGCTTCTCCTCAGGAACTCCATTTCTACTGCTCTTATTCTACCTCTATTTCTCTTGTTTATTGTCCAGTTTTCGGACCCATATGACAGGATACTTCTTGTCAGGGTATTATATATTCTCTTTTTTGTCTTTATCGTAATGTTCTTATCCCACAGCACTGAATTTAGTTGTCTTATACAGTTTCTTGTTTGTCTTAGTCTGTTGTTTATATCTTCTTCTGTTGTTCCCTGGTTCGATATTATGGTCCCTAAATACTTGAATTTATCTGTTTCATTTACTTGTCTTCCCTCGTCTATCTCTAGGTTTCTCATTCCTTGTTTTCTGTTGTTAGGTATTCGGTTTTCTCTAAGTTTATTTCCATTCCGTTGCTTTTATATTCTTATTCTAGTTTTCTGAGCATAAAGCTGAGATCTTCTTCATCTTGTGCGATGACTACTTGATCGTCAGCAAAACTTAGGTGTATAGGTATTCGTCTCTTACTGGTATGCCCATTCCTTCGCACTTTCTCCTCCATGGTTTGAGTGTCTTTTCCAAGAATATTTTAAACAGAGTAGGGGACGTAGCACAGCCTTGTAGAAGTCCTTTTGTCGTCTTAAATGGATTGTAGGCTTTATTTCCACATTTAATAGCTACTTTGTTTTCTTTGTACAGTGCTTTAACTGCTTTTATTAGTGTTTGTCGGATTCCGAGATCATTCATTGCTTCCCATAATTTGACTCTAGGTATTGAGTCGTATGCTTTCTTTAGATTAACAAACGCCAGATGTACCGGTCTACCTTTTGCCATTTTCTTCTCTATCAGTTGTTCTAATGTGTACGTATGATCTAGGCATGATTTTCCTACTGTGAACCCTGCTTGGTCTTCTCCAATTTTTCCTATTATTTCAGTTTCTAGTTTTTCCTTGATAATTTTCCCGTAAAGTCTACCTACCGACGATATTATACTAATTCCTCTGTAGTTTTCACATTTTTTCCTGTTTCCTTTCTTATGTATGGATGTGATGTATGCTTGTGTCCATTCCGCAGGTATTTCCTCTCCATTTAGTCCTCTTTCGAACATTCTGTGTAGCATGCGGAATAACTTTTCCGTTCCGTTTTTAATTAGTTCGTTTGGTATCCCTCCGGGTCCTTTGGCTTTTTTGTTCTTCAATGTCTTGATTGCTCTCTTGACTTCTGTCAGACTTATTTCTATCTAGTCGTATGTCCTATTTCCTGCATGTTCTGTATTCTCTTCCTGAAATTGGGGACGGTTTTCTGTAAGTAGTTCTACGTAGTTTTCTTGCCACTCGTTTTCACTAATTTTGCCGATCTGGGTTTTCTCTGTCTTATTTCGTTGGAGTGCTTTTAATATTCGCCATGATTCTGAATTTCTCGTTCCTCCGATATGTCGTTCTATCTCTGTGCATGCTTGTTCCCGATCGTTCGTTCTTTTCATTTGTTACTCTTTTCTTTACCTTTCTGTTTTTCGCTCTATATAGGTCTAAGTCTTCCTGTTTTTTTGGTGTTTAGGTATTTTATGTGTAGTTTTTTCTTTTCTTTTATACATTTCAATGTGTCTTCCCTTAATTTGATATTCTGATGGGTGTTCCTTTGGTCGTCTTCTCCAAGAGAATATACATTTCAATATTTTCTAGTACCATTTGTCCTCCCCCATTCTCTTCTCATTTTCCGTCAAAGGAAGTAATAATAAAATAACTTCCTTTAGACGCGTACGGCAACATCTGAGAATAAAACAAGAAATAAAAATCCAAAGATTTCTACTTGCTCGAAACCAAACCAAAATTCAGATTCTTACCTAAATATGTAATTTAAAAAACAAGTAGATGATGAATGGAAAGATTTATTTTCTTTTCTAATATTCTTCATTATTTGCTGTCTGTGCATAATTTCCACTAAGTTCATCTTTTTCTCCTTCTTTTTAAGTAGACATGGCTCTGTCTGTTTTTCAGTGTGCCTCCAGTAAGTTGTCGTTCCATCGTTTTCGACTTCCTACTGATCTTGCATACTCCGAAACGATAAATACTCTCTGCTACAAGTCATCATGCAAGGTAGAGTAGATGGAAGAAAAGGCTTGGGAAGAAAGAAGAAATCTTGGCTGAGGAATATCAGAGATTGGACTAACCTCAGTGTTGAACAGATATTTCACGTTGCAAAAGATCGAAAAGCGTTTAAAGAAGTGATCCCCAACCTTCGTTAGAAGACGGCACAAGAAGAAGAAGACTGATCTTGCTGTCTTTACTACTCTATTTGTTGTCATTCGGCTTATATGATCGTTCCATTCTACTCGTCTATTTCTTACCCAATTCTTGATGTTCTCCACCTTGCATCTACGTTGTATATATGTACTTCTAGCTCTGTCGCATAGTGTCTTACCGTCAATTTTACCGTCTGCAGCAACGTACGCTGCATCAATTTAATATAACCGTAAGAAAATTTAACATGTTAATTTCCCCAAAAAACACAAAATGCATGCTTACAACACCAAATTTACTAAGATGTAATTTGGAGCTGGAAGGTCAGATAATAGAACAAGTAATGGAGTTTAAATATCTAGGCTTACATTATCTAGCTACGGAAAGCTCTAAACTAAAGTGGATGATCAACTGAATAGAGCAAACAGAGCTGCAGACTGCCTAAATGAAACAATATGGAGAAATAAAAATATCGGAAAAGAAATGAAAGTCAGAATATACAAAACAGCCATCAGACCAATAATGGCATACGCGACAGAAACAAGACCTGACACAGAGAGAACAAAAACGGATGTTAGAAGCAGCAGAGATGAAAACACTTAGAAAAATTGATGTTAAGACACTATGGGACAGAGCTAGAAGTACAGATATACGACGTAGATGCAAGGTGGAGACGTTTCCCCAATAGGAAGACGATCAGTAGAAGACCACGAAAACGATGGAAGAACTTACTGGAGGCACATTGAAAAACAGACAGTCATGTCTACATAAAAAAAGAAGAACAAGAAAAAGACGAAACTATAGCAGAAATACTTTGGAGGATGGAAATAAATTACAAGAGCGTCTTTACCAACTAATCAAACAAGTAAGAAAAAATAAATTAATACCAAAAGATTGGACAGCAGCAAGAATATACCCTGTATAAAAAAAGGAGACACACTGCCACTCCCAGCTAATGAAATATTGAAATATTTGACTAATCTAACTTAGTTTCCACCGTATGAGTTCTTTAGACATGATCATTGATTGTGTCAAATGTCATTTTTTATGAAATTTGCAATTAATCTTTTTCACCTCTTGTATTAAAAAAATTCATTATAAACATTTTTGATTACAACTACGCTCTTTAAGAAAACTGAAATTTAGAATTTAAATTGAAACAATCAAAACATCGTTATCAAGGGAAACGATCTTGATTATTATTCTTAATATTCACTTAATATATATCCGGGACGGGTTTTTACCAAATTATATGCTTTCAGTTACAGCGCAATCTCTTTTTAGGACAATCTAAAAAAAGGAGTAAAAAGTGGTGGCATTGTCGAAGTAATTACCTTAAAATTTTAACGGAGTGTTAAATATTGGGCCATTCTTGCCTTTGTCTACCGCTTCCAGCATTGTTTTTGCGGTCAGACGTTACATTGCGAAAAGTAAAAATATTATGCTTTCTTTATTTAATATTTATCAGACTAGAATGAGGTACACAACATTGTGGATAATTTATTTTGATCTGTATTTGTAAAACAAGGGGTCTACATTACGTTTATTGACTTAGAAATTAATTATAATTAAATTATTTGTTTTACACTGTGGAAAGTCCTTACGTTGTGGAGATGTCTTCCAGAGAAATAAAGTAAAAGTACCCTGTTTGAGATTTTAACTTGATCAGGTATCTGATAGGTTTTTTGAGTCTTATGGACCTTTATAACCATGTTTTTTTTTGTTTTCTGCAGTGGGTTCGGTTGCCTTTTTAATTATGAAAATTTAGACCAAAAATGTACCATTTTAAAAACTTTCGTCGGTTTTGGTCTCAACAAATTTGCAAATTTTATGCAGTAATTATAACAGTTTATTTATAAATCGTTAAGTGACAATTACATGAAATACCAGTAAGTGAACACATCATATTAGTTTTCATTAATATAACGTGATCAACCAGTTTTTTGTTGATTTGTAATTTAACAATTATCAATAAGATACGACTCAAGAAATATTATTCCAGTTTTATTACCTGTTTGATTACTAGTCAGGTCCGTATTATTTTTAAACACATGTCCCGTGTTAAAATCAAAAATGGAACCTAATATTCAGAGTCTCTCTAACACACCACATGTATTGCAATCACAGACAAATACCAATAAAACCTATTCATCAGCAGCTTCTACACAATTTCCCTCAAAACATCAAGCAATTGTCTTCAGCGCTTTAGAAAATACGCGACTGCAAGATTACTTAATTCCTTTGGGTAACCTAATTCGTCCCAAAAATATTATATTTTCCTCCCGACTATCCAATAATCGGATTTGCATGTACCTTGCAAACAAACAAGTCGTGGACGAATTCATGCAAAATCATGGACAAATAGAAATCCAGAACAATATTGTACAAGCTAGAAGATTAATCTCACCAGCGGAACGTATTGTTTTTTCAAACGTATGTCCAACAATACCACACAGTCTGTTAGTTGATTATCTACAAAGTATTGGACTTAATATGGTCTCTCCTGTCACTTTTCTAAAAATCAGTTCCACTCTTTCCGAATATAATCATATTTTAAGTTTCAGAAGACAAATATACGTCAGTCCCCATAATATCTCCTTACCCGACTCATTCACCTTAGACTTCGATAATACAACATATCGAATATTCTTATCTCAAGAAACTATGGCCTGTTATAACTGCAAAAAGTCTGGACATATCGCCACCAACTGTCCTGATAAACTAGAATCGACAACAAACTTAATTGATTCTAATAACAGTCAATCTACTACTTCTTCCTCCCCTGACATCATGCCTCAACCTGCAGCAACATCCATATCAAACGAACAAATTTCCGTCCAAGAAAAATTAGCAAACAATCTGAGCAATCCTAACATTGCTAATGGTCAAGAAGAAGTTAACACCATGGAAAGCTGCAAAGTAATTAATATCGATCTCCAGCCGAAACGTAGTATCAATGATGTTCTTACGTCTCCAGAAACAACTTCTGAAACAACAGAAAAATTATTTGCTGTACCTACATCCAAACCTAGAGTCAAGGAAGTTAAAAGCAATGAGGAGCATACATGCATAAAATCAACAAAATCATATGACCTTGAGTCTGCCAAAGATTTTATCCAAAATCATCTACCCACATTTATCCTCAATTTTGACCAATTAAATCTACTTCTAAGCAATGTTAGCGGCGTGCAGGATCCTTCGAACATAATTCAAGAGTTTACTTCCTACCTTGTGGGATTAGTTCGTATGCTAACTGAAGTTCATCCATAATTAAAAGATAGATTAACCAAACGTCATATCACCTTCTTAAGAAAGAAAATTCTCCAACACTTGGATAACGACACCTCTGAATCCGAGGGCGAGTCATCTCAGGTTAACCCGTAAATTCATATTTTTTCTTATATAATATAATTCACTAAACTACTGCAATGGAATGTAGATGGATTTTTCCATCGACTTCCAACCTTACAAAAACTTATTTCTGAATTCCCTAGCGAAATAATATGTCTCCAAGAAACAAATTCTAAACCCCCAAAAAAACTATAATTCCAAATATTTTAGCATTTTTAGAAAAGATAGAGTACATGACAATAATTTCTCTTCAGGTGGTGTTATGACACTTGTCAAAAAATCTTTGGTTGCAAATGTTTTTCCTGTCAATAGTAACATTGAAGCTCTTGCTCTGTGGGGAGCCTTCATTATATCACCGCCGATTTTCCTTAACACTATCACACGCAACGTCAATAGCCTCAAATGTAAACAAACCTCTATTTAAAAATACGTTTACTAATAAATATATAAATCTCTTTACCAATAGTACCAAACATAAGTCTTACTATGAGCGAGTACGGTGTTACCTGAGATGTCTCAATATCGAATTCCCAATAACCTTTCCAATCAATATCAAAAGCCCCTCTCCTTGGATAATTATAAACACTGGTTTAACCCAATACGACAAACATATTAACTGCCACGCAGAGATTAAGAATAATCTAGATCTAATTCTCCGTCAGCATTACGAACATTGCTATAAAATATTTACAGATGCATCTAAGTGTGATAAACGAGTAGATGCTGCATTCGTTACTCCAAACGATACATATCAATTTCGTCTCCCAACCTTCTTTTCGATTTTCTCCGCTGAACTCTATGCAGTGTTTAAAGCTATCATACATATAAATTCTAATAACATTCCTAACTCTGTTATCTTAAGTGACTCACTAAGCGCCCTTCAAACCCTTAAACAGATCTATCCTAAAGGTCCCCTTGAGAAACTGATAAAACTAGAACTTATGCAAGCTCAAGAAAATTCTAGGAGTATCAGATTTATATGGATTCCATCCCACATTGGCATTGCTGGCAACGAAAGTGCGGACCAGTGCGCGAGTGAAATTGCTAAATGTGCCAATATAGAAAAACCGAGTATCGAAATACCGCGAGTGATATAAAAGCCGCGAGTATATAAAGAATCGAGTTTTGTGCAAGTGGAAAAACGAATGGCAATCTTCTCAAACATCACTGAAGCAAGTTAAAAATGACGTTGCAGCTTGGGAACCCTCAACAAGGAACAGAAGAGAACAATTGGTGATAATGAGATTACGAATTGGACACACGAGACTTACTCACTCATACTTATTTACCAAAAGTGATCCACCTATTTGCGAAACATGTAATGTACAATTAACCGTTAACCATTTATTAATTGAATGCCATAGATTTGCCAATTTTCGTGTTACATTTAACATACCTAAGAGTTTAAGTAATTTATTAGGCACTAATTTCTCAGCTAGTAATATTGTAAAGTTCTTAAAATCTATAGGACTATTTTATAAACTCTAATTTTGTAATTCTGTAGCCGCCGCTAATAACCATTATGGTGGATGCGGCTGTAATTTCTAAATAAAAAAAAAAACTTTCGTCTACCGGTGAAGTTTTGTCTACCGGTGGTTTTAGTAGATACTACTAGCAGATTTGTTACTAAAAAATTTGTTTAAAATCTGAATCGTTGGGTTTTTAAAAACTTAATCGTTGGGAATCTATATCAAAAGTGTTGAACAGTTAAGAAAATGACAAACAGTTTGCACTAATCTTAAAAAACATTTAACTGATGATAAACTCATCACTAGACTTCGGCAAATATGCATATTGCATATTTTGCATATTGTGCATATTTTATGCAAATATTTCATATTTTGGCATATTTGTATAAAAGTTTGCATAAAGTGCATAAAAGTTCAGATTTTTATACTGTATTTGAAAATTTTTAAACATACCAATTTATTTCAATTCTTGTATAAAATTTTGTAGTCATTTTAATCAAGAAATGATCTAAGTACGTAATCTCTACAGGTACAAAACATTTACAATTTCAAAGAAGATCAATTTAAGTAGCCCTCAACATTCTTAGAAAGTCTCGGTCACTGAGGCATTCAGTTATTGGATAATCGCTAAGGGTTCGCTCATTTGCATTTTATGATCTAATCCCCAAATCTATCTACAATTTATTGTATCTTAACATGCAGGTAAACGGCTAATAGTTTTGTTCCTAATTTAGGGATTTTCCAAAATCTCCCAGTTTATTGAATTAGGTACCTAAACATTTCTAATTTGATGCTCAGATTTGTAAATCATTTTGTTTTGATATTCAAAGCGTAAACACTCGTTGTGCGTAACAAAAGGAAGATTGTGATTTTATAATGCCTAAAACAACCAGTGCTTCAACTTGGATTAAACCTAATATTGTTCTGAAGCTATTTTCTTGTGGCATTGTAAATTAATTACTATTTATAACTGGGAATAAGCACAATTAAAGATAAAAATACGTTTATTGACGTTTCAATTTCCAATTCGGAAATCGTTCTCAAAATACAAATAGTAAATTAAACAAATTTTGTTTTTTTGTTACATAGTGAAATTTTTCTAAAAGAAACGGATGGTTAAAAAAAAGAAAAAATCAAAGAAGCGGCTCTAATTATGCTAAATGAGGCCAATTGTGTCGCAAATTCCTCTGCAGAATGTAGTAGGATCTGGTTACCAATATTGAAAGAGGAAGTTATTAATAAGAAAATACCAGTATTAGTAAGTCAGTAACATAGAGGATACATCATTTATGTTTTTTAAATAACGTAACATATAAAATCAGAATTTTGATGTTTGTTGAAGGTTAAACTAAATTCACGAACAAATACTTACAATGTCGGGATAGTATTATGAGGTTTTTTCCTGGTTTTTCCCTCATAATTTACTATGGAATCACTAACAGGAGAATTTTACTGTCATCATGTCATGTGTTTGTCTTTTTAAAGACGAATTACATGCTATGATTTTTTCTGACGGATATTCTCAAGTTAAAGTTGATTTCATGTAATCGAATGAACTATCTTATAAGTAAAGTCGTCCCAGGAGCGCAACTCAACAATATTGGCAATATCATTTTAAAGTCGTCTTCTTTAAAATGCATAATGTATGTCTGAATTGTCAATATAAATGAGTCAGATAAAATTAAATTATTAGAAGAATTTTTTCACTATGTAACAAAAAAACAAAATTTGTTTAATTTACTATTTGTATTTTGAGAACGATTTCCGAATTGGAAATTGAAACGTCAATAAACGTATTTTTATCTTTAATTGTGGCTTATTCCCAGTTATAAATAGTAATTGGATTAAACCTTATAAAGAGCTGTCTATGGATATGGGAAAAATCTACTGTTCAATCTGTGGCAAAATTGTAAGTATCTAATATTTTTCTATTAAATATCTAATATTTCATACATACAGGGTGTTTCCAAATGACACTTACAACGTTTGGACTGTAGATACTTCTCGAAAAATTGAACAAAACGATATAGTTAATGAGGGGTCAAACTTATTTATTTTTCGAGATACAGAGTGTTAAAATTAAAAAAAAATTAAATTCTTTTAGTTAATAACTACCTTTAAAACCAATAAACGTATTTCCTTGAAATTTAGTACTCGTAGGTTGTTTTTAAATGAAAAATAGCTTCCTTTAGTGAGAAAAAATTGTCCATGGTACAATACAATGGTGTGTATTTAGAAAAATTTTTCACCTTTACTTTTTTTATGAAGTCAGCTATTCTAAAACACAATTATTTTTATTGTAATTGAATTACCAAAAAAAAACTTTGTTAAATTTTAAAATAAGTTATATGATGTAAACTAATTTGTGGATTAATACTGCATTTAAAACACTTAGCGAGTGTTTTTCCAAACCAGTTATTTGATTAA
Organism: Diabrotica balteata; assembly: GCA_918026665.1. Lineage (NCBI taxonomy): Eukaryota > Metazoa > Arthropoda > Insecta > Coleoptera > Chrysomelidae > Diabrotica > Diabrotica balteata. The sequence goes on from OU898281.1 coordinate 139,074,114, forward strand.
CCAAAAACACCTTGTATATTTTTATATTTTAAAGGTTGGGTTAAAATAAAGGTTTTTATTTTTATTTATAGATAGCATATGAGAAGAAATTTCAGATAGACCAACATGTGAGAACTGCTTCACACATTGCAAAAAAAAACGAAAAATAGGAGGAAAACATCAAACTTCAATGGCTAATGTTTCCAATCTACTTCAAAAAAATTAGATGAGCAAGAAACTTTTAATGAAGACTTGTGTAGCGCATTAGTGTCTGCAAACATACCGCTTTCAAAATTAGCAAATGTAAATTTTAGTTCGTTTCTAAAAAAAATATTGCAAACTTAATGTTCCAAGTGATCGGTCTCTAAGAAGAAATAATGTGAACGGGCTATACTCGTCGGTGTTAATTAATATTAAGGAAGAAATTGCAGATAATTATTTTTACATATCTGTAGACGAAACCACTGATTCTCAGGAAGGTATATTGCTCATTTATTGATTGGTGTTCTTAAAGAAGATACCTTACCAAAATCTCATCTTATTTCATGCCAGCAACTTGAGAAAACAAATGCTTTAACAATTTCGCGTTTTATACAAGAAACATTAGCAACTTTTTTTCTTCCGACAACTATTCCTTCTAATAAATTACTGCTTATTTTATCGGATGCTGCTCCTTATATGGTGAAAGCAGGACAAAATTTAAAAACATTTTTCCCAGATTTAATACATGTTTACTTGTGTAGCGCATGGATTAAACAGAGTTGCAGAGGAAATATGAAAAAAGTTACCTCTTGTAAATACCATGATATCCGTGTCAAAAAAGTATTTCTTAAATCTCCTATAAGAATTCAACCTTATAAAGAAATGCTACCTAACATTTCTCTTCCACCACAACCTATTTTAACGCGATGGGGAACATGGTTTAGAAGCAGCTAATTTTTATGCAGATCATTTTGTTAAAATAAAGAACATAATTGATACGTTAACAGATGAAAGTTCCCATCTCTTTTGGATTCTAAACAAACTTTTCAGAGTAACTTGCTTCAACACAGAACTTTCATTTATAAAATCAAATTTTAGGTTTGTTCAAAAAACAATTACTCAGTTAGAATCACCAAAACTGTCATTGTTCGAAAGTACAGCATTAATAAAAAAAATTGCGTCATATTGTCGGAACGTTAGAGGTAATATTGGAAAAGATATTTTAAAAAAATTTGAAGCTACTATGGAAAAAAATAAAGGTTACCATATTCTTTCTGAAGTAGTCAGTGTTCTAGCTGGAATATTTCGGAAACAATTAATTTAGAACCAAATGTTTTGGTTAGTTTGAAAAATACTCCCGTTACATCAGTTGATGTTGAACGAAGTTTTTCCATATTAAAATATATGTACTCAGACAGAAGCCACAAGTTTTTGGTAGAAAATTTTGAACACCACTTGGTCATTTATGGTTACCATAATTCTAAATAAGTTTATTCATACTTAAAAATGATGTAGTTACTTAAAATAAATGTAAATCTTAATGAATAGTAGGAAATATTTAGTTATGTACACTTTTTTTTTATAATAAAATTGTTACTATTTTACGATTTTTTTATTTATTTGTATGCTATTTTGTAAAATATTTGCATATTTTCGGGTAAACACGTGCATATTTATGCGCATATTTTCGACATTTTTATTTGCATATTTGCCGAAGTCTACTCATCACCATAAAAAATTGGTTGCTCAAAATATCGGAAATATATTATAATAATATTACTTATTCTTTTCTAAGCTTCTTTTATCCACTAAAATGCCGGATTAATAATAATACAAACAAATAAATTCATTACTTCCTAAAAACTGGCCTTTTATCCACTTTTATATTGTCCTAAAATGACATTTCCGCTGGGTATATTGACCTTTTATCTCCAACAAACTGTTTACTCTTAGGGTTCTGGTGTCGACGACGCCCCAGTTAGTCGAGCTGCAAGGCTGGTCGCAGACTTGCGCCAGCTGTTGACGTTGAAGCAACATTACTATCCAGAAGGTGGTTGGGGTTGGGTAGTTTTAGTTTGCGCAGTTTTCGTCCATATCCTGGGCCATGGAATGCTCACCTGTATTGGACTTTCTATCTGGAAATCCTCAAAAAGTTCGGAACACACGAGAAAAGTTCTGCCGGTAGGTATTTAAACCACAAATATAACCAACATCTATACAACATGGGTAACATAAATTGGTAATATGTGTAATTAGCTTTAATAATTTTACAATCGTAGACTCTAAATTAGGCAAATTAGGGCAATGTATACATTTGAATGAATAAATTAATAAGGTTCTATATATTTATAATAATATATCCTTATTTATCTTAAACAATAAAAATAAGTTTATTTTAGAATTTTTCGTTGATTAACAAACAAATATTTAATATAAATAATTCCAAGTTTATCTCTAAATAGAAGCAATGACTATAATTGAATACTTATAGAAATACAAAAAAATCTTGTGGAACAGACTATATAAATCAATATATCAAACGTAGGAAACAAAAGTCAGATCCGTTTCATGTATGTCTTTACCTTGTTTCAGGATGGCTGGGAGCGATGTCGACAGGTGTGGCTCTCCTTATTTCCCCCGTGACGATCGCCTTCTGCAGACGCAAGTCCACCAGAGTAACGGCCGTCATGGGAGGGCTTATCACTGCCCTGGGATGTCTCTTCACTTCCTTCGCCACGCAGTTTCATCAGCTATTTTTCAGGTACGGTAACTTAGAAATGAACCGCTAACGAAAGTCTAGGGAATTGAATCGGTAGATCTTTGGGATGTTGCTTTTGTTCCGGATTTTTAATTTAGCGGTTAGTAGGGAATGTAAATTATAGAGGCTCGATAAACAAAAAATTTAGTTGTTTTTATTACAAAAATATTGAACACGAGTTCTACAATTGAAGACCCCGGTGCAGACCGCTTACGTGCAGTTCTTATAGTTTTGAGAAAAATGAAAAAACGTTTAAGTCAAGTAGTTTTATAAAATTTAATAATTTTATGTTTTCTGTGAAAAACAGGAATCAAAGGCTTTTAATTGTAATACTTTTTAATTTGAAAATAAAGTTAAAACGGTGTTTTGAATTTCCACGTGACGGTTTTTGCTCCAAAAATGTAGAAAAATAAATATTTAGGGAAATACATTAGGAACATACTAAAATGTCAAGTAAATACAAAAAATAGTAGCATATTTTAAAGTAAAACATAAAAATATGTGATTTTTACATAAAATACAAAATGGTGGGTATATATAGAAAACCTCAACAGAGAGAAAGAATTCAAAACGTTTTATAAGAAAGTTAACATCAACAGAAAAGAATTTAAGGCAAACAGAAAACAATTTAGAAGTTTGAATGGCGATATATTAACAACAAGAACAGACGTACTAAATCAATGGACGGAATATTTTAACCAGATACTTAATATAGAGGAAGAAGAAGAAAACCCGGAAGACGAAAGCTGTGAGTAAGCGGAGCAGACGAGAGGGAGAGGATCCACCAACGATTCTGGAAGTTAAAGACACTGTAAACAAACTAGCCAGAAACAAATCACCCGGAATACATAATCTCCCAGCGGGATTATATAAAGAAGGTGGCCACGATATCATAATAGCGCTATAGCAGCTTATAAAAGAAATATGGATACAGAAGTCCCTCCCCCGTGATTGGAATATTGGAATACTTTGCACCGTACACAAATAGGGAGATATCTTTGAATGCTCTAACTATCGAGGAATTACGCTCCTAAATGTAGCGTATAAAATATTCTCCAATATACTATGCCATCGTATGGCACCATATGCAGAGCGAATAATAGGACAACACCAGACTGGTTTCAGAGGTAGTGAATCAACAATTCATCAGATTTCAACCCTGAGACAAATTCTAGAGAAAACACTGGAATACGGTGTAGACAAGCACCACATATTTATAGACTACAAGGCAGCCTACGACTCTGTAAATGGAAGAGAATTGTTTAGAGCATTGATAGACCTAGGAGTACCAAATCAGTTGGTAAGTCTAACCAAACTATCCCTCGAAAAAGTTGAATGCAGAGTACGAATCCAGGGGGAACTTTTTTTTTATTGTATAATGGCTTTGGCATAGCCAATTAGCCAGACTATTTGTGGTAGTTACAATTTTTGATTTATTACCTAAGCCTATTTATAATATAAATTTACAGGAAATAATATGTTAGTATATACATTCAATTTTTGACATATTTACAACTTTTAATTTGATGGCCACTTGTTATAGAAAACGACGTCATCGAAGCAGTTAACGAATTCGTATGCCTGATAGACCTATTGGTCAAAGAAGAAGAGGAAGACCCAGAACAAGATTTCTAGATAACATAGATAACTTATAAGGTTATTGGCACTTGGCCAATTTTGTCACTATAAAGTTTACATTACATTATAATTTACAATATAGAAAAAAAAAGAAAGTATAGAAAAAATGTTAAATTGTTTTATCCAAATTCGTTTCTCGAAGGAAATCTAGTACATTCTGAATAAAGTTCTAATTGGCTGAGGACGAGGATCATATTATTAAGACCTTGTATAGAGTATATTTTGTTCTTGCTCAAACTCGATACACTTCTCACAGACATATGATTTCTCCGAAGCCATAAGGTGTCCATGTGTCAGCCGTGTGTGACCAATTCTTAGCCTGCGAACGAATAGTTTGTTTCTTCTACTTAAGTTAGGTATATAAAAGGTTTTAATGTTTGATAGAGAACATCGACTGTACATATTCTTGGTTTAATATGTTTAGATAATCATTTTATTGCTTGAAGGCCGTGATGGTATATCTTCTTCAGTAAAAGGCCTAAGACCAAGAGGAAGCTCTTAAACATGATGGTCAGACCAAATGAAGACTCTGGTGGGAAAATCCCTATATGAAGCCGTCCATATGGCACAGGATGGCAGCCAATGGTGGCAGTAAGCTAATAATATTTAGAGTTTCACCACGCCCTGACAAGGGCTTAAGGAATGAGGATGAGGAAACCAATAGCACCATATCGACTTGGTGTTCGTGATTACAGAGATTATCTTCTTATAGAATTCTGCTAAAACATGATCTAGTAAAAAGTAATACCTTTTATAAATTACCCCTAATAACCGATGCCTATAAGCATGGAAGTCACTAGCTGATAGGGACAGCAGCATAATCAGAAATTGGATTGACTATCCTATACCTCAATAAAAGATACATACTAAAACGGCAGAGTTACTGAAACCAGACATCAATGATATGCATACAACATCAGTAGCAGATTTTTAAAACAGCGGTTATGGAGCCAAGAAATAGCTGCTTACAACAAGATGCCAGGAATAAAACTGGATAACATGGATGGACCGGACTAGATGGAATTCTGGAGATAATGAATAAAAAAATAAATGAAGAATTAAAAAATGAAAAGAAATAGAATACTTGCAAAAGAAATATGGCAACTTCAGATTGCCTAAAACAGTCAAATAATTAGCTGGAAAAAAAACGGAATAACTGAAATATACTGCTAGACACAGAGGACACGATTATTATAGAAACAGGGCAAAAATACGCAAATGGAATGAATACATAGAGGAATTATTTCGAGACAGAGGAAGTAAATTTCTTATAAACAGTCTAAGCCGAGATATATTACCAGAGATTACTAAAGTAGAGGTTACTTCTCTAAAAAGGTCGATAAAAGCTCATAAATATCCTAATAAATACCAAGCGAGTTCAATGGTAATGAATCTGGATCAATGACAAGAATCTGGATATAAAAAAGTAGTGGGATTATTCAATAAAATATACACAACAGAAATCATCATCATAATAGAACAAAACAAAATTTCTCAAGAATAGAGAACAAGCATCCTAATACCTCTCTTCAAAAAGGAAGACAAATCGGACCCGAAAATTACAGAGGATTTAATTTATTAAACAGAACACTAAAATTAACAACCGAAGTGATAACAAATAAATTGAATGAAATGATAACACTAGCAAAAGAACAACAAGGTTTTAGGTCTGGAAGATCATGCAGCGACGCTATATTTATAATGAGGCAAATGCAATAGAAATCATTAGAATACAACAAACCGGCATATCTATGTTTCGTGGACCTTACAAAGGCATTTGACTGGGTCAAATTAAAAGACGTTATCAACTTACTGTACGCAAGAGAGATACCTCTAGGAATAATCAAAACGATCAAAAATATCTACCAAAACAACACAATGAAAGTAAATGTAGAAGAAGAACTAACCGAACCTATTAAAGCTGGCAATGGGGTAAGACAGGGAGATTCATTGAGTCCTCTATTGTTCAACTTGAATATGGATGAAATAATAAAAAAAGTAAGAACTAAAAAAGGATACCAAATAGTAGAAAAACAACTTAAAATAATCTGCTATGCAGACGACGGCTATACTACTTCTCAAGTGAAGATGATTTACAACGTATGCTGCACCAATTTAATATAACCGCCAGAAAATTTAACGTGTTAATTTCCTCAAAGAAGACAAAATGCATAGTTACAACAGCAAATTGACTAAGATGTAAATTGGAGCTGGAAGGTCAGATAATAGAACAAGTGATGGAGTTTAAATATCTAAGCATCACATTATCTAGCTACGGAAAGCTCGAAACTGAAGTGGGAGATTAAGTGAATAGAGCAAACAGAGCCGCAGACTGCCTGAATGAAACAATATGGAGAAATAAAAATATCGGGAAAAAAATGAAAGGCAGAATTTACAAAACAGTCAGCAGACCAATAATGATATACGCGGCAGGAAACAAGACCTGACACAGAGAGGACAAAAAGGATGTTAGAATTTTGGTTTCGAACAAGTAGAAATCTTCGGATTTTTACTTTTTATTTTAAAGTCAGATTATTTAAGTATACAAAGTTTGAAAAAATATTTTTATTTGTCTGTTATTTATGTACAATAAAAAATGATTAAAAAAGATGTTTCTAATAGCTTACACTTTTTCGTTTTTCAGTGACACACCATTCATTTAATCTGAGTTTTTCCTATTCTCATGAACGATAATGGAAAAAAAATGATTTACATTTTAATAATCTCATTTTTATTTCCATTTCAAATCCATATACATACGTCCGAAATATGGCCTAATTTTTCAGGAATTTAATGCTTATGGGCTTTTTAGCGAAATCTGAAATTTATTGTTGCAGCTACGGCACGGTGGTGGCATCGGAGTTGGGATAACACGGGATTGCTCTACGTTGATGGTGGCGCAATATTTCAAGAGGAGACGGGAATTTGTCGAGATTTTTATTGTATCGGGGAGCGGACTTGGGATCGCCAGCATGTCGTTGATCATTAGGTGTACCATTGAGTGAGTAGAAATTTTTTTATTTGATTAATTGTAATTTGTATTACTTTATTTAATAATTGTGGTTTTATGAAAGTACTAAGAATGTCAATAAAATTATGTATGCACAAAACTTTAAAGAACTATTTTTGTTTTACCACACATCACATAAATATTCTCGCATACTGTATTTACATACACTGTGTGTCAGCCAAATGGGATAATAGCTATAATAGAGGAGTATTAGAAAAAACGGTCGAACACGTCGATTAGTATTTATAATTTCACATTTTTTCCATCAAAACTTGTTATACGGAGTGTATCAGATAACGGTGGCTAATACCAACCTGCTTATTTTAAATAAAACACTCTGTATATTAATTAATTTTTAGATTCCTCAGATCATTTTAGACATTTTTTGAATACAATGTCCTATACCTATCTTTGACTGTTTCGGAAATATTAAGCAAAATGCAAAAATTCACATTTAGATAAGAAAATTATTTATTTGTCGAAAGTTGCTACCACTTTCTTAATACTGTTTGCCCATTTGCTAATGATAAAGTAAGCAAAAACTATTTAAGCCATTCCTTTTTATTGATATGTTAAAAAAAACAAAAAATTGTCTACTTTGGTCTAAAACGCCAATGTTTTATTGGTCCACGAGAGAAGTAGTTGTCAGTGTTATAGTCGTTTGAATTTCATTAACTGCAAGCCAGAAAATGGTTCATCTGATAGAAATGCACAAAATTACAACTATACAGATGATTGGCTATGGAGATAAGACACGAACAGAAATGGAAGTAGCTCATTTATTTCACGAAGCATTTCCTGATTTGCCGCACATATCTCAAGGGACAATTAGTAAAATAAAGAAGCAATTCCACGAGCTGAGTCATGTTAGGAAGGTAAAAAAGAAGCTGCCAATGCAATGAATGAGGATACTAATTTGGCTGTTATGCTTGAGTTACCCACATACATCTATTCGAAAAGCAGCCCCAGTACTCGATATTAGCTATTCATCGCTTATTCGAATATTACAAGTAAACAAAATGCATTCTTATAAAATTATACACACTTAGGAGCTCATTGAAGATGATTTTGACAGGAGAACGTATTTTTGTGAACAAATGATGGCAATGTTAAACAGCAATATGATCCAATTAGAACATGTTTTGTTTTCTGATGAGTGCACCTTTAGTCTTCACGGTCATGCTTATCGGCAAAAGTGCCGCTATTGGTCCAGGGAAATCTTCACTGGATGAGAGAAGGCAATACTCAATACCCTGAGAAGGTTAACGTGTCGGCAGAAATTATTGAACATCATATCATAGGTCCCTTTTTCATAGATGGCAATCTGGATGGCGACAATTATTTAGCATTGCTACAAAATAATGTAGTTCCAACGTTGGCCAACTTGTATACTGATCCAGGAAACCCACAAGTTCCAGCGAATATGATATGGTTTTAACAAAATGGAGCACCACCCACTACCAAATCCATGTCCGGCAGTACCTCAACCAAATATTTCCAAATCGGTGGATAGAAAATCGAGGATCGATGGAATGGCCACTACGATCCCCTGATTTGACGCCATTAGACTTTCTCTTATGGGGATATGTGAAAAGTATTGTATACAAAACTAAACCTACTGACTTAACTGACTTACGAAGACGAATAACGCTTGCGATTGAGTAATGTTAAAAGAAATTTCTATTCATAGTTTAGAGTGTTGCCAAGACGTTCGTGGGAGCATTTCACATCTACTTAACAGTTATTGTTTAGATTTGTATTATTTAGAAGTTTTTGAATATGTTGTAGCGACTTTCGGCAAATAGATAATTTTCTTTTTTAAATGTGAATTTTTGCATTTTACTTAATATTTCTGAAACAGTCGAAGATAGGTATAGGACATTGTACTCAAAAAATATCTAAAATGATCTGGGGGATCTAAAAATTAATTAATATACAGGGTGTTCTATTTAAAATGAGCAAGTTGGTGTTGGCCACCGTTATCTGGTACACCCCGTATAAAAAGTTTTTATGGAAAAAATGCGCAACTATGCATAAATCGACGTGCTCGACCGTTTTTTCAAATACTCCCTCATTTATTTATTAGCTAATTTATTCCATTTGGCTGACACACAGTCAACCGTCTGTATCAGTAACTATAATTAAACATAATTAAGTAAATAATTTAATTGTTTTAAGTAATTTTAAATTATTATTAACACGTTTATTGATTGTGAAGTTATTGTATATGGGTATTTCAATATATCTTCTTTTATATCGGATATATATGACAGATACTATATTTTAATTTACAAAAATAAGGTATATATTAAACAACAAACTGTTGATTATTGCTCTATTTCTCTGTGAATTTCACCTCTACCAGATTGTCATACCCCAATACGTTGCTTCTATTATATGACTGTTTTAATCATATTATAGAAAATATAATTTTGAAAGTCCAGATTACCGTAACTTATAAAATAGATTTGTTGAAACAGTCTGACGCACTCCAAACAATAACTGTTCAACTTTTTGCAAATGGGTTGAAAGACATTGAATTACGGAAAGCTTTACGACTAGCAAGACTTAAAGTTCTAGATGAAACGCTTGCTATTGTCTTGGAACATGAAACAGCTAGTCAAACTTTAGGGAGCCATTGAGTAAGAACCATTGAAGAAGGCGACAAACCAAACGATGAACGTCTGGAAGAAATGGTACGAAAAGTAGTTCGTAACACGATGCCGAAGAGACGCGAGCCCAGATATTAGAATTGTGGTGACGTAGGCCACATTCGCTGTAATTGCAAGAAAATGATACAACAGTCGGACAACTAGAACGGGTCCACCAGGGCACTGCGACCTCGAGAAACAAAGCCCCCATAGTAACTGTTAACATTACGTACTTCGGTGGAATTCATAGCTTGTACATCGAGGATCATATCAATAATAAATTTAAATCATTTTTGGTAGATATAGTTGCAACAAGAACTATTGCACGTCCAGAAGTAGAACGAAGCTATCTTAAATTATCGCCTGCAACAGTAAGGCTTAAAACAGCAACTGGTGAGCTAATTAATGTATATGGCGAGGCTAATATGTCATTATCCATTGGCCAGACTACAGTGAAACACAGAGTATTAATTTCAGAGATCTCCGACGAGTTCATATTGAGAATGGATTTACTAAGAAAAGTTGGGGCTGTATTGAATGTCAAAAATGGAGTTCTCGAGATCAATGGTACAGAGTTGCCATTTCATGAAGACAAGAAGATGTTATCAGCTTACTAACTACTTATGATGTAACATTACTGGGTAATAGTGGCCAGTAATTCTAATGGCCAGACTTGATGGTCACTGCCGAGAGGGAAGTTTAAGAAAGGTCGAAGATGTGGAGAATGCCGAGTTCCTAGCGGCAAAAGCTTTGGTGAGAGTTCGAGATGTCGTTCCTGTAAGAGTTATGAATTTAAAGGGAACTGCTATTAAGTAGAAGAACTTTGATCGGACAGTGTGTTCCCGAGCCTTCGATTTGTTCTATGAATATTAATGAAAAAATCTTCAAAATCTAAGTATCCAAAGGAGCAGTAGAAGAACTTTGATTGCACAGTGTGTTCCCGTGGCTTCGATTTGTTCTATGAATATTGAAATCTAAGTATCCAAAGGAGCTTGTTGAGATGGTGATTAAAACTTGCCAAGACCTTGATGTTGAACGGACAAAAAAGAGAAGTCTATGCTGATAGAATTTCAAGATGTTTTTGCCATTGATCAGAAGGATAAGGGTAAAACAAGCATAAACGCATTAACGCATACAATTCAGCGTTAGCGTTCCCAATAGCGCCTGTCTGCAAGACACTATGACTTAAGTTTAGTTGATAATATATTATCGTCCTGTAAAATTGTAAATAAATATAAATATTTACATAAACTAGAACTGCTCGTTTTATTGGTAAACAGCTACAATATTTTGAGTCTAGGAGATTGGTACTCTAAGAACTAACTCTTATCTTACTTTTAAAACACACTATAACCAAACAGACACACAACATAATTGAAATTTTTCTTTATAGTCTTTAAACAAATCTTATAAAAACACAAACAACTTAAGGTATATTAATTTTGTACTTTATGTATAAAATAATGATTTTGTTAACTCACAAATACTGTATTTCCTTTGCGACTTGGAAATTTGGTGATTAAACTAACAATCTAATCATTAAAATGGTTTGAAGAAAGTTTTCCAATAAATATCAACATCAGAAAGTCGAAAAAGTTTACGATCAAAAAGAATGCAATATATTAAAAAAAGTCCGAGTTTTAATCTACAGATTGACGTCCAGATCTAGTTGTGATAACAGTAAATTTATTTTTATTTCAATACGGTTGTCGCCCTGACACGTAATTTATGGAACTAATTTAATTTTAACGTACGAGTACCATCGCGGCTAAGATGGTAACTTAATTTGTTTTTTTAATTATTTAGTTTGATTTATCTATCAAGTTTTAATTAATCGAATGAGTTTTATATCATATGAACACATGCTTGATATCAACATCATGACACCTATTTTGGATACTGGGAGAGGTAAATCAAGAAGTATTTGAGGTGTGTAATTTTTGTATGTTTTCTTTATAGTCTTCTCTTAACTAGGTACGATATTCGGCATATCGATAGTCGATTATTAATTGGGAGTTTAGAAAAAATAATTCATAATAGTGGCTTTATTGTTTGATATCATCTACAAAAATGATTAGTTAAATTAATGAGGACGTAATCTTTTAACCAACTGTTACTTATTGCAACATCTTTTTACGGAGTGAACAAGTAGTAATCCCACGTCTCTCTCAATATTTTCTTATGTGGTTAAAAAACTACTGACTAAGGGATGAAGTTCTGGTTCATAACTCACTTCACCCAAATTAACATGCATATACTTCGGGAAGATCTACCGATTCTGCACTGCATCATGTAGTGGGAAGAATTGAAAGATCGCTGGATAATAAAGAATCCACCCTAGGTATATTCATAGACATTGAGGGAGCGTTTGACAAAACCACATTCCCAACTATCACCCAACAGCTTAACGTTAGGAATGTTCCCCTGGCCATAAGCAAATGGATATTTAGTATGCTCTCTAGTAGAGCAATAAGCATAAATGTAGAAGACGTTTCTGTTAGAGGCATGGTTACGAGGGGATGTCCACAGGGAGGGGTGCTATCACCACTACTATGAAACATAGTTCTAGACACCCTGATTGACCAACTCAACAACAACGGTTTCTACACAATAGCCTATGCAGACCATATTGCTGTCGTGCAAAGCGGTAAGTTTGAGAACACACTATGTGAGAGATCACAAATTGCTCTTCGACTAATAGAAACATCGTGCAAGGAACACTCACTATCTATAAATCCTAAGAAAACAGAGATGGTCCTCTTTACCAGGAAAAGAAGAAACACGGGCTTAATACCCTCAAGGATTCTAAACTACAGTCTAAATTTTTCTGACGAGGTGAAGTACCTTGGTATTACCCTTGACATGAAGTTAACATGGAACTCACACCTAGATGGTAGAGCTAAAAGAGCATATATTGCCTATGAACAGTGTCGACGAACGGTTGGACGCACCTGGGGCCTCACACCCAGGGTGATCGCCTGGGTCTACACCGCTGTCATTAGGCCAATGCTAACTTACGGAGCTATTGCTTGGGTACCAAAAGTGCTACAGGCAACAGAGATTAACAAACTAAACCACATCCAGCGGATGGCTTGCATAAATATAACAGGTGCCATGAAAACAACGCCAACTGCTGCAATGGAGTTGATCATTGGCATCACGCCTCTAGATATATATGTCAAAGAGGTGGCTCTAGTGACAATGATGCGACTGCGCTCAGCTGGTGCAAACCTTGATGTAGAATGGGACAATTGAGAACTCGTTTCTGGCGGGGAGAGCTGGATGCGTTACCAGTACTACAGGCAGGCTGCGACTCAATTGAACCAAAGTTCGTCTTGAACAAACCCTACAAAATTGAAACAAGACAGTGCATGGAGACAAACGTGGCAAATGCCTATTTCATATAAACCGATGGCTCCAAAATGAAAGGAGGCTCAGGATGCGGTATATACTCCAGATCACTGAACCTAAGAATAAAGTGGGGTATGGGCAAAAATGCCAGTGTAGTTCAGACAGAACTGACTGGTATCTCCATAGCTGCAAAAGAGATAACCCAAAAAGGTATAGCAGGGAAAACTATAATGATCTGCACAGATAGCAGACAAGCGCTACTAACCTTGAATAGACCACGTGTCACATCAGGTTTAGTAGTGGAGTGTCACGAGTCACTAACTCAAGCTTCGGATGGTAACACCATCATCCTGAAGTGGGTTAAAGGACACAATAGGAATAAAGGCAACCGCATGCTTACCAATTATCTAGGAAGGTGGCAGGCCTAAGAGTCTTAGGCCTGCCAATATAATCAATTATAGTTGATGTTGTTTGAATAATTCTTGTAAGAGAATTAACGTGCACTATGAAACCGTACGATTCAAATATATTGACTAAGGATAATTGAGTAGCACAATTCCTGCCAAATAACACGAGAGCTAATAATAGTAGCTTGTTTGCCTTCAAAAATGAATGCACTTTGGTTTCTTACGTTTCAAGAAAAGGAAAATGTGTAATTTTGACTTTAAAGTCTACATGAAGATTTCTTTATTGATCTTGAAACAGAAGATAAAAAGAAGCCATCTATTATCTTCTTTTACAATCGCACCAAAGGCGGAGTTGACACAACAGATAAATTGTGTGCATCATACAACGTAGCTAGAAATGTTCGTCGTTGATTCCACGATAGTATTGTTCGCAATATGCTCAATATTTGTGCGACGAGTCATATGGTTCGACGAAGTTCAGAAACATCAGGAATTAATATCGGCCTGTAACAACGTCTAAAAGAATTTCCCCCATTAGAACAAGGAGAACAGAAAACAGAAAATGAACATGTCGGAAAACGCAAGAGATGTCATACATACATTGAACAAAGATGTTTAAATAAGTATTGTAACGAATATTTTGAGTACCACATAGGGTATTATTATTGGGGGGTTAAAAATTGTGGACAGAAATTACGGGGTTAGAGATAGGACAAACAAAATAAACGGTTGTTTGTAAAAACTGTTGCAAACGGCTCTCAGGGTTTATTTGGAGAACTAGGTCGTGGATAAGTGAATGGGACAATGAGATTGGATTGGGGCAACTACAAAAATGAAACAAATGGGTACTTACATGAACTCCTGGAACAAACAAAACACAAGAAGGTCCTTTAGCTATTTAAAATAAAGACGCCGCCTTTGAGTAAACTTCCTGCTGGATGAAAGAAAAAAATACAGAACAGAGGTTAGGAACTTTTTTAAATAAATAAACAAAATGGTTTAGGAAAAAAAATTACACATTTATTGTTGTCTCACCACAAACAGTTACAAATATAGATAATACAAAAAATTACAAAATATCAAAAACAAACCTACTATGAATTATAGTTTATTCGTCTTCCGGGTTTGGACCGTGTCATTTGTGAGTGACCCAAAAGTGGGTTTCATCTCGACGTTTTCGCTACAATTGTATGTAGCTTATTCAGGAGAACAAAAAAGAAAAAAAGAAAGAAAGAAGAAAACAAAGAACAGGAAGATGGGTAGTTAGCAACGGTAACTCAGTTACTCAACGCAACCAGAGGCGAATACTAACTACCAAGATGGGCATTTGGTCACAGTAACTCAACTACTCAACGCAGCCAAGGTGAAAACCAAATGCCAGGACAGGGATTCACGTCCAACAGCTCAGAACACTAACGCGTCGAGAGGCGGGGAGTGAATCCGACGATTACTCCGCTACCGCTCTATTTATAGTCGCGGTGCCTGTCGTGTCGGGACGTATCGGCACACTTCGTGGCGCGAACGTCAAGAAGCGCGCGCTGGCCAATCATGTGGCTGCATCGTAGTGGCGGACCGGACGGCGGTTCTAGACTGAGATTCCAGATGGGAGACAAGTAAAATCCTTCCTCTCGATTGATATTATGGGGATTTTTTCGGATCTCTAGAGATTCGCGGATTTTCCTGGAATAAAAGAAGGGGCTTTTAGAAATAATATGGGTTTTTTCGAACAATATTGAATGACCGGTTTCTTGGCAGTGTTCTGCAACTGCAGAATGGGAGAAAAGACCTGATCGAATGCATCTTTGATGCTCTTGAATCCGAGTTTTGACGGAACGACCAGTTTCGCCAATATACACATGTCCACATGAACAAGAAATAGAATAGACACCACAGGAAGATAGGGGTGGTAATGGGTCCTTAGGAGAGGGTAGATATTGTGAGATTCTCTTGGGTGTCGAAAAGTAGTCCTGATACCTTCTTTGCGAAGAATTTTGCCAATCCTATCAGTGACATTTCGAATATACGAAAGAAAAGCCACAGGAGTATTACCCGAAGATTCTGAATTTGTCGTCCTAGGGTGTAAAGGGGGATGTAGATGTCGGTGTGTAATATTTTGAATTGTGGACTTGGAGTAACCGTTGGCGACAAGGGTTTTTTTGCAGATGGCCAAGTTCTTCTCTAAGGTTGTCGGGTTCAGAAATCGAAATGGCCCGATGGATGAGAGAGTTGATCACAGAATTCTTTTGGGCAGGATGGTGGTGTGATGAAGCATGTAGGTAACGATTCGTGTGAGTCTTTTTTCTATAAACAGAGTGACCCAATCGGCCATTGGGCTTGGAGGTGACTAAACACATCGAGAAAGGAAGGGACCGATTATTTTCTACTTCCATTGTGAATTTTATACTCGGATGTTGTGAGTTAAGATGATCTAGGAAGGGAGGAAAGGGTGTGTTGACCATGGGGCCAGATGATAAATGTATCATCAACGTAGCGGAACCAGACTTTTGGTTTTAAGGGGTAAGATTCTAGGGCTAAAGACTCAAAGGCTTCCATGAAAATGTCAGCAATGACAGGGGAAAGGGAGAACCCATTGGTGTTCCAGATATTTGTTTGTAGAAATTGCCTCTAAAAGAAAAATATGTTGAAAGGAGGCATTTTTCCGCAAGATCTGCCAAAACCAAAGACTTGTTATCATTGGTCAAGTGATCTCGCAGAATGACTAGAGAGTCATGTATGGGGATATTGGTAAATAGGGATGATACATCGAAACTGACGAGAATGTCTTGGGGATCGACTGTGAGAGAGGAGATTAAGGTGATGAAATGTGTGGAATTTCGGACATAGGAAGAGGTGCGACCTGTTATAATACAATTTCTCGAGACCCCACTCCTAGAGTCGAACGCGAAATTGCCCATGTCATCAAACAATCCGATCTTTCCGATGATATTAAGAAGTCCATAGTTCCGAAAAACTCCATCTGCCCCAGAATTTATGGTCTTCCCAAAATCCATAAAGATAACGTACCTCTTCGTCCCATTGTGACTACGATTAACTTTTCTGAAAAGAACCGACCAATACCTTTCTCCACTGATTGCCCTGGCTACACCCACCAGTGGACCACGAAGCAAAGAACCAGAAGCCAACACCAACTGCCCAAGAACCACATCCTGAAGAGGCAAAAGCCTATAACAGGATGCCAAAACCCCAAAAACAAAGAAGTACCATACCAAAGACAGAGAGAACCAACGCAACAATGAAGTGTAATCGTCGGATTCACTCCCCGCCTCTCGACGCGTTAGTGTTCTGAGCTGTTGGACGTGAATCCCTGTCCTGGCATTTGGTTTTCACCTCTGGCTGCGTTGAGTAGTTGAGTTACTGTGACCAAATGCCCATCTTGGTAGTTAGTATTCGCCTCTGGTTGCGTTGAGTAACTGAGTTACCGTTGCTAACTACCCATCTTCCTGTTCTTTGTTTTCTTCTTTCTTTCTTTTTTCTTTTTTTGTTCTCCTGAAGAAGCTACATACAATTGTAGCGAAACGTCGAGATGAACCCACTTTTGGGTCACTCACAAATGACACGGTCCAAACCCGGAAGACGAATAAACTATAATTCTGACTCTGGCCGTGGAAGCCTACGATTTCATTTGACCAACCTCTACGGGGAGGTTATATTCCGCAAAACCTCAGAGTTCTCCAATCTTCGCTCTAAAGTTTCATCTCTACTTTCTTCGCTCACCTTCCTCTCTAGATGTCGTGATAACAACTTGGTTCCCAATTTTCTTGTTCTAAAACATCACATTTCCTCTTCATCTTCTTCCCGAATTCTACATCGAGCCAGCCTATCTCTACTTCGTGAACGGATTCAACATATTCGAAAAACCCTTAATTTTCAATCCCAAAAACTTTTTAAGCTGCATCTTGAACTCTCCAGTATTCTTAGTGTCGATGATTGGTCACTTTTAGACCGCATTTCCTATCATCAAGCCGATAAAATCCTTCTTCTAAGCAACGAAACTCACAAAAAGAAATTCCAATCCCTTGTATCTAAGAAGAAAAAATCACATTCCACCACTTCTACTTCTCATTCACCTCTCACTAACACCGTCGTTAATCTTTCTTCTCACCAATTAACAAGTGCAGAAAGCAGTCTTCTATCTAAAGGTCTTAATTTTGCTATCACTCCTTCCAGAATTCCTACCGAAGAAATAGTTTCAAATGTGGAAGCGGCACTCCGCACAATTCCCAAAATTCCAGCCGACCGTATCCGCTTTGACGTCGCTAAATGTCTTGATACAGCCAAAATCCCTACTTCCAATATATCTCGTGAGGAATTCATAGCTCTCAAAAATCTCCGTTCTCTTTCTGAGATAATAATCCTTCCTGCAGACAAAGGTAATGCCACAGTCATCCTGGATACTCCTTCCTACATAGAGAAAGTAAACGACTTACTTAGGGATACATCCTGTTATAATACAATTTCTCGAGACCCCACTCCTAGAGTCGAACGCGAAATTGCCCATGTCATCAAACAATCCGATCTTTCCGATGATATTAAGAAGTCCATAGTTCCGAAAAACTCCATCTGCCCCAGAATTTATGGTCTTCCCAAAATCCATAAAGATAACGTACCTCTTCGTCCCATTGTGACTACGATTAACTCTCCTACCTACAAACTCGCAAAGTACTTGTCGAATCAGTTTAAGACCTATACTGGTCGCACCTCTTCTTATGTCCGAAATTCCACACATTTCATCACCTTAATCTCCTCTCTCACAGTCGATCCCCAAGACATTCTCGTCAGTTTCGATGTATCATCCCTATTTACCAATATCCCCATACATGACTCTCTAGTCGTTCTGCGAGATCACTTGACCAATGATAACAAGTCTTTGGTTTTGGCAGATCTTGCGGAAAAATGCCTCCTTTCAACATATTTTTCTTTTAGAGGCAATTTCTACAAACAAATATCTGGAACACCAATGGGTTCTCCCCTTTCCCCTGTCATTGCTGACATTTTCATGGAAGCCTTTGAGTCTTTAGCCCTAGAATCTTACCCCTTAAAACCAAAAGTCTGGTTCCGCTACGTTGATGATACATTTATCATCTGGCCCCATGGTCAACATACCCTTTCTCCCTTCCTAGATCATCTTAACTCACAACATCCGAGTATAAAATTCACAATGGAAGTAGAAAATAATCGGTCCCTTCCCTTTCTCGATGTGTTAGTCACCTCCAAGCCCAATGGCCGATTGGGTCACTCTGTTTATAGAAAAAAGACTCACACGAATCGTTACCTACATGCTTCATCACACCACCATCCTGCCCAAAAGAATTCTGTGATCAACTCTCTCATCCATCGGGCCATTTCGATTTCTGAACCCGACAACCTTAGAGAAGAACTTGGCCATCTGCAAAAAACCCTTGTCGCCAACGGTTACTCCAAGTCCACAATTCAAAATATTACACACCGACATCTACATCCCCCTTTACACCCTAGGACGACAAATTCAGAATCTTCGGGTAATACTCCTGTGGCTTTTCTTCCGTATATTCGAAATGTCACTGATAGGATTGGCAAAATTCTTCGCAAAGAAGGTATCAGGACTACTTTTCGACCACCCAAGAGAATCTCACAATATCTACCCTCTCCTAAGGACCCATTACCGCCCCTATCTTCCTGTGGTGTCTATTCTATTCCTTGTTCATGTGGACATGTGTATATTGGCGAAACTGGTCGTTCCGTCAAAACTCGGATTCAAGAGCATCAAAGATGCATTCGATCAGGTCTTTTCTCCCATTCTGCAGTTGCAGAACACTGCCAAGAAACCGGTCATTCCATATTGTTCGAAAAAACCCATATTATTTCTAAAAGCCCCTTCTTTTATTCCAGGAAAATCCGCGAATCTCTAGAGATCCGAAAAAATCCCCATAATATCAATCGAGAGGAAGGATACTACTTGTCTCCCATCTGGAATCTCAGTCTAGAACCGCCGTCCGGTCCCGCCACTACGATGCAGCCACATGATTGGCCAGCGCGCGCTTCTTGACGTTCGCGCCACGAAGTGTGCCGATACGTCCCGACACGACAGGCACCGCGACTATAAATAGAGCGGTAGCGGAGTAATCGTCGGATTCACTCCCCGCCTCTCGACGCGTTAGTGTTCTGAGCTGTTGGACGTGAATCCCTGTCCTGGCATTTGGTTTTCACCTCTGGCTGCGTTGAGTAGTTGAGTTACTGTGACCAAATGCCCATCTTGGTAGTTAGTATTCGCCTCTGGTTGCGTTGAGTAACTGAGTTACCGTTGCTAACTACCCATCTTCCTGTTCTTTGTTTTCTTCTTTCTTTCTTTTTTTCTTTTTTGTTCTCCCTTTTGGGTCACTCACAAATGACACGGTCCAAACCCGGAAGACGAATAAACTATAATTCTGACTCTGGCCGTGGAAGCCTACGATTTCATTAAACCTACTATGTTCTATCCGTTTACAAACTCTAAAAGTTGAAGATTCTACAAAACTTATAATTGTTAAAGGGCTACAATTTGTAGCAGAAATAAATTATTACCAATAAAAAAAATGTCTTTAAGTAAAACTGTAAAACATAGAGGTTAACCTTTTTCTTAAAACAAAACAAAATCTCAAATATGATTAGATATTTACCAAATGTCAAAAATAGTGCCAACTGTCAAATGTCAATAATAAATCTTAAAACTGAAAACAAATAATATAACAGCAAGCTAGGTCACGCACTAACACATATAATTTTATTTATTACAATTTCTTTACAAACTCTTATGAAAGCAATTATTATTATTAGAAAAAAATGTATATTTTTGTTTTAAACGTTCAACCAAAAAAAGTTATCTGGGTGTTACTAAAATTTCTTGAGTTGTAAACTGGACTTACGAAAATTTATGGGGGTAAGAACTAGACTTAGACTGGAGATTTAGTGCCACACAAAAAACTGCGTCTCACGCAAGAGATTGAAAATAAAGATGAGGAAGTAAATGATGAGGAAAATTGGGTTGAAAATGTGATACCAATTCCCGAATTTAATTTCGATAGAGATTTAGCGGGTGTTAAACTTGATTTACCAGAAAATGTCACACCTGTTCAAATTTTTGAAATGCTTTGGACCGAGGAAATCATGAATATGATATTACAATCCACCAATAGATATGGCAACAAACTTACGAGAGAGTCCAGACCTCACAGAAAATATAGTAGAAAAAGTGCGTGGAAAAACGTGGACCTAACGGAGCTAAAAAAATTTTTGGGTCTATGTATGTTGCAAGGACAAATAAAAATGCCATCTATAAAAAAACTTTTTACCTATGATCCATTATACTATCATCCTATGTTTTCTGCAACAATGAGTGGGCGACGATTCGAACAGATTTTAAGATGTTTTAGTTGTGAGACAGAAAATAGAAACGGTAGGCTACATAAAGTAGAACAGTTACTAAATGGTCTACTTACAAATTTCCAGAGGGCGTTATCTCCTAAAGAAAATATATGTTTGGACGAGTCGTTATTATTATTCAAAGGTAGATTAATTTTTCGACAATATATAAAGAGCAAGAGGGCCAAATATGGAATTAAATTCTATGAATTATGTACACCGGATGGCTTTGTCCTAAATATCGAAATTTATAGAGGTAAAGTTTTGACAGCATGTGATCGTGGTCGTGACCCTACTTATCCACAACTCCATAATTTAGTTCTTCGACTGATTACACCATATGTAAATAAAGGACACCACATATTCATGAATAATTTTTATAACAGTGTAGGCTTATGCAAAAAATTATTAGAGAGATGAACACATTGCCACAGGAACCTTTACGTTCTAATAGACGAGACAATCCAAAAGTTGTAACTGGCGCGAACCTAAGAAAAGGACAGTATATATGGAGGAGACAATCAAATGGAAGGATAAGAGAGATGTCCTGTAGTATATCCACTCGTTACCATCCGACATTGATAGAAACAACCAACAGATTTAACCAGCCCAAAGTAAAAAAAAAGATATAACTGAATATAATCACAATATGTCTGGCGTTGATCGAACTAATCAATTAATTTCATATTACTCATGTCCACGAAGGACCATTCGCTGGTATAAAAAAGTGTTGTTTCATTTGTTGGACGTAACGATTGCCAATGCCTATTTTATTTGTCGAAAGGGAAAGGAACACCGCCAAGAACGATGTATGAGTAGCTTAGATTTTAGAAATCATCTTATAAAAAGTTTTATTGGTGTACATCTTGACCAGACTGATGGCAGAAGTTATGTAAAAGTGGGTCCTATACATGGAGGTAAACGTAAGAAAATGACTCGGAGGAATGATGAACAAATTAGGCATCCCCATTATCAAGAAATGATTCCTGTACCTGAAGGATATAGACGCAAGAATTATTATTTACGATGTCGTCAATGCTCTAAAAGTAAAATACAAAAAGAAACATTTTGGCGATGTAAAGATTGTAATGAAAAATCCACCATTATGTCCAGGATTACGTTTTCAAAAGTGGCACGAGAACTTAGACTAGCAAATAAGTTTTTTTATTTTGTTTTTTACAATTTCTTATACTGTGTGTTGTGTTTGTATTATGTTGTGTATTATTTTATTGAAATACCGTATTTAATTCATTTAATATTTGTAGTTTATGTTCAATAAATGCATTTTGGTAACATTTAATATGACTGTAATGACCGTCTTGTCCAATAAGACCATTTGTATAACTCTAATGGGACAAGACGGCTGTGACCGTCATATATTTTTTGTCTTCAATATGAACTATTTTGTACTTTTTTGTCCCCACAGGTTAACTTTTAACCAATGTTATCACAGTACCGATAAATTTGCAAGTGTGTTTTGGTCATTGTCAAACATTTTTACGGTGCCCGCCAAAGGGTTAAACGGGAACCGGAACGCAAAATATCCTAAAGTGGATTAACGATCAAAGAATACCGAGGAAATACACATCTGTGATATATAAACAAACTCTAAAATGGTTTATTATCGATCTCGGCGATGTAAATAGGATTGAAAAAACATTTCGGTGTTTTAAACCTATACGGGGTGATTTCAGTACATACAAAAGAATTTTAAAATGCTACAGTATAACTGCAAAAAATGTAAGAAATCCACATAGACAGTTTTTGCAATATTTGCAGTCAGATATTTACAGAAATACCACAAGATGACAAATGAGAAAAGGGTATCATACAGAACTTTATGCTTTTTTACGAGTACTGCGTCATATCTTCGAAAAAGTTAGTAACCTTTTGGGTTAATGATTTGTATTCTAATGCATTTTCAAGTTTTTTATGTACTTACGTAAATGCATAGTATTAAAATAAGTTGTTGTTATTTACAATGAGAGGCGCAAACAGCCGCGTAATCAATTTGATACACCGCGCCCATTTCTTTTGGTGTGAAGACCGCGCCCCATGGAAGGTTAATCAAAGATGTTATTTTAGTCGATACAGCAAACACAGTAGTTGATTGCCAGTATTATTTTTATATAAAGTCTATTATACTGTCTGTAAATTAAATAAAACCTAACGGGCTGTTTTTTGCCGTCAAGTATTTTTTCAAGAAAAAATATTGACACGTTAGGTATAAAAATCAAATAAAAACTAAAAGCTAATCGTTTTAAGCGGTTGTTCTCATCGTTTCATTTCCTTACACAACTGTTTTGACTTCTGTGTAGGTATAGAAGAGATGTTTAATTGCCGCGACGTATTTGGGCTGTGTGATTAAACTACGTTACATTCTTACCGAAAGCAGAAGAACATCCGATAGTAATACATGACTTCGTGAGAAATCATCCATTAAATCTCTGATTGATTTTAACTTTAACGTAATAGACCAGTCTATAAAAATTAAACTATAGAAAATTATAATATTTATTAGCCCAGGCTGTGGGCTAATACTCTCTAATAATAACTCTCTAATCCAGGAATTTATGTAATGTGGCCTAGGTTATAAAGGGCAACCTCAGGAGCAATCCCCCAGTTTATTTAACAAAAACTTTTTGGTTATTATTTATTTATGAGCGTTTTCATTTTTTGAATAAAGTAAGTGTTGTAATGGGTAATTTCTGTATAGATTATGAAAGTACTCTAAAAAGACCTTCAATTTGAACCGGTATATGTTCAATTTAATTTATTTGTTATTGCAAAAATGACGAATGAAGGTCAAAATTAAAAAACGTAATATTTATTGCAAAATTGCTCTTTTATTTATTTCAACTGTGTTTGGGAAAGTATGTGCGAAGTCATTTCATAATTTTACAGTTAATATTTTTTCTGTTACGGTACTGTAATGTGATATAATTTTTTGCTGTATTTTAAAAGACCTTTTTGAAATATATTTTTTCCTGTACACAAGTGTAAACTTTCCTGTCCTATACACAAGTGTAAAGATTCGTGTTACCGTCACAATTAGCTAAAATTATCGAAAAGGTCGCAATACAATGGAATGATTTATTGTTACACCCTCTCGGACCACCGCTAAGAGGGTTACTTAGCTTTGAACATCTCAAAGCATTGGCACTTCTTCATAAGACAACGATCGACACGGACCTAGTTTCCACGGTTCTCGTGCTGAGCCTCGGCGGCGACGCTAGCGTCGTTATCACGACCAACTCCTCATTCCTATTAAGACGGCATCAATATCTTCAAAGGGTAAGTCTATTCTTTGTACAAAACAACAATTATGAGTAAACCAGTTGATTTCATAACTTATTCACAATTTATAGTTGCTATTTTCGCTAATTTTATGTACAAAAAAATTTTGCATTTTTCGTTATAATTATTTATCTGATATAATTTAAACAGCGACCTCTCAAGTTTAATCTTAAACAAACTGTATGACATCAAACCTATAAAATTACGAATTTGAAGGTCTTTTAAAGTACTTTTATAATCTATACAGAAATTACCCATTACAACAGTTACTTTAGGCAAAAAATTAAAAAAATTCAAACAATACGTATTTTGCACCTCATAAATAAACAATAACCAAAAACTTTTTCTTGAATGAACTGGGAGTGTAAAATCAGCCTTTTCCCCTAAAGCCTGGGCTATATATCTTCTAGCTTGCTATTCATTAATTTGTACTATTTTTATTCATTTTAGATACAATTTTGATCAAATAATGGTCTGAATTGCATTCTGCCCTTTCCACGATTGTATATATTATATATTTGAAGGGTGAGATATGAACTCATATCACTCATCAATTTTAAAGATCCATCGAAAAAAAATAAGCAGGACATGAAATCACTTATCTAGAGACGTACCACTAGTGGTTTAACATTGTCAATGTTAAACCAATGTTTGGTTACACTTATGGATTGCTCCAATAAATTAAGGCACCAATTAATAAAATATGTGATGGATTCGACCGTTGCTTGATGGAAGTTCATTTTATTAAGCAATAAAACACTGAAAACTTTTGTTTTCAATATGGCCAAAAACTTACATCGGTCAAACGGGTAGAACCTATAACAAATGGATAACAGAACACAAAAGGGCTTTTAATAATAAAAAAAAAAGATTCTACTTAAACACACACTTTCTAGATCATAATCAGTCCTTTAATAACCAATTTCAATCTCGTCACGTTTAAAATAAAGGCCTTAGGCTATCATTATTAAAATCTATGGAAATTAACAAATTACAAAAATACAGATATAATTCTGAATGACCATTTTGAGACAAACAGATCTCCCTTCCTCAAATCATTTAATTAACGACTATAAAATGTTAGACGCATAACAAAAATAGCAGCATAAATAGGACTGGAAATAGTTCGACAACGTCTTCTAGAAGAAAATTTGCATCCTTACATTGCTGCCCGGGTTGCAGTGTTAACCTAAGATCATCATAGAACATGGTTAAATTTTGGCAGGAAGCATATGATTTGGAAAAGGGCAAATTTAGGAGTTCTGTGGACAGACAAGTGTTTTTAGAAGGCCAAACGATATGTTCAATGTAAAATAACGAATACTATGTTATTTGGTGGATGCTCGTTTGCAGTGTGGGGAAGTATTTCATTAACAGCAAGAACTTGGTGGTATTGAGTAATGGAAATCTTACTGCTAGTCGTTGCATATTTAGGATCATGTAGTGCCTTTTACCCTAGATATAGGCCAAACTTTTTTTAATGAACAATAATGCTAAACCTCATGCATCCTGATTAGTTCAAGACTACCTCTTGGAAATTGTGATTGAAACAATGGGCTGGCCAGCACATAGTTCCGACCTTAATCCCATAGATCATGCTTGGGAGGCAATTATGATCTCAACCGAACCTGCAAAATAACGTGGAGGCTATTTCTTTTTGAACTTTGGAATAGCCCAGCACAAAATAGTGTTCAAAATCTATTTTAAGTACGAATCGCAGATGAGGTTGTATGGTACCAAAAACGTTTTTCGTGATTTATAAATATTATATATGGGTATTCCAGTGTGTGGCATGTCAAACTAAGATCGCTGTTAAACATGTGCTAATGAAATGTCAAAAATGTAAAGTGATAAGACAGTCACAATCTTCCCTGTGGTTTAAAAACAATATTAGATGAATATATGCACAAAAAAAATTTAATCAACGATTTAAATAAAAAATATATAAACAGTTTATTATAAATTAACTAACAACGCTAATAACATTTAGGTGTGTAAGGTGATATCTGTATAAAAAACGACTAATCAGTCTTTTAGGCTTTCTCTAAACTTTACTTACATTCAACTTTGTATATCTCTGTACAATAATTGTTGAAAAGTAACTCTGCAGTGACAAAGGCTACGAAAAAGTAAACACTTTGTAAAGTTCAATAAGTTAAGAGACCCCAAGGATTATTAATGACGGTAGCTTTATCTTAGACTAACGTCAAAATCTCCCCTACTCAGAAACGATTTTAAAATAAAAATTGCTGACCGTCCTAAGGGAAAGTTTTGAAAAAAACTGTCGTTGATTTATGTTTCCTAACTCTCAGATTATATAGTGGTAGCCATAAATAAAAAAGTGGGACATATTAAATTTTTAAATTATAGAACATATAAAGTCTCGTTCACTTTTTTATTTTTTCTGCTATTGTCAGGACAACATAATGCTAACCCATTATAATTTAGAAAAATTAACAATTATTTGCATTTTGAATGATCATCTCTACTCTTCTATTTCTTACCCAGTTCCTGATGTTCTCCACCTTGCATTTACGTCGTATATCTCTACTTCTAGCTCTGTCCCATAGTGTCTTACCATCAATTTTTCATCTCTGCTATTTATAACATCCATTTTGTCCTCTCTGTGTCAGGTCGTTTCTTCAGGCTTCTGTCCTTTGGTCAGAATAGAAATAGCTCGAAAAGGCTTTATAAAATACAAGTCAATGTTTACAAATAAGAATTGAGTATGGCCATCAGATTGAGGTTCGTCGAATGTTATGTTTGGTCGCAACTACTATATGGGGTAGAAGCTTGGACTCTGAAAGCCCAATCTATAAAAAAATTGGAGGCATTCGAAATGTGGCTATATAGGCGTATTTTGAAGATTCCTTGGACTGCAAAAGTCTCAAATGAGGAAGTGTTAAGACGAGTTGGACATGGCAGAAAGCTTATGAACACAATTAAAATAAGAAAAACATCGTATCTGGGCCACATACTCCGAAACGATAAATACTCTCTGCTACAAGTCATCATGCAAGGTAGAGTAGAGGGAAGAAAAGGCTTGGGAAGAAAGAAGAAATCTTGGCTGAGGAATATCAGCGATTGGACTAAGCTCAGTGTTGAACAGATATTTCACGTTGCAAAAGATCGAGAAGCGTTTAAAGAAGTGATCGCCAACCTTCGTTAGAAGACGGCACAAGAAGAAGAAGAAGAAGTGTCAGGTCGTGTTTCTGGTCTAATGACAGTTTTGTAAATTTTGTCTGTCATTTCTTTCCCGATATTTATATTTCTTCGTTCAGGCAACTTCATTGTTTCAGGCAACTTGCGGCTCTGTTTGCTCTGTTCACTTGATTTTCCACTTCAGTTTCGAGCTTTCCGTAGCTAGATAATGTGAAGCCTATATATTTAAACTCAATCACTTGTTCTATTACCTGATCTTCTGAACAATAGAGGGCTCAGGGAATCTCCCTGTCTTATCCCATTGCCAGCTTCAGTAGGGTTGGTTAGTTGTTCTTCTGCTGTTACTTTTATTGTGTTATATTGGTAGATAGAAGGAAAGAGACCTAGGGGAAGATCTCCAAGCCGTTGGGTAGACCAAACAAAAATATTGATTAACCAAGGGTTAAATGAAGCCGAACAACTAGCCCAGGACAGAGAAGGATGGAGGGAAATCGTGAAAAAACTGTGAAGGCCTGATGGTGTCACCACATCCCAAAAGGGATTAGGACTGAGGAGGACTAGATAGTCTCTAGACTAGACTCTAGTCTAAGCCCGGTGTCAATGAGGAATTTTCTCCGATGTGGTGCTGCCAATTCTGATCCGTGTGGAAGCGTTCTGTGCTCACCTGTGCTAATCGTACCAGCTTTCCAGGTACTCCCATTTCTACCATGGTCTTCCACAATGCTTCTCCGCTAACAGAATAGTAAGCTTGTTTAAAGTCCACGAAGATTTGGTGTACATCGCGGTTGAATTTCCAGCTAAGACGATTAGATAAACCTTAATATAACTAGACATTCTTGAAGTTGAGAAAATAATAATGACTTACAATTTAAAGTTTCATCTGTAAGTGCAAGTGAAATTATTAAAGGAGACGTGGCAATCGTTACCTCGTAACTATCTTCCCCTAAGGGTTGGCAATGATGACTTGTTTGCTTTCTCCGGAAGGTATTTCTTGATTTGTATTCTTTTGTGTTGATACCATGCTGACATCTTCGACACCTTTAGGGCATGAGTGACCCTCAGGTCCTTTATTTTGCACTCTGTATACAGTTTTCACTTTTCTTTTATTTTTTTTTTGACTTTTTTATCACAATTTAATACCCAATCTTAATAAAACAGCTCCATTCTTGCTAGTCAACGATGTTCTATTATTTTATTCACAATTATCTCACCATGGAAATATAATGCCACAAAAAATGGCACAATCTGCGGTTTTCTTTGAGAAGAGTGGGAATATAATGCCACAAAAAATGGCACAATCTGCGGTTTTCTTTGGGAAGAGTGGGAATAGTGTTTGAGGACAAGCGGTATACCTACTATTAGTTAATACTTTACTATAAAAATTATTTTATTACAGACTAAAAAAACAGACCTACTAGAAGTAGCTTCTCTTTCCTTATAAATAATTTTATTAATTATTTCTTCAAATTTACGGTTGACATTTTGTAGCAGTATTTTATTTTGTTTCCTCTCATTAGCATATGAATAAAATACGACATTCAGATCTTGTCTAAAATTAATTAAAGGCGTATAAAAACATTAGTTATAACTGTTTAATATACCATAATAATTATAAGCGGAAATGTAAAAATTAATTCAAAGTGGTAGGTAAATCTGTTTAGGAAACATTTTTTTATTGACATCGGCGATAAACACAACCCACTTTTTTGGAAAAAAACCTATTTTATGACCATTTTTAATGTAGTTTTTATGTTTTTAACCGAAATATCCATTTTCGATTTGTGTATAATAGCGGTAGTTGTTTGAAATTAGACAATAAACATAAAAATTATAACAAAGTTTGCAATAAAGCACTTTGTGATCGATCTCAGAATAGATACAATATATATAAAAAAATACTTTATGGATATTAATAAGGCTAGGCGCACACACTTCGAATTTGGACTGTCGATAAAAGTTGTTTTGATGATGTTTTGCAGACACACTACAAGACATTCGGCTGTCCCATGGCAAAACACAGTAATGGCATTTTTACAACAATGAAGATATGTAATTCGATTTTTATAAAATGTACAAGCCCTAAAAAATTATTACATAAATTCAAACACAAATTAAATGAATAGAATTAGAATAGAATAGAGGTTAGACAACCTCTATTCACGTTTTTTAAAATATTATTGAAGGGAATAATCCGCCTTAGAAGTAGAGATTGCAAATGAAAACTAATTTTGCATAGATTTTAAAAAAAAATTGAAATCCATTTTTCCATAAAAAACACAGTAATTGCCTCTGCTATGTTTTGTAATTAGTACATACTTAAAAAATACTCCATTTTGCAGAACAGTAATTGCTGTTAGTGTGTTTTGCAAAAATAAATTAAAACTATATGATAAAACAATATTTATTTTAATAAAATACAGAACATTAAATACAAACGTACCAATATAAAAAGTGTAATTAAAAATTAGGAACTAACAAAAAAAACAATCTGTACATAAAATAAAAACAAATAATATTACTAAAATGACAAAAGGAACGAACTAGACAAATACATCGGTTTGGTAACAGCAGAAACAAACAATAGAAACGAAATAAGCAAACGATCCGATATATTTTATTTAAATATTGGAATTTATGACATCCATTTGTTCATGCTAGACCAAGTCTAAAGATGTTTCTGAGCCTGGAAGGTTTTGCCAAAAGACCTTTCAGTTTTCCGGCATTAATGGTTCTAGGTTTTTCAAAATGCACTAGGAAACTAAGTTCCCTGTTGTAATAATAATACTCGGTATTTATTAAATGTTATATTTAATAAAACTATAAGATTAACAATATACACGTTACATCTTTTTATCTTAACCTAACCTAACCTCTATCTCTAACTTCATGGTGCCACGCCTCTTCTTCTTTTTCCATGTGGCCTATTACTACACCTGTAGCTGGGCTGTATACCATATATCACAAAAAATTTATTTCAAATTCTTTATAAAAGGTATATAATAAAATACCCAAACGGGCTATCACAATTACATTACAGAACGTTTTTGGATTGTTAAATCCATCATCAGTGTAAACCTGAAAGTAAAAAACCACTTTAATTAAAAAGAACGTTGAATTTAAAATGTTGACTAGGGTTAAAGCAAAATGTGGTTAACACAAACTTTAATCATACAAAAAAAAACTATGCTATTAATCATACAAAAAAAAAACTATGCTAATATGCAAAATACAATCAGAGTAAATTATACTAATATAAAATATAATCAGAATACTTGGCAGGCTGTATGATAGTACGTGATGGTCTCAAGCTCATGTCAGTATCACACTCTGAACTGCTAGAACTCTGAGTTTTACTACAACTAGGTGTATTATCATTGTCATCACTTAAATTCTGAGTCTGCCTAATATCATGATCAATTTTTGACCTACGCAGGTGATAGCTGTTTCTACGTAAGACATTTTTACCATTATCAATTAAATAAGACCTTGGAGACTCATGTTTATTGACAATAACAGCCGGACTCCATTGATTATTATCTTTGTATACCACATTTTCACCTTGCTTATATTCGGGCCTATTTCTTGTCTGTCTATCATAATATTCCTTATAAGTATTATTTCTTTCTTCTAATTTTGACCTAACTTCTTTGATATTATCATTTTGTTTTTCAACAACTGGTAATTTAGTTTTTAGTTTTCTGCCAAATAGAAGTTGAGCTGGTGACCTCTTGAGATCAGTAACAGGAGTATTACGATAGTTCATTAGAGCAACCCACATGTCATCTGATTTTCTAATAATATTTTTAGATATCTGTACAAACCTCTCAGCTAAACCATTTGATCGAGGGTAATGGGGGCTACTAGTTTGAAATTTAAACTCAAATTTATCTGCAAACTTTTTGCATTCATATGATCCAAAAGGCATATTATCAGCTATAATTACATCTGGTATACCATGTGTTGCAAATATCTGCTTGAGTGCATTTATAACATCAGACGATTGTTTACCTCTTATAGGGATTATTTCTAGCCACTTCGTTAAATAATCAGCAACAACCAAATAAGCTTTGCCACCATGTTCCATAATATCAGCACCCAATTTTTGAAATGGCAATTCCGGGACATCATGAGATATTAATGGCTCTTTACTATTTGCATACCTATACTTTTCACAAATTTTGCAACTCTGTATCTCATTCGCAATATCCACACTCATCCCTGGCCAAAATAAGACATCTTTTGCTCGATCTCTTGAACGATTTATACCAAAATGACCTTCATGTACAATTTGAAGCATTTCTTTTCGCAAAACTTTAGGTACAACAATTCTATCATTGAAAAATAAAAGATTATCATTAACAAACAACTCATTTCTTAACTGGTGAAAAACTTTCATCTCTCCTTCATACTTCGTATTCTTCCACCCTCTCAGACAACACTCAATGACTTTGCTCAGTACATGATCTTTTACTGTTTCTGCTTTAAACTGAATCTTTCTAGTATCACTCATTCTTAAATGCTTTTCTAGTGAATGCACCATTTCATTCATATCAGCATCATTCTCTGCACTTTCATCACTTACATTTCTAGACAAATAATCAGCAATATGTAAATATTTACCAGGTACATACTGAATTTGTATATCATATTTCAGTAGCTTCAGTTTTAGCCTCTGCAACCTAGGAGAACTAATTTGACTTATTTGCTTACTCATGATACTTACATTAGGTTTATGATCTGTTATGAATTTTACAGAGCGACCATAAATATAATTGTGGAATTTTTGACATGCAAACACTACAGCTAATAACTCTTTCTCTATGACAGCATAATTTTCCTCAGTACCTGTTAAACCTCTAGAAGCATAAGCAACAGGTCTTCCACCTTGCATTAGACAACATCCTAAACCAAACTGAGACGCATCTGTTTGAATTACAATATCTTTACTAGAATCAAAATTCTTTAGAGATATATTTTTAGCAAGTTCCTGTTTTATCACATCCAGTGCTTTACTGTGAACTCCAAGCCACTGAAAAATAACATTCTTTTTCAGTAATTGATACAGTGGGCTTGCAATCTCACCCAATTTTGGAACAAATTTTCGTACATAATTTACCACACCCAGCAGTTTTTGAAGCTCTTTCTTGTTTGACGGGTTTTTTAGGTCATTTATAGCCCTCAATCTATCATTATCTATTTTCATACCATCTTCACTAAAAATGTGTCCCATGTATTTCACTGTCATTTGTCTAAACTGAAATTTTGATTTCCTAAACTTTACACCCATTTCCCTAGCTCTATTAAACACTATTTTAAGTGTCTTGTCATGCTCCTCCATGGAATCAGATGCAATTAATAGATCATCAAAATATATAATAACATTTTCAATGTCACCAAAATTTTTACAATTTAATTTCTGAAAATATTCTGGGGCCAGATTTAGACCGAATGGTAATCTGAGAAATTTGTAACACCCAAATGGAGTTGCAAATGTTGTTAAGGAACTAGATTTTTCATCTAATTTAACTTGATAAAAGCCATCTTTGAAATCTAATACTGAAAAATATTTTTTTCCTGACAGTTTCGAACTTATTTCCTCTAAACTAGGAATTTCAAAGTATTCCCTGACAATACATTTATTAAGCTCTTGAGGGTCTAGACACAGACGCAGTGAACCATCTGGCTTCTCAACTATAACTATATTATTTACCCATTCACACGCTTCTGTTACTTTGGATATAATATTTCTACTTTCTAATTTACCTAATTTCTCTTTTAGCTTATTTTTTATAGTAAATGGTACTCTTCTAGCTGGTCTAGCTACTGGAACACTATCATTTTTTAATTGTATTTTACAAAAACCTGTGAATGTGCCCATTCCCTCAAATACATCTTTATATTCTAGTAATAATTGTTCCTTATTAGTAAGTTCCTCATCAACATTTACACTCTGTGTTTTTTTAATTAAGTCAAAAGAATAACATGTTTTTAAACCTAAAATTGGCTGGACTTTTAAATCTACAACTACAAATTCTAAATTAAAATTCCTATCCAGCCTCTTACAATTTAAAGTAATTTTCCCTAAAGTTTTCAAACATGTACCTCCATAAGCTTCTAATATAGTATTACACTTTTCAATTTTGTACTTACTGTTTCTGAATATGACTTTTAAAATATCACTGGGTAATATATTTACTTCTGATCCAGTGTCCATCTTGAACTCAATGTCTTGGTTGTTTATGTTGACTACCTCAATCCACTGATTACGACTTCTACTATTGATTGCCCCAACTCCTTTCACGGTATGCACATGCATGTCATCATCTGTTGAAGAGTCATCAATGTTCTCGTCATGTCTTCTAATTTCTTTAACTTTTTTAACATTTTGCCTTTTATATCTTTGCTGATTGGACATTTCAGCAAAACACGCATTACTAAAGTGATTTGCTGCACCACATTTAAAGCAATTCTTTCCAAACGCTGGGCACTGGGCAGCTACATGTTTACGTTTGCACTTTCTACACAAAAATTTTAACTCACTTTGTGTATTTCTACTGTCTTGTCTATTTTTTACTGCACTTACTTCCAAACTTTCATTGTTTCTTACAGATTCTAACTGCTTTTTTGTTATTTCAGAATTTCTGCATATCTCTATTGCTGTTTCAAGCGTTAACTTTTGAGTATTTAATAATTTTTCTTGAACTGATAGACTATTTGTTCCTAAAACTAACCTATCTGTCAATATGCTGTCTTCCTGTTTGTCATATTCACAACTTTGTATCAACTTTTTTAGATCACTAAGATAACTATCAAAAGGTTCATCTGCAGCTTGAATTCTTTTATTAAATACAAAACGTTCATATGTTTTATTTCTTCTGGGAGCACAATATTTCTTAAATTCTGATATGACACTATCAAATTTATTCGGTTCTGGTATTTTGAGAATGTTATATATATCAACTCCTTCTGGTCCAATCATATTTAAAAACAAAGCAATTTTTACTCTATCGGCTTTGTCATCTTTCTCAGTTGCAATAAGATACATTTCAAAATTTTGGTAAAACCGTCTAAAATTTTCATGAAGGTTCCCCTCGAATTTCATGGATTCTGGCACTTTTCCTTCCATTCTGGATAACTGTACTTTTGGCTCTTGTACTGACTGCGCCATGTAATAATAATACTCGGTATTTATTAAATGTTATATTTAATAAAACTATAAGATTAACAATATACACGTTACATCTTTTTATCTTAACCTAACCTAACCTCTATGTCTAACTTCATGGTGCCACGCCTCTTCTTCTTTTCCATGTGGCCTATTACTACACCTGTAGCTGGCTGTATACCATATATCACAAAAAATTTATTTCAAAATCTTTATAAAAGGTATATAATAAAATACCCAAACGGGCTATCACAATTACATTACAGAACGTTTTGGATTGTTAAATCCATCATCAGTGTAAACTAGAAAGTAAAAAACCACTTTAATTAAAAGAACGTTGAATTTAAAAATGTTGACTAGGGTTAAAGCAAAATGTGGTTAATACTTACGAGGTATACATTCTATGAGCCACCAAAATATATGGATCAAAACCCTTTAAATGTTATAAATTTACAGTTGTTTTACATTATATATAGTTACAAATTAGGATGTTTAAGTTACCGTTAGAATTGGTAACATGGCGACGTATGACCCTACATAGGTAAAATGGTCCTGAGACGAAGTGTCTTCGAGGACCTGTTGATAACAACCGATCAAAATGACATTGTTGACATGTTAGAATGGATGTTGTGTCAGAGCAGTCAGTGTAACTTACGGTAGTTGTCTAAAAATGACAGATGCCAGCATTATTTAAAATTGAAAAAATTAAAATATAATAATGTAACAGTATCAACCATCAATGTTGTAGTCTGTAATGTGATTTAATCATATAGCTATATTGGAAACATTGAAAAAATTGGTTTTTTTTTTAATTAATGTGGGTAAACTGGAGTTTATGAAATTTTGTAGGATCAATAGGCAACCACTATACATGTGTATGGATTTAATTATTCTAAGCTGAAGATTTTATCAAGGGCCCTGTATGTTGTGTAACATTTGGTACCTAGAAAATGGTAAAAAAGGCACATGTAGGAAGATAGGTCCTATAAGATTTATATAATGAGGAGTGATGTAGTAAAAGTGTGTGTTTACATCTGTTGTTGAGCTGAAATTTAAATATGACAAGAATGTGATTGTAATGTGATGTTCATGTATACTCCCATTCCACGAATATACTACGACCGTCTTAAAATCGCTTTAAGGTGTCGATTTAAATGGTCCAATGTACTGAATTGTACAATAGTAAATTCTCCCCAATTTTTAAAATACTGTTACGACAGATATAAACCTTAGATTTAAATATGAAGTCATGATATAAATATAAAGTTAATAGTTTATAAAACAGTTGTAATTTAGATTTTGAAGTATATAATTACTATCATGGAGTTTATTTTTTCATTTCAATTATTTCATTGTAAACAAGTTGGTTTTTGAATTATGTGATTTAAACGAAATGTAACAATACTTAAGTGATCAAATAGTGTAAATTTTTTAGTCGAATATTCAATTATTAAATATATTAAAAAATTAAAAAAACTTACTTATTCACTTATTCTCTTAATCTTCTAAAACTATCATCAACGATCAGATTCACTAGCCATAATCAGTCGGCGATATATTAAACTGTATATAAATTTTCGTTTTACTTCGGAACTTTTAAGAGTACATAAACTCACTGCAAACAAATATTTAAAACTAACAAAGTGAAATATTAGATCCTTTTTCTGGTTTGTGAACCATCGTTCTGCCAATTTCTTTTCATTTATATTAAAAATATTATATTTCTTTTTATTAGAGTTGTAATAACCTAATAAAGTAATAAAATGTGTTATATCAAAGAAACCCGGCACGCCTCTTTGGTGTTGAATGAATGTCTGATGAACACCATTTGGCTTCATAGACGTGTATTCCTATTTATTTGTAGATTTTAACTGAAATAATTTTAGTTTAGATGTTATATACTAGTATAAACTTTTTACTAGGCAATCGTAGTTTCGCTACGATTGTCGCACGAGCTTTTATTTCCGTTGGGATTATCGGTTTACGGTGTGTATAGATTCTTTTGGCCAGTAGACCAGATCTTTAGACGGATGAACATGGGTATTATAATCTTTTTCGGATGTTGGAACTCGAATTGTCTGTAGACGACTTACGTACCTAGCAGGGTGTATGTACCTGGTAGAGCAGTTTCCCCGCTGTGATCTATTGAGACCTCAGCCCTCAGCTTGGGGATTCGTCTTGTCGGTTAGACGAGACCCCTGGTAATTAAAAAGAGCCTTTTTAGACCCTTTTTATTGGAATAATGATTAGACCAATTGACCTTCATACTTCTACTTGCACAGTAAAATATTCCGTTGTCGCAGTAAAACCAAAACAGTCGTATATTCGTGGAATAGCCTATAGTACTTAACTTAAAACTTAAGCATGGAAGGCCTTTTATGTCAAAAAACAATGAAGGGCAAAAAGGTTGCAACCCCTTCAAGTATATTTCCTTTTGATTTTCACTTTCATAATTGGCCAAAAAAAAATTGGGTTATTCAATCAACGTTAAAACTCATTCAAGCGTAGTCCTCGTGTATGATGGGCATCATTGTTTTCAAAATTCTAGCCTCCGGTTAATTCACAACAAACAGGATTAAGAAGCTACTATTTAATTTGATTATTTAATTAAATTTCTAATTAAGATATCCTAAATAAAAAAATCCTAACGGTAGTCCTTGATACACCCTGCAATAAAACGTAATTAAACCTATGCCTACTCCCAAATACGCAAGTCGTCCCCGGCAAAATCGACTTTTCAGAGAGTTTACGATCTCCTAATAAGGAATTAGCCCGAATCCATAAAACTAATTTAATCTCCACCGTTTATGGAAGACGTTAACTTATCTCTCTTTTGTTTGTACTGTATCCATAATTCCCAGCTTAAGCGGTTAAGCGGCAGGTACACTGAATCTTATCAGCGTTCCGCAAGGAAACGTTCTTGGTGTGTCAATCAGAACGTTAGAGAAATTGCTAAACTCGCGAGTATGATTTAATGCTCCAAAAGGTAGCGACTTGCTGAAAACGATATTTTATGGGTATAAAAGGCGTGTTTCAATTTTCTATTTGGTTTATAACTATTAATTACGAATAAATATGGCATGTTTGTTTTTAGTTAAAAGAATACTAAATATAGTATAGTATATTTTATATTTTTCTTTATCTTAGAGCTCTTATTTAATTAATATATCTTAAAAAAATAGCTGTAATACCTGAGTCATCTTATGCGTGGCGAGAGATAAAACTTACTTTAACTATTTATACAAGGAAATATCCAGATACACAGAGATACAAGAAAGTTAACACAGACATTAATGAAGTGACAAATAAAAGTTGATATCTGATATCTCATGGTTTACTTACTGCAGGGATGGCCAACCCGCGGCACGCGTGCCACTCTGTGGCACGATTGAGTCCTACTCAAACTGATCATACTTTCAAAAAAATTAAACTTGAAAAACAAAAAATAATAAAGAAACTTGGTAGGTTTACGGAAGTTACGATAGATGCGGCATCATTGCATCCTCTGGCGAGCGATATTGCTGCGATTGGTGCACGTGATCCTAGCTGTCGTAATGTGCAATAGGACTGGCGTTACCCTTGCTTAGTTTATTTTAAACTGCCCCGTTGTATGTGCACATTTTGTCATCGCGCATTGTTTCTTTAAAATTTTAAAAGTATTTGTTCGATATGTCCACGAGTAAGCCTTCGACTTCAAAACGAAAATACGAAGATGATATTGCAATTCGCGATTTTCAACCTGCTTGGGAAGAACAATTTTTATTTACTAATCGTAATACTTCAAAGCCTGTTTGTTTGATATGTGGATTGTCTGTAGCAGTTCCGAAAAAAATTAACCTGGAACGACATTATAAACAACTGCATAAGGACTTCAGCAACAAATATCCTATTGGTTCACATTTGCGAGCCGACTTTATTGAAAAAAAAAAGAAAACCCTAGCCAGCCAACAGTCACTGTTTCAGAAGAGAAGTGATGAAATGGAAACTATGGTTAAAACATCATATGAACTTTCTCTGCTGTTAGCCCGGAAGAAAAAAGCCTACTCTGATGGAGAGGAGATAATTAAAAATAGTCTGGCAATATTTGCTAAAAATGTGAGAGATGTAAAGATCAAAAATATGGTCGATAATATTGCATTATCCCGAAATCCAGTCATGCGCCGTATAGATGATATGGGCCAGGATGTTGTTTCCCAAATTATAAGTGGATTACAATCCTGCAAATTCTTTTCTTTAGCGTTGGATGAAAGTTGTGACAACACAGAAAATGCGCAGTTAAGCATTTTTATCCGTTATAACCAATGATAATTTTGAAAATGCCGAAGAGCTTCTGGAATTGCGCCAACTAGTCACAACAACAGGAGAGGACATTTTTCAACAGCTTAAAACGTAATCGAAGTCAACAAAGTTGAATGGTCAAAATTAGATTGTGTTTGTACAGATGGAGCTCCTTGCATGGTTGGTAGACTAAAGGGGTTTGTTACATTACTGGAAAACTATTTGGGAAGAAAAGTTTTTAAGTACCATTGTATTATTCACCAGGAAGCTCTTTGTGCCAAGGACCTAAACATGTCATCTGTTGTTGACCCTGTAACACGCTGCATTAACAAAATACGAGCTCGGGCATTGAATCGACTGACAATTTCGAGAACTGTTCGCGGAAGAAACGGAGCAAGATGAGAGTTACTTCTCCATTGCAGTGTGCGCTGGCTCTCCAAAGGAAATGCACTCGAAAGGTTTTGGAACTTGAAGGAGTGCGTCTTAAAATATTTGCAAGAAAACAATGAACTACCCAGTGAGTGCTCGTTACTTAATGATAAAGATTGGCTTTGGGATTTAGCTTTTCTCACTGATATTATGAGACATTTAAATCTATTAAATTTAAGATTACAGTGAAAAAATTGTATTTTTCCTACTCTAGTTGGTCATATATCTTCTTTTGTGAATAAACTTATGCTTTTTTGTAACGATTTTGGAGAACAGAGATTGACACATTTCACATTAATGCAGGAATTAGCCAACAAGGTCAGTAGAACTCCAAATTATGACAGATTTAAAAACCTTATATCTATTTTGCTAGGTTCATTCAATACCCGGTTTGAAGATTTTCAAAAGACAAAATGAATGTTGACCTTTTCATAAATCCTTTTTCTATTTCTCTGCAAGATATCAATTGTTACTCAGCTGAAATACAGATCGAAATTATTGATTTACAGAACCACACTATACTAAAAACCAAATATAGGGAAATTATTTCAACTGTTACTGATCCAATTATATTGAATTTTGGAAATTTGTACCAGCAAACAATTTTCCTAATTTACACGAGTTAGCTCTGAGATATTGTTGTAGATTTGGTTCAACGTACGTTTGTGAGCAAATGTTCTCTATTATGAACATAATAAAATCAAAATATCGGTCACGATTAACTGACATGCATTTAAAAAATCTAATTCTGTTGGCTAGTTCCGAAATTAATCCCAATATAGATGAATTAATTAAAAAAATACAAGTTCAAATACCACATTAAATAAGTAACTGTTTAATAATTTGAATTTTAGATAATAAGAAAATATTTAAGTTTTTTTGTTTAACGTTTTTATTTTATTTTTATTAACAATAAAGTAAGTTTGTTGTTATGTTTTACTTATTACGTTATTTTTTAAACCTCCACTATCTTGACTAAACGGAAAAATGTGGAATTTACATAAGAAATACATATTGTACCGTATATATTAATATATAGTATCCATATTAGTATGTCGAAAAATTTTAGTGGCACGCCAAATTTTTTTTGTTCTCATATTGGCACTCGACTTAAAAAGGTTGGCCACCCCTGACTTACTGTCATTAGTGTATAATTATTTTTATATGGGCGTATCATTGATGTTTTCGAAAAAGGTAATGGAGATATGTTATGACTTTAAGAGCTTTTTATGGAGTTATATTTATTCTTATTTAACTCAGATTGAAATATATTTTATTTAGGTTTTGTGTGTGTTTTTTTTTTGTCATTTATTGCGTTGGTATTTCTTTTTATTTCTATTGATTCGTATATCTCCCTCTTCTTTTTGTTTTGTTCGGTTTTTAAAATTTTAAAAAGTCAAATTCATGCTTCTTTTCACTTTCATGTTCTGTGAGCGCAGTGACGTTGTTCTTGTCATATTTGTGAAAACGAATTCTGGAATGAAGCAGTTGACTGGTTTGCCCGATATAGACACCTTCACAGTTAATACATGGTATCTCGTAAACAACATGTGATTTTTTAAGTTTTGGAGTTTGTGTTTTTAGTTTAGTGAATTATTTATTTAAAAGGTTGTTGCCTTTGTGGGACACTGTTCTGTTATGTTTGGCTAAAAGATTTGTTAATTGTTCGGATAAACCTTTTATATATGGAAGAGTTGTATAATTAGTTTTGATACTGTTGGGTTTATTGTTATTTGTATTATTGTAAAATTTATTAAGTCTTCATTTGAAAATAGTTTGGATTATATGTTCGGGATATGCATTCTTTAGATGGGCATTTTTGCTTTTTTTGCAGTTTGTTCTTTATTCTGGATCTGTTAGTTGTATAGATTTATCAACAAAACTTAAGATATTGTGAAGACCATGTTACTTTTGTAAACCACATGGTTTTAACTGTATTGTTAATGTTATTTAAGGTGATATCCAGAAAATTTATTTTGTTCAATGTCTATAGTACATTTTAGTTTTGGATGGTGAATGTTGAAAATATCTAAAATTTCGGTTATTTTATTTGTTGGAATACCACAGATACAGTCATCGATATAGCGGTAGAAGAATGGTACATTAAAATATAAATGACTCATGACAGATTTTTCTAAGTCTTCCAGAACCAGTTAAAAGACGAAAGACGAAACCATATATCATAAACTTAGAAATGATCCTACCAATATATTCCAAAAAAGAAATAATGCTCTTATTGACAGATGTGACAAAAATGGTTATATATCACCAAATACAGCAAAATCACTTAAGCTACACAACGCTATTCCACCAAAAATTTATGGTTTACCTAAAACACACAAGGAGAATAAACCTCTACGTCCTCTCGTTTCTTGCATTCAATGACCCTTCGAAAATCTTTCAAAGTTCTTTAAAAACATTATCTCTAATGTCACAAATAAAAATCCTTATTATATTAAAGATTCCAATGACCTTATTTCTAAAAATAAAAACATTCACGTACCAGATAACTATAAGGCTGAGTCAAAATTCACGTAAAGGCAGAAAGGTTCTATTGTAAACCAAATTTCGTCTACTGCGCCGTGGTCAGGAGTGTTTGTACTATCTTTACACATATAAAACATACCAAATATAAATATCGCTCCGTCGCTATCCTAGCAATTGAAAGCTATGCAGCCAATATTGATTCACTTTACTAAATGACCTATACTACTTTACAAAACTAATACAAATTTATAAATTTAATTAGTTACTATTCAGTTTCAAAACTTTATATCTCTGTACTATTGTTTTTAAATTTTTAATTAAACTGCTTAACTTTTTTATTTTTACCTGGATACTCTCTTGTCAACTTTAACTAACTCTTCCCCTGGATCAGCTCCCCAAACGAATCTTGATCTCACGTCCTAACCAAATTTCTATCTCCTTCTGGATACTCAATTCTCCTAGCCTAATCTTCTCCCGATGCAATGATAATTTATTGGTACTTACAAATTATGTTACCATCAACTTCTGCACTGCTACCATTCAGCATACATGAAATCGCCAATACTACCACTTTTTCAGACTTTCGAAAACAAAATTACTTTTTTATTCACACAACTTAATTTTCTTTTACCGTTCTGATTTACTGGCATTCAATTTCTTTTTAGCTTCCGATGTTTCTCTTTTTACGAATAGGAACAAATTGACTCTTCTTCACTTTTAAAATTCCATCAAACGTATAACTTCTTCTTCCTTTTTTTCCCTGAATTTTGAAAGTTTTAAATTCCATAAAAAACAGGAAGTTGGAATACTTGGGTCACATCATGAAAGGTGACATATACGAACTATTAAGGAATATACTGCAGGATAAAATGAAAGGCAGAAGAAGCGTAGGAAGACGTGAAATCTCAAGGCTACGCAATCTCTGTGAATGGTTTGGATGCAGTTTTTCAGTTAGTTTAATTGAACTATTCAGGCGCGTAATCAACAAAATTATAATTGCTAGAATGATTTGCAATCTCCGATAGGAGCGGAACTTGAATAAGAAGATTTTATATTTTTTGATTTTTAATTTGAATCATTTGAACCTTTAATTTTTGTACATAATATATAATTCTTTAGGTTGTAAATTATTGGTTTTTCTTTATTTTTTTGGAGTCCGATCAATGACAGCTTCTATCTAATTCAAAACGGAAACGTTTTTTAAGACATAATTTTAATTTGGTCGTTGTCTTTTAGAGCCTTGGGATGGAGACTAGGTCTACAAGTAGTAACAGGCGCAATTTCGGTAACTTTTATTCTGGGTACCTTCTACCGGTCAGCCTCCTTGTATCACCCTCAACGAAGAGCCATCCTCCATATCAAGAACCAAAAGAGGAAGATCAAAGACAAGAATAAGATCGAAGACAAAGTCCCATTCTTCGACTTCAGCACCTTGAAAAGTAAAACCGTCCGTATTCTTCTGATTTCTACTGGAATCAGTGCCTTTGGTGAGTTTTTTTAATGTTATGTATGTAATGTTATTCTCCTCATCTTTAATTCTTATTCAATAATAAAATGTACGCTATAAAATTGGATGGATACTACTCTGTGCAGATTAGCTTCACTCTATTGCAATATAATAAAAAAGAAAAGATAATCAAGATTTAAAATAGAAAAATATGAAATAGTAAAAAAAGCTTCAATAATAAATGAATACTAAAAATGTAATTTATTTTTATTTAGGTATTAACACTCCTCTCTTCTATTTGGCCTATCAA
The DNA here is from genome assembly GCA_918026665.1 of Diabrotica balteata. NCBI lineage: Eukaryota > Metazoa > Arthropoda > Insecta > Coleoptera > Chrysomelidae > Diabrotica > Diabrotica balteata. The sequence continues at coordinate 139,117,863 of OU898281.1, forward strand.
GCTGAAGTCGAAGGTCTCGGAGACTCGACGATCTTCTTGCAGGTGTACTTGGGACTGGCTTGGACTGTAGGATGTGTAGTATTCAGCACGTTGGTGCTGCACAATTCAACTGAATGTCGAATTGCCAGGCAGTACCTCTGCCAGACTGCAGTGTTTATGTGTGGGCTCTCAATACTTGCCTTCACAGTCGTCAGTGGGAATTATCACGCTTACGTAATGTTTGCTTGGATTTACGGTAAGTTTTTTAGTAATTATAAAAGAACAAAAATGATTCACGTAGGTAATGTATCTACTGCTATTTGTTTATATGTACGATAGTTACTCTCTGGGAAATGGGAAAAATGGGAAAGCAAGTGGACTACGGAATTAATAAAGAATGACTCAGAGAAATTACACAGAATGATCACGGTGATATTTAACGAATATATTAATGGACATCCAACACCAGATGAATGGAAAACAGCATATATGGCCCTAATATATAAAAAAGGTGACAGGAGAAATTGTAAAAACTATAGAGGGATATCGGTCACAAGTTCAATGAGTCGACTATACGGTCGAATACTACGGGACCTGATAGAGGAAGATTATCAATCGTCTGAAGACGAAGAACAAGGAGGATTTAGAGCAGGTCGGTCATGTACAGATAACATCTTCTGTCTTAAACAAATTATAGAAAAGAAAATTGTGACAAATAGAGAGTTACATATGACTTTTGTAGATCTTGAGAAGGCATATGACACAGTCCCGCTAAATAAACTATGGGAAGTCCTGGGCACATCAAACATACATCAAACATTGGTTAGTGCTCTCAAAGATAAAACTCCCAAATAAAATTCGGAAACCTCTTAGTTGAAAAATTTGCAGTTACTAAGGGTCTCAGACAAGGATGTTGTATCTCTCCGACTCTATTTAAGATTTATATCTCTGCAGCTCTGAAACAATGGAAAAGGAAAGTCAAAGGAATGGGTATACAATTGAACGATCAGGATTACATATATACTTTACAGTTTGCAGATGATCAGGTGGTGATCTCAAATGACAAAGACGACATGGAATACATGCTTAGAAAACTAATTGAAGAATACCAGAAATGGGGATTAAATATCAATTTAGAAAAGACAAAATACCTCTCAATTGGAGCTGAAGCAGAACAACTCGATATCGATGACAATCAAAAAATAAATCTATGTGACGAATATAAATACCTGGGCGTCATCTTCGACCGTAGTGGAAAAGACGAACGAAAAATAGAACATCGAATTGTACAAGCACGAAGAGCTATAGCATGTTTGAACGGAGTTCTATGGAGTAAAGAAATATCAAAGAAAAGAAAATGGAACATCTATGAGACAATGGTTAAAACTAGCCTTCTTTATGGAGCTGAGACATGGAGAATAACCGAGAAATATAAGAAAAAGGTCGAAGCCACGGAAATGGATGCCATCAGAAGATCGATGAGAATATCAAGAGCCGACAGAATACGGAATGAAGTGATAAAACAACAAATGGGTATAGAGGGTACTATAGTTGAGGATATTGAGAAAAAACAGCTCATATGGTATGGGCATGTGAGCCGAATGGGGGACGAAAGATTGCCTAAAAAACGATGATGTGACAACCCCCAGAGAAGAGGAAACGAGGAAGACCACCACAGAGCTGGAACCTGGGTGTTAGGAAAGCGATTAGCGCTCGAAATCTGGACGAAGACCTACCTCAAGACAGAATAGAGTGGCGTTTGGGAGTCGGACAACGTCGTAAGACGTTATAAAACCGAATATATATATAATATATATATATATATATATATATATATATATATATATATTCTGCTCTCTATGCACCTTAAAGTTTTAGGTTTCTATTGGTTTACTACTAGGTGCATGTATTTAATAATCCATCTATTAAGTTATGTAATTTATATTAAGAACAATTTTTAACTAGTCTACTGTTCATACATATGCATCAGCTCACCATGCCGTAGGGGGCCATGATATTCAATATTATTGTTTTACGATTCCTATGTGGTGTCATTATTTTAATTTTTTCTTCTTCTAACTTCTACCTCCTCGTTCTTCATCTAATAAAGTTGTTAGTTTATTGATTTTGTTGGTTAGGAGTTTTGTGGTCTAAGTAAGGTGTTCAGTAGATTTATACCTTTATAATTGTTGGGGTCTTCTTTATCTACTTTCTTAAACATTGGTATCATTATGCTGTTTCTCCTGTATCTCTCTTCTAATCTTCTTTTCATGCGCTTCTCGAACTCTGCTACATATTCCACATTAAGAAATTGGATTTTATTTTTTTCGTAGTCGGAATATACTAGAGGAAATGATGCCCTGTAACTCTAACAGGTATAAAACTTGTGGATGGACGTCCTTTGCGACATGCGAAATCATCTAGGTATTTTTCTATTATATAAAAGTTGCATTACTTCCAGTCTATAAAAGTATCAGTGGATTCTTAGACCTATACTGTTGTATTTCAGGTATCTTAATTACTCTTTGCAAAATAATAGGGTGAAACAGCAGTAAAAGGAAAATATGGGGTGTAGGAGCAGTATCATCCGAAGTTAAAGAACTTTCTGAAGAAAAATCGATACTTATATCTGAACCACTTTAGTCTACATAAGCTCGACTTCAGCATATTAAATATAGATACTAGAAAATAAATTCAGAAATGCTTTGGGAAAATAGATTAAGAATTATCATTAAATTGCCCGAAGTATTTTTCTCGATCATTTACTAAGGAATTTTCGTTAAGTGTAAATAACTCCTGCAACTGTTATCTAATCTTTATTTAATATATGTACATGTATATGTATTTGGGAATGAATTGTAACCTGATTCTGTAACTATTCTGGAAAATAGTTCCACTGAATTTAAGTTGTAAGATTGCTCCGAGATATTTCTGCTTTAACAAACGATTTAATTTGAATTATGTTTTAGGTATATTTTGTGGTGGATATCATTATTCGCTGAAGATGTATACGTACGAACGAGTGAGGGCTCGAAACTTTGCCAGGACTTGGGGTTTCGTACAATGTTCGCAAGCAATACCCATCGTCATTGGGGTACCCTTTTCCGGTAAGTGTAAATATACAATGTCTTCCTAGTTTAAAATACAGGTTAGGTTAGGTTAGGTTAGGTAAAAGTTTAGAGAATGTTTCGTTAAGTTAGCTACAAATAAAGGAAATTTTTATATTTTTCGGTGTTGCCATGTCGTTTTATTAAATCGCGAAATAGCAATACAATCGCAATATATTAAATAATTTAATTAAACATGGAAAACATAAAATGGAGGCTCCTGCAGGGTTCTTCCACATCTCCAACCCCATTCAAAATATACTTAGAGAAAGCCTTGACTACATGGAAAAGAAAATGCGAAGGCATGGGAGTACCGGTACGGAACGAGTACCTATATACGTTAACACGTTCGCGGACAAGACGGCATATCCCGTCATGCACACAAGACAAGACGCGATATGCCGTCCAAACAAACAGCTCGGTATAATACTCAAAGCGGCATTTTTCGTCGTGCGTATATTGGTTTCCCCATACGAACACGACTGATGACCCAGCACACATAAAAATATTTCGTAAAATGTCCCTGCATACGTTTCGCCATGCAGTTGACTTTGCTTGTGTTTTGGTGAATGAACGTGAATAATATCTTCCTAAATTTTTATACTGTTAAAGTTATACACTCCCCTTTAAATTAGTGCAAAGCAGTTTTATGTGATTGGTAAGTGTCAATAAGTGCCTTAATTTTATATATTTGGATTTTATAATGTAAAAACTGAACAAAAAGGTAAAAAAATACTTAGAGGTTATGTCAACAAATATCCAGTTATTCTGTTTATTAACACATAACATAACCTTCAATGAAAAATAGAAACATCAAACAAATATAGTAATATATTACATAAAACTCTAAAATCAAAGTTATTATTTTTTTAAGAATTCTAATTTTTGTAAATACTGCATGTTTAAAACATAGACTTTTTTTATTTACAGGGTGGAGTAATATAAAAATTTAATTCAATTTATCGGCATTGCGATTGGGCAAAATGGATAAGACAGAAGAAAAAAGGCTTTGGCAACTCATGGAAGAAGTCAGTATAGGATCATCTGAATCTGATGTCGCTTACTCAGAGCCTGAGGCATTCAGTAGTGATGATAATATCTCAGATCGTGAATGATGATGATGATATTAGTGGCTCCAGTGACCACCACCCTATTAGAGACGATAGTAGTGACGAGGATGACATTGTTACTGACCTCGATTTGCAACCAACAGAGGATATCTGGTGTGATACCACAACAGATATTTCTGATTTTCAGTTTGATAATGCTGGTAGTGGTATCCAATATGTGTTTGAAACTACACCGACTGTAGCCGAAAGTTTTGAAAAGTTTTGGGATGATGACGTTATGAAGACGATTGTTACTTCTATGAATGCCTATGCTGACATTTTGAATGACTACCAAAAGGCCACACAGACGAAATTATAGATATAAAACTATTAAACCAGTAATTAAACCTGAACTCTAGGTATTCCTAGCTCTGTGTATCTTACAAAGTCACTCCAAATGTCCTTCAATAAGGAAAACGTTCTCCGATGGATCCATTATCTTACAGCCCAGTTTTTCATCGTCATTTGTCTGAAGACGTTTTGAAGAACTTCTAAGGTGTTTTTAGTTGCTCTTACGGATAAATTGACGAAAATCTTGATGACAAACTACGAAAGGTTACCCCACTTTTGACTAGATTATTATCAAACTTTAGAAGTGCGTGGTTCCTCCAGAAAATTTGTCCTTAGACGAGTCACTAGTGCTATTTCGCGGTCGGTTGAGCTTTCGGCAGTATATTACAAGTAAAAGCGCCAAGTACGGAATAAAGTTCTACTCTGTTTGTACCAGCGATGGTTACGTGCTAAATTTGAAAATATATTCCGGAAAAACAACGGAAGCGACTGGTTGTACCAAAACTTGAGCAACTAGTTCTCTCTCTGACGGAGTCATACCTAGATCGTGGACATCATATTTTCATGGACAACTTTTATAATAGCCTCTTCTCTTTCTAAGATTCTTCATTGTCGAAAAAAAACACAATCGTAAAAGCCAAGTTTAAGAAAGGTGAACACCGTTGGAGCCGATGTGGTCAAGTATACGTTTCAAAATGGAGGGATAAACGGGATGTTATTTGCATTACCACGAAATATCATCCCAAATTGATTACCGCTAAAAACAGGTATGGCGTTGAAAAGGTAAAACCTGAGGAAGTAGCTAATTACAAGTTTATGTCTGGTATATGTCTGGGCCCCAGCAGGCCAGCTCTTAGTGCCGAACCTTGCTTCGAAGATTACCATAGACAATAAAATTGTTGTTTTTAATCAATTCGTCCCCTCCCTCTCCATTTTTCGTGTAACGAGAAACGCCGTCTTGTATCCAGCTCACGAAAATAGACTTTGCTAGGGACAAGACGGTATTTGCCACTTCCCATTTTTTTGTCAAAAATATATGTTTTTTTCATAATAAATCATGCTGCCTATTTTTAATTTTATTTTCGATAAAATGACGTTCTTAACAGAGGTGCGTTTCTACAAACCCTTTGTTAGGCCATAGTGTCCGCGAACGTGTTAAGCTTTGCAGACGATCAAGTAAAAAGGCAACAACAGAGGAAGAAATAACACAAAGATTAGAATAAACAAGAATATCAATCCGACAACTTAACTCAGTATGGTGGGATAGACACCTAAATATGAAGACAAAAACACATATTAATAAAACATAGTGCGAAGTATTATGACATATGGGGCTGAAAATTTAATTATAAACAAGAAAAACAGCAGTAAGATAATAGCAACAGAGAGGGAATGCCTGCGAAGATGCTGCAGAGTAACAAGAATGGATAGGAAAAGTAATGACAAAATAAAGCAAAGAACATCAATAAAAACAGACATACTAACATATATAGAACAAAAAAGACTAAAGTAGTATGGACATGTAAGAAGAACTAGCAGCAGCGAATGGATAAAGAGAATAACCGAATGGAGCCCTATAGGAAGGACGAAAAGAGGACGACCCCGAAGATCCTGGAGGAACGAAGTAGACGACGCCATGAGTAAGAGATGCCTAAACGATGGAGAATGGGACAACAGAGAGAGATGGAAACGGTTGAGCGAGGGAAGGCAGTGAATACTGTAGAATCCCTGAATATATATACATATAAATGGAAAAGTAACGAGAAAAAGAATGTATAAATCACTATAAATAGTAAAGTTAGAAAGTAAGTAACAAGTTAAATTCTGCTGTAGTGATTTTAATATATATTTTTACTTTATTATCTTGCAATCTGGCAACTAGTGTTTTGAAGGTTTTGACACTATTGCCAAATTTGTTTGCTAATCTACCAAAGGGCAATTACACAATTTTTTTCTAATAACTATCTGCAACTAATATCGAAAGAAACAAATATTCATTCGTTCGTGTTTTAAATAAATTAAAAAATAAAATTAAAAAATACCGGATTCTGTAAAATAATATAATAAAAATTTAGTGTTTCAAAGCATATTTGAGGCATAAACATATACATAATAAGGACGCGGCACTACCGCAAACGAAAATTTGTGTTTTACTGAAGTTTCTTTGTAGCTAACTTCATCGGAACGTTCTCTAGAGTTTAACCGACTTTTCTTCTAAACTTACCAAACTTACAAAACGGAGGTTAGTAAAAAATATATGTGGACATTTGAAGTATTGCTGAACATTTTATTAGAAAAATGAAAACAAATTCGTTAAATGACAAAATTTATTTGCTCTCTGCCAAGAAAATGAACTTGAGAACTCAAATTTAGTACAGAAACTGCAATATACATGAAAAAAAATAATTATAATTTATATTTTAGGTTATATGAACGAAAAATGTGGGGACCGAGCGGGCTACTACTTCAGCTCTACATGCGTACTAGTAGGTAGCTTAACCTTGTTCCTCATAGACCTTCACAGAAGAAAAATAGCACGTCACAAGCATACCAGAGAAAACGGTACTCGTCACCTCTGTGTGTCCGAAACCTGTCCGCAAAGACGAAAGCTATCGTTCACCCAAGAACCAGACAATAATGACGGAGCAGTCACCATGGGTGCCGCGGCAGCTGCTTTAGTACTGGGAGCGGATTTGGGAGGAAATCAGGGCGGTGGATTGTTGGATAATATAATTCTATCCAATGAGAAGCCTGAGCTGACGTGTATTTCTGAAGAAGGTAATTTAAAAGCAATATTATTTTTTTTTTGTTTTTTGTCATTAATATTCTTTTTATGCATATATGCTTTAGTAGTGTTCTAAAACTATATTCTCGCGGTATTTCTATGTTGTCTTCTTGATTTAATGGGAATAATACATATTTTAATAAAAAATGTTTTGAGTTTCGAAGTTCTCCACGAAAATTGTTTCCATCTTTATAGAGAATTGATGGCATATTTGTATTATTTTGTTTTTTTTGTATACAGTTTTTTGTATGCAAGTTTCACATGTTTTCCTTGGTTTTCTATTCAACTGCTTCATTGCTGGATAGTTTCTTTATTTTATTTTAACTTAATATTTATTATATTTATATTAGTATATTCTGTCCCAATGTTTTACTATTTTATCTTCATCTGTATTGTTGTCTCTACTTTCTTGATCTACATCTTCTCTTTAGCTTCTTTTTGGTCTTCCACGTTTTTTTTTGTCCCGTCTGTCATCATCATTAGTAGCTCGACAACCCATTCTGGGTGCTGGCTTGCGTTGTCCGCCATTCTGTTCTGTTCCTTGCTTTGTTTTTCCAGTTGGTAATCTTAAGTGTTTTCAGATCTTGTTCCACTTGTTCCATGTATCTTAGTTTGGGTATTCCCTTTGGCCTTCTCCCTACTGGTGTTTGCATCATTATATGTTTTGGTGTTTCAGTCTCCAACATCCGTTCAACATGGCCCATCCAGCGCAGAAGTCCGATCTTTATGGATGTTATGACCTCGGGTTCATTGTATGATGTGTATAGTTCAAAATTTGTCTCGTCTGTACCCAATTTAATATTTGACTGATTTTGTAATCCATATTCTGAAATCTCCTGTACATGATTGTACCATATCAATTGATTTGACCTAATATAGTGTGTTGGAAAACCAGCTACAAACTTATAAATTTGTATTTTCTTTTAATGTAAATTACCACCACCCCTGAAACTTGTCAGCTGTCTGAGTACCTTATGTTGTCAAAGTCCACTCTTCCTTGACATTCAAATAGTTTCCACTTTCTAAAAAAATCACTTCTGCTTTTCACCTCCTCGCTCTAACAGTCTCATCACGTAAGTCATATTTCCTGATAAGACTTTCTTGGCTCAAAAAATCGTTTGGAGGAAGTTGTACAATTTTTAAAAAATACGGATACACAAGCTTCAACAAAGGATTTTCTGACCTCTCCAAAAATCGCTAGGAAATTTATTTCTCCTGGACATGGTGAAATCTGGGAAAGTGCAATTAGTGCTAAGTACTATCTCCGCGTAGATGGGTGGAATACTTTAACCAGGCACAAGGAAGAAGACGAAAATCTGGAAGACGAAAGAGATGAGATAAGGGGAGCAGACGAGAACAAAGAGGAACCACCAACGATATATTGAAGTTAAAGATGCAGTTAAAAAACTAGCCAGAAACAAATCACTCGAAATAGATAATCTCCCAGCTGAATCATATAGAGAAGGAGACCATGATACCATAATGGCATTACAGCAGCTTATAAAAGTAATATGGACACAGAAATCCCTCCCAATGATTTATGTATTTAAATACTTTGCACGATACACAAAAAATGTGTCATGTCCAATCAGCTTGGGGATCTGTCAGCCCTAACACCTGGTCATTTTTTAATAGGCACACACCTCACCTCTTTTCTAGAAGTGAAAACCATCTCTATTAAACCTCGAGAAATTGTACAAGAACCCGAAAGTCTTCTGCAAAGATGGAATAGAGATTATTTGAATAGATAACAAAACTGCCCCAAATGGCTCACATCAAATAAGGATGTTTAAGTATGGAGGATAACATTCCACCTTTATATTGGTCACTTGCTAGAGTAATAGAGGTCTTCCATAGCAGGAATGACAAGGTCCGAATTGTTGATATTAAAACTAAGGATATAATTTTCACTCGTCATATCACGAAATTGAGTCCATTGCCAAAAGCGCATTCTTTGCAAATATATTGTTAGGATTAACTTGTAATTGGATCTCGTCTTCTGTCTCGGCGATTAATTCGGCGTCGTCTGCATAACATAATATTTGATTTCTTTGTTATGTTATTGTATTCCTTCAATCCTGCCATTTTTTCAGTTGGTTTCTTGTCTTCTTTTTCTTTTGTGTGCCGTAGAAGTCGCTTTCCATCCTTTTTGTAAACTGTTCCCAGTGTTCATTTTTTGTTCTTCTTACCAACTGCTTTGTTTTATTTCGTATTCTTCTATAGGTGTCTCTGTATTCTGAAGTATTTGATGTTTTTTACTTCGTGTAGATTTCTCGTTTCCCTTAATGTATGTTTTGCATATTGTATAAATGTTGTTCGAGACTTTCTTATGTATCATTAATTTTTTTTATGTTTAGGTAATAGTTCTAGGTTAATAATTATAATATAGTTAACATATTATGATCAGCGTTTTGTTAATTTACCCTCTCTGCTCTTGATTTATAGTTAATGTTAATATCCATATTTTTATAAAGTTGCAAATATCTTTTGTTTTAGGAATAGCAGACATGGATCTTCCAGACAACCTTCTGGACGATCTGGACTATATAGGAGACTGTATTACTTCGTGTAACAAAGTAGAAAATTATTTAATGCTTAGCGAGTTCGAAAATAATCTAATAGCGGAAATGCCTGTGATATTGGACAGGAAAGGTAGACGTTGGTCCTTGGCGAGATCCAAACCGACTCAGAATAACGAAGAATCCACCAATGAAGAGGAAACTAACGGCGTCGCCAAGGGAAATGGGAAATGGAAAGTTTTTCCCAATAGGGTTATCACAGTTATAGATGAATCTTCGGTTTAGATCGTTCTTTAGAGGTCACAGGATAATTAGGATCAAATATTTGGTATTTAGTGTAAATTTGGTTTAAACAGAAAATTATATTAAAATATAAATAATAAAGATTGATGACTGTTTTAGTAACTTCTCGTCTAGGCCTAAAGACAGATTTAATTTCAACAGATTAAACTAAAATAAAATTTAAACATATTTCAAATTTACAAAATAATTAAAACATATATATTAAATACCTGGTAGAATTCCAGGATAATAACAGAAAGGAAAACGGCAAAACTTCTTAGTAAAATAGGAACACTCAAAGCTATGAATACAACTGAAAAGACAAGTTTATTTCTCACAAAGGATCTAACAAGGCTATTAAATGGCGATATCGTCTACTAAGGTAATCTGACAATTACAGTTTTAATTACCCATTTTGTATTATTTTTTAACTGCATTGATAACTATACGGTTTACCTTAAACCTACAAAAATAACAATCGCGTAAATCACACGGCAGCCATTCGCATCATTTTAAATATTAGACCTTTGGTAGGTTCATGTCACTAGTTCCTGCTCTTAGCACTGAAAATAGAGCTAAGTTTCTTTGAGTTTATAACTAATATATTAAAATACTGTAACACGTGTTTCTAACTTTTACTTCCAAAATTCATTTTTTATTCTAAATAGATGTGCAGATTTAATATACAGGAAGTGATGATAATATTATATTCATTCTTGTTTCAATCAATAATTAAAAATGCAAACGAAACTTGTTATCGTTGCATCCATTACAGAGTTACATATTTTGATGATCTGATTATTCCATTTTACATCTCTTATATATTTGATCCTTTTACTCTTTGACCATCTATCTCTTTAGTTAGTCTAGCAACGAAAACTTTAACACCAACTGATTTAGGAAAATAACAAGACATTTTATTAATTTCTTATCTTTGAATCTTTGCATCCAACGTGCAACAGACATTTGTTTTGTTCATAAATTAAAATAAAATATTCCAGACATCCTCGTTGCCTTCTTTTCAAATTACTTGTTACAACCAAATAATGCAAACCAAGCACGCATTTCAGTATTCTTGTGTAATCAAGTTTGTATAGGGAAAGGGAATGGTGACCGCTGGGGTAATGGTAGCCATAAAATATTTACATTTTCGGCCTAATTTATTTCGCGTTTAACACCTGTTGCGCCGTCTAACAGTGTTTCGTTCAAACTGTACCCAAAACAATGGCGATGTTTTGCCGGCAAAGAAGGAATTTTTGAAAAATAAACCTATTTTCCATCCAAAATATATAATCTACGAAACAGGCATAACAACCATCCAAAACCCCGGAAAAATACTTGCTAAAAGGGACAAAAGAGTGTCGGCTTCATTACAAGCGCAGAAAGAGGCCAAACAACAACCATTATGTGCTGCGTAAGTGCCTCAGGAACATATATTCCACCTTTGTTTATTTATGCCTGCAAAACGATGAAATCAGAGTTAAAGAAAAATGGGCCAGCTGGTGCAGTCTACTGCTGCTCGAATAATGGGTGGATAAATGAGCAAATATTTCTCGAATGGCTCCAGCATTTTTACAGTGTTGTAAAGCTGCAAAGGAGGATCCAGTTTTGTTAATCGTCGACAATCACAGTAGCCACTGTACATTAGAGACATATAATTTCTGTAAAGAACGACGAATTATTATGTTAACCATACCCCCGCACACATCGCATCAACTCAAATCGCTGGATGTAGCTTTTTTACTCATAGTTAAAATCAGCGTATAACATGGAATGTGGCAATTATCTTTGAAGTCATTCTCATGAGCGTATCACGACATTTGAAATAGATGAAATATTTAAAAATTCAGACGGTTGCGTAGCCACACCAGTCAAAGCCATTAAAGGTTTTGAGAATACAGGAATATTTCCATAATCCTGAAAATTTTACCGATAAAGACTTTGCTCCAGGTGAATCATTTATACAAGAAAAAGATAAAAAGACACAAGACCAAGAGAAAAAAAGTGGATTACATAAGGAGAATAATAATAAGGAAATTGAGGGGAATTAAGAAAGTTCGACAAATGACAAAAGTTTGAAGTATCTTTTGTTGACATAATTCCAGGATGCTCAAAAGATTACTCAGTTGGAAATAAAAGTTCTAACCACAAAAGCAATAGAAAGCAACATTCCGAAATAATGACATCAACACCAATGATGTTACTCCTGAAAGAAAAACAGCGGAAGAAGGAATAGCAAATGAGAAATAAAGCCAGCAAAAGAACTATTTCTAAAAAGAAATTGTATAAGAACCAAGAAGAACGCTGTGAGGTTATAAAGGCCATACAATCATCAAAAGATGGCAGAGCGACTGGTCCTGATGAAATTCCAATTGAAATATATAAGCTTATAAAGGATAGCAATGTTTTAGAGGCTATAACTTCGTTTTTCAATACCATTTATACCAGCGGACAACTACCTAATGGTTGGTCTAACTCACTATTTATAGCTCTACCTAAGAAGACAACAGCAAAAACCTGTGCTGATGATAGAACCATCAGTTTGTTAAACCACTTATTGAAAATTTTTCCACTGAGGACACTCAGTTTGGTTTCCGTAACGGATTTGGAACGAGAGAGGCACTGTTTGGAATGAACGTACTTGCTCAAAGATGTCGTGATATATCTGTAGACAACAACTGTTGTTTTATTGACTTTCAAAAGGCATTTGATCGTGTTAAGCACTCTATATTGATCGAAGCTCTAAAAGACATTGGCTTGGACGGCAGAGATGTTCGAATAATTGCAAATTTATATTGGAATCAAACAATATCAGTTTTAGTAGATGGTGTGGAATCACAAGCTCTCAATATTAAAAGAGGAGTACGGCAGGATGCCTCTTGTCACCCCTGCTTTTTAACGTTTACTCCGAAAGAATTTTCAGAAAAGCACTTTCTGAAAAACAACAAGGAATACTTGTGAACGGCGAAGTCATCAATAATTTGCGATATGCGGACGATACAGTACCCCTAGCTTCTAGTCAAGAAGATCTGCAAACACTACTTGATAGTGTCGTTGAGAGTTGTAGGGAGGCAGGTCTGGATCTTAACATAAGGAAAACCAAAATACTTGTAACAAGTAAACAACAGAATATAAAACCGTCTATATATGTAAATAATACCAAACTTGAGCAAGTTGATAAAATCGTCTACCTTGGACAGCAATTAAATTGTAATGCAGAAAATCACGGCGAAATTAGATCCAGAATAGAGCAGGCTAGAGCTGCTTTTAGAAGGATGTCCAAGGTGTTATGTAACAGAGACCTAAAATTGGCATTAAGGATCCGCCTACTTCGCTGCTACGTGTTCTCGGTCTTACTTTATGCTGTCGAGTCCTGGACTGTGAATAAAATCGATCTAAATCGCCTTGAGGCTTTCGAAATGTGGTGCTATAGAAGAATTTTAAAAGTTTCCTGGGTGGAGAAGATTCGTAACTCCACAATACTTGAACGTCTCAGCAAGACCACTGAGATCATAAAAAGCATCAAGCAGAGAAAGCTGGAATATTTCGGACATGTAATGAGAGGTCCCAAATATAGATTGCTACAAAATATCATGCAAGGAAAAATAGCAGGCAAACGCAGTCCAGGACGAAGAAGAACCTCATGGTTGAAGAACTTGCGAGATTGGTATGGTGTAGATACAAGCATGCTATTTAGGGTGGCAGTGAATAAAATTAAAATAGCTATGATGGTAACCAACGTTCTGAAAGGACATGGTACATGAAGAAGAAGAAAAGATCATAGAAGATATATCATCTGAAGATGAGAATGATGACGATTACACCTGATAGGGACGTTAACGAAGATATTTGCACAATTTGTGGAGAATTCGGTAAAATCAGAGAACTCTGGATCCAATGTAGCATTTGCGGCCAATTAGCACACAAAGACTGTACTAGTTTCGAAGGCATTTAATTATTTTTTAAATGGGGGTAATAGTGGCAGTGGCCACTTTTACCCCTTCGCAGCGGGTAAATATGGTCCCCAGCAAAGTCTGAAAAACCGTTTTATTTTTTTATTGTTCTGTTTAAAAAAATTTCGTAATTAGAGTTTGATGTACTAAGGTTTGAAGTTTTATTTACGATAACAGTATAATTTTTAAAGCAATGTAGCAGTATAAGTCCCCTAAAGAGGATCTGCAGTGTATGATAATAATGATATATAAAAAGCACGTGTTTTAATAATAGCTATAACTTTTAAAAAATGAAGAGAAATCAGTTGGTGTTGTCGTTTTCAGTTTTAAAAGTTTTAAATACTAATTTTAATCGTTCTTATAAAAATATATGACTTGCGTATGTCATTATATTAAGACTACCTCTTAAATGATGCCATGAGAATAAATAAAACGGTTCCTTCATTATGTTCTTAATAATTGAATATCACTTAATATTAATAAATAAGGGTTTGTAAAGTAGAAAAGAATATATAAGTATATAAACCTTAATTTCTAAAAAAATATATGAAAAATAGTAAATATCAACTCGAGCAACTAAGAAGCGAAGGCAAAATTAAAAGCAAACGTGGGCGAGGTAAAAAAAACATCGTAACTAAGGTATATATGTAGATGATATGGACTTAAAATCGGAAAAAATTTCTCAGAACCAGTAGATACAGTCAAGATCACTTAGTTAGGTGCCGTTGTTCTAGATTGGTCCCACTTAAAAGCAAAAATCAGAAAAAAGAAACAAAACAAAGGAACAATGGCTAGAATCAATATTCATCTCAATACCGAAAAAGCCAAACTCTACACTACAACGATTGATAAGCCTTATGAATTATGCAGTAAAGGTCCTATTAAAACTCTTACACAACCGAATCTATAGTGCGATACAATTATTGGAGCTGAGCCTGCATGCTAACGAGGGAAGCCCTATTCAGTTCACTATTTCTGGCTCAAAAATGCTACAACCAACAGAAAAATATATTTATATGCTTCATAGATCTTGAAAAAGCTTTTCAAACGGAGTAAAGAGTTTACACCGATGATACAGTATTGATTGCAGAATCCGATTTAAATCTACAACGACTCATCGATCTGTTAATGTCCCAAAGTGATGTCAATCCGAAAAAATCAAAATATACTTCAACCTTGAACAATAGATGGGCACATTTTAGAACAGGTCACCAAGTTCAAGTACCTGGAATGTTAAATCGAAAGCAGTTTGAATCCTGATCTAGAAATGAAATCAAGAATAAAATAGGCCAGAAAATCTTTCGAAAAAATCAAAAGACTCCTATGTGATTCTGGATAAAACTCTAAACTTGACTATGTTTATCAAAATAGTTGTCTTGTCGACTTTCTTCTATGTACTTAAAAGGTGGACCCTTAAATCATCAACCGTGAATAAATTTGGCCTAAAAACTAAATTGTTTTATAAAAAATACAACTATTAACCATTTCTAATGAACAAACTATTGTATGTAGGTGAAAAAATATTTTTTGTAATAATTTGCAAGCAAATATTGTAAACAATGATTTTCATAATTTTTTAATGCTTACCTGAAACATTAAGGATTGACGACTGCTCTCGAACTGATTGCGTTTGAAATGTGGATATACTGAATAATCCTCAAGATTTCATGGAAATTATAAGTACCAATATACTCAACTAATAGTGATTGAAAAGATCGAGGGACAGAGATGACTAGGAGGGAAAAGACTATCGTGGCTAAGAAACATCCAAAATTGGAGAGGGCTAAATGTTGAACTGCTAATAAGAAGAGCTGAAGACACGGAGGGGTTTTCAATTGTAACAACCAACCTCCATTGAGGAGAATCGCTTTAAAAAAAAGAAAGGAATAATACCACATAAAGTTAGAAGGAATATTAAATCTTTAGCTACATTTTAAGTAATCCGCTATTTGCAATAACTTTTGACATATTTTGTAGGCATTGCTTTATTTAAAGTAAAGCAAAGTTTAAAGTTTAACTTTGTTTAAAATTTTTCATCGGCGACTGTTTTTCAATTAAAATTAAAAGAAATTTATTTCATAAACCGTAAAAAGCTCTTTTAAATATTTTTCTTTAAAAGTTAGAATCGTCTCTTTAAAGATATGAATATATTTCATTATGTAAACGAGATTTTGAAAAGTAACAAAATTCTATGTTTGGTTTTCCCGCTTTATACTTGGAAAAAAGTAGTTTTTTAAGTTTTTTCGAAAACGAACCCATGAATTTTGCTCAAAATTTGTCAAAATACTTCTAGTGATCACATATACCTTCTCAGATTTTTTCAAATTTTTTGAATGTGTAGTTTGTCTTTTGGGGTGCAGATCAACCTTAACTGTTTTCGAAGTATTTTAAAGTGAATTTTTAAATCCATCTTATAATATTTTCCACACACATGTTTTAATTTTCTATGATAAACTACGCTAAACAATATATTTCCAAAAACTGCCACAATTACTGCCATTCCGTACTGAAATACCTAATTACATCACTGCCATTTAGGTAATTTAAACATTATACAATAAATTACAAATATATTCTGGCATAATGAAGGAAACCAATAGAATGTTAAAAATATAATCTGAATTTTGTAAATAAAATGTTTTATGTGTACTGTTGGTAGAAGAATCGCTGTGTATTTCTTAGACATTATTTATATATCATTAGTAAAAAATAATTATTCAAAATATGTGTTTTATTTCTCCTTATAGGACCCATTGTTCACGTACCTATTTCGCAAAATAAAACTATACTTATCATAAGTTGAAGGAGGATGCTAAGAAATCTAATACGGAATGCAAAGACGATACTTATAAATATGACGACTAAGACAACAAACCCAGCAATAGAAAAGGATAACGAAAATAACCAAACAGGACACACAAAAGAAAAAAAAGATGTAATAGGAAGAAAAAAATAAAGCCCATTAAAAGCGGATCCTATGATATCAAAACCAAGCAATAGATAAGGTGCAAGAAGTAGCCCTAGAAATGAAAAAAATATGAACTAGAAATTTTAGCTCTGCAGGAAATACGATGGAAGAAACAGGGAAATATTGAGAAAAATAATTTTACTATGTACTATTCAGCTATCCCTTTGCCTCAACTGTCTCTTCAATGACTTCTATAATTGCTTCAAGTTGATTTTTGAGCAGAGCAACTGCCTCAGTACGACAAGCCCAACGTATTTCAGATAAAGATTTTAGAATTTTTAACTTATATTTACGACCTTCACAATCTCCTCAAAAACAGCGTGCCTTTTTGGACTGCCTTTATTATAAGAATAAACCAATTGTATTACACCAAAAAATCGAAATTCTTTGGATTTCGAGAAACAATCATTTTTCATTGCTTTCTTCCTTTTCATCATGACCACGACGAGGTTTTCCACCTTTTACTAGAACCATAATTATATCAATTAGTCTCTTCATATAATCTAAATTTTTTGTCGCTACTTCTCTCTAGCTTTCAGTTCAGCGTCTTTTTTATTTTGGATTTGAAGATAGTTTCTGTTCTAAATTCATGGCAACTTATGTTGATGCAATTTAAAACGTTCTGTAGCTTTATATCATGCTGAAAATCCACTAGAAATAAATCCGTCTCTACAATCCAGGATTAGTACCCTCGTTCATGCTAAAACATCTGCAAAAAACAGAAACCTGCATCTTTTCTTGGACTATATTCCAACCATTTGAAGTTGGAATACCTAGTGGATAAAAACGACATTTCTATTTACCTTAGTTTCCATCATTTTTCGAGAATAAAATTAAAAAGCACTGACAAAAGTGAATCACCTTCTCCTAAATTGTAAGCTTTTCTAAAATTACTGAAAAATATATGCGTTTCCTTCTAATGTTCATATCTTTCTAAAATGTTTTCCTCCTCTAGATTGATACTCTCCTCTTATATCTTCCATGTATTTCATTTGTATTTTCTTTATATACTTCACTAGCACATTGAATCCTACATTGAGAAGAGATGCTTTAGTAATAATTACCCCTTTTTGGTAGAGTGTACTTACGAAAGCTGCATTCTAATTTCTTTTCAACTGCTCTTGCGTCCATATCTCTTTTATCAAATGGTGAATTTTTCTGCTAATTCCTCACCTCTATATTGTAGAATTCTTGTAGGTACTAAGTCATGACCTGTACTTTAGTTCAGGTCTAAATCTCTACTTCTGCTATATGTTCCTCATTCAGAAGTTCTATAAATTATTCTCTACATCTTAATGTATGTGTGAGATACTTATAATTTGGTTTTAAAATACTAATGAATAGTATATAAGTGGTATTGATACGATAGCAAAGACACAAAAGATTAAATTGGCTGAAGACTTCTTTTCCTCCTGCAATTGATATTCTTATATAGGTAACTCAGATGCCACAGATTTAATAGGACTGGTACAATATGATCTTTTGATAAAAACAAATAGTACAAAAGTTTTAAAGTAAAAACAATTTTTTTATTAAAAATATTTATTTAGTAACCAAAATTAATGTTTCTTTTTCTTTTTGCTGAAACCTTCAAACTGCATACTTAACAACGGATTAGATTTTTTCATCTGGAACTTTGCACTAGAACTCTCTGACATTTTGTGATAATCCCTCTTTTTACCTTTTCTACCAATGTTTGCTAAACTTTTTAGAGTTGGAGGCACTATATACTCTGGAACATCAAAAAGATGTGGTTGAATTTTAACAGTATGTAAGCTTTTGTCATGTCTAAGAACTTGAAGATCTGTAGGGTTGTCTTCAAAATAGCTCTTCAGTTTTTGACAATTAAATATTTCTTGTTTAATTTCTTTTAGTCTAGCTTCCCTAACTGCAATTCTAGTAATAGCTCTCCAAGCATCTTTTGCTCTATACCTAAATGATTCTACTTCTTCTAGTTTAAATTGGTAAGATTTAAATATAGATGAATCATCTTCATTTTGCTTCAATTTCTTCTCAACTTTGTCTCTTAAATGACTCTCTTTCATACTGACAAAAGATAAAACACTACCCTGATTGTTACCCCTAGCTGTTCTGCCTGCTCTGTGAATGTAGGCTTGTACATCAAGTGGGAAATCAAAATTAATAATATTGGCTACATGCTGAAAGTCTATTCCTCTGGAAACACCACTCTCTTTGTCTTTTCTTCGTTTAGTTTTCTTTTCACCTTCTTTTTTTGATAGTACAGTTGGTTCTTCCAAAGCATGTTCATCAGATGCTATGATTATGTCATAGATTCCTTGGTTGTATTGATTAACTGAGTGGCACCTGTAACAAAATAAAAAAATATATGAAAGTATGTATCACTATCACAATATTAAAAAATGTTTGTATATATCACTTGATACAAAATATAAGTGCTAATATATGGTAAATAAAGTACCAGTGGATAGTTGTTTTAATACTTAGACTGATATTGGTGACGATCTAAGTATATCTCTGATACTTGGTGATATTGATAATGATTTGGTGATATTTTCGTTTCTCATTTTCTTGTCATTTGTATTAATTATTCATCAACTACGTTATTGTTATGAGTTTTGATTGATAGGTAAGTCAGCAGTATTTTTGTTATAATATTTACAATATCCTTTTATAGTTCATATCTCATTTTCAATATCTTCTCTCCTTTAAGCAGGTCATTTCCTCTGTTTTACTATTCAATTATTGTTTTGGCTTTAATTTGAATGTTAACTATTACTCTAATAATGTAATGCTTCCTGTTATAAACTGACTAGAGGTGATTTTTCATTATTACATAAGTGGATTTTTCATTTTTGAAGCCATTCAGGAGTAAGTTAAGGTGCTAATTCAACTATTGGGTAACTATTGAGTAACTATTATGGTCAGATATATAAAGGCCAATAGACTCAGATGGCAGGACATGTGATACGCAGTAACGACAATCACCTTATAAACAATGTGTTCTGGGAAAGGCCAGATGGAAGAAGGTCTGTAGGGAGGCCTAGAAAAAGGTGGAAAGATGTAGTCAAAGAAGATCTAGAGAAAATGGAAGTGTGACAATGGGAATTATTGGCACAGGACCGACAAACATGGAAGGCAATAGTAAATGCGGCAAAGACTCACAAAGTGAGTGTAACATGAGAAGTATGACACTAATCAAACTGATGTGGGCCAGAATCCAATTGAGATAAAGCAGTTGATTATCATGTAAATTACTTTTTTATACTTTTTCTTGTAAAAATTGTTCAAAAACTCTTTTAGACAAGATTGGATGCAATATTATTATTTGTAAATATGAGCTTGTTTAAATTATAGTAATTGGGAAAATTGATCACTATGTTTAATACAAATTTCATAAATGTATTCGATTATAATATAGTGGGTCAGTCAAGGATAACAAATTGTGGATAAAGGGAGTGAAATCGACACAGACTTACCTTATTGTAGCAGGCAACTCAGAATTCAACACACAAGTCCTAATACCAAACTGCTCCAAAAACAATTTAATTTTGTAACATTTGTCCACTGAATTAACAAAAATTATAGTCTTTCCTCTTATCAAATGAAGTTTTAACAATGTGTAAAGTATCGTAGCTTTATCCATTTCTTCAGCATTTAAATGGTAATGTGTCAATTGACTAGAAGGGGCTAATTCTGGTTCCTCAAGCTTGATAGAAACAGGATTGTGGAGAATGGAATTCTTTAAACTTTTAACATCTTCACTCAAAGTTGCAGATGCCAAAATTGCCTGGTAGATTTTTGGAAAATGGGTAATAAGTTCCTTCATTTCTTCTTCATATCCAAAAGAAAATACTAAGTCCGCTTCATCTATTACAACCAATTCTAGTGACTTTTTAAGATTTAAATTATCTGCCTTTATATGCTGCAAGGTCCTTCCTGGTGTTCCAACAACTATATCTGGTTTTTCAACTAACAATGGTTTCTGTATACTTAAATCGACTGGTAAAGAAATATCAACATATCGAACTTCTCTAGAACATTTTATAGTTAGATCTTTTATTACTCCACATATTTGATGACACAATTCTCGACTAGGAGCTAAGATCAATGCTTTGGTTTCTTGTTGAGCAGCTGTCTGTTTGATGTTCAATATTTTTTGTATTACTGGTAAAAGAAAAGCGGCAGTTTTACCTGACCCAGTTCTGGCCCTTACTAAAACATCTTTTCCTTCTAACAATAATGGAATCACTTTTTCTTGAATTATGGTTGGTTGTAGCCATCCCACTTTTGCTATAGCCTTAAGTATGCGGTCGTCCAATTCCATCTCGTGGAATTGAACTGTTTTCACGTCTGTATCTTCAGACATGTTCTTTATCTTTTATAAGAATTATTTTTACCCCTTCACGTGTTATTGTAAACATAACCAAAAATTAAGGAAGATGGGATCATAACCTCAATTCCATGTTCTTCTTTTTTGAACTCCATTGCCTTCTCCATAATGCGTAATTTTTTCTAATGATGAATGAATCAATTGAGAAATTTTTACGCTTCTATAAATATTATCTATTGGTTTCACATTATGTTTAACATAATTATCTTTTCGCATTCGCATTCTATCATTTGTCTCTTAATTATCCTGGTACATATATACGATGTCTAAACCTTCTATTATTTATTATGGTCAATCATAAAATGTAAGAGATATTTTGTAGGACTAGAGACAGTCTAACTAATACGGGACATGGGGAACAGTTTTGCGAAGTTAAAAGTCGGTCTTGTATAACAGGTGCAAAGAGAATATTCCCAACAAATCATTCTAGTGGAAGGCGAAAAACAAAACAGTAAATAAGAATGTTGAAGAAAGGAATCTTTAGATCCAATTCTAGCTTTTATTTGGATGAAAGTCAGTATTTGGACAAAAAGGTAATGCCAACGAATGGGAAAAGACATAATTTCTAAGAACAGAAAACCGCCAAGTGGTAAACAGGGAGAGTGTAAAATAACAGAAGAAACTCGAATAGGAGCGTATATATAACTAAATAGTCAGGAATCACAGGCACAACAGAATTATATTTCAAGACGAACTTCACGTTATTTAGAAGATGCGTCCAGTTAAACTTGGACAAAAAACCATCCATAACAAGAAAAGACCATAATAATCAGAGAGCTTAATATTAAAATTAAATTAAATATTACATTTATACAAGATTAAGCCACAATTGATTGTAATGAAAAATATATTTTATAATAGTTTTGATGTTTCGAATTCGACTGCAGCAATCGTTTTCAAAAAAGATTATCTTAAATTAGGGAGTTGTTATTATCACGTATAGTTATTTTGGCGCTTTTGTTTGCTAAATTGATTCAAAATATTTTTAAAACTTAATATTAGCTCTAAACATTATATTATTATTAATACTATAACAAGTCTGAACTAATGTATTTAGAAAAAGGAATAATATCCATATGTAATGTTGGTTATCTATATGTAGGCTAAAACGAAAAAGCTAATGAGCATGCTTGTTCTGCGGCAGAGATATGTATTACATATCTGTTCTGCGGCTACTATATTTAGAATTTTTTGATACTTTGCATTGACAGATCACATCCGTCGGCTGTCGGTATGTCATTTTAACACATACACGCCTGCGTAAAGAAACCTATAAAATTTAAAACTTGTTTGGGTGTGAAAAATGGTAGAGGAATGTTGTGAGAATATATTATTTACCGTAAGATTTAATAAACAAGTATTATAAGTGTCAATGGTTTATTCAAATAATACTAATTTAAGTTATAGTTAATAGTGTTTGTGTTACAAAGAAATATTTTTTGTGAGTTTTTTTTCCTATTTTTTGTTAACAAACTAAGAAATGAGTAAAGATACGCAGAACATGGCTTTAGATATGAGTGGTTCCGGTAAGTAATATTTATATAAGTAATAATAGTCATGGAAAGAATAGTCACTCAGTTTCACTTCCATCCTTTTATTGTACAAAAATTAACGGTTTAAACCTAAATGCAAAATGTTTTTCATGCCCTTTTTCCAAATTTCAGATATCACAATGGAAGTGGTTTTGAAAAACATATACACTTCATGTGACCCAAATAACATGAACAGTGTCCCTACCTCAGAACTCATTGAGTTTATCAGACCCTACATGCTGGAAGATCTGTAAGTAATATTGATAATATTACATATTATTGTTTTATAACCTTGCAAACTACATTCTTAAACTGGTTTTGTGCATCCAAAAGAAACTGAAAGTTGTTACCTACTTACTTAATTTTGTAATTGTTTACAGTAAATCACTTAAGTGAATATGGGTATTTAAGCTGATTTCAAAATCATTTAAAAGTAAAATCATGCTTATAACAGTAGTGTTGATAATTATTCTATTTGTATTGAATTTCTGTGTCACACAAATACTGTTACTGGTGTAAAAGTGACTTCCTGATACATAAATTTGAAATATGGAAAAATTTAGTGAAGAATATTAAATATTAATATTATTATCTGACATTTTATTTAATAACAGTTATATACTTCCAATAATTCTTATTCACGCAGTTTTAGTTATTTTCTATTATTATTTCATTCACCAATTATTAAAATAAGGGTTCATACAGATTCTGTGTTGAGTGTGAGGCATTGGTGCTTTCATTTTTATTTCCTTTAGTCTACCCTAGAAATGACTATAAGTTTAAATTTAGTTAATCTATACACAAATAGTTAAGTTGATTGTAATAAACCAGATTTTAGATTTTTGTAGAAATTTCTTAAGAAGGTTGTTTAAAACTATGATTTCTATATCCTTATGCTACAAAAATAGTGGAATTTTTAAAATGAATATGGATTTATGATACAAATGGATAGATATAAATTCGTTTGTAATGTATGTAATGAAATATAAAAAATTGGCAAGTCTAGTAAAAAAAATTCCATTGTGTAAAGCCAGAATTTGCAAAAAGTTGTACAAACAGTGCTTTGGAATTCTCTTAACTGTTTATGAAAATTTGGCAAGAAAACTTTTAAATTCCCAAAAACCAATGGGACCAAGAGAAATGTGATATCTTTCTTGTTTTTGCATAATTTTGTAACCCAGGTATTATCTGGAAAACTAGAAAATTTTCTAAACTTTAACAAGTGATAAATTCTTTATTATTTATACCTTAGATCAAGCTCTCTTTAATCTCTTATCATTTTATTCAATTCTCTTGTAAACTAATTAACTAGGATGATATAATAATATCAAAGTGTTTGTGCTTTTCTAGTATTTCATTCCACAATTATTATATTGAGGGTTTATAGGGGTTTACTGTTTGATGTAAGCATGGTATTTCTCCTATCATTCTAAATGTCTAGGATTGGATCTATTGTATTTAGAAGACTTTTCTTATATTCTTAACTCTTTCCCATAAGTCCCTGTTCAGTCTAGTAGGGATCTATTAAAACATAGCCTAAGTTGGTTGTAATAAGATAAAATTTAGATTTTCATACATATGTCTTCTGAAAGCTGTTTAAAATGATATTCTCTATATCTTTAAGCTAAAAAATAGTGAATTTAGAATGAAAAATCTACATATTACAGCCCACTATTTTTTAACATTTTATGCTGAGTATATGGAGAACTAGAATTTGCTAGAACTATCCTGTCTGTGACAAAAATAGATAGTAGTCAAATTGTTTTCAATGAAATTTTCTACAAAAGTTTGCATGTGTCAATATTAAAAAATTTATTGTGCAAAACTCAAAAGTTTCTGAACTTGTTTATCAATATTTTAGATTACCTTCAAAACAATGAGTGAAAAATGTGTTGTTATATAAACCACTGATTTTTTTTATTTTTAAAAAAGTAACAAGCTCCTATATCTATTTTTTGAAAATTTAAAATTGATTAAGTAATTAGGTGAAATTGGAAAATGTTTTTAAAATTATTCTTTTCCAATTTCCTTTCTCCAAAATTTCCAATAATTAAAATTATTGGCTTATTAACAAATACAACATCTTGAAGAGCTTTCACTCAATAGTGGTGTTGACTCAATTGCTCAAAAAAATGTGATACCATTTTTATTTTTGCATAATAATCTATCTGTCTGGAAAGTTACAAAAATGTCAAAACTTTTTTAAGTAGAAAATTTTTTGTTATATTATTCAATTATTATTTTAGAAAATATTCAGAACATTTTCATGTACAATGACTGCAAACTGTTGGTTTGTTTTCTGAGACATGTATTAAAAATTCTGTGGCAAGTCTGCTAAATTTGTATCTGTCAAGAAAATCAATTATTTTATAGTAGCAGGTTGTTGTTTGGTTGTTTTGTTCTTTTTGTTTCCTGGTTCTCTAGAATTTGGTACACAAAACTTTGTCTTCAGTTGGTGAAGTGACTGCAATATGTTCATCAGCAAGATACACTGAATGGTAAAAAGTCTCCAAAAAAGAACCCATATAAATGTCCGAAAATAAAAATTCATTGCAAGTTTTATGCACTATTTCATATTGTATCTATAAAGTTTTTGACAGTTTTGACATTTATGCTGTTGTTTTCTATAGTTTCTATTTATCTTGTAAGTTGAAAATATTTAATTAGTTAAACAGTAATTTAGTTTTCAAACATGGATTTCGACTAAGTGAATGATTAAGAAATGGTAAATCAAGTTTATGTATCTAAAACTTTAGGTATTCCAAGAACTACAGTACGGAGAGCTTTCCATTGCTTTGGTTTTGGTCGTAGAAGAGTTACCTCACAAAGAGATGCTTGTTTTATTGTGATGGAACTTTTAAGAAATCACCATTCCACTGGAATGGCTGCAAGAAACTGTCTGCAAACGAGAAATAAAAATATGCCCAAACTTGTATGTCCCAGAGAAGAAAGTTTGGTGGTGGTGATGTCATGGTTTGGGCTGGAATCTCATTTGAAGCTCAAACTGAACTGATTTTCATCTATGGTCCCCTGAAATGCTCACTGGTATATAGATGCTGTTTTTGCAAAATCAGTAGCTTCATTTGGTCCATTTATTGTGGACAATTTTTTCTTTATGCATGATAATGCGCAGTCGCATACTGCAAGAATAGTGAACAATTACTCATGGGAAGTAGGAATTAATACTTTAGAATGGCCTGCAGCCCTGATCTAAATATTATTGAACACCTTTGGGATAAACTTCGTTGTAGTGTTAGAAGCCAACTAGGCCAGCCATAAAGTCTTGCAAAACATGCTTTGTGAAGAATATAAACATATTCCTCAAGTTTTTATTCAAAGTTGTTACTTTCCCTTCCAAATCGTATGCAAAAGGTTATTGATGCTTTAGATTTTAGGGGATAATGAAAATCAATTATGCTAAGGAATCAAGCAGTAATGGACATTTTTTTGTTTTAAAAATAAAATTTGTTGAGTATACAATATGAAAAAGTGCATAAAACTTCCAATGAATTTTTATTTTGAAATTTAGGGGCCTTTTTTGCTGTTCAGTGAATAATATAAATTGCTGAATTGAAATTTTCTTACTTGTTACAGCCTGTTAAAGATACCAAGCATTTTTTGCTGCCAAATCCAAATCATTGTTAGAAACCTACAGTGATCACCACCTTACACTTGCTTTTACAGTGTATTTTTTAGCCATTTTGCCAATAACAAAAGATTTGGTTTTGTTATAAAATTATATAACTTTTTGTCTTTTTTTCTCCATTTTTAATTGACACTGACAAGTAAAGTTGGTTTTCTTTGGCTTGTGTAGAAAGAGTCACATTTTCTTGCTTTTCTATGATTATGGTCGCTATTTGCTACTGCTGTTGAATCAGTCTGCTACAAGGATTGTGTCATTTGTTTCAAGCTATTGAGCAAGGTGCAAAGAAGTAAAAAAGTTGTCAGTTGTTACATTTTGTCCTTTTTTAAATATAGCTGTAGCAATTCTGTCACTACATAATCTGAAATTTTTTTTGTTTAAGGGATTACTGTCATGTTTTCCTAAATATGGAAAACCCTTTAGCTGATATCCTAATTCTGCATCTACAGCTAACCGAAATTTGATTCCAATGTTTTCATTTGGAATTAAGCAATATTGGCAGTTTGAAATATTGAAACTGGAGCACGTTTATACATCTGAAATCTCTTCCTACACATTGATTGGATTTAAAAACATATACATACTTCCATGATTTGCAAAAACCTGTTAGGATTCTACTTGGCTGATGAACAGTGAAAATCATAAACAGTCAATGAACAACCAAGAAGCACTTGAAACTGATTCAACAATAATTATGGCTTTTGTATAGATGGTTGGCCCTGGAGGGCATTTTATAGTATTTTGTTTAACTGCTTTACCTCCAACACAAGTATTTAGCTTGATTTTTACACATAGTAGTAACAGTAACTGCTATCTTTTATTTCCATGCTAGATTTTGAAGCATTTTGGGTGTCTACAACTCAAATGTTGTAAAGTTATCAATACTGTCATCACTGGAGTTACCCAATGACTGGTGAAAATTTTCATCAGCACTCTTATTATGACTGTCAAAGTTAGAGACATATTTCTGTCAGATGTTTGTTATTCAGAAAATTTTTAATGTGGGAGACTATTCCGCAAAATAATTTAAACCTGCTGCTGTCAGTCCACCAGTGACTGCTGCGCTCCCTAATCGACATCCTACATCCACGGGATGTATGGTACAGGGAAAAATTTTTACATAAGCAATGCCCCAGAGAGCTACTGAACTTTGAGGCATTATAGCTTTGGCTCTCTCTCTAGTTTCATCCCTCCTTGTGGAGTAGTGGGTGCTTATGCATCAACTAGTGGAATTAAAATGGACATGGATTCGGAAGGAAAAAGAGATGGTCCAGAAGGGAACTCAAACATAAAGTGACTTTCCACAAAAACACAGACACACACAACAAAGTAAATCCCAGCTCAAGGGGACATGAGATTACTGGAGTAAGGTGTTCTTATGTCAGAAGATAAAAGTCTCGTGAAGATTTTACATGACTCAGTCCATAAATAAAAATGTAAGGGAGTCTAAACGAATCTATTCAGGGTCCTACACCTGAAATTTCAAGCTTGCTTCGGTAGAACATACTGTTGCTATGAGAAGACTTAATATCACATTAATACAAGAGCCCTAAGTAGACTAGGCTAAATAAAAGTCTATCGGGACGTTGGCGAAAAAATTTATATATCATACATCTGACGTTTGCGAGCCCTTATAGAATAGTTAACGGAAGATGCACAATAAATCAATTGGCTGAAATACGACACACGACTGGTCTTTGGAGATTGGACGAACCAAATTCAAAAAATACTACCAATTTTAAAAAAATCACAAGGGTAGGGACGAAGCTTCCACATAAACCCTATAAAGGACTATATTAAAAACCGATTTTGGTTAAATAGCTAGTTCTATTAGTAAACCACACACAGATAAAAGTAAATCAAAAATGAATCAGTATAAAGAATATCAGATTTTAGTAATTTAGTAAATTATAAAAGTCTCTTTAATTCAAAAGGTGTCTGATTTTAAAAAAACTAGCGGGCTATCTTTCTATTGTAAAAGTTCATAAATATTATATTTATGTTTAGTTTATTTTTCGACTGTTATCTTTAATTAAAAATTAGAAAAACAGTGTTTTGTTGTCAACAGAAAATACACTAGTTTGTTCATATTTTTAGTAGGTGTCCTACTTATATTGTCCATTATATTATAACACATTATAAAAACTTTTATTGTACTTTTGGGAACTCAAATTCAAATAATTATTTTTTTAATAGCTTCTATCAACTTTTCACTCATTACTTTGGACCAGACATCATTTTGTTACCTAACTGATTATCATAAATTTAATTACATGATTCTATATACATACTTATAACAAAGGTTAAAGGTAAAATTAAAAATCAATCAACCTCGAAGGATGTCATTAGCAATTGCTCCCAAAAACTGTTGTTTTACAAGTAAATATTAACAATTAAATTATAAAGTTATATCAAGATATGCATAATTAGTACAAGGTATATGAAGATCATCTTCCTTTTTTGAAAAAACAATTTGTTTGTTTGTAAATTGCAATAACTGCAATGAAAAGTTTATAGCTTTAGTTTTTATCTTTCAAACAAAAACTTGAAGCAATTAGGACAAATTGATAGTGATAGATAAGTAATTACCATCTACCAGTGACGTGACTTATCTTTATTAAAGGGTTTATGGTTTTCATTCTGTTGAATATTCAATATTCAACAGCACCAATAAAAAGATGGCGTCCGATAAGGATGATCGCGAGAGTGAGAGTGAAAAAACCAAGTTTACTTGTTGCAAAACTTAAAAAATAAGCACAATAATATGTGTGAAGTGTGAAACAGCCTTCCATAAATCATGCACGGCGTGGGATTGGGCCGGAAAACTTCAAATTTTAGATGAAACGCGTGTGATTTGTTGTGATTCTAATATAAACTTAAAAAGTGGAGATGGCATGGAAAATACAATCATTCATCTGCTAAATGAACTAATTTGTGAATTAAGAAGTTAAAATCAAATCCTAGAGGAAAATAATAAGCTGCTATGGGAAAAATAGAAAGCATAGAGAAACAAGTTAGATTTATTCGTCTTTTGATTTCTTCGCTTGTTTTATTGGTAGCAGTCAATAGCGACCCAAGGTATGTGAAGTTGTCAACACGTCCAAAGGTATGACTTCCAAAGACTGTTTCTCGTTCCTCATTTGCTATCGGATCCTTTGTAACCAACATGTACTTGGATTTTTCTTCGTTGATGACTAGACCGACCTGTTTCGCCGCTGTTTCCAATTCTAGGAGATATTGCTCAACATCTCGCTTGCTACGCCCTACTATGTCAATGTCATCAGCATATGCTAAGACTTGTTTCGATCTATTGTAAATAGTACCGCCATCCCTAATTCGTATCTCGGACTGCCTTTTCTAAGGCAATATTAAATAGGAGGCAAGCCAGAGCATCTCATTGTCTGAGTCCATCCTTTATCTCAAAGGATCCTTATCTCAAGGATCCTTTATCTCAAAGGATCTAGATCAAAGAATTTCCCTGTATTCTAACAGTGGCTTCTAAGTTAGACATTGTCATTCTCGTTAGTCGGATAAGTTTCTCTGGTATACCAAACTCATGCATTGATTGGTATAGCACTGTTCTCTTGACACTGTCGAAAATTATTATATACAAAACATTGCTGAAGCCGGTCCTCACATATGGAGCAGAAACATGGACTCTAACGCAGAAAGATGAAAGACTTTTGGGAATATTTGAGCGTAAAATACTCCGCAAAATATTTGGAGCTGTAAACGACCAAGGGCAGTGGCGCAGAAGATATAATTTTGAATTGTATTAGCTCTTTGATGAGCCAGATGTCATAACGTTCATTAAAACACAGCGACTTAGATGGGCTGGACACATAGTACGAATGCCAGAAAATACCAATTGCTAAAAAGCTAACCACAGGAACACCTGTAGGAAAAAGAAGCAAAGGCCGACCGCGAATTAGGTGGTTAGATGGAGTAGAAACCGACTTACGAATATTAAAAATCAGAAGATGGCAACATGTTGCCAAAAACCGAACAGAATGGCGACGAATCTTAGAGCAGGCCAAGATCCACAGAGGATTGTCGAGCCAAAGATGATGATGAGAGAAAAAGTTAACAAAAAATTCCATGGAGGTAAAAAAACAGTTTTTAGTCAGTAGTTTTTAAAAAACAAGCATAGCTCAGGTTATGAGGAAATATCAACCAACTTAATTAAATATATTTCATCAGAGATTTCTCTTCCTCTTTTTTTTATAG
Source organism: Diabrotica balteata (assembly GCA_918026665.1). Classification (NCBI taxonomy): domain Eukaryota; kingdom Metazoa; phylum Arthropoda; class Insecta; order Coleoptera; family Chrysomelidae; genus Diabrotica; species Diabrotica balteata. Next base: position 139,148,630 of record OU898281.1, read on the forward strand.
TTAATGCTTCTTTCAGGCAAGGTAAATTTCCTCAAAATTTAAAACTGGCAATTGTCAAGCCACTTCATAAAAAAAGGTGATGTTACTAAGATGGAGAACTATAGACCAATAAGCCTTCTTCCATCATTCTCAAAAATATTTGAAAAAGCAATATATTTCAGACTACAAAACTTTTTTACTACAAACAACTTATTTAGTAGTTCACAGCATGGTTTTCTTGCAGGGAGATCTGTTGAGACAGCTACCTATGATTTTATATCAAAAATTTTAGAAAAACTGGAGGCAAAGATGAAAACACTGGGTGCTTTTTTGGACCTATCTAAGGCTTTTGATAGCCTAGATCATGTTCTTTTATTACAAAAATTACATCTTTATGGAATACAGGGACCAGCATTAAAATGGATAAAATCATTTCTCACAGATAGGTCGCAAAAGGTATGCCTGGAGAAAAGGGGATGTAAGGTTTACTCTGAACCGATCAATTTAAAATTAGGTATACCACAGGGGAGTGTTCTGGGGCCTTTTCTCTTTTTGGTCTACATAAACGACCTTCCAAATGCGGTGGTTAGTAGTTCCCCAAACCTTGTAAATTTCGCTGATGACTCAAATGTGCTTTTCTGGGAAAAAACTTTAGAAACACTCCTCACAGTGGCAGAGCAAATTCTAAGCAAGGCTGAACAGTGGTTTAGTGGAAATCGGTTGTTGCTTAATACTGATAAGACAGTTTTTGTCTATTTTAGAACCAGCCAGTCACGAGAGCAGTTTCCAGATACAATTAATTTTCTATCAGAAAACACGGAACCTGTTAGATCAGTTAAATTTCTTGGTATTCATATTGACCAGAATCTGAATTGGGGGAACAAATACAAAATACAACAAAAAAACTGAATAGAGCCTGCTACTCATTAAGAGTGTTGAAAGAGCTATCTAGACCAGGGAATTTTACTATCAGTATATTGTGCAAACTTTTATTCTGTTATGCGATATGGAGTAATCTTCTGGGTGTTGCAGTAGATAGCTCAACTGTCTTTATAGTCCAAAAAAAAAGCAGTCCGGGTGATCTTAGGACTAAAGGCGAGAGAATCCTGTAGAGGCCGATTCCAGTCACTCAGTATTCTCACTTTCTCAGCCAATCTATATATTTGAATGTATTATGTTCTTTTTTAAAAAATTTTCTTTGTTTTATCACCTGCTTCCCAATCATGAATATAATACAAGAAGCGTTTTTGCAATTTGAATTTGCCACTTCACAGATTGTCTATAACAGAGAGAAGTCTTTTGTATGCGTGTGTTAAATTTTATAATAGTCTACCATCTGACATTAAACAGGAAACACACTATAGAGCTTTTAAAAGAAAGGTTTTTTCAACGCCTAGTTGACATTGAGCCGTATACTGTGGCGGAGTGCCTGGCCTATCCTTCTTGAGCAGCATATTTAATTTGTAATGTTAATATATTTTAAATGTGTGGTGTCAATACATATATTTTTTTTAATCTGTAATTAATAATGTGACGTTATTTGCTCAATTATGTTTAAAAATTTATGCAAATAAAAATTTACTCTACTCTACTCTATTAATATCCCACAAGTTATAGTTTATTTTTTACTGTCAGCATTGTAATTTGCCTATGGAATCTACTTTTTTAATCAATCCACAAATTTTAGTAAAATAATAGGTTATATATATTTTTTAACTATGAAGGTTTTCAAATAGTTTATTTCCTCTCGATACTTCTTAACATCACGTAATCACGTTTTGTATTTTCCTGAAATTATAAATATCCCCAAAGCTCAGCTCACTCAAACAAAATCTGTAATGTGATATTGTGGCAAGGCAAACTTATTTGCGATTGTTCTGGATAAGTTCTTTAAAGCAGAGTCCCATCAAGTTTCTAATATTATACACCTATAAGGACAATTTTTTTCTTCCACTACTATGTATTTTCTCTTTGCTACCTTTAATGCTTGGCAAATTTAACTGAATTTTATTATTTTGTTCTCAACAATTGTTTCTCTGAGTATAATATATTTAGGACTTTTTATTATTTTTGTTATCGCTAGAACACTTACATCAATCTTAGTTTGATATTAAAATGTGTGTAAGATAGCAGAATAGACAATGTCGGTTAACCCTTAACTACCGACGTGGATGTTTCAGGACGTAGACACTGACATGCGGTATGTATACCGCTGGCCATGCTACTTTTTTTTTTCAATATGAATTTGTTTCATATCACTGTATTTGTTTTTTACATCAACTAATTACTAAAATACTGCTCCAAATCAAATAAACTTTATTTTTTCAAGAAAATTATAAACGCATGCATAATATTATAAAAAATTGTGGACATTATTACAAAACCCTTTATACATTGAATTACAAAAAAATTTGAGTAGGTATTGGTAACTAAAAAATGGTAAAAGAATATTGAAAGGCACAGACTAATAATATGAATAAACAAAAAATACAAAATACTGACAATAACTAAAAATTACAATAAAATAACTAGTCATTTTGAGCGCAAGGTCCGCAAATTTTCTTTGTACACTGTAAGCACACTGGTTTTCCACAAGAAAAGTACACATAAAAGGTTTTTCGCTTTAATGCACTTGGGCATAAGTAACACGTCTTTTTTTCCAGTTAATTCCCAATCTAAATCCTCCACCTATGAAATGACCTAGCTCCAATTTTACTAGATTTGCAACCTTTACTGTATTGCTAGTGTAAATTAGTATAAGCTGATAAGGCTTGTATTAGCAAATAAAATTATTGCAAACAACATATTCATAGTGTATAATATATCAATATTTGTGCGCATATTTTTAGTTTCTATAATAACCCTAAATTATTTTACTAGATCAGCTAATTTGAAGCACTATGGGAAGGTTTTTAACAAAAAATATAACAGAAAGGAAAACGGTTTTACAATAAATGAATTTTCGAGTAAAAGTGTTAGGTTTATCTAAATCCTTAACTAGTTTATAATCTTTACTATCTGGTGACTTGATTTGTTATTTCAACAAACACCATTTTTTTCTTCATTGTTCCATTGTTTTTTTATTGAGAGTTTGTTTCTAAAAAATTTCAAGACGGTTTTCATTTTAAGATAACTTTTGACTTTTAAAATATAGTAAGTAAGCGGTTAGCAATTAGCACCTTATTGTTTTAGCGACTATCCGGTTCCGATATTAGTGACTATAATGAAATTTTTTCACTTAATTCACGGTTGTTCCGAACAACACTGGCTCTCTTTTTGTTACCTAAATTGGTTGCAAGAGTCCATATATCTCGCTATTTCCCATAATGTGACCCAGATATTTAATTTTTGACATTGTTTTCATTGTTATCGATTCTATCTGCTTGTTTATTCTTTTCACACCTTCTAAATGTAGTATGGGTGATCCATGGTATCATCTAAAATTCATAATGCATTTTATGGTATCTCTCTCTCTTCAATCCTGACCCCCCAGGGATAGTGTAGTGGTCGACGTGATGTCGTGTATTGTCCGTCTCCAGAGATCTCTGTCTCTGGTCATTTCTTTTAATTCATGCATAGGTCTTTGGCATATTCCTGTAATTTGATCTATCCATCTTGTTGGGGATCTTCCTCGTGATCTTCGGCCTTCTACCTTTCCTTGTATTATGAGTCTTTCCATGTTTTCTGTGTTTGCTCTCATAACATGCCCAAAATATTTTAATTGTTGGAGATGGACTTTACTAGAGAGTCGTTGGCTAACTTTTAGCTCTCTTAAAATTGAATTATTTTGTTCTGCGGTCGGTCCAAGGAATTCGTAACATTCGTCTCCAACAGAACATTTCAGTGGCGTCTATCTTTCTTCTCTCCGATTGTCTCAGAGTCCAAGATTCACATCCGTAGGTCAGTATTGGGAATATTAAGCAGTTGATCAACCTCATCTTTATCGCTCTTGAAATTTGACAGTCCTTCCATATTTTGGTCATTTTTGCTGTGGCAACTTTTGCTAGATCCGATCTACGTTTAATCTTTTCTTGTAATGACCCTGTGTTTGTGATTAATGATCCCAGATATAAGTATGAGCTCACAACCTCGAACCGGTCAATTGTGGTTATGTGTGGATGATTGGTGTGTGTAGTCTATCCACTATCATGATCTTTGTCTTTGATATGTTTAATTGCAGACCAATATATTTGACTTTCGTTTTCGATCAGTCGTATAAGTTCTATCAGCTCTGCTTGACTATTTGCAAGAAGGGCTGTGTCATCTGCGAAACGTAGGTTGTTTAGTTTATGACCATTTATTGAGATGCCCTTTTCCCATCCTTCAAGTGCTCTTCGCATAATATACTCCCCATATATGTTGAATAATTGTGGAGATAGTATACATCCTTGTCTGACACCCCGTTCTGGATGAAATTCGTTCGAAAGTGTGTCAAGTACTTTAACTGATCCAGTAGTGTGTTCATATAGTTCGGTTATAAGCGTAATTAGATGTTTGTGGTACGCCTACTTCTTTTAGTATTCGCCATAAGTGTCTCCACTTGACCCTGTCGAACGCTTTACGGTAATCTATAAAACAGATGTATAGTGGGATGTTGAATTCCCTAGATTTCTCGATTATCTGTCTTATATTCAGCAGGTGTTCTCGAGTGCCTCTACCTTTGGTAAATCCAGTTTTCTCTTGTGGAATTTCTCTTTGAAGGAATGTTTTCAGTCTCTCATTGATTATATGTAGCATTATCTTGCTGGCATGGGATATAAGAGAGATAGTTCTATAATTGTCGCATTTATGGAAGCTGCCTTTTTTATGTATGGTCGTTATTGTAGATTTTGTCCAGTCTTCAGTCCATTGTTTGGAATGCCATATTTGGTTACAGAGTAGATGAAGTAACTTTACGCCGGTTTCTTCTGTGGCTTTAAGCATTTCTGCTGTTATCATATCTGGACCTGGTGCTTTGTTATATTTGAGCTTGTTGAATGGTGTACTTATACATAAAATGGAATACAGAAAAAGAATATCAGAGAAGTTCACTGAGAATGAAATATTATATAACGGTAACATCAAGGAAAGCTGGGAAAACTTAAAAACTAACATAATTAAGGTAGCAACAGAAGCACTTAGAAAGAGGAAAGTAACGAACACTAACATAAATGGTTTAAGCTCCATGGTTTAGAGATTAATGAGTTATGAAAGAACTAATAAAAACGGAAAACATGGGCAGGCTACTTACGATCCCTATTTGCTAAAGGTAACGGTAATGAACCATCAACGGCAGAAGTGACGACAAACGATGAAATAAACATTAAGGAGGGAGAGGTAAAGAAAGCATTAAGGAAATTTAAAAAATAGAAAATCAATAGAACAAAACAGAATTACTCAAGAATGGAGACCAAGCATCCTAATACCTCTGTTGTAAAACCTCTGTTGTAAACAGCAACCAACAAAACATATTATGTTTGGTATGTAAAACATACATGTAACAAAACATGTTATATTAATGTTAATTGAATTTTCGTTTTCATAAATTGATTTGAATTTTATGTGACAGATTACTTTTTGTCTACAAAAATATTCGTCTTAAGCTACCAGATGGTTGGGTCTTTTACAATATCATTGACGCCAATGTGTCGGACCCTTAGATAAAGTCTAGGTAAAATCCATGGGTAAAATCAACAGTTCAACACATGGGTTGAACGGAAATCTTACTGTGTCCATGGGTGGTGCACATGTTGGAGCTTAAGTGTTAAATACCTATTTTATACCATTTTAGGTAACATTAAACAAATTCAAGCAAAAACGTTTACCAAAGAAAATACTACGAAATTTAATTAATAGACAAAAGCCAGTTCAAAATAATACAACTTCTTATCTTTATACGCTACCTTCAAGTTTAACACTTGATTAAAATGTACAAATTAAACAATAATACGAGTAGTAGTAAAAACTGCATAGCCTTAATCTACCAAACACAATCATTAAATAAAAGATATTCCTTTCATTTCGTAAATTTTAACTTTACTCCTTTAATTTGCCGTTGTATGTAAGTATAATTTATTTTTAAGTAAATTGTGGTTTATTCCCATTCAAAGTAGTTGATAATATATAAAATTATCTACCGCTTAGTATCCTGCAAAATTTTGAGTGTCCATCCTGTTGCTATTTCTGTCTATATTTTGTCTGGGTTATATTAATTTTTCAAGCATGTTCTTCACTGACTCTTTTTAATTTGGTATATGTATCAACTCTTCTTATGAGAAAAAAATATGACTTTTTTAACATGCATAAAAGAATTAGAGAATTAACAGGAATGAGAAAAACACTTCAAACTAGGCAACTAAGAGATGAAAGGGGTGCACTTATAACAGATATAAACCAAAAAATGCAGAGATGGACACAATATATAGCACAACTTTTTGGAAGACAATGATACTAGGCCTGACATTATACGAGAAGAAATTGAATATGCAATGAAACAAGCTAAAGGTGGTAAATCTCCCGGGCCTGATGAAGTTCCTATCGAATTACTTAAAATTGTGAATACTGAATCTATTGATCTTCTTTTAGATCTATTCAATACCATATATAGAACAGGTATAATACCTAAAGAATGGCTCCAATCAACATTCATACTGCTTCCCAAAAAAGCCAATGCAAAGGAGTGCAATGAACATCGCACCATAGCCTTAATGAGTCATGTCTTGAAATTGTTTTTGACATTTGACAGAGTGCAGCATAATCGACTTGAAGAAATTTTATTAAATAAAAACAATAGACAGTAGAGACATTAGAATCATCTGTAACCTCTATTGGAACCAAACAGCAAAAGTGAAAGTTGAAAACGAACTGACCAAGGATATCCAGATTCGCCGTGGGGTCCGCCAAGGGTGTATTTTATCACCCTTGTTAATCAATTTATACAGTGAAGCCATCTCAGAATTAGCGCTTGCCAAGATCAGTGAGGGCCTTATAATAAACGTTGAGCCACTTAATAACATAAGATATGCTGACGACGCCGTCCTTCTGGCAGGAACACTATAGTAAAAATTCATTAAGCGGTGCAGGAAAATATAAACATTAAATCGTGTCCGAACCGGTATGAACCGCCGATAACATCGCCAGACGAAATAAAGATGGACATTCCGGTTAGTTTTTAAATATTTTTGAAGAACTGTTACTTGCATTTATGCATAAAATATTCATGAATTTTATAAATCGGAGTATTTTTTCACTTACTTTGTATTCAGTGATAACATTAATTTATTTACTATGCAATAAACACGAATATTTGAGAAAAGAAAAAAAATAATAAAGTGTCATAATTATACTGTTACTTATCGGAACGAGTAGACTCATCTGCAACATCTTTAACAATTATCTGTTAAATTTATCGTTGTTTATATGCCCTGCACCGCTTAATGGAATAAGGTATAGAAGAACTGCAACACCTTGCTGACAAATTAATAAATATTGCAACGATTATGGACTAAAAATCAATTTAAAGAAAACTAAGTTCATGGTATTTACAAAAGCACAAAACATCAAAGTTAAGCTAGTACTAGATAATACAGAAATTAAACAAATATCTTCGTACAAATACCTTGCAGCATGGATCACAGAAGATACTGATCAGACAAAAGAAATAAGATGCCGCATTGAAATTGCGCTGTCAACTTTTAATAGAATGAGAAAATTTTTTTGTAATCGCGATATCAATATATCGCTCCGGATAAGAATGTTTCGATGTTATATTTTCACTACCCTTTTGTATGGAGTTGAAGCTTGGACACTTAAAAAATCCAACATTAAAAACCTAGAAGCATTCGAAATGTGGTGTTACCGACGTATTTTGAAAATATCATGGATGGATCGCAAAACAAACGAACAAGTTCTCGAACAACTAGGAAAACAATGCGAAGTTCTAAATTCCATAAAAATCAGGAAATTGGAATACTTGGGGCACATAATGAGAGGTGAAAAGTACGAACTACTAAGGAATATAATGCAGGGTAAAATCAAAGGTAGAAGAAGCGTAGGAAGACGTAAAATCTCGTGGCTACGCAATCTCCGTGAATGGCTTGGATGCAGTTCAATTGAACTATTCAGGCGAGTAACCAATAAAATTATAATTGCCAGAATGATTTCCAATCTCCGATAGGAGTGGAACTTGAAGAAGAAGAATCAACTCTTCTTCCGTTTGGCCGGTACACACTGTATCTTTAGCAAAATGTGTTCGCTGTATACGTCAATAACTTTGGGCATAATAATGTATGTATTAAAATATAATAATAAATAATGTTTTTAATAATTGTGTTCGTTAATAACTACAAACACGACTAATATTGAACTTGAAGGTCCATATTGTTCAATGATACGCAATTTTTAATTCACCTGCCGTGGATGGTGTTATTGTTTACATCACGATTTTTTTTTGTAATATTCGGTGTCGCAATTTTTGTTAGATTTTAGCTTTCCTACCATTATCATAAACTTGTCTTTTTTAATATTGTTCTGAAATTTTTACTGGGAATAAGTCACAATTTTACTTTAAAATAAATTTCTTTGACGTTTCGATTTCCACTTCAGAAATCGTTCACTAAATACCAAACAATAAATTAAACAAAATGTGTCAGTTATATTGAGGATGTGCAATATGCAGTATCTATTAAATAAAATAAATGATGTACCACATTGTAGATGTAGGATTAAATCAACTATAAAAGAAAGTAATATTATGGTAGAGTCGACACCTTGTGGTTGCAAATCTACAGTAAACATCAAAACAGTAGAACAAGGCTTTAATATTATTGCGTCATGACTGTAATGGCGGTACCACACTTCGCTATATGTTATTTGTTATGCGCCGTATTCGGCCGCATAAGACAAAGTGTAGAGGGTACATTCGTCAATCATTTGCTTTATTCGCACGTATAAGCAAATACTCGAATAGCAAATACGTCTATCCGTCCACTTGTCGGTTTTTTGACACTTCAAAGGACACTAATAAGCCCAATGACGTCCATTTTGGTTGAGCCAAACACGCATGATGCAAATATTTGGCATGTTTGGTCCGCCGGCACAAGTGTGGAGAAGCTAATCTAGAGACTATAGTGTATTTTTATGTATGAGAGAGTAATAGAAACAATAAATTATGTATGCAAATCCCTAAACTGATGATACGGGTGACTCAATGAAAAACAGATATTTGTCAACAAGTTTACAGAAGTATATAGGAAAACAATTTTAAATTGAGTATGACCACCAGGTATAAAGGTTGGAGCAGAATAGAATACAATAGTTGTGAGGGTTACTAATCCCTAAATAAGGTTGCCAGTGTCGGAGTGATGGAAGTTAACAGGTACTAATGAATTTGCCAGAAATGTAAGATGTTTATTTTATTGGTTATATATAACCAATAAAAGTTTAATGAAGTACCTACCTATTTGCAAAATAAAGTTTAATTCTTTAGATAAAATAAAACGTTTTATTTTATCTGAAATGAGTGCATTCCACGAAGTAAGGGTTTCAACAATCAAACATTTAATTCTTTAATTCCAGGAATCTACGACAGTAATTGACTAGATAATTACCTTCTAAACTTATTCCACAGAAAATGTGATAGTGTGTTTTTCCATTTTGTAGGAAGGTCCAAGTGGCGTATTCAAAATTCTTAACAGTTCACTAAAAGTAGGTACTTCAGTTGCAAGGTGCAGTTTATTGTGTATACTAGTGTTTATGGAAAATTTGGAAGTGCCGTGTAAACGCCGAAAAATTGGTCCTTTAACAGTTAATGAAAAAACATTAATATTTAATTGTTTTAAATGATTTACAGACAAACGTTTATGTGAAAGTGTTGATGAAACCGTTGAGTTAGTTAGCAGTACACTTGGTGTTGGAAATCTACGATTTACAGAGTTTCCAAAATTTCAAATAGAATATCTTTTTAAAGAAGGACTTCGACGGAAAGGGCATGAATTCTTTTTTAGACAAGAATTTTCCAACATTGGATAAAGTTCTTGTCTCAGTTCGAGATGATAAGGATTACCCAGAAATGAGTCGAAGTACGTTATGGAAACTTTTAAAAGAAATAGGCTTCCGCTGGAAAAAGAATCCCAGAAAGTCTATTTTATTAGAAAGAAGCGATATTGTCATATGGAGAAGACATTTTCTAAGAACCATAAAGGAAATGAGAAACCAAAAAAGAAAAATATTTTATCTTGATGAAACATGGATCAACGAGGGTCATACACCAAATAAATTTTGGCAGGATGAAACTGTTACAAGTCAAAGGCACGCTTTTGTAAATAACTTATCTACTGGTTTAAACCCACCATTAGGAAAGGGACGCAGGCTGATAATAGTACACATTGGCAGTTCAGACGGTTTTGTTGAAGGTGGTTTATTAACTTTTGAATCAACTCGTACCGGTGACTACCATGAAGACATGAACGCTGATGTCTTTCAAGAATGGTTCGAACAAATGATAGATCTTCTTCCTAAGAACTGTGTAATAGTAATGGATAATGCAAGTTATCACTCCAGACTTATAGAAGGACTGCCCACAACCAAGTGGTTAATAAAAGACTTGCAGAATTGGCTGAGTTCAAAAAATATTACGTACCATCCCGGATCTATAAGAAAGGAACTTTATTCGTTGTGTGCCCTTCATAAAGAAAAATTTAAAAAATACGAAATTGATGAAATTGCCAAAAATCGTGGAATGACAGTACTTAGATCCCCACCATATCATTGTGAATTAAACCCGATTGAACTGGTATGGGCACAGATAAAGAGTGAAGTTTCAAGAAAAAATACCACTTTTAAAATTCATGATGTTAAACAGTTGTTTTTGGAGGCCGTAAATAATGTAAAACCTGAAAACTGGGAAAAGGCAGTAAATCACACTATTAAAGAAGAGGAAAAAATGTGGAAGCTGGACAATATTACTGATAAAATGATCGAGCCAGTTATTATAAATCTTGTTACTGAAAGTTCATCTTATGTATCTGATTTGGATTTGTAACAAGTAGCTGTAAGTTTTATATTAATATTTTTATTCATCTATTTAACATACCTTAGACGGTTTTAAAAACTCTTTTTCTCTTTTGTAATTTTTAAAAATTAAAAAAAATGTGAATTTTTTAAAACCCTTTTTAATGTAGGCCAGTCAGTTCTAATATAGTGTGTGATAAAAGAGGTCACTTTTGTTTACATACACATAACACTTTATAACACTGAAATAATTCATTTATTTTTTACAATTATTTAAAGTATTATTTTTCAATTAATCTTGAGCACGCCCATGGAGTGGTCGGAGGTACCAGTTAAAATTATGCTAATTACTCTCTCGTTTATAAAAATAAACTATAATAACAAATATTTGAGCGAATACAACGAGGTCGCATAACAAATAACACAGAGCAAATTGTTTCATGCTCAGCACATGTGTTTCTCATAATTTATTTTATAAAAATGAATGCTACTGTGCGGATCCTTGTTCAAATCTCACACAGATAAGATAGCTTAAAATATGTTTTCTTGGATTGAAAAAACTGCTACCAAATTAATGCACCAGAGGTAAGAATCAATATCAAAGTATATTTCTTTTAATTAATAGGCAACCTTTTACAAATTTATAATTATCGCGAAGTCTCAATATCCCGACAGAGAGTTGCCAGATGCAATTTTCTAAATCCCCCGCTTAGAAACTGAAATTTCGCCAAATTTAAGATCAAATCCCCCAAACTTAAAATTTTGTCGCATAATTACAATTTTTATAAATTTGAAAAGACTGTAGACTGGAACAGACTGTACTATAATTTTTTATACTATTTATACTAAAACAATGAGAATAATTTTACTTCACGATTTATAAAAACCGATGTCACCAGTGATGTCACTTATATTTAAAAATTAAAATTAATATATAAAAAACAAGATTAGAAAATCGGACGCCATTGATTATGTGTAGAATTGGGACGACGAGGCTCTATAATTCGTATTCCCAAATTTCTTAGCCTTCCGTTTTGGCTATATTTTGCATCCAACGTGACTTTAATCCACAGCCGATATGGAGGTACATACACTATTCAACAATTGAAGTGGATAATTTTAAAATTCCTAAAATTAACATATAAAACTATTTTTAAAATAATTGCCTGTACTATACTCTATATGCTATCTGTATTGCCAATATTTTTTGCATGTGGTTTTTTTCTCCCTATTCTTATCGGCTCTTATCTCGTACATAGAGAGACATGTTGTTCCAAACATGAATATATCATTCGTATAAAAGTGCTTGTATTGGCTTTACCAGTTCTCAATAAGTCAAGAAATCTATTTATGACAAACACATTATGCCGCAAAGACGTTTAGAACTAGTGCAGCTCGAACAATTAGTTCATTGGATCCAACAAGGCATAACTCAACAATTGAGGTTGCTATGAAGCTAAGTGTGTCGCAAAGTGTGATAAGTCGTGCATGGAATCGGTATGTAGCAACTGGATCTGCAACATACAGGCATGGAGGAGGAAGAATACGATCTACAACTCGTCGGCAAGACCGTTTTGTAGTTCTGACGGCAAGAAGAAACCCAAAATTCACGGCTTCCAGAATTAACAGTATCTTCAGGCATGCTACTGAACGAGCTATTTCCAGTCAAACTGTCAGAGGACGGTTACATACATCAAATTTAAGGGCTAGACGGCGCGCTACCATCCACGACTAACTAGGGAGCAGCATGCATGCACGTATCGCTGAGGGATGGAACACTATCAGTAGAAATTTCGAAAATTGGAGGAATTGTCTCTTTACTGACGAGTCCAGCTTTCGTTTGTATACGAATGATGGTCGAATATTGGTGTGGAGGGAAAGAGGACAGCGTTACCATGAAAATCTGAGAGTCTCAACCACTCTTTTTGGAGGTGGATCCGTTTGCGTGTGGGGAGGCATATGTGTTGACGGTCGCACCGACTATTTAATGAGACAATGACTGCTACACGATATCGAGACAGAGTCATAGTACCAATAGTTGTTCCATTTTTTGGTACAATAGGCGAACAATTTGTTCTGATTGATTATAATGCTCGCCCTTACCGTGCGAGAATTGTCAACGAGTGTATAGAAGCTCATGGCATTACAAGAATGGAGTGGCCACCGTGTTCACCTGATATGAATTCCATTGAACATGTTTGGACCGAAATGTCTAGGCAACAAAACAGGCTCCTTCAACCGCCCCAAACCTTAGATCAGTTGGCCAATACATTAAGCACAATTTGGGAACGTATACCGCAACAGTTCATCAATAATTTAATAAGAGGTCTTCCAAATAGAGCTAGAGCACTAAGGCGACACAGATGTGGACCCACACACTATTAATTTTTCTTTTCGAGATATTAGAAATTGAGCAAGAATAGAAATTTTAGGTTGTTAATTTTACAATTTTTGTTCATTTTCTATTTTTTTCTTAAAGAATTTCTTTCTTTCGGTTCATCTGTATGAAAATACGAAGTAAAAATAAATCTTATTATATCACTCCATTTTTCTATTTGACCTTATGAACAAAAAATAAAATACATACACATTTTCATAATATTTCAATTGTTGAGAAATGTATTTCTAAAACTTACATGACCACACGACAGCTTACTATGCGCTTTTAGCACAACGGCGTTATTAAACCAGTCTATATCGCCCCATAGCGGCACCTTTGTCAGAGTGGCAATTAAATTAGAAACAAAATATGTTGATATAATATTTCAACAGCTACAGCAAAACATGCCATTGGATTTTGATTACAGGTTTATGTTTATGTTTATTTTGATTATACAGATGGTATCATGGTCGTATAATTGTTTATACGTCCATGGATGGTATTCATTGGGCTGGGTTTCCCCGATCGAGAATATGCAATGAAATTCTTGGGATATCGGATATCCGATATGTCTCAGTTGTTATTTTGATTTCGTGTGAAGTACGTCTGATAATAAAGTGATTTCGCTAGAACTATTATACGTAGCAGTTAATAATTATTCTATTCATTAATTTGCGTAGGTATCCTGTTTTTAAGGTTAGTAGGTCTTTTATTAATTTTTGATATTGAAAATTAGGACAATTATTTCATTGATGGATCTTTATGAAACAGAAATTCAACGTCTAACTACTTTATATGAAGGAGTAACTTCGGATGTAGAAAATTATTCCGATAGTTCTATTGCCGACGATGATAGAGAAGAGTTTAGCGATCATGACACGGAATCTGAGCAAGAGGATATCCCGGAAGCAGTACCAACGATTGAACAACAAACAATTAATGAAGAACAAACTGACAGGAGATTATATTATTATGCGAAGGATGGAACTAAACGGAAGAAATTTGCACAACCTTCAAATATTTGCACACGACAATAGAGAATATAGTTTCTCACTTGAGTCAAAAACGTAATGAGTCCCATTGAATCATGGGATCTTCTAATGCAAAGTATTATTAAACTTGTAGTAGAATACACCAATATTTATATTAGGAGAGATATCTGGAAGATACAAAAATTAAAACGACGTCAAACTTACATCTGTTTGCAGATTTGGATCACGGCTCTCGAAAAAAATTAGAAGAATTTTTAGGCAGACGATGGTATGTTATCAGAAATATTTGTAGCGACCATGGCACAAAGACGATTTAGATTTTTGTTAAAAGTAATACGTTTTGATAATAAACAAACCATAGACGAAAGACTCAAAATCAAATCTAGGTTCGATGTGAGAGATGTTTGAAACATTTGTAAAAAACAGTCAATGTTTGTCAAACAGTCAAGGTGTAGCTTCCGCATATAGGTACATTCCAAACAAACCTAAAAGATATGGTATCAAAGTATTTGCCACTGTCCGCGTGATTAATTTTTCTGTATTTTATGTGTCATAGAATTTTGTTGAACTCTTCGTATTTTTTAATACAGTTTCATTATTATTTTGATCAATTTTTGCAAAATAGAACAATTTGATTTTTTTGTTTGTGGTAAGCTGTAAAAATTATTATGTCAAATATTTCACTTACTTTTGATCTACTTTAATACAAGGTAGGCATAAACAAACAAAATATTTCCATCAGATGGAAGAAAATACCCTATAAGTACAAATAAACATATTCTGTTTCAAAAATAATAATTTTTCTTTTCGTTTCTAGAAGAAAGTAAATATAACCTTATTTGTGGCCCAATAGACCACCGTCGTGTGGTCTTATATTATTTAGACGTCGTTGATCGGAGTGTTAAGCCACTCGTTGAGAGGTTCACTATATTCTGAATCTGAGCCAAATCTCTGCTGCAAAGTAAAATAGATAGTATAACAGTATAGCCTATACTATAAACTATACTTTAGCCGGAAGAAAATACTGATTTAAAATTTCCAACGCAGCAGAAGTATTTTGACAGAAAGAAAACAATAGAAGATAATGAAAACAGCAAGATACGGGGAAAACTGAAAAATAATATAACTACATGTGTTGCACTCGCGAATGGATGTGAAGATCTAAAATGCTTAGCATACTAATTAAATTGTATCCTGTTTTTCTGATCATATTGATTAGTTATTATAATAAATTATTCATTTTTCCAACTATGGCTTTACCACATGCCCATGATACATTCATAAAAGTGTTTTTAAATACATTTTCACCAAAGAAGTTCAGCGGACATGTTAAAAAACTTGTTTAAGAGTGCATATAGTTGCCATAACCTACAGCATAAATTATCATGTATTACACAGGTGGTAAATATACCCAGGTAATAAAAATATCTGCATAAACTATTTCTGTGCCTCACGATGATGTAATCTATTGAATGAACTTCTTTACACATTCTTGATTCTAATTTAAATATTTATATTAGTGATTTGGAGGAATGTGATTATTTATGTGAATAGTAAAACCAAAAACAGCTGACATTAGCATAAGAGTTGGATTTGGCAAGACCGTATTTCTTCGTATGTCTTTTAAACAATAATGTTTGAGGAATTTTAATTTATTGCAGATACTCTTGCTGTCCTTGCAAATCGACTTTTTTAATTTCTATAAGAGGAATGTGGGTTAATAAATATTATATGATCATATTGATGATACGATGATTATAAGGTGGTTTTAATTTTAGTAGTTATCTAATTTATATTAGATAATAAGAAGCAACAGAACAAAATACTGAAGATTCTAATCCAAATGGATCAATAGTTTAAAGACCCAAAACGAATTACCTAGAGAAACATTGGACCTGCTTTTTTTTTTCATCCAGTTTTCATAGCGTCTTACGCCTTGCCGTTCGTGGTTTTCATTCTCGCCTTTCATTCCAATCTCCAGTCCGAAAATTCCTCTACGACATTGCTCTTTGAAGGCCTCCTAACCATATCTGTTTTTGTCTTCCTATGTTCCTTTTACAACTGGTACCCATTGTATTATTTGCGCGGAAATCGTCTATCATCCATTCTTTAACCCTCCGTTACTGGCATGACTAAAGGCCAGTTTTCACGCTACGTTTTCTTATACGTTTTGTCGGACATATAAAACGTACGACAAAATGTACGTTGTGTCCAGTGTATACACACTACGTTTTCCCTTCCGTTTTCTACCTCATTTCTTATTTAGAGTCTTGAGTTGTGTGCCGTTTGTTTAGTGATTTTTATATTATGGAGGAAAAACTGCTGCTTTCTTTTATTTTTTCAACTATAACTATACTACGACAGAGGAAAAAGGGGATGAACAGAGAAAAGACAAGATGGTCAAAAGAGTGGCTTCTGAAAAGAAGCCAGTATTCCCACGACTCGTTACTAAAAGAACTAAGAGGCGAACCAGATTATGTTTCTCCCACAGATGATGTTAATGACTGTATTTCTCCCTGTCCTGTAACTTTCAACTTGCAGTTCGCATTAAGAGATTCCATTTTTCCTTCGAATAGTACATCAGTATTCCTACCACTTGTCCTATCCAACAAAACGTACAATAAAATGTAGCGTGAAAACCGGCCTTAAGAATGACATATTTAGTGGCGTGGGAGACAAATGTCGCCCATTTTTATTTGCCATTTGTTTTTACTTTTAGTTTATTTTTTATGGAAATATAATTAGTACAGTGTATTTATCAAGATAAAACAAAAAATGTTTTCCCATTTTTCACATTTAGAACAGAATTTCTAGTGATTTTATCTCGAACCTTTCCACATACATAACGTCTTCTTCGGGATCGGGTACTAGCTTCTGCTAGCTGCTCATCTTCCTCAATACCAAGCAGCAGTTTATACAGATTTCTTTCAAATGGTCATGACAAACCCATTTTCGACATTTGGATAGAATTTTCTGGTAGTTTTATCCCGAACCCTTCTGCATACATAACATCGTCTTCGGGATCCGGTTCTAGCTTCGACTGGCTCCTCATCTTCCTCAATACCAAGCAGCAGTTTTGCACTTTGTCATAGTTGCCTTGAAATGTTTGGATTTAGAGGCCTTCTTCGTTCTATTTGAGGTTTGATCAACTCACAACTCAGGTTTTGCAAGAACCTGTGATATCTTCTCGTTGATATGATGGTGATATTTGTAAATGCAAAGAACATAATCTATGAGTCTCAGGGTAAAAGGGATCAGCAAAAAGTGATTTTTGCTAAATTCAAATAAAATAAAATGGGTTCTTTAGGCTTGTACAGCTATTACAGCTCTTTTCAAAAAGAGTATAAACTTATTTATAATGTTTATCATGTTTTAAAAGTGCAACGAAGATATTCAAAATAGCTACCAAAAACCAATAAGAAATTATTTAGCAGTTTCACAATTTAATACTAATTTATTTTAATTCCAAATTGAACAAAAATCTCTTAGATCGGTATTTTGAGATGCACAATTCCAGAATTGTAGTGGCAGAGGTTTTAATATAAGTGCGTCGATTATTATTTCTTGTATTTATTTTAGTTCAGCTTTAGATAATTTAAAACGCATGTTAGATCCTGATAATACAAATATCTCTGTACCTGGCGAAAAGTTTTATAATGTTATGAATGAATGGACACAGAAAATTGCTAGTCATACTGACAAGGATGATGGACTATTTAATGAGACACCTAGGTAATAAATATTTCAGATATGGCACTGTTCTGTTCCACTGTTCCAGATGCTCAAAAGAGTTTCACATTCTTATATTTAAGTTGCAAATATATTATAAAAAAATTACACTTTTGAAAGATTTCCACTGTATACTAATATGCGATATGTTTCAACACGCAGTAGCTTCATCCGATGTTAAGGTATAACTAGTTTAAAACAGAATACGGATTTATTAAAGTTTTTTTATTAAAACGATCAACAGTGAACAGGTAGGTGAAAGGAGGATAGGTTTAAATACCAGTATGATTTGAGTGTTCGGTCCATTATCCTGCCGATCTTCGGTATGTAAGTAATCCTTATCTTTTTCCTCGCCAAAGAAATTGATGTCCATGCTCAACTTGCTTTGAAGATTTTTGCTAAAATTTGACCTTCCGTAGAGAGACTGGAAAGACTGAATTGATTGACTAACATTTGTTAATATCCTATTTAACCGTCTAAGCAGCTGATCCGCCGTAGAAGACTTTCTGAACTGAACAGGCATTACCGAATATTAGTCAATATTGGTTGATGAGCGTAGTAAATGTGCATCAGTAAGCAGTGTTTGATTTTGTGAATCTTAGAACACATGAGGTCTCTTTTCTGAGGAAAAATATAGAATAAAATGAAGCGACTCGACTAAATTACGACTAAATCTACTCGACTAAAGTAGTAGTTAGTTATTCCTCAATTCAAAATTTGGAACGTTAAGTTGTGAACTACTCATTTTTATTATTATTTAATTTAAATTTATCGTTTTTGATGTCAATACATTTGTTGTTGTTTCGAACGCCTGGTAAAGGTTATACACGTATTTATTTAAAAAAGTTTTTTGGCTTTAATCTTAGCCATTAAAAGTGAAGGAATTTTAGGAAGGAAGTATTTTATTATTTCTTTATTTATTGTTAGATAAACTCATTTAATGGTTTGTATAAAAACATGTTATCAATAATGTTAACGTTTTATTCATTATTATATCTTACTTGTTTTAATACTTAATTGTAAACGTTGTTGTAATTTTTAAGTTGTTGTGTCTATCAAATTAATAAAAAGAAATATGTTGCTGTGATAATTATGGTAAAAAAATTACGATGTCTAACATATTGCGGAATGCGTTTGAAATAACCACGAGTGTTATGAATATTATTCCGTGTCTTTTTTTTTTCAAAAGACAATCAGACAATCAATCAGACAAATGCACAACTCTATCCCTAATCGAAAACTAACGGATAATTAATAGAAGAATATACGACAACGAAACATACAGGGTCACTTGCTTCTCGTCTAGGGGCCCATCAAGACATTCTTAGTAGACAAACAAAACTGGACCACGGATAAGGTGTTATAACATTTAGGGTAAACAAAGGATACAAATCTAAATTTCCACACGATCATGAAAAATTTCATGCTCGAGTACAAATTCTATAGAACCATGCATGTGTCTGACAAGAAATCTATAATGATATTATAAATATTTTGTGAGCCTGTCGCCAGTAGCGACTGAATATTGAATGGTGCATACATATTAAATTCGATTAATTTTTTGTAGAGAGAGTTTGAATGCTGTTGAAACTTGGGCATCCAAAAAAGATGTGATCAAGATCACCCAGTTTTCCGTAATGTTTGCAGTTATCATCTTCAATCACATTTATTTTATATAAATGACTTGGATAACACGCATGTCCAAAGCGTAGTCTATTTATGGTGGTTATATATTTACGTGGAGATTTAAAATTCTTAAACCAAGTAGTTTGTGGAATAACTGGTTGTAAAGTGGTGTATCTTGTTTGGTTTGTAAGGCAGTAAAGATTCCATTGATCTTTCCATGTCGCTAAAAATGTGGAACACTTCAAGATTTTGCGTGTCATCCTTGCGCAGGGCCCATGCTAATCTTCTCTGTATCGTTCCAATTTTAGTATATGTACCGCCGAAGCGAGTACAAAATATTATCCCTGTTAGCATAGCAGGATCGCCATGTGGCGTCGATCTCCCGCTACGTTAGACCAGCTGGTTGTCCATGTTTCGCTTTTCAAAAAAAAAGACAGATTGTCTTTTTTAATTTATTGGTTAACTTAACAATCACAAATGTAACGCAGGTCGGGTTGAGTACTACAGTACATTTAACCAACTAACACTTCTAAACGATTAATGGAATTCGCAGAAAACCTTTCGTTATAGTAAAAGGCACGGTAAACTGCACTTGAGTTCTCCATAATCTTTTAATTACCTACTTTGTTTAGAATATTTTTGCCTGTATTATCAGTTAGAGTTAATTTGTATAAAATGAGGAGCAAAAATTCAAATGGAATTTTAAATATTACTGTTTATTTGTCTAATAATGAATTTATAAATAATTGTTAACCTGCTGTACAATTATTTTGTAAATAACAATATAATAGTGTACACTCTTCTATTAATTTTTTACAAAAGAATATTTACAGTTTTGGCCCATATTTCTGGAGTTGCAGTTTTAAGAGCTTCTTGTCACATTTCCCTAACCGCATCGTCACTGTATTCACTGAACCGCATCGTCATACGTTTTACATATACCCAGATGTGTTCGATCGGATTAAACTGGCAGTGATACGGCGGTAACCGTAGTACTGGACGTCCATAACTTGATACAATTTGGTCAACTATATAAACTGTTGGTTTTTCATTACGTTTCGAAGTTTCTAGTAACTCTTATTTGATGGCGTATTCCGGAAAATTGATATTATTTTTAAATAACCAATTTTTTGTACTTGGTACGTTCCACGACTGTTTTGGTTCTTCTTCTTCATGTGCCGTGTCCGTTCCGAACGTTGTCAATCAACATGGCTATTCTGACTTTGCTTACGGCAGATCTGAATAGTTCAGCAGATGACAATCCTAACCAATGCCGCAAGTTTTGGAGCTACGAGTGTCTTCTCCTCCCTGGACCCCTTCTGCTGTCTATTTTCCCTTGAACGATCAGCTGTAGTACTCCATATTTATTATGTCTCATAACGTGACCCAAGTATTCCAACTTTCTTTTCTTTATACTTATTCCTACCTCTCTCTTTACCTATCCGGCGTAGTACCTCTTCGTTGGTCACGTGCTCAGATAGGATATACGTAATATACGTCGGTAAGCCCACATTTCGAAGGCCTCTAGTTTTTTTCATCAATGTTGCGGTCATTGTCCACGCCTCCATTCCATATAACAAAACCGGGAAACATAAAATTTCAGAAGTCGAATTTTGAGAGGTAGGGTGAGGCTTTTAGAGGTGAAAATTTGCTTCATGCTAGTGAACGATGCTCTTGCCTTTTTTACTCTTATACGTCTTTCCTTCGCTTGATCCCAATTTGAGTTAACTGTTGTTCCCAAGTAGATGTACGAATCCACGTGTTCACTCACAATTCTTTCATTGTCTAATATCAGTTGCTGTGGTGGTTGTTGGGTTTTGCTTACTAACATTCATTTGGTTGTTGTGATATTTAGTCTGAGTCCGTATTGTGCACTTGTTTTTTGTATCTTTAGGCAACTCAGTTCCTCCATGCTACTTGCTAGAATCACAGTGTCATCAGCATACCTTATGTTATTAATTATTTCTCCATTTTTCTCCATTTTATGCTTTCTGTACTTCCCTCCAGCGCTGTATTCAATACTTCTTCTGAGTATATATTACAGAGAATAGGAGTATATATTAGAGAATAATATAGACAGATACAGCCCTGTCGTACCCATTTCTTGATCTCAATTTTATTGGTCAATTAGATCCTACTTTCACTTTAGCTGTTTGACCCCAATAGAGACTCGCTATTGTTCGAATGTCTCTGTAGTCGAGTCCGAGCTTATGGAGAACTTCAATTATCTTTTCGTGCTTTACGTTATCGAATGTGCTTCTGTTGTCCCAAAAGAATTCCGAAGCCCAAACTGCGAATCTCCAATGTTGTCCTCGCATTTTTTGCTTATTCTGTTGTAAATAACCTTGGTGTATGTCTTCGACATACACCTAACTATTTAACACCGACGGTATTCAACACCTAACAAAGGTATTTAATGATATATACTTAAGCGGAGTAATACCAAGAACATGGCTTAAGTCGACCTTTATTACTTTACCAAAGAAAACAAAATCCGTATCCTGCAGTGATTTCCGAACCATCAGCTTAATGAGTCATATTTTAAAATTATTTCTAAAAATCATACATCAAAGGATATATAGACTGTGCGAAGAAAAAATCAGCCGTACACAGTTTGGTTTTCGGAATGCAGTGGGTACGAGAGAGGCTCTCTTTAGTATACAAGTGCTATTCCAACGATGTAGAGACGTGAACTGCGACATTTATGCGTGCTTCATTGACTACCATAAAGCGTTCGATACAGTAAAGCACGACAAGCTGATGGAGATACTAACCAATATTGGAATAAACACTTGTGATTTAAGAATTGTCAGCAATCTGTACTGGAATCAAACATCATCTATCCGGACAGAGGCAGGAGAATCCGACGACATCAAAATCAAACGTGGCGTCCGTCAGGATGTATACTATCACCACTGCTGTTTAATATATACTCTGAGGAAATCTTTCAAGAAGCAGTGGGTGATGTTGAAGCCGGAATTCGAATCAACGGAGAATTAATCAATAACATTAGATACGCGGACGACACGGTAGTATTTGCTGACAGCTCTGAAGCCCTCCAGGAGTTAATGAACAGAATCACAGAGGTCAGTCAGAGATACGGACTTTCACTAAACACCAAGAAAACAAAATGCATGATGATCTCTAAGAAGGAACAGCAATTTGAACAAATCAGTGTAAACGGTCAACAAATAGAAAGAGTAAAAACATACACCTACCTTGGTACGAACGTCAATGAAAATTGGGACCATTCCATAGAAATCAAATGTAGAATAGAGAAAGCAAGATCTGCATTTCAAAAAATGGCCAAGTTATTCAAATGTCATGATTTATCAATGCCCATAAAAATCAGGTTACTACGATGTTATATCTTTCCTATACTGTTGTACGGAGTTGAGTCATGGACTCTCACAGACGCCACCTGCAAGAAAATTGAGGCTTTTGAAATGTGGCTTTATCGTCGCATCCTGAAGATATCGTACACCGACCACGTTACTAATGAGGGTGTTCTGTTGAGAATGAAAAAAGAAAAAGAGCTGTTAACCACAATAAAAACAGCTAAAATCGAATACCTCGGTCACATCATGAGGAACAGCGAAAGATATGGACTGCTGCAACTAATCTTGCAGGGAAAAGTAGAAGGAAAACGGGGACCAGGAAGGCGAAGGATTTCCTGGCTGAAAAATCTACGAACGTGGTTCAATACAACAACCACAAATCTTTTTAGAGCAGCAGTGTGTAAAGTGCAGATTGCTATGATGGTCGCCAACATCCGAAACGGATAGGCACTACAAGAAGAAGAATGTCTTCGAAATGTGGTGAATTAGACTTATCATCCGATGTTGATCACAAGACTTTACTTTTGGTTTTTTCGGTATGGCAACAAAAGTTGACACTAGCCAGTCTTCAGGAAACTCCCCGCTGTTATAAACATTGTTAAAGAGTCTGACGAGTGAGTCTAGAAATTGACTGTTTGTTTCGCACAGCATTTTCAATACTTCACCGTATACGTTATCGTTGCCTGGTCTTTTGTTATTTTTAAGACCCTTTATAGCATTCTCCACTTCTGATTTTAGAATAGAAGGGCCAGTATCATCATTGCTCAGTGTACACCCACTAGGACGGTCATCATTAAACAGTTGTTCCACATAAGTTTCCCAGATTCTAACTATTTTGTCGGGGTCTAGTTATAGATTTCCATTATCATCGCACAGCCCTTTCGATAAAATATTGTAGCTTCTCTTTGTTGTGAGTTCCTTTGTCTTCTTATGCATATTGTGATAGTCGTATAGCTTTTCGCACTGTTCGATGTCTTCGCATCTCTCCGAGAACCATTTCTCTTTAGTTTTTCTTATCTCAACTCTTATTCGTCTATGGGTTTTTACGGTATTTGGCAGTATCTTTAGTTTTATATATCCGTCTCTCTTCCATCATGTCAAGGATTTCTCCGGTCATCCAGTCTTTTTTTTTCTTATCAAGTAGTAAAAACTTAGTGCTTGAAGTCCTAATCTCTTCTTTAATTTCACTCCACTTTTCCAGCGGTTCATTGTTATTTTTAAGGATTTTTGATATTTCGGTATTTAAATTCTCCTGCATCTGTTGTTTAATATAATTGTTGGAAAGCTTCCTAATATCTAGCGTTTCGGGCCTGTTCCTTAGATTTGGCTTTTTTAACTTTACTTCAAACTTACATACCACCGGATTGTGGTCTGATGCTACGTCCGCACCCGGGTAAGTTTTTACGGCTTTGATGGCTGTTTTGGTTGTTTACCCAAAATTTCCGTATGGTAAGATGCATTATCTAAAACTATAACTGATGTTTCACTCAGACTAGGTAACAGTTTTCTCCACAAGCCATTTAACAAACATATCTGCATTCATGTTTTCATGGTAATTAGTAGATTTTGAGTTTGAAGAAAAAATCAAATCTTCTTTCCCTCCTGCGTGAAGAATGAACTGTCTTTTGCCTTCGCTATCTGTGCGTTTTATTGATTTTATGCTGTCGCCTTGCCAAATTCTTTTAATTCCACCCTTTGCAAATATCCAGGTCCCATATAAGTATACCTACGAATGTTTGCATTTTCAGATTTAAGTCCAGTATATTCTCTCAGAAGAACAAAAGTTTAAAAACAATTGAAGACAAATACAGGAAAAAGAAAACTAATCATGCTTAAAGCTGAGAACAATGAAGAAAGAGATCTAGGAGAAATAGTAAAAATCACAGAAAGATATTACACAGACCTATACAGCTCTAAAAATGAGCCACCACTATCATCTAAACAGAATCTCTCGAGGAAAATACAAAATGTTGGCTCGGAGGTATTACCAGAAATAACTGAAGATGAAATCGAAAAATCCATAAACGACATGAAAAGAAATAAAGCGGCCGGTGAGGACAAAATACTGGCGGAGCTGCTAAAAGAAGGAGGAGACACGATAAAAAAAATGCTAAAAATACTGTTCAACAAATGTCTGTTTGAAGGTAAAATACCTAAACAATGGAGAAATGCCAACACAATCTTAATACATAAGAAAGGAGACCGAACAGACCTAAACAACTACCGTCCTATTTCCCTTTTGTCACAACTATATAAAACCTTCACAAGAATAATAAACAACCGACTAACCTATAAACTTGATAACTACCAACCAGTGGAACAGGCCGGATTCAGGAAAGGATACAGCACAATCGACCATCTACATGCGCTTAAAATCTTAATTGAGAAAACCAATGAATACAACCTTCCACTGTACTTAGAATGTTCGTAGATTATGAAAAGGCTTTCGACAGCATTGAACACTGGGCGGTTGAAGAAGCTCTGGTCAATAGTAGAATAGATTCAAGATACCGACAATTGATACATGATATTTTACCAAAACGCAACCATAACCGTAATTCTGGACGACAAATTAATAACGGATAATATAAAAGTTAAACGAGGAGTCCGACAAGGCGATATAATTTCACCTAAACTGTTTACCTTGACCCTCGAAGACATAATAAAATCAACAGATTTGAAAACAGAGGAATATGTATTAACGGAAATTACCTAAATCACCTTAGATATGCGGATGGTATACTCCTGATCTCCTCGGAACGACAAGAACTGGAATTAATGCTGAATGAACTTCATGAAAAATCACTGCAAAAAGGCCTAAAAATTAACTTCAAACAAAACAAAAGTAATGACAAACACGGAAGACCAAGAGACAATAAAAATAAAAACAGAAAAAATAGAACAGGTAAATGAGTATATCTATCTAGGACAAGCAATCAGAGCTAACAGAGAAAATCAAACAGCCGAAATATCGAGACGAGTAAGAATGGGATGGGCAGCGTTCGGCAAACTTTCTTACGTTTTAAAAAATCAAACAATCCCTCTATACTTACGAAGCAAGGTATATAACTCCTGCATAATACCGGTGCTCACCTACGGAGCACAGACATGGACATTTACACAGGCCAATTTGGATAGGATAAGGAAGGCACAAAGAGCGATGGAGAGACAAATGTTGGGTGTATCACTTAGAGATAGAAAACGTAACCAGTGGATCAGAACCAGAACAAAGACAGTAGACGCGATAGAACAAGCAGCAAAACTGAAATGGAAATGGGCTGGACACAATGAACGTCTCCAAGACGGACGATGGAACAATACCATCGGAAAGTGGCGTCCATACAATGCAAAGAGATCAAGAGGCAGACCACAGATGAGGTGGAAAGATGACATCAGGAAACAAGGAAGTCCCACATGGCAGAGAACAGCTCAAGATAGGGAAAGATGGAGAGAACTGGGGGAGACCTATATCCAACAATGGAAGGATAGAGAATAGGTTCAAAAAAAAAATTCTCTCAAAAATTTATTCCTCTCCATTTATTCTAATCCCACTTTGAAAGGCGCACACTGGTAGGAATTTATGCTGAACCTTCTCTAGAAGACAATAATGTATTACGAAATAAGGAGACCATATGACTGAACAGTATTCCAGGATAGACCTGGCCAAAGAACAATAGAGCATTCTTGTGGCTGCAGTGGAAAAAAAGGTAGAATTTCTAGTGATAAAGCCCATCATCCTTTGACCCCCTAATTGATATAGAACTAACATGATCGGCAAAAGTTAATTTCTCATCGAAAATTACACCCAGATATGTTACTCTGTAGATGTGTATTTTAGTGGCTAGTTATCAATGAAGTACCTTGACTGAAACCTAGTAGTTTTCCTAGAGAAATTCATAACATTGCTTTTGTTGATATTCAAATATAGCTTTGGCACCGCTCTGACAAACGAAGTCCTCCTGAAGTAGTTTCGGAAATACTTTCAACGGTTGTCCAACATTGGAGATCATCAGCAAATTTCGCACAGCAGTTATACAAAAAACATGTAACTATATCATTCACTAAAATATTAAATAGTAGAGGAGAAATATGGCCTTCCTCCAGATGTGACCTCAATTTCCTCAAAAAAATAACAATCTATTGTAACTCTTGAGTCTTCTTCATAATCATCATCGGACACTTTATCTGAGGATATTGTTAAGAGGTCTTTAAAAACCTACATGTCTAAAGTAGTTAGCTATACTTTTTTTTTGTGAAATTGTTTCCCATGCTTTTTTTTCAAGATGGCAAGAATCATAAAGCTTTACTTGTCATTACTTTCAAGGTTTTGTATTTAGTCTTCTTCTGTTCTGTAATGTGATTTTAAATATTTTTATTACAACCTTGATTCAAAGTTTGCAGTACAGATTTGGTCGTAAAATCATAGGTTAATGCATTTCAGATTAGTGTAATTTTTCTTTTTGCTTCTTGGTTTCTTAAATTTGCTAATAACTAAGAGCTTCCTTTTACAGAATCTTGTTATATTTACTGCAAGTATAATCGTTAATCTCTTTTTGGACATTTTTCCTCCAGAATTATTTTCTCTTTTGAACTTTACAGTCCTGTCTGTTGTCATATTGTAAAAAAGACTGGTTTTGTCTTCGTTAAAAATGTCATCTGGTCTTTAGGCTTCGTATGATATTGGAAATTTTTGCGTGATCGACTCTCCTACAGCACTTTTACCAACACTGGCAGGTTCACCACTCACTTTCTCAAGACAGTAGAGGTAATGGATTTTAACAAGAGCCATGAGTCATGCCGATTCGGTACACAAGTTTACCTGTTATTTTCAAGTTGTCATAGCTCTTGTCAAAATCCATTACTTCTACCGTGCTGGGCTCGGAAATGTTGAATCAAACAAATCAAGGAAATTATTAACTCTGTATTTGAAATAATACAAAAAACTTGAGAAAATAATCTGAGAGGATACGTTCGATAGAAGATGGAACTTAAAGTCTATCCGTCTATTCGGTAACTCTTGAAGAAAAAATCTTGAATCCTTGAAACTTGTTGACTCCAAATTCGGTTGTGTTCTTCCTTGCACCAAGAAGTCTATGTATAAAGTTTCCAGAAGATTTACCGCATGGATGGATCAACAGCGACACTATTTTAAGAGGAATTTTCTTCTTTTAGTTCCATATTTTATCGAACGATTTAAACTATTATAGCTATAGCGATATTTTGACTGCCGCATTAAATAGCTCCAGTTTATTGCGTCCAAAGCATTCCCACAGTTTCTGAAGCAAAGATATTCGTCTTCCCATGTTTCGCCTTTCTCGAAGAATGAATTCACAAAATGATTCTCAAACTATTAGCAAATAAAATAATGTCCAAGCTTTAGTAAAAGTCATTCTTTTGAACACTAGGTAGTATACTAGGTTTAGGCACCTTGCATCAGCAATAAAACGGTCTTGCGTATATCTAACCACTATAACTACATCGTTTGCATAGTCCGTAGCACAAAATTCTTCTCTTTTCAGCTAAGCGAGTTATACCTTAACATGTTATGAAGTCCAGGGTGGTGAAACATGTCATACCGTAAGTACCTATATACACTGGAACTTATAAAAAAGTTTAGTTTGCATATTTTTTTATAATATCGATCAAGTAAAGGTTTGCTCAGGTTATACATCTACCAAAAATTTAATAACTTCTTGTGATGACACGTATCAACAAGTTTTCCTAACAGGAATGTAACAATTTTGAGTATTATCACTTTTTATTTCTAAGGTGGACTCATTCTTAAATTGATCATAGCAACTGTCTGTATGTATTTAATAAAAGCGCGTTTTTGCAGTCATATAAGTATACTGGATGAAAAACTACTTCCATACTCACAGTCAACCCCTCGTGCTAGTTTTGGACAGAAGCTTCTCAGTTGTGAAGGTCTTCTGAATTTATCAAATGTATCCAGTTACAATCTGTCACCCACAAAGCAAGCCAAAGAAATTAGTATAGGTAAATAGTGTCATAAGTGTTTTTTAGTGAAGTAAGTAGAGTATTCCATTGACAAAAAATATGCCAAGAGGTTGATGTTCAACATTAGTTTGTCGCCTGTGATGCTATTTTGTATTGAAGTAGGTCTTCTTTTTTGTTTATGTTTTTTTTTTTTTACATTATAATGATTTTAAGAAGAGAATGCGCCTCGGATTAGGTCTCGGGCGAATTATTTTTTTTCAAAAAGTTTTAGCGTTTTACTTTCATCGTTTTGGAATAAAAAAAATATCACACCTTTAGCAACAATAGAGCTTATCCGTTTTATTTATACAAAATTTATTATTCAAAACTTTTGTAAAAAATGTGGCCACATGTGGCCAAAAATTATATTTTTTATAAAGACAAGTTCCTCAAGCTTAATTTAAATAGAAAAATACATATTTTGCCTCTTCAAAGTCTAATAAACACGTAATATCCAACAATTTGATCTGAACAGACTATGAAGTTGTCCCTGACATCGTCCTTTATAACACAGAGTAGATTTCAAAAATTCGCGAATTGGTGCATGAAATCGACTTTTTTTTGCTTTAGCTTCCTGGAAAAAGGAAGAATGAGCAATAGCGAAGATTAACTAGGATTATTGGTGCGTTTGAAGGAAGAACTTAAATAAAATGATGAAAAAATGGAGAATAAAGTGCTTTTAACTATTTAGATAGACTCGGAACCTTAGACAAGGAAAGAGAGGGGACGCGTAATCGTATGGAACTGACTGAATGCCTAAATGTAATAAAAATAAAAAAAATAAAAAATAAAATAAAAACGTTTTATTGGCCTAATAATATTTACATTTCAAATTTAATTTATTTCATTTTTTTCGTTCCACCGTCCCGCTCTTGCACCGCCTGCTGCTGGATATTTTTTCCCTTCGGATTCCTGGACTTCGGTTGGTGGCATAATATCGTCTTCTTCTGTAGATACTATTTTGGCATCGTACCTACTTCCTTGCTTGGCTATTTACCGGCTAGACCCTGATCAGGTGGTCGATCAGTTTATGGGTATGTCTATACATCCTCTGGAATCCCCGTTCATTCTCGAGGAAGTCCCTGGTCTTATTGGAGTCTTCATGTGGCCTGGTAGAAGAAGTATCTTATTCTTTTCTCTGGCCACCTCCCTCAGTGGTGGTTGATACTGGAGCCTTTCTTTGATGGTTTGAATTTGTGATTCTTATTCTTCCATGGTGTTCCGGCGATGATCCGGTAACACGATATTTCAGTTGCTTCTAGTCTCCCTCCAGTTGGTCTCTGCTATCGAACTCCAGACTGGGACTGCATATAGTATCACCCGATCTAACGTAGGCCTGGTACAACTGGATGTTCTTGACCTTCGTTAGTGGACTGGTCCTGAAAATATAAGGAAGTATTAGTTTTTAGCTGCATTGGCTTTTACCTTCATTTTTTGTGTATGCAACCGGAAGTTGAGTTTTCTATCGAGGTGGACTCTTAAGTACTGCATCTCCTGCCTGGATTCTGTTTCCTCCTACTGTGATTTTCATGGCTGGTGGGTTCCGCTCTTGTGTGAAAATGATGATCTGCGTCTTCTCTGCATTGATTTTTATCTTCCATTTGTCCCTAAATTGACACAAACCAGCATTAAATATAGTTTCCAGGTCATATTTTATTTCTTCAGTAGATTGATAATAATGGATATATTTCAATAAATAGATTTTGTTCAAAATTTATAATTGAACACTGACATTATGATCACTTTTTGAACCCACGATTTTATCATAACATATTTTTTTTGTAGATCTCACAGAAAAATCAGTTAGTCCTGGTAAACCATGAGAAAAGTAGTAATGGGCAACGTATAGGCACCAAAATATGGCGGTCACATCGAAACTGGGTTCACTCTGGGAAGGTTTATTAAATGAACGTTAGCCGACCTCTCTCTTTCCTTGGCTAAGCTTGCAACTTATTGAATGAAGTGATTTTAGATCCAAATTTGATTCACAATAAAATTACCGAACAAAATTACGATCGTACTAAATAGAAAAAAAACAGTTGTTTGAAAAAAGTCTCAAAGATTAGTCAACTTAAATTTTCTTTTTTGTTACTTAAAAACTAGCTAGTTGAAAATAATTTATTTAGTGTCGTAAATCAATTCATAATAGTTAAATCTGCTAGAAATTGCACTGCTTGCCATAAAATTTAGGGCCATCCCGGAAATTAAAGTTTATTTTAAGATAATTTTAGCATTATTTTTTTCGATTTTAACTAAAGTTTTTATTAACCAATTGTTAAAAAAAAATGTTGTTTTGATAAACGTATGGCAAAAAGGCCCTCCTTCCTGAATTAACTTAAAAACTTTCAGCATAATTTCTCTCCTCTTTTTTTAATGTTTTAAATTTTTGTACATGTAGAGAAAACGTGCAATGATCATTTAATTGATTTAAAGGACACACAATTAAGACAAGAATTTGAAAAAAATTGGTATGTTTAAAAATTGTAGGTAAAAACCCAAACATTTTCAGAACATTGCTGAATAATTATTTTAGAAAATCTACGTTACTGTTTTATGATGTTAATATTTGGTTTATACCTCACGCGCAATAAAATTTGTGCTATCAATCATTTTTAAATGTACTATAAACTATGTTACAACCGAAAGAAAACTCCAACTACAGGTTCACCAAACGAATAATTAGGATGTTATGTACTATATAAAAAAAAATGGCATTTTTATATAACGAATAGTAAGTATATTATGGCATGTTGCTAATGGAATACATCATTAATATTATTTACAAATATAATTATAACAGATTTTTCCACATGGATATTTCGATAGGAGGTCCGGAGAAAACTATTTTAGAAGAGGAAGTAAAACAGCTGCAACACCAGTTAAATAAAGTATTAAAAGAAA
The DNA here is from genome assembly GCA_918026665.1 of Diabrotica balteata. Lineage (NCBI taxonomy): Eukaryota > Metazoa > Arthropoda > Insecta > Coleoptera > Chrysomelidae > Diabrotica > Diabrotica balteata. The sequence goes on from OU898281.1 coordinate 139,180,561, forward strand.
ACGAAGATTTAAAGATGGCAGTTAGCTTGTACAGAAGACCAAAATGATGTACTACAAGATAATCTCGAGAAATATAAAACTCAAATTACAGAGGTACTCACTTCCATCACTACGGTCGTTTTCACATCAATGTAGAGTAATAAATTATAATTTAGTATGTAAGGCGTATTTGAATGCGTCAAATATTTAAAGATAATAACAGTCAAACCTCGATTATCCGCCAGAGCACCCGACCAAAGATATGACGGATATCGAAAAGACGGTTAAGAAAACATTAAAAAAAATAACTCTCAAATTTTATTTGCATGTTTTATTTGACAATATAAGAAGGATTTATATGTTAGTACAGTCAAATCAATTTGATTTAAAATATTCCGAAATCTTTGTTTGTTGTATTGTTAATTCACCAATTTGCAACGGCTGACATTTCTTAATCGACGTGAAATCATCAAAATCTACCTTATTATGATTCTTATTGCCAAGAATACACACTCGTTGAATTGATGTATGAGCGATGCAGCTTTAGCTTCTATACGCAAATACTTGTGAGTTGCAATAGCACAATCAACATAGCGATCAAAGTCTGTGTCACCTCATCAGTTTCGTCCGCCTCTGTTGACATTTCAACGATTTCATCATATGTCAGTAATCTATAGCATTTGCGCCCTCATCACCAATTAACCATTCGTTTATGCTATTTTTTAGCTAACGAAAACAAAACAGTTGATAACTTCATAACCCCATGATAAGCCATTAACTTCAAATTTGGTACTACATCAAGCTCGGCTGTCACGGGGGCATTTTCATCTTGAGGTTGATTCAGGCCGAATTTTATTACACTCTTTTTCAGCCTTACTTCCGAAACATCAGCCCAAGCATTGACAGCATTGTCGATTGCGTGTTTTTAAATTGTTATATTTAGAAAAGAATATTCCTCTTCCATAACTAGGTTTTAAATATTTTTTTTTCTGTATCTTCTTTTGAATGTTTCAATGACCGATTGATCCATTGGCCGTATCAATGATGTTTTATTCGCAGGCAGAAAAGAGCACGTGATATTTCCATCGTCACTTCGCGGCATACCGGCTTCAGGATGGGCAGGTGCATTGTCCAAAATGCACCTGCACCTGAGAGTATTTCCTGGAACATCCATGCATTATGTTGTGCGTAGTAGTTAATGGAAAGCCCGTTCATATTTATGCTCTTAAAAGAACGTGGTTTTTTGCTGTACCAATCAATAATAAAGGAAGGCGATGGTCACCACTAGCTTTTGCGTTTTAAATTGGGGTGAATATTTTTCCAATAAAACTATTCAACCGATTTGCGATTTTTGAACTTTTCCAACCAACCGCTGCTTCCTTTAGGAATAAAGGATCGTCATTTAATTTCAGTCAAAAAACAACGCTTTTTCGACAACAATTGGTCCAGACAAAGGAACACCTTCGCTTCTTTTTTGAACGAACCACAAATACAGAGCCGTGCCGAGTGATTCATTTGTGGCTTTTTTCATTGTATTGCGATGTTTCACCCGGCCATTCAACGATTCCATTTGCGAAGCATATTTTTCAATTCCTTCATCATTTCTATTTACATCATTGATTGTTTTTCTCGGAACATCATATTTTTTGCTCAATGCGACAGCAGAAACACCTTTCTTTAGTTTTGCAATAATTTCTCTTTTTTCAATTGACAAAACATCACGTTTTCTTTTTGATGCTTTAGATGTGGAAGGCTCCATTTTTCAAAATTAATTGATCAAACGACTAAGTGACACAATCAATGTTCGAATTTTAATCAAACTGAATTATAGTGACACACAGATATTAACTATAATAATAATAAGTGCTGTGCGTTTTTGTTTTCACTTTGCGATTCTAAAAATAATACTCTAAAAGCATATCATTAATCATTACCTATTTAAATTGAAATTTAATCCAGAGCCCTGAATAAGAACAAAAATTATATACATAAAAAAATGCGGTGGTGGCAAACTGCACGTGTAAATTTCAACGCATTTCGTTGGCTTATCGCAATGCTCATTGTTGGCAATGTTGTGCAATGGTAGAAGATGAAAATGAAATCACAAGTAGAGAAAACATACTGACACGAATAGAAGAATTTTACACAGAACTTTACAGATCACATCAACAAGATGATGAGATGAGACCAGCACGGAAATTAATAAAAAATGTTGGATCAGAAATAATGCCAAAAGTAACAATTTCAGAGGTAACTACAGCATTGGAAAACATGAATGAGAAATAAAGCTGCAGGAGAAGATAGTATTACCACAGATATGATATTAGAAGGAGGTAAGGAACTAATTGCAATTGTAACTAAACTTGTGGACAGTTGTTTACATCAGGGCAAAGTCCCTAAGAGCTGGAACAACTCTAAAGTAATCTTATTACACAAGAAAGGTGATAGTCGAAAATTGGAAAACTACAGACCCATCAGCCTACTGTCACACCTGTTTTAAAATACTCACCAAAGTCATAACATACTCGACTAACAAGGAAATTAAGACGAATACCAACCATATGAACAAGCAGGTTTTAGAAAAGGCTACTCAACTTCCGATCACTTGTTAACCACAAAAATATTAATAGAAAAATGTAACGAATACAAGTTTCCAGTTTGTCCTAGCATTTGTAGACTACGAAAAAGCTTTCGATACCATAGAACACACGGCCGTAATAAACGCCAATCCAAAATTGTAGAATAGACAGCAGATATTTACTTAATAAAGAAACTATGAACCAAGCTACAGCTACATACTACCTAAATGAAAATGTACGAACCCTGTACCATTAAACAGGGGAGTCAAACAGGGAGATACGTTATCACCCAAACTGTTCACCTTAGTTTTGGAGGACGTTTTTTAAAAACCTAAATTGGAAATATAAGGGAATAAACATCAATGGCCGCTACTCAGTAATCTACGATTTGCAGATGACAATCCTGATAGCTACTGACCTACAAGAAATGCAAACCATGCTTTTAGAACTACATACCGAATCTTCTAAAATAGGACTGAAAATGAATTTAACAAAAACAAAAGTCATGCACTCCGAAGACACCGTGACAATCATAAACGATAAAGTTATAGAAAAAGTTGAAGAATATATATACTTAGGACAAAAAAATATCCTAAATAGGGAAATTCAAACTGAAGAAATAAAAAGAAGAAGAAAGTTAGCTTGGGCAGCATTCGGTAAACTGAACTATACTCAGAAATCAACAAATTCAATTACATCTTAGATCTAAAGTTTTTGAATGTATGCATTATTCCGATATTAACTTATGCGGCACAAACATGGACAATCACAAAAAAGAATATGAATATACTTAGAGTCACTCAACTTGCGATGGAAAGAGCAATGCTAGGTATATCACTTAAGGACAAGAAAACAAACACATGGATAAGACAGAAAACCAAAGTCACTGATGTGGTGCAAAAATCATTAAAGTTGAAATGGGAATACGCTGGACATGTAGCTAGGAGCAATCTAAACAAATGGCACAGATCAATTTTAAAATGGAGACCATACCAACACAAAAGACCCAGAGACATACCTCCTATGAGATGGACAGATGATCTGAAAAGGACTGCCGGGAAAAATTGGCTACAAGTAGCATACAATAAAAAACAATGGAAAGGAAGACTTGAAGAGGCTTATGTTCAGATGTGAACGTTGAATGGCTAGACGAAAGAAGAAGAAGAAGATCGCAATGCTCAAACAAAATAAATTGATGACTAAATTTTTACTTATGTAGTCAATATAACTTATATATGGACCCTGATGGTTAACAGAGGTGAGGGTTAATAGAACGACGGATAATCGAGGTTCCACTATATTTAAAGTTTGTCAGATGAAACCATTTAAATTTTGAAAATTATTTTTCTCGAACAGATTGGCTGTTATCAAGAAAACAGTTATTTACTACCACTACTGTGGACGATTTGCGGTAAATTGTTACTCTACAGCGATATAGAAAACAACTATATACTTAAAAATAGTAACTGATTTATTTATAAATAACTTAACGGCAATTTGATAATTCTTAATGTGACTTAACTTATTTTTTTATTAGCGAACAACAAATAAATCATTTTCAAGAAAATAAAAATTGTGTCGATGACCTTAAAGAAGAAATCAATGTTGAAAAGAAAAGAATTGAAGAATTAAATAAAAAGTTGCTCTTCTATGAGAAAGATAACAATCATTTGAATGTATATGTCCAGAGATTAGAAAAAGAGGTAAATTTCCTTTATAATCTGTTTACAATATTTTAAAATTTTGGTCCATTTGGTATAATCTATGTTTACTTTAGAATTCCGAGTTGGAAGAACGTTGTACAAATTACGCCAAAAACGAACAAAACATGAGAAAAGATCACCTCGATCTTAGAGCTCACCTTGACTTGAAAGAACACGAAATTACCTCACTAACCAAAGAAACGATGAATTAAGATCGCAGTTGAATGATAAAATGTCTGAAGTTGAGAAGTTGGTGAAAGAACATGAGGTGAGTTTATTTTTTAAGAGTGATCTGTAGTTTGTAGATCTTTTTATTTCTCTTCAATGACTGTACGGTAACTACGTGACCCAACAATAAAATAATAAACTCTTTGGATCAAAAACTAATATTGTTCAGAATAATATCATCATCATCCTTTGGCACTAGGACCTTGGGTGGGTTTTGGCCTGTTTATGAATTAGTCTCCATTCCCCCCTATCTTTCGCCCTGGAATTCCTCAAGTCATCTTCGACTTAAGCTTTAAATCTAGATCTTGGCCTGCCTCTCTTCCTGTTCCTACTGGCTCTTGGTAGAATAATCTGTCTCTGGAGGTCTCCAGTGTCCATTCTTTCAAGGTGTCCTAGCCACCTTAGCCTGTTAATTTTAATAGGCCGAACGATGGTTGCATTTTTATAGCATTGATACAACTCAAAACTGTAGCGCCTGCGCCATATCCCCGCTTTCTTGTACTCCTCCGTATATGTGCCTAAGTATTCTTCTTTCAAAGCGGCCTAACAGTTTCTTCGTCGCTTTTTCCCATAGTCCATGTCTCTGACACGTAATGTCAGGACAGGTTTAATAACAGTTTTATATAAGTGTATATAGTATATAGTGTATATAGTGTATTTTTATGTATGAGAGAGTAATAAAACAATAAATTATGTATGCAAATCCCTAAACTGTTGATACGGGTGACTCAATGAAAAACAGATATTTGTCAACAAGTTTACAGAAGTATATAGGAAAACAATTTTAAATTGAGTATGACCACCAGGTATAAAGGTTGGAGCAGAATAGAATACAATAGTTGTGAGGGTTACTAATCCCTAAATAAGGTTGCCAGTGTCGGAGTGATGGAGGTTAACAGGTACTAATGAATTTGCAAGAAATGTAAGATGTTTATTTTATTGGTTATATATAACCAATAAAAGTTTAATAAGTACCTACCTATTTGCAAAATAAAGTTTAATTCTTTAGATAAAATAAAACGTTTTATTTTATCTGAAATGAGTGCATTCCACGAAGTAAGGGTTTCAACAATCAAACATTTAATTCTTTAATTCCAGGAATCTACGACAGTAATTGACTAGATAATTACCTTCTAAACTTATTCCACAGAAAATGTGATAGTGGGTTTTTCCATTTTGTAGGAAGGTCCAAGTGGCGTATTCAAAATTCTTAACAGTTCACTAAAAGTAGGTACTTCAGTTGCAAGGTGCAGTTTATTGTGTATACTAGTGTTATGGAAAATTTGGAAGTGCCGTGTAAACGCCGAAAAATTGGTCCTTTAACAGTTAATGAAAAAACATTAATATTTAATTGTTTTAAATCATTTACAGACAAACGTTTATGTGAAAGTGTTGATGAGACCGTTGAGTTAGTTAGCAGTACACTTGGTGTTGGGAAATCTACGATTTACAGAGTTATTAAAGAAGAGAAATGTGGTAGTTTTCAAATGCCACGTAATGCTCCAGGGAAACCAAAATTTCAAATAGAATATCATTTTAAAGAAGGACTTCGACGGAAAGTGCATGAATTCTTCTTTAGACAAGAATTTCCAACATTGGATAAAGTTCTTGTCTCAGTTCGAGATGATAAGGATTACCCAGAAATGAGTCGAAGTACGTTATGGAAACTTTTAAAAGAAATAGGCTTCCGCTGGAAAAAGAATCCCAGAAAGTCTATTTTATTAGAAAGAAGCGATATTGTCATATGGAGAAGACATTTTCTAAGAACCATAAAGGAAATGAGAAACCAAAAAGAAAAATATTTTATCTTGATGAAACATGGATCAACGAGGGTCATACACCAAATAAATTTTGGCAGGATGAAACTGTTACAAGTCAAAGGCACGCTTTTGTAAATAACTTATCTACTGGTTTAAACCCACCATCAGGAAAGGGACGCAGGCTGATAATAGTACACATTGGCAGTTCAGACGGTTTTGTTGAAGGTGGTTTATTAACTTTTGAATCAACTCGTACCGGTGACTACCATGAAGACATGAACGCTGATGTCTTTCAAGAATGGTTCGAACAAATGATAGATCTTCTTCCTAAGAACTGTGTAATAGTAATGGATAATGCAAGTTATCACTCCAGACTTATAGAAGGACTGCCCACAACCAAGTGGTTAAAAAAAGACTTGCAGAATTGGCTGAGTTCAAAAAATATTACGTACCATCCCGGATCTATAAGAAAGGAACTTTATTCGTTGTGTGCCCTTCATAAAGAAAAATTTTAAAAATACGAAATTGATGAAATTGCCAAAAATCGTGGAATGACAGTACTTAGATCCCCACCATATCATTGTGAATTAAACCCGATTGAACTGGTATGGGCACAGATAAAGAGTGAAGTTTCAAGAAAAAATACCACTTTTAAAATTCATGATGTTAAACAGTTGTTTTTGGAGGCCGTAAATAATGTAAAACCTGAAAACTGGGAAAAGGCAGTAAATCACACTATTAAAGAAGAGGAAAAAATGTGGAAAGCTGGACAATATTACTGATAAAATGATCGAGCCAGTTATTATAAATCTTGGTTCTGAAAGTTCATCTTCTGAATCTGATTTGGATTTGTAACAAGTAGCTGTAAGTTTTATATTAATATTTTTATTCATCTATTTAACATACCTTAGACGGTTTTAAAAACTCTTTTTCTCTTTTGTAATTTTTAAAAATTAAAAAAAAATGTGAATTTTTTTAAAACCCTTTTTAATGTAGGCCAGTCAGTTCTAATATAGTGTGTGATAAAAGAGGTCACTTTTGTTTACATATACATAACACTTTATAACACTGAAATAATTCATTTATTTTTTTACAATTATTCAAAGTAATTTTTCAATTAATCTTGAGCACGCCCATGGAGTGGTCGGAGGTACCAGTTAAAATTATGCTAATTACTCTCTCGTTCATAAAAATAAACTATAGTATCTTGGTTTTTTTCCGCTAATTATGTGTGATATTAAGAACTGCTTTAGTTCAAAGTAAGTTCTGTTCGCCAGGTATATATTCTTCTCTTAATTTCTACGCTTACTAGGTTGCTGTTATTTAGTTGTGTTCCAAGATATATAACCCGACAGCCCTTCAAATGTGTGTGCTTCTGTCACCAGATCTTGTGGTGCCGCCATTTGTGGGCTGTTCGTGACCTTCATGTATTTTATTTTGGATACGTTGACCTGCAATGCCATTGTCTTCGCGGCTTTTTCTAATGATTCAAAAGCCTGTATCACGTCTCTTTTTGTCCGTGTTACATGTCAATGTCATCTGCGTAGACCAATATCTGTACACTTCGACGTACCTCTCTATCGTACCTCTGGTTGTTATGCCCCGATTTCTCTATGGCTCTTTCTAGCGCGGTGTTAAACAATAGACACGATAGACTGTCTCCCTGGCGTAATCCAGTATGTGTTTGAAAAGACCTTTACACTTTGTTTTGTACCTTGACTTTGCATTTAACTTTCCAAAGAGTTGCCTTTACCAATGTTAGATGCGACGGAATATCTAGTTTTGTCGCATGTCAGGTCCAGTGGCTTTTCCCACTCTTCATTGTTTTTAATGCATGTAATATTTCTTCTTTTGTAATATATGGACCTATTTCTTCTGACGTAAAATTATGTCAATTTTTCAGAATGGTGTGTCCTAATAGACTACCGTCGTACATCGGAGTGTTAAGCACGTAGTTAACGAACAATCAATCCTTGTATTATAATATAAATCCAAGTATGATAAAGGCTATAGCGGGTATAAGATGGTCAAAATTGCACCATGCTCGATTCAGTTTTGGGCCTGGCCATTCGAAAGGACATAATTAAAAACTCACTCAGTTAAATTTTCAAGTCCTTAGGTGCCTCTGGGGGTTCGCTATGGGAAAAAAACGTATTTAAAGAAAAAAAAATTTTTTAGACGCTGTATTGCTGCAAAAATCTGAAAAAATTCATGAAAGCGTAGTTTAATAATACAATACTACCTGATTTTTTTCAGATTTTTAGCTTGAAAATTGAGCCAAGGAAAAATATTTGAAATTTTCAGTAATATTTTAGGTTATGTCGGAAATTTTTGGCCAACTTTAAAACAATGTTTTTTTATGGGTTTTTTCCCGTTCTTTCGAATGGCATAGGTATTATTATCATTTTCAACGTGGAAAATGTCTAAAAATCGAAAAAACTGCTTTTTTTGGCATTTTTCTGAAGCACCCCCACCCCTTAACAATAAATTGTATGGGCCCAGGAACAAAACAAAAACAAATAAGTATTACATAGAAAACAAAAAATTTATTTATACTGCCATAAGATACAATAATGTCAGTTTTTATAAAATAAAAAAAATATTAATAAAATAAACATAAATTAGGTTTTTTAGTGAGATGGATGACTCATAACCTTAACAACATACACCTAAATTAATGTTAATTCATATTTTTATATGTATTCTTACCTTTACAATCGAAATAAGCTATTAAAACTATTATTTTTTTCCTGCAGCATGCTAAAAAAACGAAAAAACCCCGTTTTTTTGGCGTTGTTTTTAAGCTTTCGCTATATAATCTCTAAATTCAGTGTCTAAATGAATGGTAATTTACATTTTCACATGTATCTTTCCCTTTACAATCAAAATCAGCTATTCAAAGCATTAGTTTTTATCTCACAACATTCTGAAAAACCAAAAAACCCCAATTTCTCCATGTTTTTACTACATAACCTCAAAAGACTCTGAAAAATGAAATCGTGAACTAGAACGCACTTGTACACTCAAAAGTTGTAGAATTATAAGCTAGCGAATATATCTACATATATACGTGATATTTATATCACAATGTACATGCATTTATACACAAATGCATATCTATATAGTTCCATGACTTTTGAGATCCTTGTTATATACATTCATAAGCTCCTACCATGCTCGTCCATGCCTTACTCTTCCGCTTAGATACAAGAGCCTTATACCCATGTTGATATTATTTTTATTTTATTTTATATTTTATATGTACTTAACTGTTTTGGCCTTTATGTCTTAGCCCGACATCCCGCATATCCAGAGAGCCTGATTGTAACAGAAAACATGGCGTTGATAGTTGCGCCGCACGGTACAGTGATATAGGCAGGGCAACTATCAACGCCATGTATATATGATATAATCAGGCTCGCATTATATATTGCTCTTAGTGCGTTTGCGTGTGTAGGCCATATCCTCTGTATCGCTCTTAGTCAGTTTGCGTGTGAGGGCCTTTATCATTTCGGCGGGGCTTTTTCCTCAAATGTTCAATAGCTCTCTGTTTTTGTGTTTATTTTGAATGATTTTGAATTTGACAGCAGAATTGTGTCGTGTCTAAAATAACAGCCAAAAATAACCAGTATTATTGTTTTATATTGTGAAGCAACAAATTCTTCTTTTTACTATAACGTCGACCCTATGCATTGTGGTTATTTATTGGTCGGTAATTTGGTTTATTTAATAAAATTACCACAATGCATAGGGTCGACATAATAAAAAAAAAAAGTTGCTTCACAATATAAAACAATAATACTGGTTATTCTTGGCCTGTTATTTTAGACACGACACAATTCTAAGACTCGACTAAGAGCGATATAGAGGATATGGCCCTACACACGCAAACGCACTAAGAGCAACATATAATGCGAGCCTGATTATATAATATATACATGGCGTTGGTAGTTATCGCCGCCTAATATCAACTACCGTGTGGCGCAACTAATCAACGCTATGTTTTCTGTTACAATCAGGCTCCCTGGATATGCGGGATGTCGGGCTAAGACATGAAGGCCAAAACAGTTAAGTACATATAAAATATAAAATAAAATAATAATATAAGCATGGGTATAAGGCTCTTGTATCTAAGCGGAAGAGTAAGACATGGACGAGCATGGTACGAGCTTATGAATTTATATAACAAGGATCTCAAAAGTCATGGAACTATATAGATATGCGTTTGTGTATAAATGCATGTACATTGTGATATAATATCACGTATATATGTAGATATATTCGCTAGCTTTTAATTCCACAACTTTTGAGTGTACAAGTGCGTTCTAATTCACGATTCATTTTTCAGAGTCTTTTGAGGTTATGTAGTAAAAACATGGAGAAAACGGGGTTTTTCGGTTTTTCAGAAAGTTTGTGAGATAAAACTAATGCTTTGAATAACTGATTTTTATTGTAAAGGGAAAGATACATGTGAAAATGTAAATTACCATTCATTTAGACACTGACTTTAGAGGTTATATAGCGAAAGCTTAAAAACAACGCCGAAAAAACGGGGTTTTTCGTTTTTTTTAGCATGCTGTAGGAAAAAAATAATAGTTTTAATAGCTTGTTTCGATTGTAAAGGTAAGAATACATATAAAAATATGAATTATCATTAATTTAGATGTATGTTGTTAAGGTTATGAGTCATCCATCTCACTAAAAATCCTAATTTATGTTTATTTTATTAATATTTATTTTATTTTATAAAAACTGATATTATTGTATCTTATGGCAGTATAAATAATTTTTTTGTGTTCTATGTAATACTTATTTTTTTTGTTTTGTTCCTAGGCCCATACAATTTATTGTTAAGGGGTGGGGGTGCTTCAGAAAAATGCCAAAAAAAGCAGTTTTTTTCGATTTTTAGGCATTTTCCACGTTGAAAATGATAATAATACCTATGCCATTCGAAAGAACGGGAAAAAACCCATAAAAAAACATTGTTTTAAAGTTGGCCAAAAATTTCCGACATAACCTAAAATATTACTGAAAATTTCAAATATTTTTCCTTGGCTCAATTTTCAAGCTAAAAATCTGAAAAAAATCAGGTAGTATTGTATTATTAAACTACGCTTTCATGAATTTTTTCAGATTTTATGCAGCAATACAGCGTATAAAAAAATTTTTTTTTCTTTAAATACGTTTTTTTCCCATAGCGAACCCCCAGAGGCACCTAAGGACTTGAAAATTTAACTGAGTGAGTTTTTAATTATGTCCTTTCGAATGGCCAGGCCCAAAACTAAATCGAGCATAGTGCAATTTTGACCATCTTATCCCGCTATAGCCTTTGTACAGATATTTGTAAACATAAGAATATAGAAAGATGCTCTCTGTTTCAGTTACTGGATTCCAAACAGCAGGGCCTGGAAAAAATGCTCTCCAAACGCTATTCCCTTTCTTCAGACTACAACACATGTCTGGATGAAATGAGCTTCCTAATGCGAGGTAGTACAATCCCTATATACTCGTCTCCTTTAAAAAATAAATCCTTCTCAAATAGTCCTTCCCTTCGAAAAACAGTCCTATCCCCCAATCCGAACATGTTGCAACAAGTGCTTGGAAGCACGCCGAAACAATGCAACGGTTTGGGCATGAGGAAGGCTTTTTCTCTTAATACCATGTCCACTCGGTCTTTACCTAATATCTTTTGTTTTGAACGTTCAACTGTAGTTCAAGATCAAGTGAGCGACATCGAACAGGATTCACAATCAACGTCTATTGGTGCTGTTACTTACGAATCTTTGCAGACTGAATTGTTTCAGGTGAGTAAATGCATATTTTTTATAGTTATAATTGTTTCTTGAATATAACAAGACTGTGTTGAGCACTAGTTTATTTAGTCTTTATAAAATACTATTTTTGTTTCACTAATCACAAGACTTGGTCGATACAGGGTGTTTCAAATAAAGGTAACCCCGTCTCTAGGGTAGGTAAAAAACTGAAATATAATTGGGGTTTACTTAGTAAAAAATTTTATGTAACGCCATCCGTTTTCAAGATACAGGGCGTTGAAGAAAAAAAAATTTACGCATTTTTTTACGATTTTGTCGAAACTACTGGCAACATTGTAATGAAATTTTACACGAATATGTTTTGGAAGCTGATACATCCCATGAATTTGTTTTTATATCTGATTCTCATAGAGGGCGCTAGTTACACGGATCGTACTAAGTATTAGTCAATATAACTTTTTTAAGAGTATAATTATTAATCAAAATTTCAAGTAAACTTAAACATCATTCAATTTTACACGAAAAAGGTACTCTTGGTAAAACTCGATACTGTGTACCGTTTTCGGAATATTTTGATTTGAAAATTATGAAGTAATAATTGATGCTGCTATAAAATAGTTAGTAACTAAACAAAACTCACAAGAAGAAAATTAAATTAATGACTAAGAACATAAAATAAAATTCAATTACAGTAAGTGCTCAAAATGCCCTCCGTTTTCGCGAATACACAAGTATATTCTTTTTTTCTAAAGATTCCATTAACCTTCTAAACGGTAGGGGATCAGCTATGATGTCATTAAATTAACGTTGAATTCTTTCTTCGAATTCTTGGCGTGAATTTACCTCTGTAGTATAGACTTTTTCCTTAATATACGACCAAACTGCGTAGTCCAAAGGGTTAAAATCGCATGACCGAGGAGGCCAATGAATCGGAGCTTCTGCACCTCTACCAATCCATCGATTCGGAAAATGATTACTCAACCAATTACGATACCTTCTATCAAAGTTTGTGGAGCTCCATCGTGCATAAAAAATAAAGATCTTCGCTTGTTTAGCGTTAAATCTTCTAATATCTCGAGTAAGGAATTGTTTAAAAAATCAAGATTTTAGAATACTAATGTATTGTGCTAATACTAATGGAATCTGTACTTATGTGATGTAAGTAAGTTGGTTGTAAACCCCGACCTAGGAATTGTATCGCAAAGATAAGTACTGTGTTCCCAATTCAGCATAGGCACACTGAAGATAATAACTTTTGAATTAACATATTGAGTGAATCAGTTCATCATTCACCAGTGTGAAATTCTCAAAACTTAAGTAATTCATTTATTTCTGTAACAGTGAGATTCTAAAACTATTAAAATATTTTTATGTATCTTATCACTTTGATATATATCCCACGAAAATATCGCATATTTTTCTCCATAATTTTTTCACTCTTAGCTTTTTCTGCAAATCTCGGACTGCTGTCAAAAAAATGACAACGTCGCAGTATATCTAACTAGTTCATCAATCAAATATCAACAAACACATTTTAAGTTTTCAACCTGTCTGATCTATTATCGCTTTGTGTCCTTTGTTCCCAAAAAGGTTTTATTTGTGAAAAGATCAACTCTTGGTCAGTCTCGCATAGCTATTAAGTAAATGCAAAACAGATGTTACAGCTTAGGGAAGGTTTCAAACTTTCAGGTAGGGTCAATGGCTTACTGTGTTATATGACACAATTGTGTTGACACTGTGTGTTGATACAATAAACTGCGTCAGTGTTGCTGTATCAACACCCAAAAATTTAGTGTGTTACACATCGTTAATTCAATGTATGGTAGGTAGCTAAAATTACCATATTTTAGTTACATGACAATATTAGTCCAAATCCAAATACAAATACATCACTATAATACTCAGACCAATATAAAAATTTCCATTATGATCTGAGATAAACCAATGAAACATTAAGACGATGATATAAATAGTTTACTTTTCGATTACGTCTTCCTTTTTTTCCAGTAATTCTCGCATTTCTTCTCAATTCTGTTATCAAGTCGCAAATAGACCAAGATCCGTATTTTTCTGTCATAATTTAATAAATCGCAATAATTACAACAAAAATACCATACAAACCCTAAGAATTGTCAAAATATGTTGACGTTGACCTCCAACTACACTAGCGCCGCCAAGTGGGAGCAACGGCGTACATAGCTGCCATTATACTTCCTCTAAATAAACTGAGTTTGCCGCAACAGCAAATCGAAAAATCTCGAGGAGTGCTTTGTTTGACTATTCCAAAGCATTCGATACCGTAAAATGTAATAAAATGTGGCATACACTTAGTGAAATGAGTACTCCAGAACATCTAATCTATTTATTACAAAACTATAGGTAAATAATACCTGCTAATGTAAGAGTTAATAATGTGATTTCGAAAAACATCAAATTAAAATCTGGAGTTCGACAGGGATGCATAATATGCCCTATTCTGTTCAATGTATATAATGAACATATGCGTCAAGTTGTTGAGGAAAGTGGCAAGGTAAGGTGAAGCAACGATAGGAGGAAGAAAAATTAAAAACCTGCGTTATGCTGATGACACTGTTATATTGGCGTCATCACCAGAAGAACTGGAACAAATTATGAATAGGCTAGGCACGGTCAGTACGGAATATAGTTTGAAAATAAATATGCAGAAAAGCAAAGTGATGATCATCGATAGAATCAGAAACAACCAAGCAGAGATAAAAAACATGGCAGGTTACGAAGTAGTCAGGCAATTTAACTACTTAGGCTTCTTTATTACTAACAGTGGAGGATGCGAAGACGAGATCCGTCGACGCATCACAATGGCCAGATCGGCAACAGCTAAACTCACAAAAATTTGGAAGAACACTGGCATCACAAAAAATGCAAAATGACGCCTTGTTCGAGCATTGATATTTCCTATCGCCACCTATGCTTCAGAAACTTGGACAATAACAAAAGCCGATTCAAAGCGTATAATGGCCTTTGAAATGTGGGTCTATCGTAGAATGTTGCGCATACCATGGACCGCTTATCGCACAAATAACTCAATTATAGCAGAACTTAACATAAAATTAGACTCATCACAACTATCAACCCAAATATACTGAGATATTTTGGACATATAACTAGAAGAAAAGAAGGCATGGAGCAAATGATAGTTGAAGGTAACGTAGCGGGTAAAAATCAGAGGAAGATCTCCAGTACGATGGTCGGACCAAATAAAAGAGATGACTGGTTATTCATTCTCCGAAGCAAAACAACACGCACAGGAAAGAGATAATTGGACGAAAATATTTTAAAAAATTACATGACACCACTATATCCTTACGACGGAGAAAAGATTGAGGAGGATTCTTACCTCACAAATTCACGAACAACAAATAATACCTATCGCACAGAATAAATGTTCATACCCAAAAGTCCTTATTTATTCTACAAACAATTAAAATACCAATATTTCCAACTTCTTATGTGACCAATAAACTCAAATTAAAAATGTTTGGAAAGGTTTTTAAAAATCCCGCTCATTCTGACGTCAGACTTAGGTGGTTCATTCTAGGCTAAATATGGTTGTCAAGTTGTTAGGGTAATCTAGGGAAATTTTGGCTACAATTCTAGGGAATTAAAAAAAAACATCTGGCAACCCTGCCGCAAGATTTTAAACCTACCCTCTCCCTATAGCATTCGGCTAACCAACAAATTAATTTGAATGCTATACACAGGGTTTTGCCACAATCAGAGAGTGTTTTGTGTAGACTTGCTCAAAATGATTTCCAAAAAAAGTGCTAATTTGTGTCATTCGGTAAGTAAATTAATTTTTTATATGTTAATAGTTATTGTATGGATTGGTAAACTATAATTATAGTTAATTGGGTCTTCAGCAAATAATTGTATAAAATAATATTCACAATTTGTCTATAAACAAACAGATAGGACCACTTTGAAAAGTAGTATCTACGAAGACACATTGCCAGTTAGGCGACAATTTAGAGGGTGGTCTTTAAGTAATTGTACAAAAAGACACCGTAGCTTCTACACTTTAAAATATTACGATTTAAGCCAAATTTCTTTAATAAAATGTTGATATTAAGAAAGATATAGAGTGTTATCATGGAAATTTAAAACTTTAATTTTCGCTATAATTTTCATGTTTGTGAACATTTATGTATAAAAATTCATAACTGGGTACTATTTAATATCAGGAATTATAATTTGATGCATACTTTAATGTAGCTAATAGAGTAGCGACACATATGCCACTATGTGGCATACATTTGCACTTAACTTCTTCACTCTTTAAGTTACCGGTGTTTATGATAAAACATATTAAAGATGCATTATTTTAATGATGCATACAAAAACAGGTATACTTGTTAATAACTTTAAAACTCTGTTAATACTGTTAATAACTTAATACCAAAATTTAGAACTATTGATGTTTTTGTCTAATTTTCTTTCGTTGCCTGGAGTAATTGTGTTAAATCTGAATTATGTAGTTGATTTGTAAAATTGCGATTGTCTCGAAAACTGTTGAGTTTTAAACTTATTAACAAGTATACCTTTTTTTTTGTTAAAATAATGTATCTTTAATATTTTTTATCACAAACACCGGTAACTTAAAGAGCAAAAAAGTTAAGTGCAAATGTATGCCACATATGTGGCGCCCCTCTATGAGCTATATTAAAGTCTGCAATCCAAATTATAATTTGTGATAGTCAATTGTATCCAGTTATGAATTTTTATAAATAAATTTCTCAAACATGAAAGTTATAGCGAAAATTAAAAGTTTAAATTTCCAGTTTAATACCCTTATCTTTCTTAATATCAATTTTATTTAAAAAAATTGGCTTAAATCGTAATATTTTAAAGTGTAGAATCTACGGTTTCTCTTTAGTACAATTACTTAAGGATCACCCTGTATATATATATATATATAATATATAATATATATATATATATATATATATATATGTGCCATATGTGTGTATTCAAAACACTCTTTTCAATAAACTCGAAAGCTCAACGAGTTTTATTTAAAGGCCAGTATTGACTACAAGACCCAATATATTCATATTATATTAATACTCACATAGTCACTAAAGCCTTTCAAGAATATATATATATATATAATCCGAATATGTATATAAAGAAAAATTAATAGAGAAAAGAAGACCAAAAATTTTTTGTAAAATTATGTTATAGTTATTATCATATTTAGATATACCGTTTAATTTTGTTGTGTTGTGAAGTTATATTGTTTTGTGAAGAAAGGAAACTTTTTCAATTTTCGATTTTCGGTTTTACTTTTCAAATTAGCATTTTATTTAAGATTAGTTTAAGTAAATAAAATGTTATATTGAAATATCAAATCTACCTGCATTTTTTCAAGGATTAATATCGGTTACCAGGAAACAAGTCATAATAGATAGTAGAAAGTCTTTGTCTGATATTTTTGTATAATACACAATTTTGGGTGCAGACACGAATTGAGGATCAAAATAAAATTTTACGTAAGGGTTTATTACCTTTATACCTGAAAAAATCGCGCGAATTGAGGACCAAGACTTCTGATAAAGAAATCATTATACTCAGGTATAAAATATTATTAACAGTACGAATCGCAATAATCGTAATAATCACAATAACTATTAATTTCACTCATTTTGACCACCTTTCAAGACAGCTCAAAATAAACTAATAAAATAATATTTTAATATTAAATGTTTCCTTACTCATTAAAATCTCGTTCGGTCCGTAATTCGGTGCACTTATTTTGGCTGTTCAGGTAGCGGTCCTCAATTCGAGAACAGCGATTTTTGGAATTGGAATGTGTTGGTCTTTTTGGAGAATTGAAAACATATGAATTATGAAATTGGTAGTCGTTAATAAAATTTATTTACATACTCGTAATAAAATTCACTAAATAAATTTTTTTTGTTTTAATTAGCTAATTGGATCATAATTAATTTAATTATTGTTTTATCATATTTCAAAATTACAATATCGTATTAATATATATGTATATATAGTGTTAATCACAGCTGATTAAGTTAGAAAATAAAGTAAACTTTAAGACTCTTTGGGTAAAAACAGCTGAAAGGATAGACGAAGTGTACTCTTTCCTTTTATTAATCCAATATTTCGTCGATAGTCATCGACATCATCAGGGATAAGCTACAAATAGTTTCACATGAAAATTGACAATCTATTTTAATTAAGTTGATGTTACTTACGATTTTGAGAATATTGCCGTAAAAGCTGGACAAAGTTGTAAAAATTTTTTTGTGAAAACTTGTAAGTTTTTTTCACAAAAAGAAAAACATGTAATGTAAATTTACAAAGACTGGTACAAAGACAATGCACAATTTTAAATTTTATGTATAGGACAGAAAGTCCTCTCTAGAGAGTTTTTCATCTTTTTATTTTATTCTTAACCTGTACTACATGTCATGTAAAGTGATATAGTTGACCAATTTGTATCAAGCTATGGACTAGTGATGTAATTAATGTCATTTTTTAAACATTTGCGAATGCGAATATTCAGTTTTTCAGAAATTTCAGAATATTTAGACAGAGAGAGAGAGAGATTGGTACAAATTCCTCGGCTTCGCGCAATCGTACTTGTAAGTTCGTTAACTAAGTCGACTGGATAATTTGCCAAATTTAAATGTATTAATCGTTTCTACTCATTCATATTAATATTATAATGTATAATTTATTAAAGTTTTTAATATTGGTAATATTAAAGCTTTTAATATTATTTTTCAATATTAATAATAATATTAAGTAATTAAATTTTGCTCCTTGCTTAAAAAAATACTGACTTTCTAATTACCTACTAATTTGCTAACAGTCAGATATTGTACCTGGTCATAATGCTGTTTAATTAGGATTTTCATTTCGCTTGTTGAAACTCCATCCGATATTAATTTCTGGAAATTTTTATAAGGCTGAGAGTACTAAATCGGAATACTCGAGTATTGTTGAAAAAAACAAATTGAAGGTACATTGTGAAAAAAACAATTGAGGTACTACTACACAATCGAAGAGCTCAAAAAAATTAAACATTTCCGGTATTCTTTTCCAGATCGTATTTTTTTTTCGAGATAAATTTAAATTTGGATTTTTTTATTATTTTTCCACTTTTTTCATGTTCTTTTTTAATTTAATTTCAGTTGTATAAAGCCTTTACAATATTATCCAAGTTTTAATTTAATGTTCAGAAACAATTTGCTAGGAAATGAAAATTTGTTTTTTTTCCCAAGTTCTTAATTTGCTATAAGTATTTTTCATTTGATTTAATAAAAAATATTGTAAATTAATTTTTTTGAATAATTATAACAACGACTCACATCCGAGTAGCTTAACACAATACTTAATATTATTACATATTAATATTAAAAAATAATATTAAAAGCTTTAATAATATTACCACTATTAAAAACTTTAATATATTATCATTATAATATTAATATGAATGACTAGAAACGATTACATTTAAATTTGGCAAATTGTAACTCCAGCCGACTATACGAACTTACAAGTACGATTGCGCGAAGCCGAGGAATTTGTACCAAACTCTCGGTCTGTAGATCCTTGTAGAAATTTCATGGGACACAAGTCACTCCACTTGCCCTGCTCTGCTCTTGCACAAATACATGGGAATTTTGTAGTTAAAGTGTTATTAGCGATTTATTACTATGAGTAAATCAAATTATAGTGAAATATGGACTTATTTTTCACCACTTTTCGATACTGAACGAGCTAAATGCAAGCTGTGTAACAAAGAATATTCGAGAAAAGGAAGAACTAATTTAAAGCTTTCTTTGGCCATCTTCTTCTTCACGTGACCATACCACACTAGTTGTCTCGTTGCAATTCTGTCTACACTGGAATATACAGTATTTGTCCTCCTTCTAATATCTTCATTCCTGATGATCTTTTTTGGATACACCACACGCTCTCCTTAGAAAATCCATTTCTACTACTTCTATTCTTTTTCTATCTTTTTTCGTGATCTGCCAAACTTCTGCCCCATAAGTCATAATAGGCTCTACCAAGGTTCGATAGATTGTCAATTTCGTTTCTTGTTTAATATCTTTAGACCATAGTAGAGAGTTTAGAATGTTAACCGCTTTTTTTCCTTGCTGCGTTCTGTTTTCGATGTCTCTTTTGGTAGTGCCTTCTTTAGATATTATAGATCCGAGATATTTATATTCCTTGCATGTTTTTGTGTTTCTAATTTCTAACTCTGGATCTTCTTCCTCATCTCCTATTTTAAGATACTCTGTCTTTGACATATTCATATTGAGGCCCCATTTTCCATATTCTTTCTTTAGTTTTCTAAACATGTAGTCCATGTCTTCCTCATCATTCGCTACAACTACCTGATCATCTACGAAAAATAAAGTTGTTAGACATTTACCATCGCCTATGTCTATTCCCATTCCGGATACTTGTTTCCTCCACTGCTCTAGCGATGATTGAATATATATTTTAAATAGGTTGGAGATAGACAACATCCTTGTTTAAGCCCCTTTGTTATTGGAAATGATTCAGATATAAAGTTTCCTTCTTTAACGACACTTCTTGCATTTTTGTATATATTTGCGATAGCATCCACATACTCTCTACTGAGACCTACTTTCGTCAATGTTTGAAACAGTTTTTTCAAAGGTACCGTATCGTATGCCTTCTCTAAATCTACAAACAATAGGTGGGTAGATAGATTCCTTGCCTTCCGTTTTTCGATTACCTGCTGCAGAACGAATATACCATCAGTGCACGATCTTCCTGCACGAAATCCATTTTGTTCTTCTATATCTTCGTATTCTGATTCTATTCTTTTTTTTATTATTCGACCGTACAACCTCCCCACTGAGCTGATAACAGTTATTCCCCTATAATTAGAGCATTTGCGTTTATCCCCTTTCTTGAATATTGAGCTGATGTATCCAATATTCCAATCATCAGGGATATTTTGTCCTCTTAAGCATTTGTTAAATAGTTGCACCAACATCTCATGTAATATTTTTGGTCCATACTTTACCAACTCAATTGGGATGTCTCCAGGTCCTGCTGCTTTACCGTTTTTTGATCTTTTGAGGGCATCGTTTAACTCTCCGGTTGTTATCTCAATTATTTGTGTGTGTTCGGATATTTCGTCCATTTCGATCTCTTGGAATTTACATCTATCCTCTGTCAGTAAGACCTCATAATGGTGTTTCCACTGTTTCAGATCTATTAACTGTAAGTTAGATTTTTCCTTTCCTTCCCTCCGGAGAGACTTTATCACCTTCCAAGCTTGCCCAACTCTTGTTCCACCCATATACCTATCCACCTCTGCACATCTTCGATCCCACATATCATTTTTACTTTTCACTACTTCTCTTTTTACATCTCGATTTAATTTTTGATATATCTTGTAATCTTCATCCTTTCTCGTTGACATCCATTTCTGATAAGCAGTTTTCTTCTTGTTGACTAAAGTTTGCATATTCTCCGACCACCATTCTTGATTTTTTGTTTCTTGTTTGTCTTTATAACCCAAAGCTTCACTTGCTTCACCTGTCGAAATATGCCCGAGCTAAGCGAATGGAGTATAATAAACACAGTCTTGTTATTTTCAAGAGACAATTTAATTTTTTTTATCTTATAGTAAAATTTTAACATTTTATGCATACGCATTTTAACTTTGTTTTTTAATTGATTTATTGCCCGGACTATCGAGGTGTGTAGTTGCGACACAAGTGTCGCTCGCACCTCGCACCCCTATCGGCCGATAACGCTGAACGCAACCTGTTTACAGTTTATTTAAAAGGGAAGATCTATTTTTATCATTAGTCTGCCCAAGAAATGACTAACGACAACTTTAAAATTCCTAACTACGTCGTCGCCCTTCAGTATCAAAAAAAGAAACTGGTTTTACATTTTGGTACAAATATTATTTTTCCCATCCACCCACTAAACTCAGTTTATAACTATAATCACGTACTTCCTACAATAATCGGTACCTATAACCTATAAATATTACATAAGCATAGTGAACAAAATATCTCGTTTCTCGAAATTCTCATTTGTATTCAATCAGCAAAATGTGAGCGAATGGACGACTAACGACTCGCCTTGATTTTGTCTCTTTTTATTTATCTGTTTCCAATTTTGGGTGCGATTCTCAATTACCGTTTGTATTTTCGAATAACGCACATCTTTTTAACCCGTATTCAACGCATTAGTCACAAATACCCATATATACGTTAATTAGAAACTCGTATTCAACATACTCTTCTTATCAGCTATTTTTACGATCTTAAAAACGGAGACGTACACATGATAAAGAAATAGTTGTTAGTACAGAACCGGATTTTAAAAAAATCACGAAACCATGGAAGACAAATGCCTGGAGTGTGGTGAATATTTTACTAAAAGTAAAGAATTTTGTGAATGTGAATTATGTGGTCGAAAGATACACTTTTTTTGTGCGGTTTGACAGTTGATAATGTGATTCTTCTGCGAGAAATATCGAGGAAATTTATAAGAAACTTGTGTGGTACGTGCTACAAGGAGGTGACGCTGTTGCCACTTCTTTATAGACGATTTAATGAGATGGAAGAGACTATTGAAAAAAGTTTACTGGACTTGCCGATGGCCTTGAATTTACATACGAACAATGTTAATGTTAGTATACAATGAAATGTAGGTATAATGAATGATTGGTGGTGGCCGGCAGTTATTTAGTAGACAGCTTAATTTTGGTATATATTTTAATTTTATGCGATTGTCACATCCATGTTTTTTTAAGATTTATGCAAGTTAATTAATTATTTCCAGAGCATTAAGCTTTTTTGAGAGTACTTTTTCTTTCTTTTTTTTGAAATTATAATTCTGCCTTTATAAATAACCACAAATTCGTTATTTGATTTTAAATACTAAGGGGAATTATACCGTGCGGTCTATATGTATGGAATAAATTCATTTTTTAGCGTTATATGTAGGGGAGAGTGTTGTACCTTGGGTCAATTTTTAGTTTTTATTTTTTTCTAAATCCTAAAATTATATATTTGCAAAGTTTATCCAATGCATTAGTTACTTTGTCTATTTGGCTACATGCTTTCTTTTTATTGACACATTTTAAGCTTAGTAGTTAGTTAAAAAATATATTTTAGCAGGCCCTTGCATGTTGACCCAAGGTACAAACTGGTAATGTACCTTGGACCAGCATATATTGTACCTTGGACCAGCATTATATTGTACCTTGGGTCAGTTATAAAAAAAAATAGAACAAATCTTGAAATGTTTTATTGAATATCTCAAAATAATCAGAACATTATGATTAACTAATGATTAATTTAGTAAATAAAAACTTATTTGACATTATATCCGCTAAATTTAACATTAAATTTCAGGTGCGCATCGTGACGTGCAGTTCCGCTTATTTTGTGCGGTTGTGGAAGTTTACGTACAATATCATTGCGTAAAAAATCATAAGTCTCGGTTGAGTCGTTTATAAACTTATTGGAATCTAGAATTCTACGTAAATATCTAAGTTCATTATTAATTCCACTGTTCAGTATCTCGGCAACATAATAAACAAAAGATTTCTTCCCTGCCACTTTCACTAAAACAAAGTCTCCTTTTTTAATCTCGTTATTTTCAGATAAGTCATATATTTTTTTGGTCATTTAATAATTCTTCTTCTCTAGTTACCAAGTCCTCAAATGTACCTCCATCACTTGAACTTGATTCACTATCATACTTAGCAGCTCTCTTTGGCACATTTTGTATATCTTCTGTCGCTATTTGCTTTGTAACTGCCTGCACTTTCTCAAATGATACCGTCTTTCCCTTTTTAAGCGTAGCTATTTCATCTTTCTCTGGAGTGTCGGTAAGTATTCGTGACTTTCCTCTTGCTCTTCCTAACTTCTTTTTGCGAACAGGTGCCTTTGGATAGGGTCGCAACATTTCAGGTGTAATAGAACTTCCTGAAGTTCCTGCTTG
The DNA here is from genome assembly GCA_918026665.1 of Diabrotica balteata. Classification (NCBI taxonomy): domain Eukaryota; kingdom Metazoa; phylum Arthropoda; class Insecta; order Coleoptera; family Chrysomelidae; genus Diabrotica; species Diabrotica balteata. The sequence continues at coordinate 139,204,599 of OU898281.1, forward strand.
ACGAATATTTGAGGTAGAAGGAGTAGAGACTTCCATTTCATTAACTGTAGTTTTAGTTTTTTTCCCCGTCCTGTTCAACATTGACTTGCTCGCGACTGTCAGTAAGCTGGTTTAAAGGACGATCAGTTACATACGAAGACAGAAACTCATTATCTTCAAAAATGTTTTCATTGACGGGATAGAGACCGCTCACCTCAAATCCCTTCTGGATATTAGATGTAGTAAATGCTTTTGGAAATGCCTTACCTGCAAGTTCGGCTATATCGTAAATCGTAATAGGTTGTCCAGGGTGCATAATCATCCACTCACTACAGGCGGTATTATAGTAAGTTTTCATCGGTCCAAAAACTGTTCGATCGAGCGGTTGCATTTTGTGGCTGGTGTGGGGATGAAACGTTATCGGTAGAATTCCATTCTTCTTACAGAAATTAATGACACTTACATTCACGTGGCTATCGTGATTATCCAAAAGTAATATAACTGGATTTTCAACTGTTGGTTTCACATGATTTTTAAAGTGTTGTAGGTATTCCAAAAACAATATTTCGTTTGACCAGCCGGACGGATTTGCACCTCCTATAGTTCCAACTGGACAACCTTTTAGCATGTGAGGCTTAAAATTAACCCTCGGAAATATCATCATTGGCGGAATATGATTTCCGATTGCATTTATTGAGGCTATCAAGGTTACATTTTGACCTCGCTCTCCACTTGTCATTTGACCTAATTGTTTTATTCCCTTAGGTCCTACAATTTTTGGTGGTACATGGACAGTCGTTAACCCTGTCTCGTCACAATTCCAAATTTTTTTCTGGGGAAAAATCTCCACGAGACAAAGCTTCTTTGTAGTTCTTAAAAAAGGAAGATATATTTGTTTTATTGAAGGATGTTGATCTGGCCAAACTTGTAGGTTCTGGTTTACGAAGTGATAAATCTTCATGTCTTCTAAGAAACTGCCTCAGCCATTCCTTGCCAGCTATCTTTTTTTGGTCCCAAGAAGGCGGATGAGACTTGTTATTTGCAGTTGCATACTGGTATGCTAAAGTACGAACTTCCATTTTCGTCAAACCATAGTGGAGGCGTGCAGCAGTGAGAAGATATATTTTTAACTCAGCTTCCTCTTCTTTATTAAAAACTTGTTTTACATTATTGGCAGCAACATAAGAAAATTCTGAAGCCCCCGACTGCCTGAAGGATTTTACGTGCCTGATCAGCGTGGTTTTTGATATGTTATAGCACTTTGCTGCTTCCCTAATTGATAATTCACCACTTATGCATTTATTTGCGGCTGCAGTTAAATCCTGGGCATTTAAATGTGGTCTTTTGATACCCACTTTACTTCTCGGCATTTTAAAATGACTATCTGAAACAATAATAAAAGGTTTTTTTTGGTAACAGACACACCAATTAATTTAAATAAAAGTCAAAATAATGTTAATTCGCAATAAGATTGTACCTTGGTCCGGTCCAAGGTACACGACCTACCGGTGACCCAAGGTACACAACGTAACAATTTCAGCTGTTTTTTGTTTTCTAATATTAGGTTATGCGTTTAGACAAAAAATACATTCATGATTATCAAGCGTAAATATATATTGTCCATTACAGATAATAATAAAATATATATATTTACATTTGAAGCGGATTTTAACAGATAACAAATAGGTAAATAATTTACTTACGATCAAACAAAACACAAAACGCTCTGCAAGTCACCACGCTGCAATTTTTTGATAAGTGTATTTAGATGCCATCTACCGCTGATATTATTAAACCACTAATTCAACCAAATCGAAGAGAAATCTGCAGTGGGTAAGAAAGAAAGTCAACTGACCCGAGGTACAAGCCGGTCCGAGGTTACAACACTCTCCCCTACTATGTGAAAAAAACCTGAAACAGGTCGATGTTTATGCTTAAATTGACAATTTACAGTATGAAAATATTTTCCCCCTCCAGCACCCCTTTGAATTATAAGCACCCACTCGAAAATTTTAAACAGCAAAGGGGGTCGTGTGACAACAAGGATCTAGGGATCCCACCGTAAATTTTTACCTTTACCATTCGAGATGCGCTATGCATCATTACGCAGATGATTTTAAGATTTTGACGTTTTTTCTTAAGCTAACCTGTATCTTTTACCGATTAAAAAAGACGATTAATGCTCATCATTTCATCATAGAACGATTTCAAAACGTCAAACTTTGGTTAAAATGTGATTTTCATTACAACCAATAAATTGTGGCTGATCCCATATAAACATTATATTGAAATTAAGAGCTTAGGCGCAAAATTTCGGTCCATTGCGTTTTAAATACATTCATTTTTTTTTTTGAATCCTGAGAAAACTAATAAATATTTTTGAAAAAATTTATACGCAGAATGAAGCTTACATTATTACTGAGGGCTAGAAAGTCCCTTAGATTAATAAAAAGTTTCTTTTGAATGAGATATTTAAAATTAAAAATCTCACTATAAATTTCCCTTATTTTTCATTCCTGTAACTTACTAAAATTTAACAGTATAGAAGTTTTTCAGGGACATTCTGCGTTTAAATTTTTCAAAAATACTTATTAGTTTCCTCAGGATTCGAAAAAAATGAAACACATAAAAAATGAACATAAGAAATAAGACATAAGAAATGAAATGTAAAGAAACACATAAAAAAACAGTAGAAGTACTCAATGTTTGTCAAAGAAAACAAGAAATAGACTTTTTGCCAGAGGAAAGAAAGAATTTTGGAAATTAAGATAATATATTATGAATGATATTTAATTTAATTTACAATTTTCTTTTAAATTAAGAATTAGTTGTTTAATGAGTGTTTAAATAAATTTTTTATTTATGAGATTTGCTAGTTACCATTTTAATCATAATTTCGATAAGACTGCATAAATGAAAGATTATAATTGGTTAATTAAATATCTAGCTTATATCTAGTAGTTGTCAAATAAATTCTCAATTTATTATTTCTTGAAGTCACGAAACAAGTATCCATTTAATTTAATAGTTTTAATATATTTGTTTGAATAAAATTTATTATTAAGAAATTGTAATTTATATTTATCTAAATTTAGGAGGTTACATTACTTCCAACCAAGCCTTATATAAGCTTTAGTTGATATCCTTCACGTATATTATCCAATACAAGAAGGGTTTTAAAATCATAATATGCGTAATGGAGCCATCGAGCAGCTCGCATGGTAAAGGTAAAAATTTAAGGTGGGATCCATAGATCGTGTGACACCTTGTTAGAAAGTCGTGTGACACCTTGTTAGAAAGGGATTTTAGTCCTCTGTTCAGCAATATAAAGTTTTCGGACGATTTTCACATTTTGGTCCCATTGAAGATATCCTCAAATTAGCTGTCAATTAAGGTTCACAGAACGAAATATTGCGTTGGCAGTGTTGCCATGTTCTTATAATGTATATGTTATACGCTTCAAATACAAAGAGATAAAGCTTTTAAAAGGTACATTTTTATCATATTATTTTATGGATTTTGCAATTTTATACCTTATATAAAATATTAATGAAGTAATATTTGTTTCGTTTGATATTAGTTGTAATAAATTATTAGAAATTTTTTTTGGCAATTGCCCTTTGATAGGTTAACGGATAGATTTGGCAATAGAGTCAGAACCCTCAAACCACCAGCTGCCAGATTGCAACAGATACCGTTTTAAATTTTATTATTTATACTGACATTTTACTATTTACTGTTAAAAACTGTTTTAAAACTATTTACTTTTCTTTTTTTCGTAATCGTTAAATATTAGTTTTTAAATATCTTATTGCTTTTAATTGCGTATGTTTAATTTGTAATGTAAATTTCAACACTGCGAAACACCAATATTTCATTCTGTCAAACCCATTTGAAACTATCTTCAATGGGACCAAATGTGAAAATCGTCCATAACCACAAATTCGTTATTTGATTTTAAATACTAAAGTGAATTATACCATGCGGTCTATATGTATGGAATAAATTCATTTTTAGCTTTATTATGTACTATGTGAAAAAACCTGCGTACTAGTGTAATAAGCCGAAACCATTTTTTACGGAGATGAAATTTATATCAATGAATTCTGCTTCACTTACTTATGATTGTGCAATGACTTTTATGCAGTGCAAGACGTTATCTTTTATGTAATTTCCATTTAAAATATGCCCGATTTTTAAAAGCCACCGCCATAATTCGCCATTATTTACCATGAAACAACAAGAAATGTACAGAAATGACAACTGTTTCTTATGGCCAAAAATGGTAATTTTAACCAGTGTTGCCATAGTTATTCAAAATTATGTTTTCTAATGAAATTGGACATTAAAATAACATTTTATTACTACCTACTTTTAACTGAAAATTATAGCTTTTTTTTTACAAGGGTCAGGTTAGGTTTGGTTACGTTTCTTTACGTTTATTATCATATTTTCTTATGAAAAATAAAAAAATTGATTTTGAATTATATTACAAAATTTTATTCTTATTACTGCTTTTTTACGAGCGTTAGGTTAGGTTAGGTTGGTTTAGTTTTATTGTCATGTTTTCTTATTAGGTTAGATTTGGTTTATTGGTTTGCATTTTTAATAATAAAATGTAAAGAAAAATATGAAATTAAAACTGGCAACAATGACAAATTAATTACTATTTATAACTGGGAATAAGCCACAATTAAAGATAAAAATACGTTTATTGACGTTTCAATAAATTTGATTAATAATAAAATTATTGAGAACGATTTCCGAATTGGAAATTGAAACGTCAATAAACGTATTTTTATCTTTAATTGTGGCTTATTCCCAGTTATAAATAGTAATTAATTTACAATGCCACATAGAAAAATTGATGTTCACTTATTCTAACATTTAATGGCCTTGATGTTTCAACCTAAAATAAAACTGATCGCATTCACAAGGTATTTTTATAAATGCAATTCTTTGTCCTTTCTTGTTCCATTGTTAGGTTTCGTTTTGGACAAAATAGATCACAACGTGTTTGTTGTTTTGAATGTTGTTGAAATGTTGAATTTATTTCCTATCCTTTTAAGTTTTTTCTGATAATCCTTTTATGTACGGTATTGTTATTTTCCCTCGTATTATTCCTTGTGTATGCTGTAGGATCTCGTTCTAAGTTGTTCTGTTCTATTCGATCGATTGTTGAAAATTCCTTATTTACAAACGATATAATACGAGGAAAATAACAATACCGTACATAAAAGGATTATCAGAAAAACTTAAAAGGATTTATAAAAAGCGTTTATAAAAATAATAAAATAATACTATTAAGTGCCAAGTCAAAACTATAAACTAGTATGCTGGAATCACAGAATATCAACTTGGGAATCCCCTGAGCCACCTGATCGCCGCATTATCACTCAGCAGTGAACGATGCTATGGGGGAACCACCTTGTTAAATAATAATAAAAAAATACAATAGAGATATTCAAAAGGAATCTCCATCAGGACCTGTCTTGAATTATTATATTTTTGTTGAGATACCAAAATGAAGAAAAATTTAAATACATATTATTAGTGTAAAATTACAGTCGTTTTAATTATTAAAATAATTTAAAATATATTAATTTAAAAATTTAATGATGAAATTTGTATTTGTAGTTTGTGGAGCTGTAGTTTTCATTATTAGGATAATATCAACAATATAGAAAAAAAATAATCAATAAATAACCATGGTTTAAACCTGCTAACCCTGTACGGATAACCATGGCCACAGCCACCTTTACTTCCAAGCCATGAAGTAGAAATTTGGCAACAACGCGTGGTAGTCCGACTGTGGTTTGTTTTGGTTTAACATTTCATATAGGAAGGCTTGTAAAGTTTGTTGAATTTATTGTTTTTTTAACTTTATTCGAATGTTTTATTTGTAAATTGTGTTTAAATCAATTAGAAAATATTAATATAAGTGAAATTTCATTAAATTTAGAACTTTTAGAAGATTCTTAACAACAATTTAAAAGGCAAGTATAAATATAACCTACAAAACAAACTGAAAATAATAATACTTTTGCTTCTTGTTACAAAATATGTAAACTAAAAACATCAATAATAATACTTTTGTTTTCTGTTACAGATGCTCTGGCATTGTTGTGTACCTGGTTGCAAAACCAATTATGCCAGTACTTTAAAAACGAAACAGACAGAAAGTATGTTTTTGTTTCCCAAAGATCCCCAAAGAAGGTATACTGGGTTATGCTCTATTCATAGAGAAGGCTGTACAATTACCAAATCTTCCGTAGTATGTGCCAAACATTTTCATGAAGATGATATTCAGCGGACTGAACAATGAGAAGATAAAGATGGAAATGTACACATTGAAAAGTTAATATTTCCCAAATTAAAAGGCAATGCAGTTCCTAATATATTTCCTGAAGTACCATCATATGTAACTGTTCATCGTACTAAAGAAAGAAGGAATCCCGAAGACAGAAGAAACTTTTTGCATAAGAAGAGGGAACAAGAGATAACATAATTATGTCAATTAGACTTAGACAATAATATCCCATTGAAAAACTGGACAAGTAAAATTACAAGTGACTGTGTATATTTCTATGTATTAAACATTAATCAGTTGGGACACAAGTGTGATAATATTTGTGTAATATGTAGTGTAATAGTTAGCAGTAATTTTAGTGTAATCGTCAATGTAGGTAAGAATAGATTAAGTGGTAATGATTTGAAATGGATTTTACAATATAGTAAATTAACAAGATGGTCACAATTAGAGAACTTACTTTCTCATTTAGATCTGCTTTTTAGATAAGTGATAACAAATTTGAGTATTACATTCAAAAATCTTTTGAGAATATAGGCTATTTTAAATCGATATACAAGTTATAAATGGTATGTTACATTCAACACATTTTTCATGTATACCTCTTTTAACTTGGTCTATATGACAACAAACCTATTCATATTTAAAATTGCTACTTTTGTATATCTAAGTATGAAAATTCAACAAAAGTTATAAGTAAATAGTAGTAAAATATTTAATTATTCAATTAGATTAATTTAGAACCATATTTATATTGTGTCTGATTTCTTAGGATGAATTTTTTAATCATAATAGTTACACTAAGTTTTTACTTAGCACAAATTTTATATCTTTTGTATTTTTAATAATCTTTTTAAATGTCGTGTTAATGTATTGTGTTATTTATATGCTTAAGTACTTAATATTTAAAATTTCTAGAGATTCTTGACTGCATTTGATTGTAAGATTAACTGTTTGACACTGTATTTTAAGTGCAATAAATTTTACTCTAGTGATTATTTTATTGATAATATAACCTAAATAATAATAAAACTTTATATATATTTACTAGGTATATATAAGGTTTTATTAATTTAATTTCCCTAAAAATATTTCTGTAATGAATTGAAGTTTTTCAAAATATCAGTTTCCTAAAATTCAAATTAGTTTAATTTTCTGGTAGACCTTACAGCTGATTATCGGACTACCGACGTCATAGAATGCGGTGTTGCCTTTTTTACTTCATGGCTTGGAAGTAAAGGTGGCTGTGCCACGGCTTACAGCCCGTGGAAACCAATGCCTCAGTCTTTTGCAGCCTCGATTACCTTATCCTTGAGATAGATCCAAGTGCTGTAAGGGTCTCTATCTACTTGGTTTAAAGAAAGAGGTTCTTCTAGCACTCATTAAATGTATATAAATCTAAATGGAAATGTCCACTTGACAGCGGTTTATTCATCTTCATACCAAATGAAGCGTAGTAAAACTATCTGCTTTGGTCAGTCAAAATGTGTAAAATAGTAATATTAACTTGTTTCAGGTGGATCCCCAGTTCGACCATAGGGACAAAAATGGAAAAGACTTTGAGTACTTTGAGGAACAAATTTATTTCCTTAAGGCGGAAAATGAAGCATTACAGAAAAGCCTGGAAAGGCTTGAAGAAGAAAAGAAAGTAAACGATTATCAGAAGCTAAAATCGGATAGAGCATTAACAGATAAAATAAAACATTTGGAAGATAACCTACAAGAAGTGAACAAAAATTATTCCAAGCTTAAACTAGAGTGCGATGAAAAAGAAAAACAATTGTCAGAACTTAGAAATAAGTTTGATTTTGAGCTGGTGTACAAAAAATTAGAAATTGAATATAGCAAAAAAGTTGAAGAGGTAGACAAACTTCAAGAGGCACTCGAGAATGCTCAAACCAATCTAAAGAATGCCAGGAATTCCAAGCTTGAAGAGCTTGAAAAAACTGTAGCAAAGTATAAAATCGAACTTTTACATGCCAAAGACAAACTCAAACAGAGCGAATTAGCAAAAGAACAGGCTTACGATGACAGTATTAAATTGAAGTTGCAAGAGTCGCGAAATACAATAGACGCGCTTAAGTTGGATTTGGATCATAAAATCAAACAAATCAATCAGCTAAAAGATGTTATCAAAAGTGAAGAGGAGACAAAAAATAAACTCTTGCAAGATAATACAGAGCTCGGAAACAGTCTAGAGCTCGTACGACAAGATTATAAAAGTTTATTTTTAGAGATGAGTAATAAAGAAAAAGAGTTACACGCAGAATGTGGGAAAATGCTTAGAAAATACACCGAAGAAATGTCCAAAAATACTGAATTATCTAGTCAGCTAGCAATACAAAAAGAAGAAAGTTCTAATCTTAGAATATTAAATAATAAAATAAATTCAAAATACGAAACTGTATTTAACAAAAATTTGAAAATAATAAATCAACTTTCCCCTCTTAAAGATAAAATTGGTAGGATTCAGAAGATTCAAACGTCTTATAAAAGTGATATTAAAATGCAACTAGATGAATACGAAAAATCTCTACAATTTTTACGTTCAAAGGTAAAAGATCTGGAATGCGAAAATATCATGCTCAAAGAATTGCATTCAAAGTTATCCCAAGTTGTCGAGTATAAAGATAGCACAGAATCAGACCAAGAAAAAGGTAAACAGTTATTTGATGTGGACACATCATCCGAATCTAGTGTATCATTAAACAATGATAAAACTTACTCTTCTCTAAAACACCGTAGTTTCGAAAAGCAAAAACTAACCATAGAAAGATTACGTGAAGAGCTTCATATCGAGAAAGCAAAACATGATATGCTTAAGGAGAGAATGCACATCCAAGTAGAAGCATTAGAAAAGGAAAAACATACCTTGCAAACTGTGATAAATGACCTTAAAGTAAAGCTGCAAGATCAAGGTGAACACTATAAACATTTATGTGATGCTTCCAACAGAAAAATTAAAGATCTGTCGGTGAATCTGTCGCGTTTAGAAGAGCAATATAAAAACGCAGTCTCGAATCTTACTGAAAAAGAATCCCTTATCAAACGACATTTCGAAGCACAAGAAAACAATAAAGCTGTGATACAAAAACTAGAACATGACTTTAAAAATTGCCAAAATATTCAAAACAGCCTGTCGCAGATCTAGCTGCCAAGGAAGCCAGTATTACCAATATCTCGGTCGAGAACCAAAATCTCAAAAAGTTTGCCAGAAGTTCCGAAAACACAAGACTAGAGTTAGCCGCCAAACTGTCACAACAAGAATCCACCTTGAAAACCTACAAGGCTGATCTTGCCAATAAAGACAAGGCATTGGCAGAATTATCATCGGTTCTGTTGGACAGAGATACCAAGATCGAAAGCCTGTCCTCGGCTGTCCATGCATACGAAATTAAAATGTCTAATATATTATTGGAAATAGCGGAAAAAAATGAGGCTAACTTAAAGTTAGAAGAGGAACTTCAAGTTGTTAGGGTAAGTAAAATTTATAATTATTAATTGTGTTAGTTGATAATTAATTAGACATATAAACCTTTAAAAATAATGAATTATTAAAGCTTATAATGAATTACAAACTTCTAGTGTAGTTGGTATATTTGTAAAATTAAAATTTCTTCTTCTTCTTCAGATTTACCGTTTCTCGTGTATTACCTATTAGTAACTTTGGTTTTTCAAATTCATCAGATCTGTATATTCAGTCATTATTGGAATCTCCTATGCAATACTAGTTCAACAATATGTTACACTTATGATTTTATGTAGCCTGGAAAGTCTAAAATACATCAACAGTGCAAAATATGTAGATTTTAATAAATTTAAATATTTAAATGTAGATTTCTGTGATTTTGACATTGGTTCACCATTTACATTATTAACTAAAACGGACAGTAGTTGTGTTTCGAAAAGTTCTGCAAGATAAATTGCTTCTCTTTAATGGCTCTTAACGAAAAAGAACGAATTACTATTCTAATGATGAGAGGGTACGATGACAGAAAAAGATCTTATTGTGAAGTAGCCAACTTGTTCAATCATACTTTCCCAAACCGTTTTATTCATAACGTAAAAAACTGTAAAGTGTTTTGAGGAATCTGGAAAAGTAAAAGATAGATACCGATCAGCTAGACCGAAAAGAGTTATGAATGACAACAAAAGTTTAGTAATAATGCAAAGTTTCGTTGAAGATCCACATACATCCTCACGCAAGATCACACTAATACATGATGTAGGTCGTTCTTCTGTATTACGTAAGAATAAATTTAAACCATAAAAAATTAACTTATGGCAAGCGTTAAGTGAGGATGACGTCGATGGTAGATTAGAATTTTCTGAGGTAATGATGGATAAAATTGAAAATAATGAAAATTTCGTTAACAGAATATGTTTTCCCGATGAATCAACCTTTACACTGTGTGGAAGTGTAAATCGACACAATTTAAGGTGCTAGAGTGACGTAAATCCATACTGGATACGTGAAAATCATACTCAAAGACCGCAAAAATTAAATGTATGGTCAGGTATAGTAGGTACTCAGTTAATTGGGCCATTTTTATCAAGAAAATTTAACGTCAGATAGTTACGAAATGTTGCTTAGAAATTGAATTTGTACCTACACTGAGTACATTTTGGTGTAAATGTTCGGCGTTATTTAGATGAGATATTTCCCGGAGGATGGATTGATAGACGACGTAGAATTGAATGGCCTCCACGTTCGCCTGATTTCACTCCTAAAGATTATTTTTATTGGGGATACTTAAAAAGTTCAGTTTAGAAAACTAAACTAGCAAGTTTTGCAGAGCTAAGGCAACGAATTATCGTTGAATCTCAAATAATTTCTAGACAATCATGGAGAAATGTGGTATACTCAGTTTCATCGTTGTTGGCGTGTGCCTGAAATAAGCTACTACGGAATTTTTAATATTCGTCTCTCTCTGATACACAGATGCGTAATTCAATTGTGCGAGTCACGTTCGTCATGGTAAAGTGCGATGAGAAGGGAATAAGACACTTACGTCTCCCAGTATTGTAGCAATAACACCGATGCGTTTGCCGATACGGTGTCGGTGATAAGTTCGGCCTCTTTACGAATACAGATAGCTGCCACTGGAGGAGGTAAACGAATCGAGCTTAGACAAGGAAAGACAGATGAAACAACTTATTGCAAGTGTTTTTACACGCACACGCTAAGAACTATGAAAACGTCTATAGACGCATTCAACCATCGATTAGGGTACTGTAAACTCACAAATGGAGCACATTTTGAACACTTGATAAAGTAACAATTATATTTAAAAATGTTGGTAATCTATCAATTGCTACGTTTTAATGTAATTAAAAATGTGTTGAGACAATTAGGCGTTGCCAGACTTCTATTTGATGTATTTAAGACCTTCCAGACTACATAAAATCATAAGTGTTACATATGGTTGAACTCGTATCGAATAGGAGATTCCAATAATGGCTAAATATACAGGGTGATGAATTTGAAAAACCAAAGTTACTAATAATAAAAGAGAAACTGCAAATCTAGCAACATTGCAAATATCAAATATGGAATCTCCGTATCCCAAAATAGGTGTACCTCAAATTTAGTAAAATTATGACTAGCAATTTACGAGATAATTAGCCGTTTTCAGACTTTTGGGCCACTCTGTATTTCTTTCACCAAGAACTTCTTTGACCAAGCTTTCTTCGACTTCATCACTTTCTGTGATATATGTGTTTCTGCTTTTTTCGGTTATTCTTTGTTGGAATAGGTATCATCTTGTAAGCTATCGACTTTTATCTTTGTGCTGTATTTATATAAGTATAAAATTTAAATATAAAAAGGAAATTCGCAGTGGTTGGTTGTATATCATAGTTTAAAAAAACTTAAAATGAAGTAAAAACTTCTTTTTGTATAATGGTATAAAATTTTATTATTAAAATTTTGTTAAAAATTGTCTAAAATGGATTTAAAAATTAATTGCTCTTACTGGTTCTCGAACTCAGTTGGCAGGTAACTTTTGTTAGACCTACTCTTCGTCGCCTTTTACCTTTTAATCATCGACATTACACCGTTTTAATTCTAATTTTTACAACATTTAAAATATACCTAAATTCAAAAGTTTTTATACCTTTTGAGTAGGGTGTCTATTTGCAATTGTATGTAAAGTGTCTATTTGCAATTGTTCAAGTAATCATGCCACATGTTTTTTAGAATAACAGTAAAAAATTTTACCCTTTTTAGTTCATTAAGTGGGATTACTTACTTTCAGGTTCCACTGATGATGGAATGTAATGAAAATTGTATTCATTTTTGTATTCGTGTTTTCATTATTTTAGTAATTTTACAAATATACCAATTACACTGCACTTTCACGCAAGTTTTTTTAAACTGTGGTGTAAAAAAAATTAAATAAAATTTTAAATATTTAAACGAAAATTTTAGATTTTTACGAGAACTAAATAAAATAAATTTCCTTTAGAAATTATGGTAAATTTCCATGTTTTGTGCTATAAGAGAAGTTAATGTTTTAATATTGTAGGATAATTTAGCCAAGACCGAGAGCATGCTGGAAACTACTCTAGTAAGTTCTGAACAAAAATCCAAAACTGAATTTGAGGAACTAAATGGTAGTACCAAAAATGAAAACACACTGGAGACTATTTCTAGCTTTACTGACATTATTACAGATTGTTGCCAAGAGTTACACAGGTAAGTTTTGTGAGAAAATTACAGACCATTTACAGAAATGCATTTTAGCGCTCCACAAAATTATCCGAATACTTTGGAGGAGCTGTACAAACATGGTACACGATAATAAATTCAATGAATTTTAATAGACATATTTTATGTTAAATTATTGAAGAGATTATTAAATATATTTTATGTATCAAAAAACTCCTGTCACGGCGTGATAGGATGTCCGGCGATTCCTATCACAGTTTTGTACAGTTATTTGATAATTTTAGATTTTTCTCGCGTTATTTCAAGTTTTTCTAGACATTCTCATATGATATCTCGAATAACTATGTCAAACGCAACTTTCAAGTGTATAAATTCCAGGATTACTTCTTTTTTGATTTTTGGTTTACGTTATATGTTTTTTAAATACCAAACTTTCTGAATTATTGATGAATTGGACGTTACTTGATGGAAATTCATTTTATGTAACAATAAAACACTGAAAACTTTGTTTTCAAACTTCCACAAAATTTATTTTAAATCTTGTCACTACAGCTGTTTCGGCTGATTGCCTTTCTCAAGTGATCTGTTTTTGGCTTGGTGTTTACAAATTTATAGTCTCTAATGAAATTAGGATTGAGAAGAAATATAGAGAGACCTTTACTTTTGAATGTGAAGAATTTTAAATTTGTCATTAAAAGAATGATTATGATCTAGAAGGTGAAGTGGCGTATGTCGAATCTGTTTTTCTATTCTTGAAAGCCCTTTTATGTTCTGCTATTGATTTATCAAAGTTTCTACCAGTTTGACCGATGTAAGTTTTTGGGCAGTGGCCACATTGGAGCAATTTCAATTAAAAATAAATCAATAGAAAACAACATTGTGTTTACAAAAGCAGACAAAGGTAACACTACTATTGCTATAGATAAAATAGAATATAATAACAAAACAATAGAATTTTTAAATAATCAAAATATTGAAACTTTACACAAAGATCCGACAGAAAAATATCAAAAACAAATTAAGCTAGCGTTAGAAAATTCAAAATCAATACTAAATCCAATAGAACAGAAATACCTCAATATCATGAACCCACAGCCTCCTAAATTATACTCTTTCATTAAACTACACAAACCGGATCACCCAATAAGACCTGTAGTTTCTTTTTATACAGCTCCGTCTTTCAAAAAAACTGTTAGAGATTATTTTAGAACACACTAAATTTTCACCTAAATTTACCATAAAAAAATACAATAGAACTAGTTAATAAAATACAACATTTTCAATTACCTAACAACTCCAGATTAATTTCATTTGACGTAAAAAATCTTTTTCCTAGTATCCCTCTACAGAAACTTTTATTCTAGTAAAAAACCTTTTAGACCAAAATAGTACAAATCCAATAATTACATCAGAAATTTTACATCTTCTTCAAGTTTGCATAAACCAGGACTACTTTGAATTTAATAATAAAATATATACAAATAACAGTGCAGGACTTATAATGGGTAATCCTCTAAGCCCATTGCTATCAGATATTTTTATGGATCATCTAGAGACAAAGATTTCAAAACATCCCGTATTTAAACAGTTTTTATATTGGTGGAGATACGTAGACGACGTACTGGTATGTTTCACAGGAACTAACAGGCAACTCGACCAATTTTTATCGTATATTAATTCACTTCATAGTCATATTGAATTTACAATAGAAACAGAACAAAATCAATCCATAAATTTTTTAGATTTAAAAATTAGCAGACTTCAAAACAAACATGATTTCTCCATATTTCATAAACCTACCCATACTGACACGACTATACACAATTCATCATCCCATCCAACACAACAAAACTGGCAGCTTATCATAGTATGTTACATAGATTAATAGAAATTCCGATGTCAAAATACAACTTTGAGACAGAATTAAATATAATTAAGCAAATAGCAGTAAACAACGGATACAACGAACAAACAATTAATAAAATGTTAAATCAAAAACTACACAAGAAAGCCCTGAAATTAGTATTTCCATCACCAGAGAAAAAACCCAGTACCTTCTGCTCGATTACATATACAGGCAAAATAACAACAAAAATTGCCAAACACATAAAAAAGAAAGGAATAACACCAGCTTTCCGAACAAATAACAACCTAGGCAAATATATTAAAAATAACAAGAGCCAAAATAAAAAACACTTAAATAGTGGTGTTGTACAAACTTCAATGTGGCGACTGCCCAAAAACTTACATCGGTCAAACTGGTAGAAACTTTGATAAACGAATAGCAGAACATAAAAGGGCTTTCAAGAATAGAAAAACAGATTCGACATACGCACTTCACCTTCTAGATCATAATCATTCTTTTAATGACAAATTTAAAATTCTTCACATTCAAAATAAAGGCCTTAAGCTATCTTTGTTAGAATCTATGGAAATCAACAAATTAAAAAACACAGATATAATTCTGAATGACCAACTTGAGACAAACAGTTCTCCCCTCCTCAACCTATTTCATTAGAGACTATAAATTTGTAAACCCAAGCCAAAATAGATCACTTGAGAAAGGCAATCAGCTGAAACAGCTGTAATGATATGATTTAAAATAAAATTTTGTGGAAGTTTGAAAACAAAAGTTTTCAGTGTTTTATTGTTACATTTTCTGAATTATTAATTAATTGTCAAGGTTAATTTTATTTAAAAGAAAACTAAAATATGACAATTGGCTGATCCATAAAACTTATATTTATTTATAAACGTTTTAAATTGACATGAAAACAAGTCTTATTGTATTAAGGGTGAATTTTTATTTAGAAACATTTAACAAATTAACAAAACTACTTTGCTTCATTGCTAACAATTAGTTTTTCAAATTATTAAAAAAACCTTACTTGCTTATTTGTTACCTTACATTTTTGAATATAAAACACATTGTCCCCCCAAAAACCAAAACTCATCGAATTAAGCCAAACTGCCGGGTTTTGTTACCCCTCGCTCTGTTCTACCGACATACCCACTAACTTCTCGTTGTCAAACTCGTCTCTCCGTACTAGATTTTAATCGAAGTAAATCCTTATTTAAATTAAAACACGTTTAAAACCAGGTCCAACTCGATAGCTACGCAGTTAATATTTTCCCCAGATCACTTGGTAAGCAAACTTCAGGTCTCTGTGGCCTATTAGCCAGGGGTTTTTATGTAAACAAACTTCAGATCACTGGTATGTAACAGCTAGGGCGTCTCAAATCAATTCTTATTAATTTTTATAATACATATTTAAATATTCGATACTTAAAGGAAAAAGATCAGGCTACATCTCAAAGTTTGTTGTAGAAGAACACTGGACTTTATAGTTTTCTGGTGTATTCTGATCTCGATCTATATATTTTCTTCCCAAAAGTTATCAACATTTGATATTTTGTCTATCCCCATTCTTCTCCCTGGCTATGTCAATTTTTTTTTTCAATTGCAGTTCAATTATCAGAATTTTATAGATTTTATTTAACGTGTTTGGCACTTTTATTTCTACATATTTCACTTTTTGTATGTCTGGTATGCCTGAATAGTAGAAGTAATGCCGCGCAATCTGCATATTTCCTGTTTTAGTTTTTTTTTTGTTCAGAGGTGCCTAAAATTGTTACAGTATAATTTGCCATTTCCTTTGTTAGTTATATTTCTTTTCCTGTTGTCAATGACACAATATTTAATATGTTCTCCTTTATTTTACTTTTATTTCGCTGGATAAAAAGGTTAACAAAGAAATGAAGTTTTATAGAATTTTTTTTTGAATGATGAATTTTTTTAAATGATTTTGAAGATGAGTGTTTTTCATAAAAAGAAAGTACATTTACTTCTAAAGTATGCTAATAGATATTGTTTATTATAAATCAGCTTACGTAAAGCTGCGGTGGTCGAGGGGTTAAGGAGATCTATTTCAAATCCATAGGTACAGAAAAGTCTTTTTAATATCAGTTTTTACAGGGCTTTCAAGAACCTTATCCAACAATGGAAGAACGAAATCGAGTCACATCCAAGTTTTAAAATGTTGCCATCTATAAAGCTGTGCCATTCTTTAGATATAGGAGACATTTTATCTGTTTTAGTCGACAATATTAAAGCAGTGGTTTTATTATTCAACATCATGGTAAGTGCATTTATATTTGGTTTTAGACCATGTCAAATAGAGATCTAGGGAATTAACGGTTACTCGATCGAAATGCATGTCCAATAATAAATTAAATCATTAAGATATGATAATAAAATTCTGATTTTATCAATTAGTTCGGTAAAAAAGTAGAAATTTACATTATCACTATTAATTATTCTTATATTAGATACGCATCCCTCGACACTTGACGGAAATGTTGTTCTCTTCCTCTATTCGCTCTCGCTCTCTATACCCTTACCTCTCTCTACGCTCTCACCTCTCTACTCTCTATTGGTCCATCTCTCTTTTCTCCCCCTATCACTTCTTCCACCCGTATCTTCTCTCTCCCCTCTCTCTTCCCTTTCACCTCTTTCGGTTCTCCCTTCTCTTCAAGCTCTGCTTTCCGCTCAACCTAATCTCTCCCCTTCCCCCTTCCACTTTACTCTTTCTTCCCCCTTTATCTTTCCCCCGCTCTTCCTTTTTCCTATTATTATCTTTCCACCCCTCTTAACACTCTCTTTTGCAACCCACTGTTGCTCCCCTTTTGCCTCACTCCCCTACCTTTCTTCTCTCTATTTTCTCTTGTCTTTTCTCCTCTCTACCCTCTTTAATATTTGCTCCTTTTCTCTCTCCCTCTTTTATCCTCTCCCTATTTGCTCGTTTTTCTCTATTTTGTTCTCTCCTCTCTATCTCTCTATTCAATTTCCACTTTTCTCTACTCCATCTGTTATCCTCTTCCTCGTGTCTACTTTCTCCCTAATCACACAGTTCCACCCTTCTTCTACCTTTCTCACTCTTTCTCTTCTCTCTTTTCTCTTACTGTCTTTTCCTCTCTCTGTCTTCGGTATACATCAATTTTCTATCCCTACAACGCTCCATACGAAACTTTCTTTGCTCGAACACCTCACCACCCTCTACTCATTATTCTCCCTACGTTCTTCTTTCACGCCTCTAATCTCGCTCCTTTTCCCTCTCCCCTTATCACCCTTTATTCTTCACCCTCTTTCTTCACTTTCTTTCTCCCTTCTCACTCTCTTGTAACCTCCACTCTCCTTCCTTTTCTTACTCTACCCATTCTTTTCTATTCTCTTCCTCCTGCTTCTCCACCTCCTTAAAGCTCTCCCATCCATCCTAACCCTGTATCCTCTCTTCTCACTTACTTATCTCACGTTTCTCTTGTCAAATCCCTCTCCTATATCTCTTCCCCCTCTTTTTGTCTCTCCATTCTTTTTCTCTCTCCCTTTTGTTTCTATTATCGTCTTCATTATATATCTATGTATTATTCCTATGACGCTCTATGCGAAATTTCCTTTGTTCTATCATCGCATTACTCTCTACTTTCTCTTCGCACTACTTTCTTCTTTCAGTCCTCTCCAATATCCCTTCTCTCTGATTTGTATTATTGCCTTCACTGTACGTCCATTTTCTATTTCTACGACGCTCAATCGATTCTTCCTTTGTTTGAAACAGTGTCAAGAAGTAACTTTTTCTGTCAACTCTTTCAGAACGCGTAGCGTTGCAAGGAACCCGCAGTTTCGTTTCGAATATAGAGGGACTCTCACTTTCACCCATCCCATCGTGGTTGTCATTTGCAGTGTCATCAATATTGGCATGGATACTATCATCCATAACTCAGAAAACGAGTTATTCACTCGTTCTTTCTTATCTTGACTCAGGACTAGCAATTGCGGAATTCTGATACCACATTAACAGGGAATGTGGTAAATTTCTGGATTGGAAAACAATTATTTTGGGTTGTTGGGCTATTTTAGACTCTTGTAATGCCTATCCATTTCGGATGTTGGTGACCATCATGGCATCGTATTTGCAACTGCTGCTCTGAAAAGATTTGTGGTTGTTGTGTTGAACCACGTACATAGATTTTTCAGCCAGGAAATCCTTTGCTTCTTAGTCCTCGTTTTCCTTCTACTTTTCCTTGAAGAATTAAATTTTAGACTTACTTGGGACGTGTCAGTTCTGAGCTGACAGAAGATGATAAGATGAAACTAACTATGCCTTTTAATTCTCGTCGAATTAAATATAATAATGCTTGACATTGCGTTTAATTCTTTTTTACTTTATAAATCATTTGACGTTATCTCCCTGAAATATTGAGGGTCACATATATGTGCAGTATGGTTAAGGTTTGTTATAACTCGTCTATTTGCACTAGATTATTGATTCGAGTTTTTCTATTTATAAATTATAATCTCTTTACTTTTCTCTATTTCTATGGTCCACTGGATCGTCGGATTTTTGTAAGTTTACATCCTCATTTTTACCTCTTAGGGTTAGCTTTATTACTTTACTGTTCGAACCAATAATAATATAAATAAACTAGTTGTTGCTGTTCTATGTTTCTACATTTATTCTATAAATGACATTTTATATAGAATGTCAAAATATTTTTATTTCATTTTATTTTTCTCTCCTATTTTTACTTTTTGTTGTTAAAACATTTTTTTTTGCATATTTTAGACTTCTAAAGCACCAGAAAAGATGATCGACAAATCGGACCCTCGCTTAATATGCCCAACGGCTCTGAAATTCGCTAAATTGTAAGTTCATTCAAAAATTCCTACCTTAAACATTAATTTTATACATTTATTGTTTGTAGTAACGACTCAAAGGCTGTGAAGAAATTTACATTAAAATCGCCGGATGAATTACGTCAGACTAGATCGGCAAGTCCAGATTCGCCGGGAATTGAAACGGATTCAGACATTTATATGAATAATGAGGAGTGCGAACCAGACAACATTAGTCCAGATAGTCAAACTTTCAGAACATGCTTCGAAGGTATGGACCATGGAGAAAATGCAGATTATTGCTGTACATATTCTCAGGTAAGACACTTATACGTTGTTTCTCATCATAAAAATTTAATATTTTTGCAAAAATCAAATGTCTTTGTGTAGATTGTGCTGGAAATAAGTTGTTCATTTCAAGTAATTAAAAGTAACCAATAGTTTATCTTTAAAGTTATATCAAGGATTTTATCCCACTATTTTAATAGTCCTACAGAAATGAATGATAATTTCTTGTGCACGTGTGTGTCACTCGTTTCTTCTTTGTTTTTAATTAAATATATATTTTTTTAATAATATAATGTTTTTTTTAGTTGCCATTACTTAGTTTTGAAATGCCATTTGAAGATGCATTTCCCCATTTATCGGATAATATTTTAGGAAAGTTGGGATTACACGAAACTAGTCCAAAGTAAGTACTGTTTAAAACACTACCATATCACGTGCCCCGAAACCACACTTTCTCATTGTCTCCCAACGGAGCAAAGCTATTCGTAATCAAAAATAACAGGAAAATAATATCCATGAATTGTTTTTGCGTGATATTCACGGTTGCTGTGTCATTTTATAACGTACGTCGTACAAATTATGTTTCAGAAAAAAAAACTAAAAAAAAAAATTTTGTAATAGAAACATTTTCTAAAATCCAAATAACAATTTTTTTACTAAAACTTTTAGACCAGAAACTTTTTGTTAGAATTTCATCGAGATCGGTTGATTTAAAGGATATAATGCAAATACCTTTTCACTTAGTATGTATGATAGCGCCTTAAGGATGTAAAATTTTACATCTCTTATACCTAACAGATACCACAGACATGATTTTATGTAGTATGTATGATTGACGTTCGAGTAAGTACTTAGCCTCACCGCCTGATGGCGCCACTATCACGAGAGAAATTTACTATCGTCATTAACGGTCACAGGACTCTACAATGTCGAATTATTGGACTGATTCGACACTAAATTGCAGACTAATTCGACACTAAATCGCCCATTGGGCGACCTTTTTTCATGACAACGACCTACCGGCTCATACCTCCGCCACGGCAAATTGGTTGAATTGGGCTACGAATTGCTATCGTATTCTCCAGATTTGGTTCCGTGCGACTATTTTTTTTTGTTTCCAAACTTAAAAAAGTCACTCGCTGGGCAGAAATCTGAATTGATCGAACACTTCATTGCCGGCATGGGGGCTTACTTGGAAGATTTCGAGAAAACGTATTTTTCAGACGAGTTAAAGAAGTTAGAGCAAAGCTGGGTCAAGTGTGTCGAGGTAAAAGGAAACTATGTTGAGAACATACATCAGCACTTTCTAAAATTTTCTTTTTCGTTCTGTAGGCTAATAATAAGTACTTATCGGACCGCTCTCGAATACTATACTCATCATCAATGAGTACAGTCTAAAACAAGAACAAGTATGTTTTCCAATTAGTATAGAGTATTTACTAAGTTTCCATGATATGAGAATAATTAAATTACTGATTGACTAGTTGAAAAAAAATATTGCCATTTAAATTCAACAGTGATAGATATAAAAAAAAATCAAAATATCATGCTAAAAAAATCTGTATAACGAACCTGCTTCCAAGCCATATTCGCTTCACACACAGACTGTTGCTCCCCTTGTTCTGCTCTAAAGTTGGATTTATGCTTCTTTTTTTACCTAAATACTAACTCTAGATCTTGAGTTTCTATCCGTTTTAGTCCTCTCACTTGATTATGATGTTCTAGTAGTTATGGAACCTCAACGTTGTTGTGTAGATGTAATCAAACTTAATTTTGTGGGTTGAAACTAAAAAGAACTTTATTTTGTAGGGTGAAACTTACAAAAGAAGAGACTGAAGAGATTTTTACCGCATTAGCCATACAAGTTAGTTTAGATTCGAAAGATATTAGAGATCGATTGCAAAAACATAAGGACTTCTGTTCTAAGAAGTATAAAAAGTACCAATATTTACTCAAAGACATTTCCTTACGTTTAAGAGAACATAACTGTATCGGAGCTATGGATTCTATTAGACCAGTATTTATAATGTTGGAGGATTTAAGATTGATGACTAAGGTAAATTAAATTTTGGACAATATATTTTATAGCAGGTTAAGTTTTTAAAAACTATAACTAGATTGCGCAATTTGTTTTATTTGATATAAGGTGGTAATAATTCAAAAGGGAATACAACAAAATCAAAGTAAGAACTACAATTTATCATATAGCGCCATGAAGACGCCGTAGAATCTCTTATTTTTCGGGGTAATTTACGAGGTAATTTAGGAGGACTTAAAGTACATTCATTCAGCAAAGTCCCAACTGTAAACAAACGCACGTGTTGATATTCGCCCTCTCATTCGTCAGACGGCTTAAATTATTCCTAGCCACTTTTTTACAGGTCCAAACTTGTCAGTCTGTTTAATTCACATGTACAGTTTGGTTTTACAGGTCATGTGTGTTATGTGTTAATAGTTATTGTTAAGTTATTTACTGGTCGTGGTATTTTTTAGAGTTTAGTTTAAGTGTTTAGTAAGTTTTATAGTGTCTAGTGAACTTTTAGTATCCAAAAACAAAGTATTTGTTAATAAAAAGTAAAAATAGCTTGTGGTAATCACTTTAATAAAGGTAAGAGAAACCAATATTTTAATTTATTGATGTTTCGAAAAGTTTTATTTCCTTTTTAGTCCATTTATTCACGGTTTTTGCTGTAAATAAGAACCGCTTGGATTGACATGAAATTTGGCATATATATAGCTAACGGCAAAGAAAAAAGTGATATTGTGCCGATGTGTGCTTATGACATGGGGGTGAGTTTCACCCCTTCTCGGGTGTGAAAAACATGCGTTCAAAATAAGTCCAGAATTGAATAAACTGACTAATTCTAAGCAACTTTTATTTTATACAGTTTTTGCACAGTCAATACTTATCGAGTTATTTGCGAGTGAATATGATAATTTTTTAATAAAAAACCACGTTTTTGGACGGTTTTCCGCAAATAGCTCAAAAAGTAGTTTTATCGAAAAATATATTCTTAGCAAAAATATAGCTTATAAAAAAGATGTACTTACACCTATATGAAGTCTGTAGACTCAGTAAAAGCAAAGTTGCAGCTAATGAAAAGTAATTCAAATTTCAAATCGAATATTTTAACGAGAAATATCAGAAAAATGACGCACTTTTTGGGGAAAACTGGCTGTCGGGGAAAGTGCTTGTTTTTTTTACGTTGAAATATGACTCAGTGAAAAAACTCTATAGAACAATGGTTGCTTAGAATTAGTCAGTTTATCCAATTCCTGACTTATTTTGAAAGTATGTTTTTTCACCCCCAAGAATGGGTGAAACTCACCCCTAGGACAAAAACACATCGGCGCAATATAACTTTTTTTATTTAACAAGTTAGCTATGTGTATGCCAAATGTCATGTCAATCCAAGCTGTTCTTTGGGGAGGTTTTATCGTGAGTGAAGGGAATATTTCTGGACTTGAAAAAGTATACAGAATGCAGTTTCATAACTTTACCGATATTTTCTATGATGCTGGTTTTATTACAATACATATTTTTCCCTATGCTATTTTGACATTCTCTCAATCAACTGAGTACATTAAGTTATTGAAAATAAATAGAATAACAAAAATGTCCAGCACTGATACAGCCGATAAACTCCTTGATATTGATTTAACCTCATCTCCTCTAAAAGAAGACCAGTAAAGGGACATTTTGACGTTAAAACGAAGGAAATGATTATAAATATATTTAAACGGAAATGCAGGAGAACCCTACAATGTCGAAAAGTGCGATTTCTATTAGAGTAGCAGATAAAACATGCACTGATATTGTTTCTCCATTATTTATTTTAGAGTGCGCATTTTCACTTTATATATTGATACTTTTTATCTATTGTATGCGTGTGTAGTCGTCGTGTACGCAATGTGGTTCATGAATATGAAATTACGGGAATATTGTCGACACCAAAATCAGTTGAGCATCGTAAAAGTATTGTTAACTTGCTGGATGAATTTGACAGAGAAGCAGTAAGAAGAATAATCCATCAATTCTTTTCTCAAAATGAAATACCCAGAATAGACAAAGTTCTGAGGGTTGTTAATGAAGATCCGGTTTTGCCTAACTTCAAAAGAACTACGTTTTTTAAATTATTGAAAGAAATAAATTTTAAGTTACAACATCGTCAGCGAAACAGCATTTTGATGGACAGGGACGAAATTGTCTTTGAAGACGAGAATTTCTGTTAAAAATTAAGTCATACAGAAATAAAAACCGCAAAATTTACTACTTAGACGAGACTTGGCTAAACGCTGGTCACACTAAATCTAAAGTATGGGTCGACAATTCGGGAATGTCTTATAAGCAAGCGTTTTTAGATGGACTTTCTACGGGGTTTAAAAATCCTACAGGTAAATGTTAATGTGCTTTTTCACTTCAAGTAAATTTTAAAATAATAAAATTTTCAGGAAAAGGAAAAATACTAATAATCTGTCATCTGGCAGTGAAGATGGGTTTGTTCCAGAAGGGCTGTGGGTATTTGAATAAAAAAAGTGAGGAATACCATGAAGAGATGGACGGGAAATCTTTCGAAAATTGGTTCAAAAATATACTGCCCCGATTAGAAGACAACTCCATCATCGTATTGGACAACGCGTCTTATCATTCCAGAAAATTGGAAAAAATTCCAACTGCTGCTTCTAGAAAAGCTGACATCCAAGCGTGGCTAAGATAAAAAATATAGGGTTTGGGGACTCCATGTTAAAAGTGCAACTGCTGGATATCGTTAAGGAACATAAGGGACAATAATAATGAATATATCATTGATGAGATGGCAAAAAGCCAAAACAAAGTAGTGTTAAGGCTGCTCCCATACCATTGTGAGCTCAATCCGATTAAGCTCATCTGGGCAGAAGTAAAAAATTATGTAGCAGCCAAAAACACTACTTTTAAATTTGCAGATATGAAAAATATTTTTTATGATGCAATTAATAATATTAACCCAACTACGTGGCAGAAATGTGTGCAACAAGTTCAACAAAAAGTCGAGTCCAAAATGTGGAAGTTGGACAATATAATAGAGAACCATATTGAACCTATAATAATAAATCCAGACGAAGACAGCAGCACATGTAGCTCCTCAAACTCTGAGTAATTTAAATGGTATGTTTTTATGCTTTGATAAACTTATGGTGATGCTACTTTATTGAAAATTTTCACTTTGTTATGTATCTCTCAATTAATGAATATTTTATTTTAGCACATTTTTTAATTCTTACACTGATAGTTTCAAAAGTAAATATTTTTAAAAACGTAGGAGACACCTCAGTACGGCGCTGTTTGGTTTTCATGTGCGTTTGTTTACAGTTGGGAATTTGTAAAATGAATGTAGTTTAGGTAGTCCATAACGGAGATGTAAAAATTCTAAAAGATATGCATTTTATAGCATTCTAATCTGTACTAGTACCTTAACTTTCTGTTTTAAAGAAATCAGAAAAATATACAGGTTAGTAGTAGTATGTATTTACATTTAGTATGAATTACTTTTGTGTGTGTGGGTAATCGTCAAAAAAATGAAAGGATTATTCAAAGGCTTTTCTATACGTGTTTTTTTTTTCGGTGGATGGCTATTTTCCAATATAGTAGATGAATCAGTTTAAGTACTTACAAATATATTGCCTAATTTGTAGGTAACCGAAGTTAACCTAAATTGGTTGCACATTTCGACGTGTTGGTATTATTGTTAATTTATGTATACTTTTAGGACTTATTGCAATCGGTTGGGCAACTAGGTGTGCTGAACTGTGAACACCGCATGACGAAATGTTGGAATTTGGTTACCAATTACATGGCCATAATAAAACAAGATGCAGATACTTCTAGAGACCATTACTCACCAAACAGGTAATATAAATAAAAAATAGATAGATTCCACTTCTTCTTCTTCAGATGCAAATCCACTAATGGATCACATTTTCCATTAATTCTCTATTTCTTGCAATATGTATCAGATATTGTATGTCGTTAATCCCTGTCCATTGCCTTATGTTTCGGAGCCAGGACATTTTCTTGCGTCCCATTCCTCTCTTGCCTTCAATTTTACCCTCGATTATAAGTTGGAGGAACTGGTATTTTTCATTTCGCATGAGTGACCTAGATCGCCGTTTTCCTTTTCTTGATGGTTTCGAAAAGTTGCCGTTCTTGGTTTATTCTTTTAAGGACATCTATATTTGTGATTTTCGCTGTCCATGGTATTTTTAGGAATACGGCGATAAAGCCACATTTCGAAAGCTTCTAATCTGTTTATATCCCTTGTTTTGAGTGTCCAGCCCTCTACGCCATATAGCAGCACTGACCATACGTAGCACTTAGTAAACCTTAGTCTCAGTTGAAGATCAAACTCTGAACAAGTCAGTACTTTCTTGAATTTTACGAAAGCTTGTCGAGCTTGCTCAATGCGACATTTTACTTCCCTGTCCGATGCCCAGTCTTCAAAAAGCCACGATCCCAGGTATTTAAATTTACTCACTCTTTCAATAGACTTAGTATTCAGTGTTATGGTGGAGTTTTCAAGTGCATCTAAGTTTCTGGAGATGATCATAAATTTGGTCTTTTTGGTATTAATCTCTAATCCCATTCGCTTACTGTATTCTCCGATTATAGTGACAAGTTGTTGAAGATCGACTATGTTGTCACAAATTAAGACACCATCATCAGCATATCGTATGTTTTTGATCAATACTCCATTCACCTGGATTCCTCATCTCTGCATCCTCCAAAGACTCTTGCAATATGGCTTCCGAATAAATGTTAAATAAAAGAGGGGAAAGCACACATCCCTGTCGAACGCCTCTTCTTATATTATGTATGGGTTTGGATATAGAATTGTCTATTTTAACTGTGCCGTTTGATGTCAGTACAAGTTTTCAATGCATCTTATGTCTTTTTGGTCTATATCAACTTTCTTGAGAATCTGCATTAACTTGTGGTGTTGGACACGATCAAACGCTTTTTGGTAATCTAAAAAGCATAAGAACACATCCTTCCTCTGATCGTAACAATTTTGGACCAGCACCTGTGTTGCTACTATTGCTTCTCGTGCTTCACTGATTGATCGTGATTGTGATCATTGATTGTGATCGTGATTCACTCATTGTAAGAGTCCACTTACAATTTGCAAAAATATAATTTGAGACTATATAAATAGTTTATAAACTATATCTACGACTGCAGTAGGCTATCAAGTTTTTTATTAAAAGGTTTAATGTTTTTAGTGAGTTGAAGAGTAATTAATTTGTTATCAATATCTCAAGTGGACGATACGTTTAAGTGTATAATATGTAAATAATATATGGTAATATTGTATTTGATAACAGTGCAATGACATTGAAGACAAAAATTTCACCCATTTTTTTTTTGTTTTTTTTTTACAGGTCTCAATTATTAGACGAAATGAGCAACTCAGATACCTCTGGAGTCCATGAAAAATACAAGAGCATAGACAAACGCACCAAGAAATTCCTTTTAGGCAGAGGTATGTTATGGCATTTTTTGTTTTAAATATTTTAGTTTGTTACTCTATAAAAAGTGAACCTTCAGTAAAATTCCGAAGAAGTTCAACTGGCTACTCTAAATAAGATCTGCACGAATCTGTTATTGTGATATTATGAAAAGTTGAAAACATGTTGATAACAGTGTATAAATGGCATTGGAAGTGTTTTGAAGTTTGAATGATTTATAATATTTTAACGTTTTTAACGTTTGTAGCATTATTCCTGGAATTTTTTAATTACCACTCGTACGTTTTATGTATGTGTGTACACATTTCTTGTACACATTAAGCTTTGCAGATGACCAAGTGGTAGCGGATCAAGATGAACGGATCAGAAGAAGATCTGTGCTATATGTTCCGAAAATTAGAAAAGGAATACACAGAAAATGGACTGAAAATAAACCTAGAAAAGACCGACTTTAACAACAGAGCAAGAACCAGTGAGAAACTTGGAAATGGACGATGATAAAATTTGAAAAATTCAAATATTTAGGATTCATACTCTCAAAAAATGGAACCACCGATCAAGAGATAACCAGCAGATTAGCACAGACAAGAACATGTATTAAACAACTGAACGGGGTACTGTGGGATAGACAGATTACCAGAAATACAAAGAAGAGAATTTATAACACCTTTGTACGCAGTATAATGACCTATGGAGCAGTTGGGTAATAAATAAACGAAACAGGTCCAAAATCATAGCAACTGAAATGGAGTTCATGAGAAGCAGTTTATGCAGAGTGACAAAAATATATCGCATCAGAAATAAGGAGATAAAACGAAGAAATGCAGTAGAACAAGATATACTCAGCTACATCGAAGAAAAACGTTTAATTTGGAGCCCAATAAGAAGGAGGAAAAGAGGTAGACCCCGAAGATCATGGAGGGATGAAGTGGACGAGGCCATGGAAAGACGAGACCTTAGAGATGAGAATGGCAGAACAGAAAGGAGTGGAGACGTTGGCTGAAAGAAGGAAGGCGGCGACAGCTGTAAAAATCCTTATATAGATAGATATACGTTTTATGTATTTTAATACAGATATCAAAATCATTTTACTAGTAATGTTAATTAATTATCTCCTCTGTAAATTATTTCTCTTTTGTTTTAGAAGCTGCATGTCCAAACTAGCACACTGCATATCATGGATATCGTTTTTCGCGCTACTTTTTCTTATTGGAGTTGTGTACGTTCACTGCCGATGTAAACTGACCACGAAGGACAAGATCTGTCCGTTGGATAATTTCATAGGAATGGTTACCGAGATAATTGGCCAACCACCGTTTTGAATACATTAGTTTTTTAGTTTCTTCCATAATTTTCTATTTTTGTTTGGTTTTTTTAAAGTTTAAATTATAGTCTTTATCTGAAGTGCCATAAAAGAATAAAAGTTAGTTTTTCTTTACTTCTCGTGTTTTTTTAATCACCTCTGTTGTAATAACTTTAATTGAAAAATGTCAAAATTTATCTACCGCCTTTATCTGACAGTTTTAGACCTCCCAATTTGAGGTTAAACATATTATCTTAAATACATACGAAATTGACATTTATTAATAATTAGTTTTTTTTATTATATTTTTTAAGTTTATGTACATAATATAGTATTAAAAACTTTGTTTCTAAAAATTCATCATTATTTATCTTTTCAACCCCAAAACGGAAAAGAAAGGAAAAATCTGGTAGAAAAAATTTTTCATGTGGAAGAGCATGTAATTAAAAACAATAATAGTCAAAGTTATGATATAATAGCTAAAGTCATAAGGCAGGCTGCAGTTAGCTTGAAGCCTTATGAAATTATTATTATTATTATACATAAGCGAGGGCAGAGGAACTAAGTGTCTATTATGCCCAAAAACAAGAAATTTCATTAATATCCTACTAGTAAATAACAAAATTACAAATAAAAGAAGTGAAATTACAATTTTTTGTTTAAAAGAAAAACAATATTTTAACTATAATATAAAACGGTCAAGTCTGTTTTTGAACGAGTTGGTAGAGGGAGCAGAGACAATGTTATCGTTCAGGTTATTCCAGCACTCAAAAACTCTATTTGGAAGAAAGTTCTGTCTTGATCTTGTAGAAAAATTTTCTTTCTTTAGTTTATACTGATGACCTCTGAGGCGTTCATCTTGATTTATGATAAATAGTTCATCGAGGTTTCCAAAAATGGAATTTTATTATTTTAAATGTTGTAATTAAGTCTCCACGTTGTCGGCGAAGTTCAAAAGAAGTTAGGTTAGCCATACTAAGTCTTTCTATATAAGAAGGTCTTCTCGGTCCCAAAGAAATTCGAGTGGCTTTTCTTTGAACATTTTCCAACAAAGTCTTGTCTCGAACCAGATCAGGATACCACGTTGGTCCAGCGTATTCAAGTATGGTCTTACGCACAGAGTGTAAAGTTTACAGATTGATTGCATTGAAACTCTCGAAAAACGCCTCGAATAAGATACAGTCTGGAGTTTGCACTGTTTACAAATAGAGGTAATATGTCGGACCAAGTTAAAATATCATTTAAGGTAAATTATTTAAATTCCATCCATCCATCTTTTTCTTTTCTCTAATTTATATCTAATCTTCGGAAATCTATAAAAACTACACTCACTATTTTTGCTATTATTAGCACAATTAAATACACAACATGTATTTGAACCCTTTTTGGATCAAATTTATGCGTAAAAACATAGGTCCAATTTTGTCATATTTCGCCGCTACGCACGCTGGCATCGTTCCAAGGTACACCTACCATGGTTACGCTCGGAGCGAATATGATTTATCTGTCTAATTCTTGAAAGCTTTGAAGTTGCCGTTTTTAAACTAAAATGACCCTCAGGAAGGCCACATGCCCAATACCAAAACGCATATAGGGATAGAAGTCCAAGAAAGGAACAGGGCAAATACATTTTGTAACTGAGCAAATGTAGAATACTCTACACTTATCAGTTTATAGACCAAGAGTAGATAGACAATTCTTTAGAAAATTTGTAAAAAATATTTGTTTAATCTTTGTGTCTATCCAGGTAAGATACACAGTCTCCACAGACTACGCTTGAAGAATCGTTGAATCGTTTCCAACAATGTGATACTTTGAATGTTTTTGCTCCAGAAAAAGTACATACGTACTATTTTAAAACTACACATTTTCTTAAATAATTTATTAATCCGAAATACGCCACAGCTACATACAAAGAAATCAAAGGAAGATAAGAAATACAAAAATCGTTACGAATTTACAGCGATTAAAAAAGCTTGCCATGAGTTTTCTCAGATTATTTGTGCGAAGCAAAAACTGAGAAATGGTTGGAGGAATCAGTGCATTGTACGCAGAATTAGAAATAGATTCCATTTTTTTATGTATCAGGCGATACTTCCATTTATTTTTTGCGGTTTAATAAAAAATAATTAAAACTCTGAAGGACCGCCCTCAAATGTCGAAATAAGAGATTATTTACTGTTTTGAATAAAACTTGAGGTTGCTAGTTAAATGATATTAGAATAATAATGAAGAAAACATGCAATATTTTGACTGTAAATACATTAGCGAAAAATAGCAACTATCAATTGTGAATAAATTATGATAATTAACTAGCCTTACTCCTTATTGTTGTCTGCACAAAGAATGTAGACTTACCTTTTGGTATATTGATGTATTCGTAGCCTACGTGTAGCTTTTATCTATCGTCGCGACGCAATCCGAGGCACAAAACAAGAGACGTCCTATGCTTACTGTCCGCTGTCTACATAATGAAGTGTCGTCTTGAGATGGTCAGAAGGAACCCTCTAACCGTAAGGTGGTTTATGGACAAGCGCATCCCATAAATTAACCCTATAGTAGGGCGCTTCTGAATAGCGACAATCCAATTCAATGGTCACAGTGTAACATGATACTTTACACGTTTTGTGTGTATTATCGACACAAAAATAACAAAGAAGTCAAATTCTCCGTACTTAAAACATAATAAATGAGATAGCCAGTTTAAAAAATGCGATTTTACGAAATAACAGGAAGTAATATATTTTAGAGCAAAGTCGTTAGAATATACTATTAAATTAGACCCATGGACGTATAAATAAAGATCTTTATTTATACGTCCATGAATTAGAACCTATTATAGTACAGTAAAAGAAGAATATTAAATGTAAAAATATGAAAATAAATGCTTTATAATTTCCCAAACATTTACAAACACACAATTCCTTCATTTCGAATGGCGCTACAGCCCAAAATAAACGTGGCCGTCGTGGCCTCCTGTAGTACCTTTTAAGGGGGTATGTTCACGCCGCAGTTAAAGTGAGTGGCATTCAAATAAACCAACATTTAACAATTATTTGAGTAGATGGCAGCACGTGCATAATATTTTAATCCATATAATAGATTAAAAATACACGTCTAAAGTTTTTTACAATCTGTAGGTAGAGGTCTTCCCAACATACACTCAATTGCACGCTTACTATTTCAGTAGCACTTTGTGGATTATTCTCTCTTATTTTCTTTACTCAACGCGGTGAATATTTCACTTCACACGCGTAAATTGACGAAGACTAATGTATTTTTATGTTTGCGACACTACTACCTAAGAACAAAAATGCCACTACTGTAGCAAATGTATTTCTACAGTATGTAGCCACATTTTGTGGCAAATTGTGAATATGTTCGCGGATTTTGTAGATTGCCAGAAAATATAATAATCGTCATCATATTTGGCTCGACAATCCTCTGTGGATCCTGGTCTGCTCTAAGATTCGTCGACATTCTGTTCGATTGCTGGCAACGTGTTGCCATCTTCTGATCTCTATTATCCCTAAATCGGTCTCAACTACATCTAACCACCTAATTCGCAGTCGGCCTTTCCTTCTTCTTCCTATAGGTGTTAATTATACTTTTTGCGCTACTCACTTTGATTGTTTATAGCTTCAAATATTTTGCGGAGTATCTTACGTTCGAATATTCCCAAAAGACTTTAATTTTTCTGCGTTAGAGTCCACGTTTCCGCCCCATATTATGAAGACCGGCCTCAGCAGTGTTTAATACATAATAATTTTAGTTTTTTTTTGTATATTTTGTGAATTGTTCTTGGAATTTATAGTATGCTCTGTTTTTAAGGTTTATTCGTCTATTCATTTGTTCGCTTGTTTTTCCGATAGTAGTGAAGCTGCCAACACGTTCAAAGATATGACTTCCAAAGACTGGTTTCTCGTTCTTCATTTGCTGGTTTTGTCTTCGTTGATGAATAGACCGACCTGTTTTGCCGCCGTTTCCAATTCTAAGAAATATTTCTCAGCATCTCGCTTGCTATACCCTATTTATGACAATGCCATCAACGTATGCTAAGATTTTTTCGATCTAGTACCGCCGTCTCCAATTCGTGTGTCTCGTACTGCCTTTTCCAAGGCGGCAAGTCAGAGCATCCCATTGTCTGCGTCCATCCTTTATGTCAAAGGATCGAGAATTTTCTCCCTGTGCCTAATACTGAGTTTTAAATAAGATATTGTCATTCTCGTTAATCGAATGTTTTTCAGTTATACCAAGCTCACGCATTGATTGGTATAGTACTGTTCTCTTGACACATCGTATGCGACCTTGAAGTCGACGAATAGATGATTGGTTTCAACGTTAAATTCTGTTTCCTCGATGATTAAATTCTGTCTTACTGAATGAATCTGTTTAATAATTATTGATTTTTTGGAGTAAATTCGGTAAATCCTGATATTTTCCAACTGTCCATACATTTGCTAGTATTTTGTAAGCAGTTGTTAACAGGGTAACTAGTTGTCACCTTGGAGCTGATTGCCTTTTTGATGTAACGGGCATATCACGTTGAGACCATGGGCATGGTCTCATTTTGTCAGACAAGAAGTAAAAGTTTCGTCGGCACCATTCTTGTAGAGCTCAATTCAAATTTGATCAGTTCGTGGTGATTTATTATTTTTATGTTTTTAATGGCTTGGGTAACCTCTTCAGTGATAGGTGGTCTTTCTGTCTCTCTAATAATAGTGAAGCTTTACTGGCATTAGAAAGCTAAAGTAATGGTAAACACAGTGGTGTAAAAAAAGATCATTGGATGGAACCTGACTAGCCTGAGCGATGACCGGCATATCCTGCAAATTTCTTGAAGTGACAGTCCCTAACAAAGAACTAAAAAACGTATACTGCATAATACAAAATACCCAAGTTCCTTGTTTATTTATGCAGGTAAGATTTATGGAGGACGGAGGAAACAACAGAAGAAGAAATGCATAACGAGGAGGAAACGGTACACGAAGAAGAAGCAGATGAAGTAGACATTGAAATTTCAAAAGAACCAACATTAGAGGAATTGGATGAAGTAATAAAGAGAAGCAAAAATGGAAAAGACCCTGGTAAAGATGGAATTAATATGGAACTAATAAAATACGGGGGAAGGGAACTAAGAGGAAAAATACTGGCACTATTGAAAAATATATGGAAAGAAGAGAAAATGGCAGGGGACTGGGAGGTAGGGCAGATCATAACAGTACATAAAAAGGGAGACCAACAAATCTGTGAAAATTATAGAGGAATAACATTACTAAATACAACATATAAAATATTGACATCAATAATAAAAAAGAGGTTATCAAAGATCACAAAGAAGACAGTAGGACAGTACCAATGAGGATTCACAGAAGGAAGATCTACAATAGATGCAATACACACAATAAAACAAATAATAGAAAAAGCAAACGAGTATAAATTAGAATTGGAAATGTTATTCATATTCATTACTTCAAACAGGCATTTCATTCAATTAAAAGGAACGTATTAATGATAGCACTTAAAAATTAAAACATAAACTCAGAAAATTAATAGAAATGACAATGAAAACTACAAAAATAGGCATAAAGACACAAAGAGGACAGACAGAAGAATTCAGTATAAATAAAGGGATGAAACAAGGAGATGCCTTATCAACAGCGCTATTTAATCTAGCATTAGAATATGTACTGCGAAATATAAATAAAGGAAATCTCAGAACAAGACGTGGTCAAATAATTGCATATGCAGAAGATATTGCTATTATTGCAAAGAACAGAAAAATAATGAAAGAAATGCTTGAAGAAATAAGAGAGAAAGGGTAGGTAATGGGCTAAGATTAAATCAAGAAAAGACAAAAATATTAACATTAGGGAAAAAGCCAATGAAGAAAAAATTAAAATAAAAAGTTCTGAGTTTGAAGAAGTAGAATACTTCAAATACCTAGGAGTTACAATAAGTAAATCCGGAGAAAGGAAATCCGAAATAAAAGAAAAAATATTAGCAGCGAATAAAGCTTATTTTGCAAACAAAAGATTACTTAAAAGCAAAACACTGACTAAAAAAAGGAAGATGAGCATTTATAACACCATAATTAGACCAATATTATTATATGCAGGGGAAACAATGACGATGGTTAAAAAAGATGAAGAAGACTTAAGAATAGCAGAGAGAAAGATTATGAGAACCATACTAGGACCAATCAGAACAGAGCAAAATAAATGTAGAAGCAGAACAAATGCAGAAATTAAGGAAGACATCGCAACTAAAATAAAGCAATGCAGAGTTAGATGGTTAGGTCATCTTTTGGCGAGCAGGCGATGAGGCAGTGACATACGCAATGATAGAATGGAATCCAGAAGGAAGAAAGAGAAGGGGAAGACCGAGATCAAAGTGGCTGCAAGAAGTTGAAGAAGACTTCCAAAGGGCAGGAGTCAGTGAATGGAGAGGAAGAACTAGAGACAGGAAAAAATGGAGAGATATTGTCAAGAAGATAAGATAAACAAAAAAAAGACTGATCCACTTAAGAAATAGGATCTAGAAAGCATTTGCGGTTTAAACCCCACACTGGGGTGTATAGCCTTTATATATAATATAAGATTTATGGTAAAATGGATTCAGGTTGTCACAGAACTTTTCGTCTGAAGAACTTACGGCTTGGTATGGAATCGCGACAACACTTTGATATGTTGATAGTTGCCAGAATTAGCTAGAACACGGCAGGCTAAGAAGAACATACGAATGAGTTAGATTTCTCTTATTAAGGCACGGTTTCATTGTAAATATGATTCTGTTTGGATAAATTAAAACAGGGTAACAATATTTTCATTGTATTTCAAAATAAAAAAAACAACATTACAAATAAATTTCCAGAACATTTTGTATTATTTATCAAGTATAAAATGTATTTAAATACTCCTTTGATTTACAAAGATCGAAATTATAATACTCTAAAATAACGCATTTAAAATACAGTACAACAAAAATGTCTTCTTTTATTCGCTGACGATTCATCACTCTATAAGTTCTAGATGCTATATTAGGTAAGTTGGCTTATCCGCGAGAACATTATTCGGACGTCGTAGAACTACTGTTCTAAGACGTTCTGGTCATGCGCAGTAAAGAAATGTGAAAGAAACACATGTTTTACAAGACATGATCAACTTACTAGTTCACTGTTCCAGTGATAAACAAACGTACCTATTAAAACCAGTACACATTATCGCACTGTCTAATTATTTCAAAACATTGATTATAGATTAAGTTTCAACTTGAGGTGGCGCTAGACATTGATACAATTTGGTAACTGCTGTTTGTACAATTTGCTCGAATGTTTCGTCATTTGGGCATTTCACTTCCTAAAAATTAAAAAAAAAATTAGATGCTTTAAATTTATTTTGAGACAACTTATTATAAGAATTATTATTAGATTTTTATATAATAGAAAGACAACATAAAACACAGGTTAGTATTATATATTGCAAGAATATTCAATAGTAACTTGTGTTTTGTATTTTATATTCAATTGGAAAATCAGAATAAACGTAGATTTCGTGATGTCGTTATTATCTCTTGACTACGTAATGTTGGTAAGACCCTGTAACTGCTCCCACAGTACAATAATGCATTTCCTCCTCCGTTATTACAATAAGAACAGTATAAATGTTACAGAGTTTTCCAGAAAATGATAAAAGTGGAATCTTCTTCTTCTTTGGCTTTTCCCATTCGCCGTTTTCGTCCTCCACAGCACTCTATTCTCCCAGTCCCCTTCGCTGAGGTCTCTATTTATCATAGCATTGCCGACGTATGTTTTCCATCTTGTAGTAGGTCTTCTTCCCGGCGGGTCCCAGTTTAATATTCTTTTCGGCCACCTATGCTCTGGCATTCTTTGTACATGACTGTACCACTGCAGGGCTCTGTTTTTCAACTTTTTTGTAATTGAGCATTCTACTTCCATTCTGTTCCATATTTCGTCCGTTCTTATTCTATCCGCTCTTGTGATTTGTAGACATCTTCTCATAAAGTCCAGTTTAACTGTTCTTATTTTTTTATTGTTCTGAAGCTATTTTCTTGTGGCATTGTAAATTAATTACTATTTATAACTGGGAATAAGCCACAATTAAAGATAAAAATACGTTTATTGACGTTTCAATTTCCACTTCGGAAATCGTTCTCAAAATACAATGTTTGTATTCTAACAAATACCTCCGAAGTGCAAATTGCAACGTCAACAAACGTATTTTAACCTTTAATTGTGGCTGATTCCCATTCAAATAGTAACATATAAAAATACGTCCATTGACGTCTCATTGTTTGTATTTTGAGAACGATTTCCGCATTGGGGGTTGAGACGTCAATGGACGTATTTTTATCTTTAATTGTGGCTTATTCCCAGTTATAAATGGTAATTGATTTACAATGCCACAAGAGGATGGCTTCAGAACAATATAAATGTCAAAATTTAACGTTTTATGTCAAATGTCAAACTTAAATTAAATGTCACATATCTCTTTTCAAGTAGGTGCAAGCCAATAAACTAAAGAAGACGAAGAATCTCTCGTTTTGTCAGATATTAAATGTGAATAAAATGTCATATAAATATTAATTTTTTACGTCAAATGTCAGATGTCAAATAAATAATATATAAATGTCATATAATTGTCACATAAATGTCACATTTACGCACTTATGACAAATGTCCCATAAACGGAAATGTCAAATCTCGATTAAATTTCACATAAATTCCATTTTTATGTCAAATGTCACAGAAATGAGGTATAAATGAAACATAAATGTCACAAAAATTTAACAAAAATGTCACTAAAATCTCACATAAATGTCACATAAATACCAAGTGTCAAATGACAACGTTTAACTAGTAATTAAAAGTCACATAAATGTCACTTGTTATGTGAAATTCAATTATGTGACATGGGTGTCACATAAATATCACTTGAATGTGATATTTGTGTGACATTTATGTCAGATGTTAATTGAATGTAACATGCATGTCACTTTATGTTAAAGTATTGTTCTGAAGCTGTTTTCTTGTATCATTTTAAAGTAGTTACTATTTGAATGGGAATCAGCCACAATTAAAGGTTAAAATACGTTTGTTGACGTTGCAATTTGCACTTCGGAGGTATTTCTTAGAATACAAACATTGTATTTTGAGAACGATTTCCGAAGTGGAAATTGAAACGTCAATAAACGTATTTTTATCTTTAATTGTGGCTTATTCCCAGTTATAAATGGTAATTGATTTACAATGCCACAAGAGGATGGCTTCAGAACAATATAAATGTCAAAATTTAACGTTTTATGTCAAATGTCAAACTTAAATTAAATGTCACATATCTCTTTTCAAGTAGGTGCAAGCCAATAAACTAAAGAAGACGAAGAATCTCTCGTTTTGTCAGATATTAAATGTGAATAAAATGTCATATAAATATTAATTTTTTACGTCAAATGTCAGATGTCAAATAAATAATATATAAATGTCATATAATTGTCACATAAATGTCACATTTACGCACTTATGACAAATGTCCCATAAACGGAAATGTCAAATCTCGATTTAAATTTCACATAAATTCCATTTTTATGTCAAATGTCACAGAAATGAGGTATAAATGAAACATAAATGTCACAAAAATTTAACAAAAAATGTCACTAAAATCTCACATAAATGTCACATAAATACCAAGTGTCAAATGACAACGTTTAACTAGTAATTAAAAGTCACATAAATGTCACTTGTTATGTGAAATTCAATTATGTGACATGGGTGTCACATAAATATCACTTGAATGTGATATTTGTGTGACATTTATGTCAGATGTTAATTGAATGTAACATGCATGTCACTTTATGTTAAAAGTATTGTTCTGAAGCTGTTTTCTTGTATCATTTTAAAGTAGTTACTATTTGAATGGGAATCAGCCACAATTAAAGGTTAAAATACGTTTGTTGACGTTGCAATTTGCACTTCGGAGGTATTTCTTAGAATACAAACATTGTATTTTGAGAACGATTTCCGAAGTGGAAATTGAAACGTCAATAAACGTATTTTTATCTTTAATTGTGGCTTATTCCCAGTTATAAATAGTAATTAATGTTCTTATTTTATTTCGTATTGTTGTTGTGATTGGCCATACTTTCGCTCCATATAGGGTAATATTCATCACTATGCTTTGAAAAATCCTCTTTTTGTTTTCTTTGGTTAGAATGGAATTAAAACAATAAATTGATGATGATGGATGGTAGGCATATCGGTCTGAACAAAAAGGCATTGAAATGAACAAGGAAATACACTCTGGGCCAAAATTAACCGGCCACCTTAAAAATGGGTAATTTGTGATGTCTTATATCTCTTAAACCTGTTGTCCGATTTAAGTGATTTTTTTTAATATGTCTTATTCCTTGAGAATATCGTTATAATAATATGGTTGCTAAACAGGTAAATTTTCATTATATACCGGGTGTATTTATACGAATTAAACTGTGTTTTTTTCTTAAAGTTTGCATCACCCTGTGGAATATTCTAGCATTTATAAAATATTGAAAGTAAAACCTAACTATAGCCTCATGTTTTCTCAACAATTTGGTTTTTGATTCATTCGCTTCTGTCGGATAATACAAAAGTTAGGTAGTTTAACAACTAGCCATGTTTTTCATCAATACAGACGATTTAACTCACCAGCAAAATTAACCCCACCACCTTTATTATTGTTTTGTTTACATTACCTGTGACAGTTTGTTTCGTAAATTTGTGTCATCGAAGGAATTTTGACATATAGTCGTTCTACGACATTGTTGCAAATCTGTTTCCGTGTTAATAATAATTCTTGAACAATTTGTAGTTAAAATTAAATTTGTAATTAAAATTGTAATTTTATATCATTGTGAGCGAATATTGTTTAAGTTGAAATTTTAGTGCTTATTTATTGTTTGTGATTATAAAAATGCCACTCGTTCCAACTGACGCTGCTAGGGCAGTGGCTTTGATTGATGCTGGTTACAGTCAACGTCATATCGCTGGTATACTCGATGTACCCAGAACTACGGTACAAGATGCTCTCAGACGATTTC
This sequence comes from Diabrotica balteata, assembly GCA_918026665.1. Lineage (NCBI taxonomy): Eukaryota > Metazoa > Arthropoda > Insecta > Coleoptera > Chrysomelidae > Diabrotica > Diabrotica balteata. The sequence goes on from OU898281.1 coordinate 139,244,413, forward strand.
GGGAGATACGATCGTACAACCGCAGGTCAGTTCAAGACCGAAGACCGCTTCATTGTCACTAAAGTATTGAAAAATCGTTTTTGCACCGCTGCTGAAGCTCGTAGGTCTCTTCTTGGGGTGAGAAACGTTAGTTTCAAAACCCTCAAAAGACGAGTAAGAGCAAAAGTACCAGCCCCTGTATCCTTTGAAGAGCTGAAGACAGCTGCGGTAGAGGAGTGGCACAATATCCCCCAATCTGATATGCAGGATATCATGAATGGATTGCCAAATCGGCTCTAAGAAGTCCTAAGGGCTAGAGGCGGCAATACCCATTATTGATACCCAATTTTTTTCCATTAGACTTTGATTTCCAAAATGTTTGAATTTTCTTCGAAGATTTTATTCATTGCATTTTTACTGTAACAAATGACTTTTTTTCAAAAAGATTATTTTTTCTCTTCCGCGGAGCTAAAATATGATAAAAAACATGTCTAATTGTTAAAGCATCCTAACTTTTGTATTATCCAACATAAGCGAAATGTTGCGAAAGCATGAGGCTATAGTTACGATTTAATTTCAGTATTCTACAAATGCTAGAATATTCCACAGGGTAAAGCAAACTTTAAGAAAAAAAACACAGTTTGATTCGTACACCCAGTATACAATGAAAATTTACCTGTTTAGCAACAATATTATTATAAAGATATTGTCAAGAAATAAGGCTATAACATATTAAAAAAATCACTTAAATCGGACAACAGGTTTAGGAGATATAAGAAATAAAACATTACCCATTTTTAAGGTGGCCGGTTAATTTTGGCCCAGAGTGTAGTTAATTTAATAATTTAGTCGGCTGTATACCAGAAATCACAAAAATTTTTATTAAAAAATCCTTTATAAAAGGTATATTTATGTAAAAGAACCCTTACAGGCTATATCGCAGACCGTTTTCAGAATAAATATTCCATCTTCCGTGCTGCTACTAGGTATACACATTTTAAAAATGTAAAATGTTAAAGAAAAACCTTTTAAATGTTATATAATTGGTAGTATATTATATGGTTGTTGATTATTATGTTAAAATTTTAAGTAGATACACTTTATGGCAACGTAAGCAACCAACGAGGGTTACTGCTCCGGAGACGTAGTCTCTAAACGGACTTGTTACCTAACGTAAATAATATGGATTATTTCCAACATTAAATTCTTATGGCTTATTGATATTTCTAAATTATATATTTAAAAAACATAATTTTACACAAAGAAGACTTTATATAATAATGGAATATAATAAATAGAATAATAAATCCGTACCAAATTAGTTAAGTTGATATCTGCACGTTTATCGTTCACAGTTACATACAACTTTTCTCCTTTAAATATTTTCGGTACGGAGTCTTCGCCAAACATATCCTGTAACATCTCAATTAGACATTCCTAAAAAGACAAAAAAACAAATCAATTATACTAATATGTAGTATACAGTACATATCTAATGTGCCGCCCGGTATAATGGAACAGTTTTGACATTTGATTCAAATATTTTAATTTTTTTTCAATTCCCCTTAAGGTGGTATGTCACAATGTTAAAATTTATATACTTTTTAGGTACAGTTATCGTCACTATTTCAAAATAAATCTTCAACTTATGATTATGTACGTGAGCTGTAAACTTTATATTTTAATGATATATAGATACAATTTCCAAAGAAAACAATCAATTTTTCATAACTGTACTTAATTGAATCTATGGCATATCTTAGTTGGTAACCTGCCTAAAATTTGGTATTGTGGAATTATTTTTTAACTTAGTTACAAAATAACTACGTTAAATGATAAACTATCCAAAAAGCTTTATTTTAAGCAAGTGTTCGATATCCATACTGCCGTAATTTTTAAATTAACTGTACCTAAAGATAAAATTACAATTAAAATCTGCAAACTAGGGATTTTATTGATATCACAGTAAAATGTTGTCATTTTGGTAGTGAAAAATTAGTTCGGCTGTCACTTAATACATGGGAAAATAAGTTTAAGTGTCATTTAATAGAAGACAGCAGTGATTTATTACATGGCGATAGATCACGGTTCGTAGACTTACTACGGTTGCCTCTTCCGACTGGGGTGGGGATGCTTGAGTTACGTCACAGGAGTACACAAGAATACAAAACCCATTTATTCGCGATTGAAACTGAATGTAGAGGGCAGGTCGATTGCAGTGTCATGGCCGATATAAATGGTATAAACAAAAACAAACATAACATTCGAATATTTACCATTGCTTTTCCATGTTTAGTTTGGTTTAAGACGAGTTATTTGTATCATTTAATAATGGAAATTAACCTTAATGGTTGAAGGGGAAGCAGTTTTCAAGTGATGAATTCCTAAATTTTAACTTTAATGTTTCGAACTGGCTTGTGTATTGATGACGATGAATCCTATTTTGTGTATACCTGGGAACCCAGAATATAATATTCTGTGTAATGTTTGCCTTAACGTATATATGCATTATGATACCTTATGTTTTTAATATGTTAATTTTTATTTTATACTATCTTTTGACATATGTAAGTACTTTATTGTATATTAACATAAATAAATAACTTTAACTTGGCTTTATTGTAAAATAGTTCATTTGATTACATGAAATATGAAATCAACCTACTTTATTTATAAAACATTTTTGTTTTGATACATCCATCCAATCACAGGGCTGAATGTTAAGATTCAAATTACGTCACAGGAGTACAATCCGGCTTAACGTTCATTGGTTAGGCGGAAGAGGCAACCGTAGTAAGTCTAGGAACCGTGGCGATAGATGATCGAATTTAAGAATAGAAGAATCTGCAAACTAGGGATTTTATTGATATCACAGTAAAGTGTTGTCATTCTGGTAGTGAAAAATTAGTTCGGCTTTCACTTAATACATGGGAAAATAAGTTTAAGTGTCATTTAATAGAAGGCAGCAGTGATTTATTACATAGCGATAGATGATCGAATTTAAGAATAGAAAAGATAGATTCGAATTTAAGAAAAATCTGCAAAACATTGAAAACGAGTTTTGTGGTTATGAAGTAAGCATAGAAATACGAATCCTGTGGTTTTGTTTAGACAGAAACACAATAAAACGACAGATTGCGTAACCACACAATAGGTGGAGTAGAGTAAACGCAGTCCTATGCGTGTTTCTTAATAAAATAAAATAAATTAGAATTATTTAAAATAAATTAAAATAAAATGAATCAATTTGAAATAAATTAAATTAAAAACCATTGCTCCGTGCCTATACGATAAGAAAGCTATACTTCTTCTCATCGGTAACTCTCAGAGTGTCACATCCCGTTTTTTGATTACAAGCATAAACTTTTCTTAACAAAATAATTATATAATGATTTAAAAAACGTTAAGTTTCGTTTATTACAGTTTTAGCCAGTCAAAATTTAATTTTAACTGTTAGTCTACTATATTCTTGATTATTCGATTTTATTAATTAATTTCCACAATATTCTACAAGAATTCTATGCCCATACATACCTTAAAATGCATTCTGTCAACTTTAATGGATGTGTTCATCGATTTTAAAGGTACATCCAACAGATCAGCTTGTAGAATTGCAGCAACTAGAGAATCGGCATACATATCATTGACGGGGTTAGCCATCCACTGAAACAAAATAGTTGTATCATTAACTGGTACAGAGTGAAAAATAGTGTTTGTTGAACAATCCCATCAAGGATTCAAAATTAAAAATAATGTTTTGATAAAGAATATACGAGCGCCCTAATATACGAGTGTTTTGAGATACGAGCCGCGGACAGGGTTGCCAGGTGAAAATTTTTGTCCTCCCTAAATTGAACATTAAAATATCCCTATAAATAAATGTATATATAGGTTGCCTAATTCTAAATAAAATGATGGGATGTATTGATGGTTGCCTAATATAAAAACATGGATATAAAAAAGCTTGAGCTTACCGAAAGTACAAGCTGGTTATAGCCGCAAATGTTAAACATGGAACAAAAATATAAAAATATAAAGCTTTAGAAAAGTACATTTTGTTTATATTATGGTGTGCATTCTGCAATTTTGGTTTATATAAAACAACAATGAGTAAATATTTGTTTCTTTGGAGATTAATTGCAGTTAATTATAAATTTTTTTAGCAATTACCCTTTGGTAGATTAGGGGATAGATTTGGCAATCATCAAATCAGCAGTTGCCAGATTACAACAGATGTTTCCAATTAATCTCGAAAGAGACAAATATCTACCCGTTATTGTAAAATAGTATAAGCAAAATATACTTTTTAATAGCTTGATCTCTTTATATTTGAAGCATACAATATATGCATTATAAAAACATGAAAACACTGCCAAGCCGAAATATTTTTGACATTTGCGGCTATATTCAGCTTGTATAGTGTAAGTAAGAAATATTGTAGAAACTCTTTAAGAGCGGAACCCTTTGATCTAATATCTGATTACACTGACCCGACTGGTTCGCACAGACTTGAATTGGTCGGTGCGAAATATTTTAGTTTAGTTTAGTTGGGAAGCAGACTAGACTAGAGTGTAGGTGTGTTTGATGGAATTTAATTATTTTGAATAGTGATGTGGCGTCCCTGGGAGAATGTGGTTGTAAACATTGCTTTTAAAAATAATGATCATGTACAAAGTAACAGTGCCGGTGTGAATATAAATCCTGACAAAAAGGTACCTGTAAACAAGATTCGAATACATTTAAATGCTGAAACACAGCAAGTATGTTTGAATGTGTACAAAAATCTACATAAGAAATTCGGCTTCGATGAAAAACTGTTGGCACAAGCAACTTCCGATTTAACAGAAATTCCACTTTCAAGTATATACAAAATAGTTAAAAATGAACCCTATCATCGCAAAAAGCGATGTGACTACAAATGTTCAAGACCTATAGATGCTTCACTTATAAAACTATTGAAGACCACAATATACGATTGCTACAAAAGCAATGAAATACCTACAATAGAAATAATACGAAAGAAATTGAAAACAACCGGTTGGAATATGAAATGGTGTGATAAAACTCTTCAAAATTGGATAAAGAAAATGGGATTTAAATTTAAAACAATAAATAAACGTCAAGCAGTTATGGAAAGTCAAAGAATAGTCAACAGACGTAATATATATCTAGAACAAATTACAAAATATAGGCAAGAAAGTAGGCGAATTTACTATTTAGATGAAACTTGGTATGATACCCACGATACAGTTAAGAAAGGATGGACAGATGGTTCAAACATGTGCATATCAGAAATGCCTGCAAATAAAGGGTCGCGGCTAATTATTGTACATTGCGGAGGAAGTGAAGGTTGGGTTCCGAATGCTTTAAAATTATGTGGGAAGAAAATAGAAGATTGTAACGTTGACTACCACAAGAATATGGAAGCTGATATTTTTGAAGATTGGTTTGAAAACTCACTGATCCCAAACTTGGAGCCAAACAGTGTAATAGTGCTTGACAACGCTTCGTATCATTCCCGACAGCTCACTAAGATACCAAATTCATCTTCAAACAAAGCTGAACTGCAAAATTTTTTAATGGAAAATGATTTGTATTTCGAAGATTTTTATACAAAAAAACAACTCATTGAAGTTCTACACATAAAGAAATTTGAAAAATTATACGCCCTAGAGAATATTGCCGAAAAGCATGGACACACTATATTGAGACTTCCCCCCTATTTTTGTGTTTTCAATCCTATAGAGTTAATTTGGGGACAATTAAAACCAAGTATAAGGCGTGCAAATACATTTCCTAAATTTGACAAGAAGGTAATTGAGATAATTAAAAAAGAAGTATCTAATATTACCAAAGAAGACTGGCAGAAAAGAATCGCCAAAGTAATCAAAGTTGAAGAATATTATAAGAAGATTGGCCACTTCCACATTAATGGTGGAAATAAATTTATTATTGATTTGAATGATGATAGTGACGTAGAAAATTCGAAAGAAGGAGAAAATGAATTAAGTGTATAAGTAATCTATGTGACTCAGACAAATTGTTGCCTCCATATTTCTATCGCCCATCGAAAAAAGTGACGTTATAAATTCGAGTAGCCGCTGTCCAGGGACGTATCGAGATATTGGTTGTTTTACTGATACAAATTTATTGATGTAAGTATTAAATCATAAAATTATAATGTGTAATATGTATAGTCAAAGAGCAGGGAAATCTGATTTTGAAAATAAAACAAAAGGTTATATTTCATTGTTTTTTAAATGGTTAAAAGTGTAATGTCAAAAAATTATATATCTGTCACCTTGTCGGAAAAACAACAAACAAAAAAAACATGATTGCTAGCGGCAGCTTTAATAATGAAAAGAATCTCGTTTTAAACTGACTTGAACTTGAACTGTTTACTTACGTTAATTTTAGATTTAACTTGTGTGTTAAAGTCTTAACATATTATCCTTAATAATTCTTTATTCTTTTCATTACAATCAATAAAGAAGAATACTTCTCGTTATCTTGTTAGCTCCAAACCTCCTCATCGGCAATATAAAAACCAGTATTTAACGACCACAAAACGTTTAATTCCATTTTTCAGTTGAGCTACCTGTTCAAAAGATTGTTTTGCTAACCCAGATAAGTATCATATTTCTTCGATAATTTATTATAAAAACAACACGTTTAATGTGTCCACAAAGGGAGACCAGTAAGGTGTATTTAGTTTCGGAACTTGTAAATAGGCAATAAATCTTCAGTTTATTGCTTTTTATGTATTTTTTGCTTGCAAATATATCGAAAAAACTAGCTTAAACGCCACTATATAGCACGAAGAAAAGTTCGTTTTCGACGTTAAAAATCGTTGGTACGTTGCAGAAAGGTCGTTATGACGGTTAAAATCGTCACAAGCTGGGATATTTTCTCCTATAAATAGTGGACTAGAGTAACATTTCGACAGAACAGTTTCGATTCAAGTAACGAACAAATATCACGACCCTATAACCATACCCATCGCATTTCGTAATCGCCAGTCAAATTCACGCGAAATAATTAAGCGTCTCTTCGTGAAACAGCAGAACAAAAAGTAAACTTAAGATAAATACGTAGTATTTTTGTAACAAGTGCAATAAGAAAATGAAGTGATTTTAATTTACACGACCATTTTCATTACCAGTTCAACTTATAACTTGCTTTCGACGAAGAATTGTTTAATCCAAGTCCACAAACTTGACCAGTTCCAACGTCGTCTGGCTCTCTATTTATGTTGTAGAGAAGGGACAATTCACAACATTCTGTTTTTATAAAGTTCTTTTAGTAACAATAAAGATAAAAATAGCAACAGTAATTACAAAAGCTATTCTACATCACTCAATGCAAGCATGCTGTAAGAGGGATGGTCACTGTAATGTCTCAGCCGCTGCGCTATATATTAAAGCAGAACTATCAAAATATCCAAATCGTTCATTTGAAGTATTCTATTATATATATTACCGCTACTATACTTTCGATAAACTCAACCCAGTGTTCCCAAACCTACCGATAAATCGGTAGATGTACCGAATTCGCCGTTTTTCTACCGATGTACCGAAAAAGGCTTAAATTGTACCGAATTTTATATTCAGATAGAAATTTTTACTTATTCTTAAATTTGAGAAGAAATATTATGTAAGAGACAAAACAATTTTTCTTGCGATACCTGTAATTTGCATTGAGCATTTTTGTGTATTCACGAAAACATGTGAAAACATTCAAATATTTATTCTTAAATGATACCTAAGCGGTACTTTACAAAGTACATGATGTCATAAAAGCTAATAATACAATAATAAATGAATCAAAATCCATTGTGATCCCGACCGCTTGGTTCTGGGAATTTGTCAAGTTGGGAGACTTAAAACTGGAACAAAGCTTCCGAGTGTACCTCACGTAAAAACTCGGTAGTCTGTTTGTTTTATACTATTTCCTTGTAAAAGGATTTTATACTCCAGGTTTCGGTTCTTAGATAAGTATTCGATTCCTAGTCACATACTCATTTAAAGATTTAAATGTCAGTCAGTTATAATCATCTTTATAGGAATTAATTAGTTAAGAGTTTAGATTTTAATCAGTTTGAGTTTATATTTATATATTTTTTTCTTAATAAGTGTTGACTGTTTTAGAGAATAAGTTCTGATTTGTTAAGATCATAATATTTCTGTTACTTATTACAATAGGTTTTTATTTGTTTTACTGTTATATTTCAATGTTTCCTTTAGTTTGAGATTATATTGTATGATTTGAGAATTATATTACATGGTTTAAAATGAACATGACAAATAAAGTTTTAAAGTCCTCTTTTTTTCTCTCGTCTACTTATACTCAGTATAATCCAGACCAATCCATTATAATATAAACATGTAGTATATGTACCCAATTTAAATGTGACAACAGAGAGAAGCCTGTACATTGTATTTCCCGCTTCGTTACTGTTAAATGTTACTGCCAGCCAAGTGCCAACGTGCCAGTAGTGCCAACATTCTCGTTTTAAGTTCAGTATCTCGGTTCTCATTTTCATTTTATGTTTATTAGATTTAAATGAATAAACAAATTTTATGTTTTCTTAATTAAACGAATTGCAAAACATTATGAAATTTAAACAAAATATTATATTTTAAAAGATCTACCGATTTTACTCCACAATGTACCGATTTTTTAAAAGAATTCTACCGATTTTACTTTTTTACGTTTGGGAACACTGACTCAACCTAAAAAAATAATTGTTGTTTTATAGCTTTATTTCAAAAACATTACATTTTTTAACGGTACAATAGCGATGATTTAAATACATTTAACAAAAATAGAATAACGTACTTATTTATGGCTTTGAATATTCCAATTAATATATTATTAAGTATTATTCACTTAATAAAATTAATACAAAATACAACTTGAAGAGAAATTAGACGGTGAAACATAGAATTTTTTGATATATTTCCACGAATCCTGGGATTCACCCGATTCCTACTGTAAATCCCCTAATTATTTTATAAAACCTAAGATTTTTGTAAATCCCCTAATTCCTGCTCCAGAATTTGCTTCTCCTTTATGATAATATATAGGAATCTATTTTTAGCAGAAATCTATTGGGTAGCATAAAATAAAAATTCCAAGAACGAGGAGATTTAGCGACATCTGATAATAGAATCCTTAAGTAGTTTACTAGTAGTTTAATTATTTGTAATGAGAGATCGCTTCTTTAATACCGGTCATACGAAGTGGTTTTATACCTGAATTAAAGAAAATGTTATTATAATAGGCCTATGTAGGTAAATATTTGAGCTGGTCAAAAATCCCTAGATTTTACAATAAATATCAAAAAAATCCCTTTGTCCCTTCTATACTGAAATATCCCTAGATTCGGGATAAATCTCTAGACCTGGCTGCCTTGGCCGCGGAGCGAGCGATATTTTGCTTTGAGATGAGAGCAAGATTTAAGATGCGAGGAATCGGTTTTTATTCAAATTCATACCTCTTATTTGACTACTTCTAATTTGCTTTGTAAATAAAAGGTAGTTTTACTGGTAATAGATCTTTACGGCCTCGCCATAAAGATCATTTTACGGGTCTGTACGTGACTATTACTTGGACCGACAAATTAAATGGTCATTGGAAGTTAAATCCGACAAAAATTCGGATTCTCATACTAACTATATTGCACTCTCGATGTCGGTGTAATTTACATTGTGTAAATTTTTACTATAGACCTTAGTCTGTCTGCTTTGCTTGTTTCCCTCATTTTCGAAGTATTGATGATAAGTTGGGTTCGCATTTTGTGCTTTCTGTACATATTATCTTTCTATACAAAATTACATTTATTTTTTCAACTATTTGTTCGACGAAGAAGATGATGTCTATTGAACTAAAACGTGGAAACATTGAAAAACATGAGCAAGGTGTACGAGTACTTGACTTGGCGAGGATATAGAGGCGGATCACATCAATGATATGTACTGTACTTAAACGGAAGGAGGTGATAAATGGTATAATGCCAGTTAAGGGCGTTACAATAATTTCTAAGCTCTGGACTTCTCTCCATGAAAAGATGGAGAAACTACTAATGGTGTGGGTGACAGAGAAACAGCTTCAAGTATAAAAATTAACATAAAGCATAATATGTGAGAAGGCATGCGCGATTTACGAAGATTTCCTGAAGCAGATCCCACGCACTTCCACACCTGATTAATCAGAAGTCTCGTTTAAAGCCAGTTGGGGCTGGTTTGACAACTTTAGAAAAAGGACCGGCATTCACTCCGTCGTTAGGCATGGTGAGGCAGCGAGTTTGGATGTGAAAGCAGCAGAGGTTTACATCAAAACGTTTTCCAAACTGATGGAAAGCCAAAGGATACATCCCCTAGTAAGTCTTCAACTGTGACGAGAGGGCTTTTCTGGAAAAAGATGCCGAATATGACTTACATAACGGCCGAGGAGAAGACGATGCCAGGTCACAAACCTATGAAAGATATATTAACTCTACTACTTTGTGCATGCACTTTACACAATTTTTTGTAAAGTGCATAAACCTGGTGTTTGTTCCTTCTGTTGAAAAATATCTACAGCAAAACAACCTTTTTTATCCTGCTTATGTTTTTACAGTATATGAATGTATTTTTTGTTACTTATAAATAAATGTTTCTTCTTTTAAATACAGTACTACAGTAGGTACTACAATAAACGAAATTAGTACAAATTCTAGAATAAAAATTATTTTGTATCCTACACTAATTGCGCTTAGTTATCATGGAGTTGGAGAAGATGGAATAAACAATTCATCTGGCCCCTACAAATACTACCGAAAACTATCCAAAAAATTGTTTGTTTTAAAAAACGTTTTTACATAAAACACATATTTAAACTTTTACAGACAAACATTTAAGCAAAATTATGTTATAAAATCATCACAGAAAATGTAGTCATATTATAAAAATTCTAGGTTATACATATACTTAATCAGAAACAAAACAATTTGTTGTAAATTATAATTATGAACTTATAACGACAGAACATTAGACGTTAGTCTTAAAATGGCAACTATAAAGTATTTTTGCTGTTCGAATAAATACTTGGACAAAATTAGGTGGCAATTGATTATAGACTATTTAAATGAGAAGGAATATGTACATATTGTACATATATATTAATGTTTCAAAATATACATTCACATAATGTGGAAAACTATAAATTTACATACCTCTAACGTAACAATTTTTTGTTCTATCGTAATATCTATCGCATTGAAGGCTTTCAGTTTCTTGTCTCCATCTATTGGTTCCAATAAGCCCGCAATTTGTGTGAGCATGTGCCTAAGCATCGCACTGTTGCAGGAAAAGTGTAAGCTTTGTCTCTGCATTATCTGACTCATACTTAGATCAGTATATTCTAAAAAAATCAATATAGGCATCTAGAATAATTTAAAACAACGCATATTTTAAAGAAATACATACTTTTTTAAATAAATAATAAGTTTCTGTTATGTCAACACAAAATGTAGTGACTTACGTGGTAAATCCTCTGCAGAAAGTATATGATAGTTGAAATTCCTCTTTACCAAAATACCGTTCAGCGTTTTACCAGGCTGGGGTTCATCCACTGCCAGTTGACCCATCACTTTGGCAGTTTTCTCACCTCTAAAGTATAGTTCCACTGAATGTGTGTTCCTGGGATTGTACAAATTGATTACTGTATTTGGATCGTCTTCATATTCTCGTTGTAGAGCTGCCTTTAATCGATTCATCTCGTTTTGTTCTCCGTGTACTAATACCTTAAACGAATTTAAATTAGGAAAATAAATCTAATCAATTGTAGGATTCCCCTACAAAAAATTATACATACATACATACATACATATACAGTATAGGTAAAAGTTTATGGTCGGTATGGACCTTACATGAGATGGAGTGAGAAACAACTGTTTAAAAAGAGAGAGATATATTAGGTGTCCGCATTTTATATCACCGAACATAAATGAGTGGATATGGAGTGGATATAATAAAAAGGGGAAATTCAACGTTGCCAAACTTATTGGTTTTATTTGACCTGTTGTCTTTTTCGCATTTGAACAATGCTCCGAGATAATGAAATTTGGGCGAAATGGATTTAAATGGCAGCTTATTGTTTTTTATTGGGAATATGCCACAATTTTACTTTACAATAAGTGTAATATAACATTTTGATTTATACTTCGGAAATCGTTTTATATAAATAAAATTTATTAATGTTTGGTATTTTAAAAACGATTTCCGAATTAAAAATCTAAACATCAAAATAAGCTTATTTTAAAGTGACATTATGCCTTATTTCCAATAAAAATATTAAACTGCATATAAATAAAAAAGCTTCGTACAAAACTATTTGCCAACGTGGCGTGTCGCGTGGTCAAATCACCGAATCAAAGGGTAAACAGGTATTTACGAATAGAGGTGGGTCATTGACGTCGCAAAACCGATTTTCGTAAACAAGTAACTATGATTTTTTAATAGTAGTTTCAAGTAAGAAACTACCTACATAAACAAACATAATGGCTATTATCGTTTATCTGTATATTTATTGAAGTGAAGGAAACTAATAAAAGATTTTATTATAACTTGAAAACTAAACTAAACAATACAAATAGTAAATCGTACCTACGTTTACATTACACGTTATTATTAAATCACGAATCGTCTAAATTGACATTTAAAAACATAAGTTTTTTTACTTTACTTCTTATTAATTGTGTTTTTCTTTTATTTAAAATTAAACCTGATTTTGAACATGTGTTCACATTTACAATACTTTATGAATATAGTGGTTAAGTTAGGAGATACATGGCGATGGTTTTTTCACCATTGTAATGGACTCTCGCTACAGGTGTACGTTTAGATGAGTCATGTCCAATTAATTGATCAAAAATACACCATGGACTTAAGTCATCTTTATCGGTTTCTTTTTCTTATACTGGTTGATTTTCAATAGTACAATCTTCTTGTTCTTTAATTATAGAAGTAACCAGCTTCTTAACTCTTTCTTTTGTTTTTTTAGCGTCATTTTTATCAGAAAATCCCTGCACTTTAAATCGTGAATCCATAAACGTACATAATGACAATATGCCACTGTATTCTATCCCTCTAAATCTTTTTGCTAAACCCGAGATTAGTAATTATCCCGTAATTAGTAATAAAAACCCGTACTACGTCGGATACTAACTATGGATGTAAGGTTACTGTTTGCTAAAATTTTATTGCAAGATTTTTGCAGGCAGCGTACCAGAACAATCACTGAACTATCATTCAAGTATTTTTGGCCACTCATTGTACTTGTTATTTCTTTAAAAGGCCGTAAAATTTAGGACAATTACGAAAAAATAATCCAGTCTTCATTATTTAGATTTGGTCTAAGTCTAAGTCTGTATTAACTGATACCAATGTGGAACGGATTGCCTCTTCTAACTCCGTCATTCTTTCTAACATGTAATAGGTGAAGTTCTACCTAGTTTCCACGTCTTGGATTGGCCGTTTGGGATCTTTGTTATGTTGTAATTGATACTTTAAAGGCGTTTCTGAAGATAAGGTACTTTTTTGAAATGTGTTTTTTGCCGAATTGTCGAAAAAAAGACTTTTTATTTTATCTATTTGTACACGACAGCATTTAAGTGCGTCCTCCATCAATAAATTTAACGTATGAGCAAAACAATTTAAATGTTTTCATTCCAAAGCATATTTAATAGCTATGACCATATTTGAGGCATTATCAGTTACTGCAAAATTTACTTTTTGTTTTAGAACCCCTGAATAATAATTTCACTAATTTTAAAAGCGATGTTTTCTTAATTATGGTTTCCAGAAAAATGGCAGCAGTCTAATTAAACCGTGTTAAACTCTAAATTTTCGGTTAAATTCGTTAAAATCAACTAGTTGATGGTTGAAGCTGGTTACTTCTATAAAAAAAAAGAAAAAGAAGATTATACTATTGAAAATTGACTAGTACAAGAAAAAGAAACTGATAAAGATGACTTAAGTCCATGTAAATGTAAGTACTATTTGTATTGTTTAATTTATTTTTCAAGTTATAATAAATATATTCTTCGTTAGTTTCTTTCACTTTAATACTTATACACATAAACGATAATAGCCAATATGTTTGTATACTCGCTAATTTGAATACTGGTAAACAATCAACTAGTTACAGTTTACGAAAAACGGTTCCGATAAAAATTTAAAAAACTAAAGGACCCACCTCTAGTTTCTTAGCTTTATGAGGATCGGAACCACAGAATATGTAAAATATCTCTGATCGGAACTAATCGTCTCACTAACAGGCAAAATGGGCGTAAAGAAGATTTATGGAGGGGAGACCAAGGGGGAATATGATTGTTATCTTTGTCTATTCGCTGAAAATATGATTTTATATCTGTGTTAGATATCCTGTTAAGTTTTACCATACCGACCATAAAATTTTACCTACACTGTATATATATATATATATATATATATATACATATATATATATATATATACATATATATATATATATATACATATATATATATATACATATATATATATATATATATATATATATATTATATATATATATATATATATATATATATATATATATATATATTAAATTGGCCAAATATATGGCCTAGGAGGACAAATTCGTTAAACTTCCCGTTTTCGAATCGCTATCAATAAAGTGGTATGACTCATTTCGGCCTATCCCAGCCTCATTAGACACTTGGGCTGATACAAATTCAAACTCGGAAAGTAGAACGAATGTCTCCTAAAGCTTCACCACTGTAGTGGCTCAGAATTGTACTAAAAACAAAATATATATATATTATATATATATATATATATATATATATATATATATATATATATAATTTGTTTAAAATGTTATTTGCAATACACAGATAGATAGGTCATTCTGATCTATCTTGTCTCATTGGATTAACTTTGAAAGTAGCTAGTTGAAATAACTGGGGGAGATTCTTAGGGGCGAGGGACAAAAGTCTAGCACATTTGAGATAAAGTGAGCTAACGCAAAGTTATAACATTTAATGAAAGAACCCTGCTATCAGGAAAATCATCGAAATGAAAAATGAACTAAATATGATCAATCGGGACATAGTTGGCTCCCAAAAGTCAGAAAAAAATGAGAAAACCTATTAACTATAGTTAATAAGCTCACATTTTCTATCATGTCAAAGCGAACAATGCAAATTGTGTGTTGGGTTCTTCATCAATACAAAATACAACTAAACTTTCCTTACTTCATAATGATCATTCAAATAGATTCAATAACATTCTTAGGAATGATTTTATTACAACTTATCTACAGCTGTGAGAGAAGAGCATGCATATTTCACAATACTATGTGGTGATACTGTACTAAGACGATAAATTAATAAAAAAATATTAAAGTGGAAGCCTTCAAATACAAGACCTAGAGAAAGACCAAAGTGCAGACGGGAAGATCAGGTCAGAAAAGATATTAACTGAATGGACATACCTAACTGGAGAACAAAAATAGAAAGAAAGAAAAAGCGGAATGGTCCACGCGAACAATGGATCAGAAGAACTCATATTAATATTGGCGGCTTGAATATTACATGCACTTGAAAACATTGGCACATCTGGTAAAAACGAGCTGATATGTTTCTACATCAGATATAAGCTGGGAAAGATCCCGAAAACGATGGATCGATCGCCCCTTAACAGCTGAATAGTAGAGGTAACAACCAGAGATCTTAGAGAGGACCTTATTGATGATAAATGATGAGTCGAAATAAAAATCTACAGAAAATGTCATTTTGCTTGACAATAGTACATATGAACCATCAAATTCAAAAAATTCATTCCAGGGGAATTACTTGCGATTTTTTGAATTGATTATTGTGATATTTATTACCAATTAGTACAAAGTTCAAGTAAAATCAAAAAAATAAAAATATTGATTAAATATATACTGTATTTATATTGACAAAGATAAAGAAAATTGTAACAGACTTACTCTAGTTAATATGGTCGTAAAAATTCTAGTGAAATTAGAGAATTACACCAAAATGAAAAAAATATACTGTATGCAATATTGGAGAATATCAAACTAGATTCTGAAATAATCGACGGTTTATCGATATCATTTACTTATATTACAAAATCCTTTGATAGTAGAAAGATAGGTAATATACAAAGAATAGATAAGATATATTGCAGTGTTCTACGAAAACTCCACATATTTCAAAACCTTCTCGAATTATATTTTTGCAACGTTTGCTTCTACTACTGTGTCCTCCAAGCCTTGTTCATTACCGAAGTTTTGTTATCATTTAGCCCATCTCGGATATTTAGCTCTGGTTTGTTTAGTAGATTCAAATTCCCTTCTGTTAATTTTTAGCTGCTTGTGCTTTTTTTGAAATTTCTTCTGCATTTTATTCTAAGGTCAAATAATAGGTTATGTAAATTCTTTCTATAATTTTTTTTAATTTGTTCTTGTTTTGCATTACTTTTGCCTTCTCTTCTCTAAGGCCCTTCTATCTAAATCGGTTTCACTTTCTCCTTCGTATCATTTACTCCTTACCTCTAACCCACCTGTTACTTTGTTCGACCACATTTGTGGAATGTTAAATTTTTAAAAAGAATTTTGTACTTACCACGTGTGGAGGTTTTAACATTCTGATAAATTCACTAGTTTGTTGATAATCCGTATGAGCTGAAAATGATATATAATCTACAGACATCTTAAGGGGAAGCTTTTGTCCAAGCATCGTAATGATTTCTTCTGGTTCCGACAATATAGTTTTGGCTAAGGTTCCTTCTACACAGTAACCTACAAATATTTACATATTAATATATTTATATACCAAACACATAAAGTTTTTTCCCTTTATTGACGGTTGAATATAAATAAAAAAGACAACATTATCTTCACGAACAAGACACTAGAAAGAGCGTGATTCAGAATAGAAACTGATTTTTTAATTATACAACATACTTTTCTTCTTTTAGTTGGCAGCATGTAGGCTTTTCAGTTGTCTTAATCAACTATTCTAAGGTTTCCCTTCTCAGCCAGTCAGAAAATGAGCGGCAACTTGTAGGTTTCTAAGCCAGGAATGTACTTTCTTTTTGGTTCCCGTCTACCCTTAATAATGCAGGTGAGTATGAGTTTTAGGAGGGTCTCTTGATCCACGTAAGACGTGCCCCAAATCTCACAAAGTTCTCGGTCAATTCCAGTTCGTCGCAATACCTCCTCATTGGTAACTCAGTATGTCCACGATATTTTAAGTAGTCTTCTCACAATCCACATCTAGCATGCTTCAATTCTGTGTATTGATTTTACTTTTAGTGACCACTCTCTGCACCATACTGTAGCATTTTTAAATTCCGTATCTGTGAAGTTTTAATTCACGTATTTCAAATTCCATCCCATATAAAGTTTTAATGGACTCTTTCTTATATTCTAACGAAAGTTTGTTAGAATAAACTTTCGGATCTCATCTCAAACTTTCGGCGAAGAACACTTACTCAGCCCAAATTGCCTTTTAATTTCTTTTCAATTAAGACCGGCGCGTGACAATCTAAGTAAATAGCGTGCTGATCAAACTATTCCAGATTAAGTGAAACACTCTTGATCCGTGAGAAAATTTTTACTGCTGAAATTGCGTTGATATGTGAATTGGATCGCAGAGATAAATTTTTTATTTTATTCTCATTTGAGCTTTTGCAGAAGCCGGGAGTCTGACTTTTTTCGACAGGTACTGGGAATATGTTCCAGTACCATTAATTTCCAGTTTACTTTATTAAAACTCAAGTAAAAATTTCTATCTTCGTTCTCCCTCCAGAGATAAAAGTGAAAGTATGTTTTTTGTGTTTATTATTGTTGAAACCTACTATTGTTTCCCTAATATTTTCATCTGCCTATTTATGAGAGTAGATGTGAAGCAGTGTCCGAAATTCATCAAATTTTTCGCTGTTAAACAGTCCTTCTTCTATTAAAAGAACTGAGAGTCTACAGTCAAAGCAAGTATAGTGAAACAAAGAAATTCACCGCAAGTTTTTACCTTTTTTCTATTAAACAAGGCAGTTTAAGTTACAACGAATATTTTCTGATGGAAAACAGACGAAAAAGAAAGCATATGTGTCACTATTTTTATTTTTCTTTTACATTTACAATGCAGTGCAGTATTAGTGTTTTTTGAAGGGGCATATCCCTTAATTTTCTTTGCATGTTGAATAATCATTGTTAAATAACATTTACCCACACGAAGTATAAGGGTTAAAGTTGACAAAGACCATCCTCAATCAAAATACAATTTAAGGAACGTTCTTAACAGTTAATTGGATTAGCATTGATTGAAAACTGTCATTTTCTGTCAAATAATATATACATATAATAATCGGAGTTTAGGAATAGAACAATAGAAGATAGATAACCTTAATCCAGGGCAAAAATGGGTAATATTCCGATGTAAATTTACATAAGCAAATATAATGTTTAAAATACCAAATTTATCATAACCCCCCCCCTCGGGTAAAAGGGGGAAGTTTTGATGAATTTCTATCAATTTTACTAATTTTACCAATTATGGCGTACTTCACATAAAATGTCACGTTTTAAGTCGTATTTCACATTTTTGGAGTTTTAAACGGGACTTCCAATATCCGCTTTCTCACAGGAGCAATATATCTCGATCCGATAAGCCGTGGAGAGTTTTTTTTGAATTTGGTGTTATTTTTTTTTATCTACCACTAGCTTATTATGGTCTTACATTTTGATATGGTTATGTATTTTGTTTTTTTTTTTTGCAGATATGTTCATGTTATATATATTTTCTGTGCGATTAAAGAGAAAATATTTACCTGCTATTATAACTCCGTTTTTAACATCAGTACACCAATTCTCAAATAATTCTCTTGATAGGCCACTTTGCATCATACCAGGGGAAGCCATAATAACACATGGTCCGATATCTTCAAAATGGTCAATTCCCTGTAAAAAAAACATTTTTTTTTATTATTTAATATCACCAGACTCACGATTAGCGTCATACAAATCATGTAAAACTATATTATTGTTCAATCTGGGGCTTGCTTCTAACAGAGCCAATGTCAAAATTCTTCGAAATTGAGTTTGGCTAGAGGCTTACTTCTTCTTCTTCTTTAAGTTCCATCTTCTATCGAAGGTTGAAAATCATCATGGCTATGCGGACTCTGTTGACTGCCGCTCTAAAAAGTTCTGCACTACTGCATTCAAACCATTCCCTTAAGTTCTTAAGCCAGGATATTCTTCGTCTTCCCACATTTCGCTTTCCTCGGATTTTGCCCTGCATAATAAGTTGTAATAATGCATATTTTTGCCCTCTCATCACATGTCCCAAGTACTCAAGTTTTCGTCTTTTAATTGTTAATATTATTTCCGCCTCATTTCCTATCCTTCTAATTACTTCCATGTTTGACATTCTTTGAATCCATGATATTCGTAGGATTATTCTGTAACACCAAAATTCAAAGGCGGCCAGCTTATTCAGATGAACTTGTTTGAGTGTCCAAGCTTCCAGACCATAAAGAAGAGTAGAGAACACGTAACATCGAAGCATTCTCAGGCGTAGTTCTAACCTTATATCCCGACAACAAAGAAACTTTTTAAGTTTGATAAATGATGTACGTGCTATTTCCAGGGTTAAAGAAGTTGTTTCATTGTAGAACGGCCTAAGTCTACATTGGCCCTTCTAACGAAAAATATTTTTCTACTCTGTTGACACCGGCCAAGTCATCGAGTGAGCAACATGTGGTTCGACCAAAATTCACTGTAGCTGAACTCGTCAAATGACGTATGTTAAGTGTTTAAAACTATGTCTGATCGATGTAAAACTCCAACTCGGTAGAGAGCTGAGTATTCAAGAAAAAGGAAAGTTTATTGATGACTTTTATTGATGCCTGAAATGCATTTTTTTTAATAAAAACTTTGTGTTTTTATTGTAAATTTCATTGGATCTTAGATAATAGAATAAGGACCAACGTTAATGAAAAATACTTTTTTCTGTTGAAAAAAGGCCGATGTCATTTTTAGTCAACATTTTAGTCTAGCTGTTAAAATCATTTATTTGTTGATAACTTCACGTAACAACAATTTCCAATAATGTGGAAATCACATTACAAGTTGATGTGGAACTCACAGTTAATCTACAACTCAACTCACAATTTTGGATGGAAGGTAACCGTATATACGTATTTCTGACCATTGGTCGTCTTCAGTTCGGCGCAGTCAAGTTAGAAAATGAGTATGTCAACCTGGGAAAGGATCACTACAGGAGCAATGCGAGCAATTTCTGGCATTAGAGTTAGAAGACCCTGATGGTTTCCAGGGCAACATCAGGGTTTTCTAGCCTTTGTAGCCTTAAAAATAATTTCAACTGAGCGCTGCGCCCACCACGCGAATAATGACGGATTAAAGCTGGAATAATACTAATAAAATTCTATAGGGGAAAAGGGGCCTCCTTCAGACAGGGGGCAGCTTCAGACATTGATATTGTGGGTAAATTTAAGGACTCGGTTTGGCAACACTGACATCAAAACATTCCATTACTAC
The DNA here is from genome assembly GCA_918026665.1 of Diabrotica balteata. Lineage (NCBI taxonomy): Eukaryota > Metazoa > Arthropoda > Insecta > Coleoptera > Chrysomelidae > Diabrotica > Diabrotica balteata. The sequence continues at coordinate 139,264,987 of OU898281.1, forward strand.
TCACACTATTGTAGTTCATTTTGTGGAACAGTGTAGTAAAGGGTTCATGGTATTAAATGAAAAGTTAGTTATTGGTGGTTGAAAGTCAAATTTTTGGATTGGAGGCAAGATGAGTTTTTTATTAGAAGATAAGACTTGGGATAATTAACATTGCTACCAGTTTTAAGTCCATTTATTGCTTCTTTATCAGAAATTGTAGACTTTTATCAAGTCTATTAGGGGTTTGATTAAGTATCATAATATAGTTTTAAATATTGTAATAAATAATTTCTAAAACATTTATATAAGGTTGTCATTTTTACAATTGTGTCTGAAGCTGCCCCATTCCCCGTCTGAAGGTGCCCCCAAGTGGAGTACAGACGTTTTTGAAAAAGTGGTTTTGATTTTTTTTTTACAAGTATAGGGTTTAATATTAAAAGCATATATACAGTGAAAGTTGGGTGAACAGTGTATTTTATGAATATTTTCTTTCTTTATTTGGTGAGGTATTTAGAGTGATTTGACAGTTCAAACTTTATGTCTAAAGAAGCCCCACTCTCCCCTACCCTTAGATCCGCCACTGTGTATTTCCACATGAAATTAATTATCTAAAAAGTTTATACCTAACCCCAGTCTATATTTAAATTACTTTGGTAATCATTATATTATTTTAAAAATATGTGAAGTGAATCAACTCATTAAAAAGTTGAAGGTCAAGTGCGTGTTGTGAAAACAGATAAACAATCTTAGTTTGACTCGAAAATGTGTTAATATTAACACAAGTAGACATCAAAAGTTAGAAATTAAAAAAATTGGTACAATATCCATCCTAATGTAAGTAATTTTTATTTTTTATATTGATTGTAACAAGATAATAAAACGTACATTAAAGTTTGATCTAATTATTGGAGGTTATGTTGTCGTAGTTTGTAAATTAACGATAATAAAATAAGAAGTTTTCCATTGTTAAGGGAAACGAACTTAAGTGATCATTATAGGATTTTTTGACATTTACAGTGTTTAATTTGGGTTATTATAGCAACATTAATTGTGTTCTAATTGGTAGTGACTAATATTCCGAGAAACGGAACTTTAGAGGCAGTTAAAAATACGATTTAGATCGCTTTTGTTTAATTACTTTTAATTTGTAATTAATTTGACCAGAATCACTTAAAGGGCAATGGTAAATATTTATTCTAACGTCTTTTGGTATACTATAAGTTGTTTTAATAAAACAAAGAAAACAATATTTTTGTTTGTTGTAACATGAATTATTTTATCTCTCAACCCGCTTCTTATTAGTAATCTAAGTAATCCTTCGCATTTTTTGGCTGCTGCTTTTTATGGAAATGCAATAACTCAGATTTCAGCCATTCTGTTAGTATTTCCCCAGAGTTGTATATGTTGTTGAATATCTTTGCGATTATTGCTATTGATTCATTGTCCATAAGTATTGAGTAGTTCTGCTTGTATATTATCAGGGCCTGCCGCTTTGACATCCTTTAACTGTGTTATTCCGGAATAAACTTCCTGCTGTAATATTCTTGGTCCATTATTTACCCCTTCTTCTAGTTCAAAGCTGTTATCTCTTTGGTCTTTAAATAGTTTTTCTAGATATTCTTTTCAGGTTCATTCTGTTTGTCCAAGATGATGTTTCCGTCAGAATCAGTTATATATATAAAAATAATTATAATAATTCATCACCTGGATTAGACGGACTCACCTCTTTTTTTCCTCAAACAATGTGCAGATTCTGTAGCCATCCCTATATCTCTCATAATGACTGCTTCTTTTAATCAAGGTTCCCTCCCCTCGTCCTGGAAATTGGCTTCAGTTACTCCTGTATTCAAGAAAAGTAATAAACTTGATTGCAATAATTATCGTCCAATCAGCCTGGTTCCTATTGTCAGCAAGGTCATGGAATCGATTATTTCGGAAGCTATGTCCGAGTTCCTTCTTCAAGAAAATGTCATCCCTCACCAACAGCATGGATTTATCAAAGGTCGTTCAACGATCACAAACTTACTTCATTGTGTAAATGATTGGTCATTATCTTTAAACAATCGGAATCCTGTCGATGTAGTTTACTTAGACTTCTCCAAAGCTTTCGATCGTGTTCCAAAACGTCGATTACTAGCTAAATTGGATCACTATGGTATCCGCGGAAAATTAAACATTTGGATACAAGATTTTCTATCCGACAGATACTTCAGGGTTCGTGTTGGGGAAGACCACTCATTAGATAAGCCAGTCAAGAGTGGAGTTCCACAAGGATCAGTACTTGGACCGCTACTTTTTTGTGTCTACACTAGTGATCTTCCGCTCATTGTATCCAGTAAGGTTTCCATTTACGCTGATGACACTAAGTTATATGTGAATCCAACTATTAACCAACATATTCTTCAACAAGATCTTGACGCAATATTCAAATGGTCCTCAGAATGGTTACTTCCGCTTAACATTGAAAAATGCGTTGTTTTACATATCGGCAAAAATAACCCATCACTTCCGTACTTTATTAATGGACATCCTTTAAACTCTGTAACCTCACACAACGATCTCGGAGTGATAATTAATAGTGACTTAAATTGGTCTGATCACATAGTGTCGGTGTGTAAACGTGCTAACTCGAAACTGTTTTTGATTCGTAAGTGTTTTGCACGCATATCTCTAACCTCTGTTAGTAAACTTTACTCAATATACGTTAGACCTATTCTTGAGTTTGCCGGACCAGTGTGGAATCCAGATCTTAGTCGCGATAAAATCCTACTTGAAAACGTTCAGCGTAAAGCCACAAGACTGGCATACGGCCGTGTAAGACCTAACTATGAAGATAGACTATTCATGGCTCATCTTACGACATTCGAGCAGCGACGTCTTCGAGGTGACCTAATTATGTCCTTCCGTATTTTAAAACATAATTTTGGGAACCTAAACAACATATTCACTTTGAATGAAGACGATAGATTAAGAGGCCATCGATACAAATTAAAGAGGGAACAAACTACTGCAAGGTCCAGGGCGAACTTCTTGCCAAACAGAATCTTTAATATATGGAACAATTTGGATCAAGACACCATATCGGCAGCTAGTGTTAACATCTTTAAAAATAAACTTGACAGCACTTTATTTTTTTTATAGGATAGGATATTTTTTCTCGGACAGCATTATTTATTTATTTATTGTGTCACAATTCAATTTTCGTTAATTGTTTAACTACTTAACTTTATAATCAGTATTAGTTTTATAAGGATCTATTTTATTTTTGTTTTTTGGGCATAATAGGAGCTCGCTCCTCTGCCCTTATTTGTTATATAATAATAATAATAATAATAATATTTCCTTTCTGCCTTCGTCTCAGTTCCCCTGTGAGTTCGTTAACTTTCCTATGTACATTGTGACTATCGTACTTTGAATGCAGAGTGTCAACTTCTTCGCATGTTTCCCTTGCTTCTTTTTCTTTCGCTTTTTTGATTTTCGTTCGTGTTAATATATTTATTGTTTTATATTTGTCTGGGTCATTTTTGGCTTCTCTTTTCTCGTCCATTAGTTTCAGGGTCTTGACAGATAAAGTCATGTACTCCAATGTACTGTGTTTTATCTCCAGCTCCAATCTTGGCATTAAAATCGCCCATAATGATGAGAACTTCCTGTCGAGGAATTTTCTATGTGATACTGTTGATGTTCTGATAGAACTCAATTGCTTGTAGTAGCATCACCCTCTCTGATATTGGTGTAAAGTTAGTAACGCATTTGGAAAGCTTGGGTGATACGAATATTCCGACTCCATATTTATGTGATCCATCACTTTTTCCCGAGTAATATACCTTGTGATCTTTTATGTGTATTTCTCCAGAATCTGGCCATCTCATTTCTGCATTCTCATGATATCAATATGCTCTTCATCTCCTGTATTGCATTGTGGATTTTTCCTGTTTATATATTGTATGAAGTTTTGACATTCCATCTGCAGATCTTAATATTCTTTCTACACTTCAATTGATTATCTTTTGGTCTTAAATCGATTTAAGGTATTTATTTTCTGACCTTCCTTCTTCATTTGCGACAAATTTTGGTTTTATCTGCATATCTTTTTCGGGGACAACCCACAGCCGATGTACTACTGGTGATTTATCTGTAGCTATTCTCACCAGTCTTTCTTCTTCCATTTTGTTAATTGGTTCTTTCTACTCTTTTTTAAAGTATGTCCAGATATTCTACGAATCTTATTACTGTGTTCTGGTGGCCATATAGTTTTAGTATTATGGTAATTACTTCGTATATTTTATTCTTATATTTTATTTTGCATTGCAGATGGGTGACCAAACAACGCAATACAGATCATGGAAGGATAAAGGCGTAGAAATACTTGAAAAAAATAGAGGATTGGTCGTCCTATTTTTCTGTTTGCCAGCCAGCTTTATTTTCGATATGTTGCTTAATATACGCAAGCAAATATATCGCTATCTATTAAGTAACGCCGAAGACCACGACCAGCGCGTAAGGAGAGTACAACAACAGGTTCAGAAATGGAACAGGCTACCGAAGCAAGATCGAAAATTACTATGTACATCGAGACCAAACTGGCAGAGTTTATCGTTAACTTTCTTCAGGAAGGACTTGTGTTATCGAGTTAATGTAGACCTTTATGATGTATTAGAATTAGATGAGAAAAATTTGACGGTTAAGGTGGAACCGATGATGAGCGTAGGCGAGATTACTAAATATCTTGTACCAAAAGGGTACACCCTAGCTGTAACTTTGGAAATAGCAGATGCAACTGTTGGTGGACTTGCCATGGGTACAGGAATGACAACTCACTCTCATAAAGTTGGTTTATATCATGAAAATATCGTGTCTTATGATGTAGTGTTAGGGGATGGCAGTCTAGTAACTGCTTCTAGCGAAGAAAATGAAGATCTGTATAAATGCCTTCCTTGGTCACACGGAAGCTTAGGATTCCTAGTAGCTCTTACTCTTAAGATTGTTAAAATCAAACCTTATATAAAAATGAGTTACATTCCCGTAAAGGGAGAGAATAATTACTGTGATATGATTAGACTGGTATCAGGTGACAATGGAGCTGATTACCCCGTTGCAGATTATGTAGAAGCTACCATATTTAGTCGTAATGAAGCTGTTATAATGACAGGGGAATACTCTGATTATGACCCAAATTTGCCAATTAATAAAGTTACTAGTTGGTACAAACCATGGTTTTACAAATATGTAGAGTCTTTTCTCAAAAAAGGAAAGCACATAGAACTGATTCCTCTTAGAGAGTATTTGTTACGTCACAACAGAGCTATATTTTGGGTGGTAGAATCTATGATACCTTTCGGAAATAATCCTCTATTCAGACTGCTATTTGGTTGGCTTTTACCACCGAAACCAGCTTTCTTAAAATTTACAACGACGCCTGGAATAAGAAATTTCACATTTATGAAGCAAGTATTCCAAGACATTGTTCTACCTATTAGAAAATTAGAAGATCAGATAGAAATTTCTGAAAAACTGTTCGATACTTACCCGCTATTAGTATACCCATGCAAGGTATACGATCACGGTCCACAATCTGGCCAATTGAAACCACCTAGTAAGCAAGATCTCGTAGAAGGAACAGATTATGCTATATACAATGATCTCGGTATCTACGGTGTTCCCGGCTTTGTAAAACGTAAACAAAAATACAATCCCGTGAAAGCCATGAGAGAAATGGAAAAATTCACACGAGACGTTGGAGGATTTTCTTTTCTCTACGCTGACATTTTTATGAATCGAGAAGAGTTTGAAGAAATGTTCGATTTAAGTTTATACGAGGTGGTTAGAAAGAAATATCATGCTGAAGACGCTTTTCCGCATTTATATGATAAAGTGAAACCTGAAATTGATGTATTTGAAATAGGTAGGCAGTGCGAACTAAATTAGTTTCTATTTTAAATGAATTTTCAGCTATAGACACATTTTCAAGTACAAATTAAAGTTCGTGTTATACACAGGTTTTGCAATTTATTATTAAATTCTGTTAATATTATTAGCATATTTATCAATAGTCATTCATCAGTAGTCTTCACTTGTTTATTGTATTACGCAAGACGGTGTTTATTATACAACTCATTATTTTTATATTGTTGTAATATATTTTGTTAAAATAAATGTTTTATTTGAAAACTATTCCTTTTTATATAAAATATTAGCTGACCCTGACAGACGTTGTCATATCTTAACTGTGAATATTAAATTTTAACTGGAAATATATATATGAATATGAAACCTAGAGCTAAGTATTATTACTAAAATTAATATCAAACTCACCAGTTTTCCGGGTTGAACGCGTCGATATCCATTTTGCCGAACTTTCGGCAGTGTAGTTAGTGTCTGGGGGCTCGGCAAAATGGATATCGACGCGGTTCAACCCGGAAGGACTGGTGAGTTTGATATTATTTTAGTAATATTAGTATATTATATATATATATATATATATATATATATATATATATATATATATATATATACATATATATTATATTATATATATATATATATAGTATATTATATATAAATATATACATATATATATATATATTTATATATATATATATATATGTATATATATATATATATATATATATATATATATATATATGAAATTTAATCTTTGCAGATAAGTCGAATATTAAACTCTTAAATATTGGGGAAAACTGCAAGAAAGACTCTAATGAGTATCAAATTATTATTAAAGTAGGTTAGTTGTTAATGGATATATCTGTCGTTCAAGTTAGTTATCTGTGATGTTGTATTGTTCTTGGTATCTGATTGAAGTAAGAAGTGGGCTTAGATTCTTAATGTCACTCTTAACATTGATGGAGAAATCGTTAAGGAAAATATATAACATTTCACTGAACTTTCTTTTAGATTTATTGTTCTCACAGTGGGGAATTGTAGTGTTAGTATAGTCCATGAGATGACCAGTGGAATGCACATGTTTGGCTAATGCACAGCGGTCAGGGTTCAGTCGAGAATCACTTTTGTGTAGTGTAATATGTGATTTCAATAACTGAGATGTTTGGCCGATGTAGGAATTGCTGCAAGAGAGGCATGGAATGTTGTAGACAATGTTACTAAGCCTATCTATGGGAATCTTATTTTTTATCTTAGAATAAAGATTATTAATTGTTAGGGCTGATCTACAAGCCACATTAAGTTTAATGTTGTTATTATTATTACCAAAGCTATTTTCAAAACTTTTCAGAATCCTTGTTAACCCCGGAGTGATATTTCTGAAATAAGGTAATGAAAAATATTTGTTGATAGAAGTATCCGAGACTGGGTTCCCACTTAAGACATCAGGATCAGCATTGTTAGTCGCGACGGAAGGTGAAGGACCTTCGTCATGGATAGTGTTAAACAAAATCTTATTCACTAATGGTGTTGGATAAGCGTTTGAAATGAAAAGTTTCTGTAGGATTTGTAGGTTTTTTTGTATGAAAAGAAGGATCTGATAGTTTTATTACTCTATTTTTCATCTGTTTGATTAAGTTGACTTTGGTAGAATTATTATGGTAAGAGTGGTAGTTAAGGTATCTACCAGAATGGGTCGGACTTTGATACCAATCTATTTTAATGTTGTTGTTTTCCCTGATCATCATTATGTCGAGAAATGGGACGGACAAATTACCATCTTCACTCTCTATAGTGAACTGGATGTAGGGGTCATAACTATTGAAAGTATCTAATAGTTCATCTACCTTGTCATTGGGTATAGCCAAAATGATATCATCAACATATTTTTTAATAAATGGAATTTGAAAGGATAATAAAGGAGTGACTGAGTCTAATACATAATCCATAACTTAAGTTGCAACGATAGGAGAAATCTTTGCTCCCATAGGGGTACCGAAAGTTTGTTGATAGAATTTACCATTAAATGAGAAGTAAGTGTTGTTAAAGAGAAATTGGACGTTGCTGATGAATCTGTCATAAGACATGGAACAACAACCTCTAATACGGCCCCAGTTGATCTCTATTGATGTCAAACATATTCCTAGATGAACGTTGCTGAATAAGGATACAACGTCAAGACTAACGAGGACATAATTTGATGGTAGTATGTAACCATTACATTTATTTACCATCTCAAAAGAATCTTTAATGTAATATTGAATTTTATAATTATGAAAATAATAAATACAAGTATTTTAAATTAATTAGTTCAAATATTCATCACTTACCTTCAAATTAGAAATATGTTTAAACACAAATGGATTATTGATGGCAATTTTGGCGCTTTATTCTATCATTCATAGCGTTTATATATGTTTGATATACAGCCATACATTTTTTAGCCAAAGAAGAAGCATAATATATAGGAATATCATGAAGTTCTGGGTGCTGACTCCAATATTCATCTAAAATAAAAATATAATTAAATAGATATATGTATATGAAAAGTACTAATTTCTCAGAAAGAACTGAGTTGAGAATTTAAAACTCAACGTTGCTCAAAACTGCACATGCATGAGTCATTGCTGTTTAGATAAACACACCTCTACTAAATTTTGGGCAAAATTATAAACAGACTGAAAGGTCAACAATTAATTATAATTCAATAAAGATCTAAATATTTCATAATATTCAAAATAGCTCACCTAATATTAGCAACAATTCTTGGGCTCTTCCTAATGCGAATACTGGAATCAGACACCTTCCTCCTCTATTGACAATATCATGCACTAATGTGGTAAAACGTGTTTCACGATCCTCTCTTTTCTCATGAATATGTGTTCCATAAGTAGATTCCTACAAATAAATACCATGTTTAATTAAACTTTACAATTAGATTTATAGAATGCTTACTGTTATTAATACATCAGGGTGTATAGTTGGAATTTCTGCAGCCATCAAATGTCTATCTTCTTGCCTTGAAAAATCTCCAGTATACAGGATCTGAAAATAAACAAAATGTAAGCTTGCAAATCTATCACTAGGAATAGTACAATATCTACCACATTCCTTAGAACTTAGTATGTATAATTTTGAAAAAGAGGCTGAAATCTACTAATGTTACTCTACATCTATTATCAGTAGCGCACCTAGAATTTTCGTCTGGGAGGGGAGGGGGAGTTTGGCTGAAATTTTTTTATGCTACCTCCACCATTTTAAGTCCTTAAAATTTGTAAATAAGTGTCATAATACAGTACTGGGAGGGGGGGTTTAACCCCCAAACCCTCCCCTGGGTACGCCACTGTCCATTATGTTAATTCAAGCAAACATTTAGTTTGCAGAATACTATGTATTTAAAAATTGTTGCCTTTTCTCTTACTCACCTTTACACCTGCAATTTCAATCATAAACATAGCTGCTCCAAGAACATGACCTGCATTATAAGCCCAAAATTTTACACCCAATATATCTTTTTCTTCATGAAAATTGATGGTTTCTATCTTATCCATACTGGCCTCTAAATCTGCTTCTGTGTATAACATTTGTTCAGTAGCAATATTACTAAAAAAACATTTGTTAATTATTATTACCAAATCAAATTTTATAAAACCCAATACCTGACTTTGATGTAATCAGATAACAACCATCTGTATATGGCTTTGGTGGCATGTGTCATGAAACAGCGTCCCTTGAAACTAGTCTTTAGTAAAAACCATGGTAAGGCACCACTGTGATCTAAATGAAAGCTAAAATAGAATCTTTTATAATGACAGTATCACTAATTTTCTTAAAATAATTATCAATCAACAATAATCTTTAGAAATATTAATCAAAACATATGTAGCATTTTATTATTAAAATAAGCATTAAAAGTTAGCATGTTTGAATGATTTTAAAACTTACTGAGAAATAAGAAGAAGATCTATCTCATCTGCCTCTATTAGATCTACAAAAGGTAAAGCATCCATTCCTGATAAACCTGGGTGAATTCCACAATCAAGCTGAAAAATGAAAATGCCCTTTAAGTGACTTTTATAGGTTACAATATAATACAATATAATATAGAAAGGTTACAACAATAAAATACAAAATTAGTGAGATTTTTCCAATTTAAGTAAACAAATGTTATGTTTATGTTGGCATGTTAGTATAAAAGGTTTTTGTTGGTATTCTCTCACAAGGCATATTTGTAACTAAATCTCTATTATTAATTAACTAATTAATTGACAAACTCAAAATGACTCTCCTAATTTGGACAAAGGTGGGATTACTATTAGCATGGTGTACTGTGTTCCCTAAATAAAATGTTTTGGAAAACTCTAGGATAAAACTTTTTAAATCTGGAATATCTTATTAATCATCCTTCTAGATCACTAGCTTGTACATATGCAAATTTAAAAAAGTCTTCATAGCAAATGATAATCACTAGGATTTTGGAATGTTTGCTAATGTTTCCTAATATAGTTTATATTAAAAAATAATGCGTTTACCATAATTTTCTTTCCTTTGAACTCTATCATTATACATGATCTTCCTACTTCTTGACCAGCTCCCCTAAAGCAAAATATAGACATCAGTGAAAAGAAATAGATGTAAATAATTAATACATTTAGAAACAAACACAAATCTTACAGTGGTCGTATAGTAAGCAAGTCGCTCTCCTCTGCTGGAACTTGTGAATCTGGTTTTCTTTTGTATGACATGGTAATACTATTTAGTTATTACCAAAATGTTTATTTACTCTTGTTAAACAGTATTGTCACAGTATTGTACACAACCGTTCACTCATAACATAACCTGAAAATTAGTTTACAACACAACCTAACCACACTGTAGCACAGCACACTCACACCTAGCAGTGCCAGTCCAATGATAAAAAGTAAAACGACGATTGGCGCATCGCCTAGTGTCAGGGTGCGCAACTATAGATATATACATTGTAAGAAGATAGGATATTGCACATAACTCATGACGTCATTGGAGAGTTGCACGTTCGAAATGTCAGTTTTTTGTATGTGTCAATAAATAATCTTTAATAAATAATTTGGAGATATCCTTATGTGTACAATTATTGTAATTATTAAACTTCTTAACTTATTTTCGTCCAGTAATTTCATCACAGAATGCATACAAATCCCATTTAACTTTATCAAGAATTCAAATTCTACTCTCCAATGACGGCATGCGCAAACACGACTGATTTGCGCGAACACCACAAAGAGGTAAATTCAAAAGCCACGTAAAATTACTTAGGATTGTAACTTATTTTAAAGTAAGGGAATATCGATATAAGCCTAAATGACAAAAGCCTTTATTCTATATTTGTAGAATAATATGTATATATTTTTTCACATACATATAAACAATTGTTTATTTTAATAAACAACTGTGATTTGAGTTTTCTTTTTATGTTGTGTTGATTTTCCATTATAACATTAAAATCTCAGTGGTTAAAAAACTTAAAGAATAAAATATAGAATAAAATCTTTATTTATAAAAATGTTACAAGAAATAGTAATAATATAAGCGTGTAGTATAATTTAGTGTTCTTAATGTTGTGACAAGAACTTGTCAGTACTTAAATAGTGTTTGGTTATTCTATTGCCAAATTTTAAGTGAATACAAACCTGGTCTTCTTACCTGATCGTGGTACAAACAAACTTGGAACGGCTGTTCTCTTAATGGCCCATGTCTAACTTTAATTATATTCTCTTCTTATTAAAATAACTAGCGCATACACGAAAGTTGTAGTTTCTGTTGCAGCATTCTCTAATTCAGGGCTCTTAACAGCATTCATCTAATAAAGAATTATTTACCAATATACTGTGGTGGTATCCCTATAATCTGGAACAAAACATCGTTGTTGGTCAGTTCTTCATATCCCCAATGTTATTCCATGTAATGTGTTTGATTCCATAATTAAAAATCGTCTAAAATTGTACCTTTTTACATTATTTATACCATGGATAGATTGGGTGAGAAACGAGGAAGTCTTAAGAAAGGCAAATACTGAGAGAGAACTACTCAATTTGATCAAGGTACGAAAAATTGGATACCTCGGCCATATTCTGAGAAGAAAAAAATACGCAATCCCTCAACTAATCATCCAGAGAAAGATTGAAGGCAAGAGAGGAGTAGGTCGCAAACAAATGTCGTGGCTACGGAACATAAAAAACTGAACAGGCATAAATAACACTGGCGATCTTTTGCATGTCGCAAAAGACAGACATCTTAACCTAACCCTCTTATCTAAGATAATTTGCTAACGCACTATAGGTGCACGGCACTATAAGAAGAAGAAGCATTATTTATGAAAAAATAAAACAAATAAAAATATGGTGTGTATTATCATGTTTAAAAAAGAGTATTATTCTTTGCAGGGAAGGAAGACTTCGACGTTTAATATTAATCACTTTAATACATCGAGTTATTAATATAACAAAAAGTGACAACCACAGTATATTGATATAAATTATTTCAGGGGTATAGTATCAAAAATGGCTATGTCCATAATTTTTAGAAATTGACATTTTGATGGCAACATTTTCATTTTGAGACAGCCTATTACCTAAAGAAATAGTTTGGGATTAAATTTAGCTTAGTCCAGAGAAATTTTGATTAAAAAAAATTGGTTAGAAACAAACTTGGTTACGTCCACATAAACTCAGTATCAAACATAGCTACGCGCACGCCAGCCAATAGGAGCTCTTCATTCGAACCAAATCTGTAATGGCCGCTAATATAATTTATGTGTTGTTACGGTGTCAGTTTTTCGCATTTTAAATAAGAATTCCTGTGATTTCAAGTGAAATCTATAGTTTTTTGTCAAGATGGATGTTTTTCCTATGCCCGTTAATCAAAACCAGGCACGAAAACGGATTGCACAGCCACAAAACTGGAAGGCTAACAAGGCGAAAAAAGAGAGGTAAGTTCGTTCTTTTGCCAGGCCCGTACCGCAGGTCAGATTTAGGTATAGTCGAACCCCTATATTGAAATAGCCGTCGTGCCAAGCAAAAGTATTCCTATAATCGGGATTTTCTAACAACTGACCATTGGTGGCTAGTAGAATCGTTTCGGGACCTTAAATTTCTGTTCCTTAAACCAGGATATTCCTAAATAACCAGTAATCTTCTTCTAATAAGCGGGTTCGACTGTATAATCTAGTGATGGGTATAATTTCTAAAGCCACGTATCCATTTCGCGAGGCTGCCACGCGCGTCATGTTCGTTGTCGTTACCGCCGAAAGTGGACATCACACTGTTACGCGAGGCAAAGCTATAAAGCGTTTGCATAACTGTTATAATTATTGAACGTGAGCTAGGCCGCGCGCGGCAGCCACGTGAAATGGATACGTGGCTTTAGAATGGAGAATTTTTCGAGTAATACCGAGAACCCTATTCGCTTTTAATGCTGATTAAAAATAAATACTGTTTTATATTCATCAATGATTCCTGATTTGTTCCTGAATTATCGAGAACCAAGAAACTTATTCGCTTTTAAAGTTGATTAAAAAATAAATACTGTTTTAAATTCATCAATAATTCCTGATTTGTGTAATGTTTACATTCGTTAATGGCTCTCACACTCACTGAAATGTGTTTACAGAAATGTGATATTTTCTGAATTTGATAATCTTGAGAATAAGCACATTTTCTTTGTTGAATGAGGAATCCTATTAAAAAAATTAGTATCAGTTGTGCAGTTGTATTGCGTTTTTTTTTGTATCCCAAAAAATATTCATTACGTTAGTTTATTATATTCTTTGACCTCGAAAAAGATTTGTTTATAAAACTAACTTATCCGCTTATTATTGTTCTAAAGCTATTTCTATATATCCGCTTATATTGGTAATAATCGGCAAACGCATTTAAAAATAGCTGCTGACATCAGAGTACCAGGACACCGAGACCGAATACCTTAATAATATTATAGCGACGGCTTCCCCAGTCAGTATTCTAATACTTTGTTTGATTTAAGTGTTCGAGATATCTTGAGAACTTTCAGGAATCGAATACTCGTCGATTCTTGGTATTTGAGAACCCCATCACTAGAATAATATATGACTAATATCGTTGGATGTTTGGATAAGCTCTTTTAGTTTGCGACTAATGCTACCATGGGGCTAAAAACAATTTTGTATCTTTTATACTTTTTGTTTTAGGTATTCCGCAAAGAGTTTGCCAACAGTACCACGTTGTGAACATAAAACCAAACTCTTTGAGTGCATTAAAGTGACGGGTAAAATATTACGACAATTTCATACGGCATTTTATAAGAATCCTGTCAAATCGGATCAAGATGCAATCATATTGAAATGCTGTCAAGCAGTACCGATTAAGAGAACACGACCAAGGACCTTAAGATTGGATCCTGCGACTGGAGATCAGACTTCCCTAAAAGCAACCAAACAGTGCACCATAAAATACCATATTAAAGTCGATAAACAATCTATTAGTGTTTGTCAGAAGATGTTTTTAGCAGCGCTATGCTTGAAAAAAGGACGTGTCTCAAATTTGGTTCAAAAGTCTTTCGTCAGTGGAGAGTTTCCAGGAGAAAAAAGAGGAGGAGACCGTAAAGCCAACCTATTCAAGGATAAAAAGGCATCAGTACGTGCATTTATTCACAAACTTCAGTGTTCTGAACCACATTATTGTCGAAGCCAAAGTTCAATCCGGAAATATTTGCCAAGTGATCTAAATATCCGAAAACTGTACAAACTGTACAAAAATGAATGTTCAGCACCGGCAAAAGAATCTTACTTCAGACATATTTTCAACACCAAATACAATTTAGGATTTGGCAGTCCGAATACAGATATGTGCTCAACATGTCTGCAGCTACTAGAAAAAATAAAAACAGAGAAAGATGAAAGGAAAAAGGAACAGTTCAGAGTAGAAAAAAGAGTTCATAGCTTGAGGGCAAAAGCTTTCTATTCGCTGCTCAAGACAGAAGAAGAGGGTTTGAAAATAATTTCTTATGATTGCCAAAAAAACATGAATCTTCCTAAAGTACCAGATCAATCGTGTTATTATAGCAGGCAATTATATCTTTTTAATTTCACCATTGTGGAAGGAACTTCAAAGACACCACTTAATAAAAACAACGTTTTCGCAAATGTCTGGACAGAGAACACTTTCTCAAAAAATTCTAATACAATAGCATCTGCAGTGTATAACCACCTAAACAAGATGGATCTTACCAATATAACTACCATTAGACTGATCTCAGACGGCTGCGGAGGTCAGAATAAAAATTCCACCATAATCACAATGTGTTGCAAATGGTTGTTGGAACATCCTTCTATTAAAACAGTAGAACTGGTGTTTCCAGTAACTGGCCATTCCTATCTTCCAGCAGATAGAGTGTTCGGAAACAGTGAAAAGGAATTTCGTAAAATGGACACAATACTAAGCCCGAATCAGTACATCGATATCATTTCACAGCAGGCAACTATTGTAAAAGTAGGCGAAGATTTCATTGTATATGATTTCAAAAAGGAAGCTGAAACAATACTGAAACCCCCCGGACAGTGGAAAGTACAGTTTGCGCAGTGTAAAAGATTCTATTTAAAACGATCGAAGCGGATCGGAAATGTGTTGGTTCAGTCGGAGAGATTTTACAGGAATCAATCAGGAAAATATGAAAATGTTTGTCGGAGATCTAAAATTATGAGTATGATCGCTCCTAAAAAAATAATACAATACATACCTGTAAAGGCATTAAAAGTAAGGGACGTTAAAAATCTGCTATCAAAACATTTTGGAGACGACTGGCAAGGCCTGGAACAATTAAGTTTCTATTCAGATGTGATAAACATTAATGAAACTCTGGCTGAGAATGAAAATGACAATGAAGAATTGGAATGTGAACCAAGAGAAGAAACACCGCTTTTGTTGATATAATAATGTTAAAGTGATGATTTGTACTGAAACAAATATGTTAGAGATTTTTTTTAGTTTTATCTTTTAACTATAGTTGTGTTGCTTTATACTGTTAGCCTGTAAGAAATATACATACCTAAACAAATAAATAAAAAAAAACCTAATTTTTGTACATAAATAGTTGACCAGCTGAAGAGTGACACGTGATGCTAGTGGTACATGATACAAGGCGCGAGGAAACCTCATAAAAATAATGTTCATGATACGCAGTATTTTGACACATTGTACTGAGTCCGGCCGGTGAGATTAGGTTGGAATCAGTTGGAATCAAACTTGGTCAAGTCCTGTGAAGTTGGTATCAAACATGGCTATGTGCATCGCTTGGGATCAAAACAGGTTACGTCCAATAGTTTCTATCAATTCAGAGTATTTCCTGCTCTTGTAGTATGCTGAATGTAATACCAATATAAAGAGTGACTTTTCTTTCATTGTTTTAACAGTAATTCTCAAATTTTAGTTGCTGCCATCAAAAGTGAGAGTGTTTTTTTACTTCCTGTCAAATCATGCACGATGGACGTAGCCAGATTTGATCCTATACCCTGATTTATACTGTGGTGACAACGAACAAGGCGTAGAAATAAGACTAGCAGTGCCACCAAACTGAAGGGTGCCCAATAAAAACGTGCCTTGACTATTATACATCATTGAACTCAACTTTATGTGACATTTAGTTATCTGTGACCAATGAAGTATATTTCTGTGACCATAGCATTTTATATTTTGACACTTGTTTTCTATACGTCAAACGTCAATGTCATTCCAGGTATACAAAGAGCGAAAAGCCGATTTCAAATCATGGTATGATAGATTTATGTATAAAGTTAATTTTTAAAATAAAGAATTAAGTACAAATCATTAAAAATGAAGTTTAGGGCAGTAATTACCGATGGCCTAGCTATGCGAGATTTCATGAGTAAATCATTAAAATTAACGATATAAAAATACATTAAAACAACATTTTTTTGTAGATATTTCTTTAAGTCTATCTAAATTCTCTAAAGAATGCATAATGAGGATAACAACAAGAAAAGTATATTATATAATATCTGAAGAGGAATCAGGACCTCGACGACCTTTGGTGTGGTGTGAATTACCTGTAAATTTTTATTTCAAAGAGTATAATGTTGTTGGTGTTAATGACCAATATAATGAAATTTACTTAGAGTTTTCAACAGGTATATTATCTTTCAATAATTATTCAATCTGTAGTTAAACATATTCATATTCGAACAATTCTAAACTGCACAAAATTAAAAATATAAGCTAAATATGTAGATACCAGTTTATCAATGAAAATAATATATTGTGGCAGTTTGTAGGTCAAAACAGAGGAAAATGCTTAGCCGATATGGTATTTTGATACAATGAATCAGATGAATTTTGTCAGCAATGGTCCAGGAAATATTGTTCATGTAATTTTTTAATATATTAATATTAAGTGACCATAGCCAAGTGTTGTATAGGACTGGTTTGATCCGACAGAAAATTTTCAATTTCAAATTTAAGGGCTTTGGATGTCACATAAAACCATAGGTTCTGACTACATAATAGTTGTTAACACTAAAACCTGGCAAAACAAACAGCTTCTGAATCTCACAAATAATGTTTGTAAAAATTATGTAACATAAGGAAAATTGTTATAGGGCACTTTCCTGCAAGTTATATACATGTAGATAAACAAACTACAAACTTTACTGATGAGTAAACAAATCGGAAGCTAAAACAATACTGAAGAATTTGAAGACAACTATAAATGACATACTGTATATTGTTGCTGGTATGAATTTTACCCGAATGTATTATTTAAATGAATTTTTAGAAAATTTTGTATGGTGCTATTTGAACAGTACATTCAGGCAGTTTTGCTCGAATGACAAGTAGTACTACAGCTAAATTTGAATTTCAGATACTAAATCACTAAATTAATGCCATATATTCGATAACATACTGTAGTCACTGCCTCAATAAATTATTTACAATAAATAAACAATTGTTCTGTTCACATTCTTATAGCTGTTTAGACATGGTTTTTGAAAAAATGTTCAATATATACTTCAAAATTTTATTAATTGCTAAAGATTTGCCTATATATTATGCTGATTGTAGTACTTTTTAGGTTTGTTGGCTCGTTCTCTTTCAATTTTAAAGCAAATAGTTAAAACACTCAAAATCAAGCTAACAAATAAACAATCTCCATGTCTTACCTTGGAAATGGATTTGGTAAGTAATACAAAGAGGACTGGTTATTAAGTTCTAGTTAAGATTTTGAGTTGCACAGCAATATCGCAACAGGAATATTTTTTGGATGCTCAGATGCTTTTACTTTCACCAAATCACAACTCTTTTTATCTAAGACTTCTATTTTTTCTTGAACATTGTAAGAGGTGTTTGAGAATTACATAGTAAAAGAGTGAAGTTACATGAGGCCAAATCATTGTTTAAAGCAAGATCATATTTATCAAGGAATGCAAAATTTTAGTTGGTTTGTACCAAGAAATTTTAATCCAAAAATTTGTGTCTGCATTGGGCATGAACAGTACCTAGCTTAGATGTGTCAGTAATTTCTTAAAATAATATATAGTGATGAAAACTTTTTGGAAACCTATCCAAAGAGAATATGTAAACAAAAGTCCAATATTCCCCATAGATGTTAAGAATCTTTCCAACACAACAGAAATAAGGCAGATGATATTTAACGTGAGACAAGATTAAAGGTGAGACTATCATTCTCTTTAGCATCAAGCATTGAGGAATTTGTTTGAGGTTGTGCCAAGGAGGAGGCTGGAATTGTGGTGAAATGTGGAGTGGTGCTGTTTCATAACAATGTAGCAGTTTATTCTGTGTTGCTCATTCAAAATTTAGGCATAAAAAAGGTATGGCTATTATCCCTCAACTACCTACTGACCCTGTTTAGCCTCTTTGGACATTTCAGAGATATTTAAAAGAGAAAAGGTGCGACTTTATTGAAAATATTAAAGAAAACTTGCAAAGGAATTCAGAATTCTTGAAATAAAATAAATATGTTATTAAAATAACCCACATATTCAGTTAATATCTACCAGGATAGTTATATTTAACTAGGGTCTGTGAGCTAAATAGCATTTCACAAGAATTATTCTCAGTATATTTCACCACTAGGAAAGACTTCAGGGAAGTTTGTATGTTTTATTCTTTGGAAGCCTACACCACTGGTCATACTACAGCCAATTGGCTTATTGTAAATTTTCCATTAACTATCCTACAAATCCTCAGCAGATGTTATATATAAACTCTTAGTCCACAACATATGGACCATTTATTTGGCCTTGATATTACCAGGATTGCTGTATAAAGATGACATCACAAACCATAGAGACAGAAAGTTCCTCTCTTAGGCCTACTTTTTTTCCTCAACACTTTTTTGTATCTTGTTCATTTTAATCCAAAGACTTGGTATGAAATGCTGTATGACACAGCAGCTCGGTAAGCATGTGCAGTGTGCCCATATCGTGCCATAATCCACCAGATTTTTCTGATATTGCCTAGGTAACACATTTCTTCCTGTTCCATGCATACCATGGGCTCTATGGTGTTACACATCTGGATTGGGAAAGAGTAGTCACAAGAGATGATGAATCAGCTGTTAGTCAGACAATAAGATATGTCAGTCAGACAATAAGATATGTTAGTCAGACAATACAGTTTATGTATTGCCAGAGGAGTATATTGAATGAAATAATGTTAAATGTAGTTTTTGAATATCAGTCCTGGAACTTTTTAATTGCACCCGAAGTACATCAGTAAAAATAAGATAAAATATGAGTTACTCATTTTAGGTCGCTGAAGAAATTTCCAGCCAACTTGTTCATGACATACCAGTAGAAGTGATTTCAAGAAAACATTGGAGTGATTATGAGGAACCCAGGTTTAATGATTTTCATGTAAGTTAATCAATATCAAATTTTTAGATAAAAATATTTCAAAATAATAAATTCAATTAAAATCTCAATTATTTATAAGTATAAATGGTTAGAATGTCTTTTGACATTGTCCAATGCCCAATTTCCATTCATTTCAGTTGCTCCAATCTCCTTCCCTAATTTCTTTGGAGCTCATTGATTTTTTTACTTTTTCTATTTTGGTTTTTTTAGGTAGGTTTTTGTAGGTGTTCCTGCAAGTACTTTTTTCGGGAGTATTGTTTTTCATTCACTGTACATGCCTATACCATATTTGCTGTTTTATTATTGAATCTTCTACTCCCATGCATTCCCTGATTTTTTAATTTCTTATCTTCTCCCTTCTCGAAATCCTTAGCTTTGCCTTATTACAACCATTTCCGTGGCTTCTATCTTTCTTTGGCTCCTCTCTGTTATTGCCACATTTTAAATCTGTCTAATACCATAATTTTTACCAGAGTTTTATTAATATTAAATCTTCTCTTCTGTGTTATATTTTTGTTCCAGGGAATTATTTTAAGGTATCCTTAGTCTTTTTGGCTTTTATCATTCTGGTGTTAATTTTTTAGTCATCTGTTCTTTCTCAACTGAATATTGTCTATGAAAATCTACTTAGTGCAGTTTTTATACAGATTAGAACCGATCTGTCTATCCTGACAAATCATGCTACATTATATGCATTTAAGTATTGTTATTTTTAGGTTTCTATACAAATGCCAAATTTAAAAGCACTTAAAAACATAGTAGAGAGGATGAGAAACATGAGTCATAGCCTTATTGTTAGTGCTAATAAAAATGGTAGGCTAACATTCCAAATTAAGACCAATGTAGTTAATGTTGCAGCCCATTTTACAGATTTAAGTGTTCAGAGCTTTGCAGGTAAGGAAATCACATAAATTAAGCATTTCTTGTATTTACCATGATTTTAACTCTCTTTTATCACTTATTTAGCAATAACTTTACATCAAGTTTTTTTCACTCTCTTGGTCTATGGTACACAATCTTCAGTTCCTCAAACTGTTTATTTTGATGAGTTTGGTACTAGTGTTTATTTATTGAGCTTTGTTTATTTTTTAGTTGGCCAAATTCCTGCTACCACAGATGACGATGAAGAAGATCTCAATTTAATTTCTTCAACCATTGAAATAAAAAAGTTTTTAATGTTTCTCACTGGATTACAAATAAGCAATTGTAGAACACTATGTAGTATAGTCCATGGAAAAATGGTAAAATTGTATATGGAACAGCCAGGAGCTTTATCAATACAAGTATTTTTGACTGAATTAGCAGCTTAAAAGGACAGTCCATAGTAAGATAATATCGGTTGCTTTACCTTTCTATCATGGTCACAAAAAGTTAATTCTGACCTACTAGGACCTATACCAAATCTCAAATTTAATAATAAAATTGTGTGAGGTTGATAATTCACCTTGTTCTTCTGGAATTGAATACTATCACTTGCAATTTACTTTTACATCTATAAAAGAACTAATATTTGAATAATTTTCCTTCTTGTGTTGTCATTTTCTATACTAAAAGTCAATTCACAACATCCTTACCAATAATTTCAATGGCACTATATAAAATCAGTAGTTTTGCCATGTTTAATACAACATTTTTTTCTGCTAGGTCCAACATTGTTATGGTTTAAATATTATTATTAATTTTATCCCTGAATCTTCAGGTTAAATAGAGAAAATATACTTTTTTATTTCAGATGGTTCAAGGCAAATGTCTGAATGAATGTTTGGATATCTTCAGTAATTTATTCATTAAAATGTTTCTAAAATATTTGTATAAGATGTATTTTGTTTACTTTCATAAATAATAAAACAAATAAAGTCTTTAAATATCTCATTTATATACCTACTGATAAAGAATAAGTAACTAAAATTATTGTAACAATGAGTAGAAATGGAACCCAAGTTTTCAAAAAACCTGCAACTGAAACATACTTTCCATGTATTAGCATCAAAAATGCCAATTTCACCATATTCCAACTGGATGAGTTATCATACTGCATGAGATTTAAAGCTGTAGCAACATGGGAATGGCAATTATCACAGCACAAGTTATGCATCCTCCCTTTGTAGATATCTGATGCTTCTGTCACTGCTGCATCCCAGGAACTACAAAACAGAAAATATGAATCTCAGTTTATTAAGTAATGCTATGTACAGCAATTCCTTTTTGTCTAAAGCAAATCAGGTAGCTCCAACAATACATAACAACTTTATAAAGATTTGAAGCATATATCTATAGCCCAGCAATGATGCTATTTATGTGCCCTATCTGTATCAATGGAAAAATTATATCATAAGAATGAAGTGAATATGCAAAACCAAGTCAAGAAAAATGACTTCCAGCATTATGGTCTACAACCAGTATTTTTAAGGCAATAATACCTACTGTTAAACACAAGAAGACAACAGGTTAATATAATTTTTCAAAATAATAAATATTTCAGACAAAACACACTGTTTTTTAAATCATCAACTTTTAAAACAAGGTTCTAGATTTAAAAATTCACTTAGCTAACTGAACTAAATTTGTAAACCATTGCAGAAATAGTTCCAAATGACACACTACAAACAGAGAAATAATATAGTAAAAATCAATGATGATGCATTAAATCATTAACTATATTTGTGGCCCACACATCATAAGATTCTTCTTCATACATAATTTTAGACTCATTAATGAATCTTCTCATAGGAAACCTTGCTGCCTCATATCTATCAATTAAATAAGCCCCTTTTCAAATGAGATCCCTGCAGTTTACTAATAATACCTATTACCTGACACCTCCTTTCACTAGTGTCGGTTTGAGTTGCCAAAATTTTGTAGGTCTTCCAAATGCCATGTTATCTTCAGAAACATAATAGGGGCCCGCAAAGTCTCGTATAACACCAGAAGATAGGGCAATTCCCATATGTCCTATCATAGGACATAACCATGTCAACAGGGGAATTGGAGTCCACACGATACAAAATGGAAATCTATCTCTAGAATAATCAATTTCTTCTGACATTATTTCTCCTGACTCACATTCAATCATTTGAAATTTGAGTTAAAAGATATATATAATGATTGTTTTTATTTACATTATTTTTGACAAATCATAAAATTTGCGATGACGGAAATGTCAATATCTTAGTTTAATAGGTATCACAGGCACTTATCGATAACGGATGTTATGTAAACTATTTGAAAGCAAATATTTATAGTTATGTATTTATAGACTTTACAAAGGAACAATTTATCGGTTTTTATCGAACTTGCTGATTTTTATCAAAATATTATTTACAATATGAATAGAAACTAACTAAACCTTACATATCTCTGAACTAAACTTAAAACAGTAACACAGTAATCTGTCATCAGTTGTATTACCAACATACCAACACAAAAAATAAACCAAAACTGCAGATTAACATGTAAACAAAAAAATCCGGTTTATTTCGATTTTAATTTAGACTCTTTATTAAATAACTAATTAGGATAAATGGATTTTAAGTATTAAGGATACAATGGCCTCTTCTCAAGATGCCTGGTATCTGTCTCTTCTAGGTTTAGCCGAATATTTCAGGACTTCCAGTCCCCCAATGATAAAGACATGTATTCAGTGTCTACAGGCTGTTTTTAATTTTAAACCACCTCAGAGAGTCGAAGCAAGAACGCATTTACAACTCGGAAATATCCTTTTAACTCATACAAAGAACATAGACCTAGCTAAGAACCATTTAGAGCAAGCAGTAAGTGTAACTTCTCTAGATCTAGAGTAGCCCATTTTCAGTTGTGAATATGATAAATCCACTATATATATTCTGATAACATTCCTACCTATACCAACAGTAGTTGTTCGTTAAATCTAACTATATTTTATATTAATAATACACTTCATGCTATATTTTTGCACTAGTTAACAAATTTGCTCATGGGATTCTCAATCTATAAATAGAAAAAGTTCATAACATTATGAGATGTGTACATGTTGCTCTCAGGCTCAGTGATATGAGTAATGTGTAAGTTCAATTAAATGAACAACAACAAAGCTACAATTAGATGGTATATTAGGATCTAAAATAAATTATGTATGATGTTAAAAAAAATTCAATGTAAATATTTGGAAGTATCGAGGCAAAGATTCTATTATGTGGAATATACTATGTGAAAGAGAAAAACATGTTTAATACCCAGATAAAAGAATCTATAGTGCATCTATAATAAGCACTTATATAAAATTTTAGCCTAACTTTACCAATAAAATACTTTACTTATTTAATATTTCAGTGGTTGCTCTCTCAAGCAATTAACTCATTTGATGATGTCAAATTTGAAGCTGCTAGTGTTTTGGCTGAGTTATATGAACAACAGGATCAGATTTCTTTATCCAAACCAATCTTGAGAAAAGCTATAGAGTTGTCTCAACATAATGTGTACTGGCATTGTAGACTAATTTTTCAACTTGCGGTAAGTATAATAACCAGTTTCTTTAAAACTCAATATGACTATCAGCATTATGATTATATAGATTCAACCTTTTTAACCTATTTTGCAGCATTTACATTTATACAGTGAAATGCTAAATTATGGAATATTATCATTATTATTTCCAGAACCGTCGAGTTTTGAGGGACATCCTGAAACAGGTCAATTTTTGTTATAAAATACCCATCTTGTAACATACATGGAGTAGGGATGCCTTCACCTGTGTAGGTGTAGTGACGTAATCATTAATTTTTTAATAGAAATCGGTATAGTGCGACACCTCATTTAAACGAGAATTTAATTCTCTATTTAACATTACATTTTTAACTAAAATATTTTTTAAGGGTACAAAAACAATTGTTTTTAATTTAAATTCAACTAAATTACAATCAGTTTCTTGACAATATGCTAATCTACGGACACATTCATCAAGTACATTGCGGATGACTTCTGGAGTAATTAGACTCATTTCATGCCTAATTTTATCTTTCAAGTCCTGTAAGTTTTGGGTCTATTGACATAAACTTTTGATTTTATGTATCTCACAGGAAAAAGTCTAGAGGTGTTAGATCTGGCGACCTTGCTGGCCAATCTATAAAACCTTGTCTTCCGATCCACCTCCTGGGAAAGCAATGATTTAAAAATTGTCGTACTTCACGTGTGTAATGCGAAGGAGCTCCATCTTGTTGAAACCAGATATTTTCACTAGGTAAATTTGGATTATTGGCATTTGGATACATGTTAGTAAGGACAGGTATAAGTTGATTTCTCGAAAAGTTAAAAAACTTTATCTGTTAGATTTTCTTCAAAGAAAAAAGGGCTAATGATTCTGTCATTAATGATTCCTGCCCATACATTTAAGCCCATACACGCATAGGATATTGCGTGTGTGACTCAGTCATCCAATGTGGGTTTTCTTGACTCCAATATCTGCAATTGGCTTCATCGGAAAAAAGGATTTGATTGATGAAATATGGATTGCAGATACATAAATCCTGCATAATTTCAGAAAATTGAAGTCGGCGATCGGGATCGTCGTCGTTTAATTCCTGATGTAGTTGAATTTTGTAGGGATGGTATTTTTCTTTTTTTAAAATATGTAATACCGATCGTTGGGAAACTCTAGCATATTCACCCATTTGTGTTGAAGTACTATGAGGATTGTCATGTACATTTAATAAAATATCAAATTTCCCATTGTCTTCAATTTTAGGACGCCCAGCGTTTGCAATATTTTTAATGTGCCCAGTTTCTCCAAATTTTCGGACTATTTTACTTACTGTTGATTGGCTGATGGGCCTGTCTGGATATTTTGCATTGAATAAATTGCATACCTCATTCTGTGTTCTTTTTTATCTCCGCATCCGCTAAGAATTAATATTTCTATGTGTTGTGTTTCATTTAGGTGAGCCATAATTTAGTATTCAAAATTAAAAATTACAATTGACAACTGATGACAATTCACAAAATCAAAACATTTACGTCAATAAATATTACAGTAACTATGCCACTATCACTTGCTTGAATTAACATTTGATAAAAAGTTTCAGTGTTTATGAGATAACTTTTTGTGTCCATTATTATTTTTACTTATTTTTGCTTTTTTAAGTATTTACTTCAGAAAGTCGTGTAAGGAACCAATGGATGGCATTTCGAACAGTTAATTTAAAATTATTGTTAAGTATAATTTGGTTACTTTAAAGTACATTATGAATTAAATCATTAGTTGTAATTTAGTTGAATTTGAATTAAAAACAATTGTTTTTGTACCCTTAAAAAATATTTTAGTTAAATAGAGAAATTAATTCTCGTTTAAATGAGGTGTCGCATTATACCGATTTCTATTTAAAAAAATTAACGATTACGTCACTACACCTACACCGGTGACGTCATCCTTACTCCATGTACGTTAAAGATGGGTATTTTATAACAAAAATCGACTTGTTTCGGGATTTCCCTCAAAACTCGATGGTTCTTGAAATAATGATCATCCATAATTTAGCTGTTCACTGTATAAATAGTTTAAATTAAAGTTATATTTCATTTAAGGTTTTTTCTTTAATTATTAATTTATTTTACTTTAAATCTAGAAAGGAAATACAATGTTCAAATTTTCTCTTGCTTATATTTGAAAATGATGTTATATTGCCTAGGTATCATTATTTAGATGGTATCAAATTTGTATTAAAAAAAATTTGGTTTAGTTTTTGTGACCCATTAATGTAAATATCAAAATCTGCCACTGTTTTGTATATTTTTTTCGAATCTATAATTTTCAAATAAAAACCATTATTGTGTGCAGTTAATATTGGCAATTTTGTAGCAAATCCATGCAACTGAGAAGGACTACACTTTAGCCAGCAGTTTACTGGGTGTTGGAGTAGACTATGCTCATATTTCAAATGCTTCGTACACAAGAGTCCTATTTCTCTTAAGTAAAGGAATGGTAAGTTTGTATTTCTGCAGCTAAACATGTATACATCAAGTACAATATCTTTTAAATTTGCAGTTACTATTAATAGATAAAAAGCTACAAGAAGTCCAACAGGTATTAAACCAAGCAGGACATTTAATAGAGACGTGGACAGGGGCTGTATACCAGAAGGAATATGTTAAAGTCTACTATTTGGTTTTACAGGTAACTAATAATAAAAAGAGATATGTGAGAAGTTAGTAGAAAGTATTTATTATTAGATAAGGTATTCTTCTTCTTCTTCTTCACGTGCCATCTCCGCGACGGAGGTTGGCAATCATCAGATAAGGTATTACACAGCCATATTTTGTGATTTTTTAGGTCTGTCTTTACTTAATGGCTGGACAAGTCAAAAGTGTTAAACCTTGTCTAAAACAATTACAGCAGAGTATTCAAACCATAATGGCTACTGATGACGGTTAGTATTAGTTGTAATAATTTTTAACAAGTGTATTAGAAATTTTTAGATCATATAAATTGTAAATAACAACTGAGATATAGTTCTCGTGGGAATGATATAAAATATTTCTTTTTAACTTCCAAATTCATCATTAATCTTCATTTTCTATTGGTCACTATATTTTTATAGTAATAAACAAGATAGTTGTAATTATAGTCTATTCACTGAGTTTGAAAATGCTTTGAGAAATTGATCTTTGAATTGGGATACTAATCTCCATCTGCTGACTCCTCAAATCTTCTTCAACGCCGTTGATCCAGCAAAGATGAGATCTTCTGATTGTGGCATTGTTTCCACTTAGCCTGCTCACCTGACTACTTTGATCCCTCACAGCATCATTCACTTGCTTTAAACTTTTTGTTTAATTGTTTGAATTGCTTGTCTCTATTTTTATCATTAATTTATACATTTTTAATTTCTTTCTTATCCAAATTTTTATTTACAACTCTTCTTTTATAGTTGCAGTCTAGCACATCCACTTTTGTTGCTTGTTTTCTAGAACAAATCAAAATTTGGTCTGTTCCTGTGCATTTATATTGCTTTCTAATATGCGTTTTTATAGATTGTTTATTCAATACAAATTTTTGATTATTTGTGAACATTTCTTAGTTTTTGTTTCAATATTTTATGTCTTTCTTACTTATTTTTCTAAAATTTTGGTCTATTATTTTCTTCAGTACGGTATGTAATGAGTAGAGACTGGATTATATGCTCTAAAAAATGGTTAAAATATGCATGCAACATGCACTTAAAAAGTAACCAAATTTGCCTTTATTATATGCAATATGCATTTATATATTCACTTTAAAAAAATATATTTTTTTTTAATGGGCTTGAGATTTGGTGAGAAATAAAATTATAGTAATACTTAGAGAGTGTTTATTTATTACTACATCTAATAAAAAAATATAAGTGAAAATTCACAAGAAAATATCCTCATTCTTGCAGTATAAAATAATAAAATGTTCAATATTTTCAAGAGTAATGTTATGCCTTCTATCCGTTAATATGTGCTTATATGAGGAAAACGTTTTATGTAATAAAACGTTTTAGTAAATAGGAGTCTAGTGCAATAATATGGACTTCAAATTTTTAAGATAACTTATATTTTTTTTCTCGAAACTAAAACTACCGCCAATAGTCAAACTGTTACATGTTTAGTATAGGTATACCGATTTTCTTGCAAAAATGAGATTTTAAATTAAATTTTTGAATCGTTAAAATATAAGTGGACTCACCTTTTTATCACAAATAGTACAGAAAACACTTTCATTGTCTATAATCTTCATTTCACTGTTGCCACTAACCCAACTCCGCAATAGACTTGATTTTTGTTTCGCTACTATCGGCATATTTTCAAAAAAGTAATTATTTCTATTTTATAAGCACAATATTCACAATCACAAGTTGCTTTGCCAGCTGGTAAAGAGAATTTAAAAACGAATTTACTGTATAGTACCCACCTGCATGTTGGCCCTATTCTTCTGATAAATAATTCCCAGATGGATTTTCCCAAACAAAAAAACTTGTAGATTTAGTAGATATTTGTAATAAAATTATTTCGTAGTTACCTTACCTAGTACCTGCTATGAATAATTCCAAGAAACTATTATCTAAATATGTATAGAAAACCTTTTATTTATGTGATATTTTCAAATATGTGGCAATATGCTCTTAATCAAGTAAATATGAATAGCATATGCATTTATAAAGAAACCCACAAATATGCTGTATATTTATATGCACATGCATTTTGCATATAATCCAGTCTCTAGTAATGAGTTATCATATTTTTTACAATTATAAATAGCTTATTCTAATTCATTGCTAAGTATTGAGTTATGAAGAATTTACCCTTGTATCAAAATTTTTTCTCTGTCTTGTACTTTTCAGATCTTAAAGATTATTCAAACAATTACAGCTTTTATATAATTCCTGATACTCACAGTCATAAAATAAAATACAGTTTCTTTATTATTCAGTTTAATATTTTTAGTATTTATGGGACCTAGTGCCGGAGATATGTTTCTATGGATGCCAAAAGAACATTTATATGTTCTTGTTTATTTGGTTACAGTGATGCACAGCATGCAAGCAGGATATATGGAAAAAGCTCAGAAATACACTGACAAAGCTTTAATGCAGATCGAAAAACTAAAAAGTAAGTTAAGTCAAAAAAGGTTCTCAGATGTATTAGGGCTATCATAATTGTTCAAATGGATACTATCCTTATATGTTATGGATTTTAAAGTTAATGTTTATTTTAGTTCTCGAAGAAAAATACAATGTCTTAGTTATAGCACACTTTTAAAATTTTTGTGTAACTTACTAAGTTGTTTTCACCAATTTTAATGCGCAAATTTTCTCTCAAGTTGTAGATAACAAGCCAATCTTATCAGTATTTCAATTAATGCTCCTGGAACATATAATCATGTGCAGATTGGTGATGGGCAATAAAACACAAGCACTACAAGAAATATCATCTGCAGCAACTTTGTGTAAACAGTGTCCTAAATTATTAGAAACTCACGGCCCACAGTTGCACACCTTGCTGGGTCTTTATTCTATGAGTATGAACTGTATGGAAGCGGCTGAGGCTCAATTTATTGCTGCTTTAAATGTAAGTAAACATTATAATTTATGGAATAAAACAATTTGTTTATTACAACGCTGTTATCGATTTATAACATGTTTTACAATTTGCTGTATTTTTATGAACAAATACTACCTGCATTTATTATTATCACATTATTTTCTTTACATATAATTTACAAATTTTAAATATCCATACAATTTCCTTTTGTATTCTTCATATTTTAATTTGTAAAGTATAGGTCAAGTGTCAAGTACACAAGAGTAACTTTCTAATAGTCAGGTTACTGTTTCTACCAGTGACAATTATCTTGAAAGCAAAATTTTGGCTTTAAATCTTGCTTGGACACACCTTTGTCAACATACATGTTTCTTTGGCAGAGTTTGTGTTTTTATTGTTGAGGAAGTTGTATTATCGTTTCAGCATAAAGTTGCCACTGACATGGAATTCAGTGGCAACTTTATGCTGAAACTTCTGAAGGCAACTGAAGGCAGTTCATCCATTTACTCGTCAATAAATTAATCAGAAACTTTCCTTAGACCGGTGAGGCATGCAAGTGATGTCTCAAATGAAAATGCAAAAAAATTACAAAAACAGTGCCATTCTGCCTTTACAACTCTGCTTTTCTTGCCTTTCTCCTCCAAGCATGTATTCCCTTATTTCTCATGTCTTTATCGATGTGATCAAGGAACCTTATTTTGGTTCTTCCTCTTCTTCTCTGACCAATGGGTCTATCAAGGAGCGTTTTTCTAGCTGGGTAATTTTGTTCCATCCGCATTACATGCCCTATCCACCTCAGACGTCCTATCTTAATAGTTTTACGATATCGTATTCCTGGTATATTCTATAAAGTTCGAAGTTCTTCACACTACATTGTCATTCACTGCTCTTTAGTACTTTTCTTTCTTCTTTCGATACATCCTAACATGTTTTCATTATTTTTTCTTAGAGTCCAGGTGCCTGAACCATATGTTAGACTGGGCATATTGTTGTTTTGTAGAGTTTTATTTTTCAATTTCTCGATTTAATTGTGGATTTAAGGAGATTTAATAGAATCAGCATGTATTTGGCAAACAAAACCGTAGTAGATAACTTCATGACACAACATGGCTCTATAGAAGTACTCGGCGAAGTTGTAACAGCACGAAGACTTGTCTCTCCAGCACAAAGACTAGTCTTGTCTGGAGTCTGCCCGTCAATTCCTCATCAAGTATTAGTTGAAGAATTACAGAATATCGGTTTAAAGCTTATTTCCCCAATATCATTTCTGAAAATTAGCTCACTCTTCCCGAATATAGTCACATATTGAGCTTTCGGAGGCAAGTTTATATAAGCCCTATAACATCACCAATACCAGATTCTATTCTAATAAATTTCGACCAAACACCTTACCGCATATTTTTGTCACAAGGTATGCTCACCTGCTTTATTTGCAAAAATACAGGACACATATCATTCCAATACAATAACAGTTCAGTAACGGAATCAACTCATATTGAGTCAAACAATGAAGTACCAAATCAAACAGCTTCAACAAGTATACCACACAAGGTACCAAACACCCAGCAGTCATCAAGTTATCCATTATCAAATCCGAGCATATCACCTACACCTACAAATCTCAATGACAAAGAAATTACTAATACTCCTACCCATAGCAACACTTTCAATCAACCTCATTGAGCGGCAATACCGTTTTCACAAACTTCGGAAGCAATATATTCCAATGTATCAGCTTCTTTCCATTATATACAACTGCAGAAAATTCTAATAAAACTGATACATCACCACAATTTTCTGAAACAACCATTTCAACCAATCTTACAAATAAAGTAAAGTAAATGTCACGGAAAGTACGAACTCCAAGCGTTTTAAATTATTACGAATAGTTCAACAGTATGAATTTAACAAAAAATTGGAGCTAGCGGTAGCATGAATGAAAGAGTGACAAACTAAATTTTGCAAAGAAAATTATTGTAAATTATTAATAAATTTTTATAAATTTTATTGGATTATTTGAACGAAAATAAAAATCTTTCGATTCAATCAATAGATCAGTTTTTTTTATTTCAGACGTCTAGAGAGAGGGAATTATGGACTTTTGCCAACTTAAACCTCGCTATCGTATACTTGAGAGGTAAAAGGGAAGCAGATTTCAACGCGTTACACGAAAGAATCAACCCAGAAAGTTTACCGTCCCATTCGCACAGTCTTAGGGCTGCTGCCTATTATGTACAAGGCCTGCAAGCATTCTTTCAAGGACGGTACAACGAAGCCAAGTAAGTTCAGATTGAATTACAATTTTTTTGCAATAGTATATGGTCCTACACATACCTCAACACCTCAGTCTCATTCCTGGTTCATCCTAGTTGGTTCTTACTATATATTCCCCCATTTAGGCACTTACCTTAATATATTTGTTTCCTTTTATTGTTTTGCTTTATCCTATTTTTTGAAATTGTTCAAATAATGTGTAATTGCAATTTTTTCAGGAGATACCTGCGAGAAACCCTGAAGATGGCCAATGCTGAAGACTTAAATCGGTTAACATCGTGTTCACTTGTTCTTCTCGGTCATATATTTCTGTCTTTAGGCAACAGCAGAGAAAGTATGAATATGGTAACTCCAGCGATGCAACTTGCAAGTAAAATACCGGACGTTCATGTTCAGTTATGGGCTTCAGCAATTCTTAAAGGTAAAGTATAAATGTTTATGACAGTCGTTGCGTTTAAGAGTAATGTTTCCAGGTATACTTAATCATTTAATAAGACTAACACGTCATAAAACTCAACTCATTTAACAGTTTACCGCAATTTAATTCTGATTTTCTGGTATATTAAATGTTGTTTCTGAGTTTTGTTTTTAATAAAAATTGTAGTTTACTAGGAATAACAAATTTTGATTTTTAGATTTACATAGAATTTGCGGTGATAGCCAGCGAGAGAACGAGGCGTACCAAAGGCACGTAAATTTCTCACAGATGTTGCTAACCGATCATTTCCAAGCGTCTCAGATGCCGGAACATAATCTGATAATGTGGACACAGGGTAACTTTCCGTCGAACACTACAAATGAACCGAGTACTTCAGGAGCTTTATTATAAAATCTTTATTTTTTTAATTTATTAAATTTTTTAATAAGATTACGCCTTTTCATTTCACCAAGTTCCAAATATAGTATTCAACGAACAGCAGTTTTTAGCAGATGACCACTTTTACCAATATATCGCTGTCCCGGTAGAACATTGACGTAACTGCAAATTGGTTATTGAAATTAAATTTAACCTTTTTATTTAGGTGAAACATCAAGGCCATTAAATGTTAGAATAAGTGAACATCAGTCTTATATTAAAAATAGAGAATTTGATAGATCTCAAATATGTAAACATGCATGGGATAATGAACATAGGGTTCAATGGAATAATTCAAATGTAGTCCTAAAAGAGACGGATGGTAAAAAAAGAAAAATCAAAGAAGCGGCTTTAATTATGCTAAATGAGGCCAATTGTGTCGCAAATTCCTCGGCAGAATGTAGTAGGATCTGGTTACTAATATTGAAAGAGGAAGTTATTAATAAGAAAATACCAGTATTAGTAAGTCAGTAACATATAGAGGATACATCATTTATGTTTTTTAAATAACGAAACATATAAAATCAGAATTTTGGTGTTTATTAAAGGTAAACTATAGTTTATTTTTATGAACGAGAGAGTAATTAGCATAATTTTAACTGGTACCTTCGACCACTCCATGGGCGTGCTCAAGATAAATTGAAAAATTACTTTGAATAATTGTAAAAAATAAATGAATTATTTCAGTGTTATAAAGTGTTATGTGTATGTAAACAAAAGTGACCTTTTTATCACACACTATATTAGAACTGACTGGCCTACATTAAAAATTTTTTAAACATTTAAACATTTTTTTTAATTTTTAAAAATTACAAAAGAGAAAAAGAGTTTTTAAAACCGTCTAAGGTATGTTAAATAGATGAATAAAAATATTAATATAAAACTTACAGCTACTTGTTACAAATCCAAATCAGATTCAGAAGATGAACTTTCAGAACCAAGATTTATAATAACTGGCACGATCATTTTATCAGTAATATTGTCCAGCTTCCACATTTTTTCCTCTTCTTTAATAGTGTGATTTACTGCCTTTTCCCAGTTTTCAGGTTTTACATTATTTACGGCCTCCAAAAACAACTGTTTAACATCATGATGAATTTTAAAAGTGGTATTTTTTCTTGAAACTTCACTCTTTATCTGTGCCCATACCAGTTCAATCGGGTTTAATTCACAATGATATGGTGGGGATCTAAGTACTGTCATTCCATGATTTTTGGCAATTTCATCAATTTCGTATTTTTTAAATTTTTCTTTATGAAGGGCACACAACGAATAAAGTTCCTTTCTTATAGATCCGGGATGGTACGTAATATTTTTTGAACTTAGCCAATTCTGCAAGTCTTTTTTTAACCACTTGGTTGTGGGCAGTCCTTTTATAAGTCTGGAGTGATAACTTGCATTATCCATTACTATTACACAGTTCTTAGGAAGAAGATCTATCATTTGTTCGAACCATTCTTGAAAGACATCAGCGTTCATGTCTTCATGGTAGTCACCGGTACGAGTTGATTCAAAAGTTAATAAGCCACCTTCAATAAAACCGTCTAAACTGCCAATGTGTACTATTATCAGCCTACGTCCCTTTCCTGATGGTGGGTTTAAACCAGTAGATAAGTTATTTACAAAAGCGTGCCTTTGACTTCTAACAGTTTCATCCTGCCAAAATTTATTTGGTGTATGACCCTCGTTGATCCATGTTTCATCAAGATAAAATATTTTTCTTTTTTGGTTTCTCATTTCCTTTATGGTTCTTAGAAAATGTCTTCTCCATATGACAATATCGCTTCTTAGAATATACTTCGACTCATTTCTGGGTAATCCTTATCATCTCGAACTGAGACAAGAACTTTATCCAATGTTGGAAATTCTTGTCTAAAGAAGAATTTATGCACTTTCCGTCGAAGTCCTTCTTTAAAATGATATTCTATTTGAAATTTTGGTTTCCCTGGAGCATTACGTGGCATTTGAAAACTACCACATTTCTCTTCTTTAATAACTCTGTAAATCGTAGATTTCCCAACACCAAGTGTACTGCTAACTAGCTCAACGGTCTCATCAACACTTTCACATAAACGTTTGTCTGTAAATAATTTAAAACAATTAAATATTAATGTTTTTTCATTAACTGTTAAAGGACCAATTTTTCGGCGTTTACACGGCACTTCCAAATTTTCCATAACACTAGTATACACAATAAACTGCACCTTGCAACTGAAGTACCTACTTTTAGTGAACTGTTAAGAATTTTGAATACGCCACTTGGACCTTCTTACAAAATGGAAAAACCCACTATCACATTTTCTGTGGAATAAGTTTAGAAGGTAATTATCTAGTCAATTACTGTCGTAGATTCCTGGAATTAAAGAATTAAATGTTTGATTGTTGAAACCCTTACTTCGTGGAATGCACTCATTTCAGATAAAATAAAACGTTTTATTTTATCTAAAGAATTAAACTTTATTTTGCAAAAAGGTAGGTACTTATTAAACTTTTATTGGTTATATATAACCAATAAAATAAACATCTTACATTTCTTGCAAATTCATTAGTACCTGTTAACCTCCATCACTCCGACACTGGCAACCTTATTTAGGGATTAGTAACCCTCACAACTATTGTATTCTATTCTGCTCCATCCTTAAACCTGGTGGTCATACTCAATTTAAAATTGTTTTCCTATATACTTCTGTAAACTTGTTGGCAAATATCTGTTTTTCATTGAGTCACCCGTATCAACAGTTTAGGGATTTGCATACATAATTTATTGTTTTATTACTCTCTCATACATAAAAATACACTATAAATGCACGAACAAATACTTACCATGTCGGCATAGTATTACGAGGTTTTTTTCCTGGTTTTTCCCTCATAATTTACTATGGAATCACTAACAGGAGAATTTTACTGTCATCATGTCATGTGTTTGTCTTTTTAAAGACGAATTACATGCTATGATTTTTTCTGACGGATATTCTCAAGTTAAAGTTGATTTCATGTAATCGAATGAATCTTATAAGTAAAGTCGTCCCAGGAGCGCAACTCAACAATATTGGCAATATCATTTTAAAGTCGTCTACTTTAAAATGCATAATGTATGTCTGAATTGTCAATATAAATGAGTCAGATAAAATTAAATTATTAGAAGAATTTTTCACTATGTAACAAAAAACAAAATTTGTTTAATTTACTGTTTGTATTTTGAGATCGTCAGGTCAGGTGAGATCAGTCGGTCAGATAGCTCAGCGGGCTGTGAGGCTGTCTAACGCAGCAGTTTAAAATTCTAGATGAATCTGCGGCTTAGACTAGGATATGCTGGGATTTGATCGGCCTATGGTGGAGCAGTACGGCAAGAGATAAGGGCTTGCGGCTTAGTGATACTCCTCCATAGATCCCTACCGGACGGGCGTAACGCCTAAAAAACCGGATATATATATTTTGAGATCGATTTCCGAAGTGGAAATTGAAACATCAATAAACGTATTTTTATCTTTAATTGTGGCTTATTCCCAGTTAAATAGTAATTAAGGAAAACCTGTAGCTGTTAAAAAAATGCGACGTGTGCGTACCGACAAATGCCGTTTGAAATGTCCAAATAGAGTATCTGAAAAGCTAAGAGAGACAAAGTTTAAATAGTATTTAACATTAGGCTCCTTGAAAAGACAGCGAGATATTTTGGCTTCTTGTATTCAGCCACTTGAGTTGAGCTACCGACGTATTTCTACATTAAAAACCACTCCCATAAATACAAATTGTGCATTTTTCATTACAGGCAAGGAAAAACAAGAACGGCTATGTAAAACGTTTCTCAGTAATACTTTTGGAATAACTGAAAGAGCTATTCGCTCGATAATTAAAGCAGTTTCAAGCGAAAAAACTACTATTATACCAGAAGATTAACGTGGGAAGCACGAGAGTCACAAGAAAATAAGTGACAAAATTTTGGATTTGTTCGTAGCCATATAAATTCAATTCCACAAATTGAAAGTCACTATATTCGAAGTGATTCTTCGTGGCAATACATGGACGGTGATTTAATTATTACAGAACATCACAGGAACTATATAAAGGAACGAAAAGAACCAAAAGAAGAAGAGTAAGCAACCTACGATTGTTATTTTCGTATTTTCAACAGCGAATTTAATAATGGGTTTTTTTATCTCAAAGAAAGATCTTTCCACCTAAGTATTCGAATTTTTTTTAAAATGCCGGAGTAGAAGAAAAAGAAAATCATTCTGTCTCCGGCTTCTATATAACATGTAGCTTCTCCTTTTTATAAATTTTAAAGTGTTTGTTTGTCTTTGTGTATTGTATTGTTATGTCCAAATTTACATGTATGACATTCTGCTCATGTCGGATAGGCCACAACTGACGAAATGCCCCTGAAGATGATCTATTGATCGAAAGTACTTGGGCAAGATTTAATTAATTACTGTGTTCGATAGTTGCCTTGTATACCATCAAAGTTTAAAAAGAAAATACGCAAACAACCATTAAAAGTCACTTAGAGCAAAAGGATCTAAGCGTAAAGAAAAAACTAACGATAAACTGAAAACAAAAAACGATAACGATATACATCTGGCTACTTATGATTAACAAGCAGTGTTATCTGTACCAATAGGACAAAGTTCTGCATTATTTTACAAATTTTGCTTTAACTGTTATAACTTTACAGTAGTAGAAGTAAAGGCTAAAAGACCAAATCTCCGAAACAGATAGCAATTGTAAAATTGATAAAGCTGTTACTTTTGGAATGAAGTGATGGGGAATAGAGGGACAATAGAAATTTGATCTTGCGTTTATTACTATCTATAAGAATTTTCAATACCCAGCTCAAGAGTTAATGTGATTTTTTATTCCGATAACTGTGGAGGCAAAAAAAAATTTCTAATAACCTTTTACTGTTTACTGTGAATACTTTGGACATCAATTCTATTACTCATAAGTATCTTGTTCGCAATCATACCCAAAATGAAGGTGATTCAGTCCACAGCAAAATAGAGAAAGCAGTGAAGAGGGCAACCAAATCAGGGCCCATATACATTCACGAGCAATACATTAAATTAATTAGGAATGCTTAAAAAACAGGAGCTCCTTTAACCGTTAAAGAAAAGGATTTCACTGAGTTTAACGATGTAAAAGTGTACAATAAAATGGGACTAGATCTCACCAAAGACGAGGAAGGCCGTGACTTCAAAATAACTGAACTAATGCTACTTTAAAGCGTAAAAGGGAAAGATTACTTCCTTTCGTAGTTCGTAGGAATTGTTTTCACCGAAATGCCAGCTGCGTAGGGAT
This sequence comes from Diabrotica balteata, assembly GCA_918026665.1. Classification (NCBI taxonomy): domain Eukaryota; kingdom Metazoa; phylum Arthropoda; class Insecta; order Coleoptera; family Chrysomelidae; genus Diabrotica; species Diabrotica balteata. The sequence goes on from OU898281.1 coordinate 139,303,227, forward strand.
TACTCTTAAAAATTCGTTTAGGTAATAATTTTTCGACTGTTCTAACAACCATTCAAATTTCGTCATTTTGTGTCATGTGGAACAATTTCACCCAATCATGTCAACATTAGACTGATAATTGCATTCAGTTCAATTTTCAATCCCTATAACAACACCATCGAGTTTGACAACTTCATCCAAATAAATTTCAAAATGTCACGTTTCGGCAATGAGAATGTTCAAAGTATAAATGCGCTAATCAAAGAAAGAATTCCCAGAAATACAACCTACATGGAATTTGGAATTCACTTAAATTTTAATAATTGTACTTTCACTAACTGTACTTTTAATAAATAAATTTTTCGTTATGTTGAGTTATGATTTTTTTTTGAAAAATTATCCGCCGAATATCCCTCGGACATTGATGAATGCCTCATAATTTCATGACAAATTTCTCAAGCTCGTTGCTTGGTAACAGCACTCAGCCTTCGGCTTCGTGCTGTTACCAAGGAACGAGCTTTTGATTGTCATGAAATTATCTCGTCTGTTATCAATGTCCTAGGGATATTACTACTGATAACAAACTAAAAGATTTGAAACAGTTACTTTCAAAACATATAATTCTTGGATTTGTAAAGAGTTTTATGATTAAATTTTTCGTAGATACTTTTTTTTGCAATTTCAATTTCATTTTTAATTTCCTTTTTACTAAAATTGTTTGTTTTTGCTACAATTTTTAATTTAATAAACTTTTTCAATGACTTTTTGTGCTTATTTCGATTCGAACTTTTCAAAACTAGCTAGGTAACCAAAAATTTTATAAAATGAGTATGTTTGTGGAAATTTTATGTTTAAAACTCAATTCTAAATTTTTCTTTCTAAAACTAAATTCTAAATTCTTAACTTTTCATCCCTAAATTTGATCCTCAATTGCAATTACGTCATTGTTGCCTCAGTTATTTTGTGGCAACAATGACGTAATTGCAATTGGGGATCAAAAATTAGGAATTCATTGCAAATGTGTAGTAGAGTTACAGTATATCACGGTGGCTAAGTATAACTGTAATACTAATACAGTAACTTCATTATGCTTCATTTCATAAGGTATTAAGTAAAATAATTTTATATTTTTGGCTATAAAAAGTTACACTTTTGAAGTTACGTCATTGTTTCACCGGGACAGCGATATATGCTTTTCACAACGAAAAAACTAGGTTCAAAAAGACATGTGCAATGTGCAGATGAAATTACAAGTTTATTTTCTTTACACATTATTTCCGGTTGTCTAAAATTTCCATCAGTTCATTTATATTGGCACAAACATTTGCATGTCAATATATTTAGAGAAACAATGGCAAGAGACCGATTCTTTTTAACTTTGATCAAATTTACATTGTGTAAATACTTTGACAATCCCCAATAACTGTACCGATAAGTTCTATAGAGTACGTCCGTTGTATGATGGTATCAGGAAACGATGTTTAGAGTTAAAGTTAAAAGAAAACCTGTGTGTTGATGAACAAATGGTACCATTTAGGGGCCATTTGTCTGTAATTCAATACTCAAAGGATAAACCTACACCCTGGGGGTAAACATTTTCGTCTTATGCGAAAAGTCTGGCATCGCGTATGATTTTGTTTAATATCAAGGCGCTTCTACTGGCTTAGATGCTCAGTTGCTAAAGCGGTTTGGACTTGACGCTACAATAATTCTTCATCTTACAGAAAGAATAAATAATGAATGGCACAAGTTATATAACGAAATTTCTTCAAGTCTGAAAATAAAAAAATATTGACAGCTGGAACAATTCGAGGCAATAGGTTCAACACTCTTGTAAAAACCGATAAAGGAATGCCAAAAAATGGTAGAGGAACCACAGATTAAGTAGTATGGCGATGTAGTTTTAGTCAAATGGATGGATAATCGGAGTGTGCTTCTGGCTTCTAACTCTGTTGGAATTGGAAATACTGATGTAGTTAAGCGGTGGGACAAGAAATAAAAAAAATTATATGGATGTAGCGACCTGAGGCGGTAAAGCTTTATAACCATTCGATGGGTGGCGTTGATCTATTAGATTAAATGATCAGTGTGTACAGAACTTATATTCGTTCAAAAAAATGGGACCTTCGAATGATTTTTCATGCCCTAGGCTTGGCTGCAGTAAATGCTGGTTTGAACATCGACAAGAATGTGACAAGCTAAAAAGGACGCAAAAAAGGCAGGCCAAGTACATTAACACCACCCATAGCACAAAAAAAATAAAAAATATAACCTTGAAGAATCTAGACCAGGTCGTTCAATATGACTCTGTGAAGAAGGAAAAATTAACTTCAAGGAAAAAGTACATTTTTTATGATAAAAAAAGTGTACCATTATATTTGTTTTTTAAAGAAAAGCTAATGTCTTAAGCTAATTTCTGTGTTCAAAAAGTATAGACACATTTGCTGTTACAAAAAATATATTTCTAGAGTATCTTGTGTTTTAATTTATTTTTAAGTACATTTGCCATAAGAAAACTTAAATAAGTAAATTGTTTCAACAAATCTACAACTGATTAGCTAAAAATATATTTTAGTGCGTATTATTAATTTTCATGTATAATTGCTTCTTCTAAACCCTCATCTAATACTTCGGAACTATCTTTTAATCCAGAATAAAAGCTGTGGAACTTGGAGGGAATGAATTTAAGTAAGTCTATTAAATCCTTTTTCTTTTCTTCTGTTATTGCTCTCTTATTTAGTTACAGAACATCTAGGTTGTGAATTACAATAGCTGGTGATAGACGGCTTAAGTGATAATTTGAATCGAAATAAATAATTAATGTTAGAGAATATTTTTTTTAGTTTTACCTTTTACCTATAATTGTGTTGGTTTATACTGTTAGCCTGTAAGAAAAATACCTACCTAAATAAATAAATAAAAACAGCATAATTTTGTACCTAAATAGTTAAATAACTGAAGAGAGACAAATGATACGAGTGATACATGATACAGACGCAAGCAAAGCTAGTAACAATAATGTTCAAAATATGTATTTTGACACATTGTACTGAGTCCGGCTGGTGAGATTAGGTTGGAATCAAACTTGGTCAGGTCCTATGACGTGGGGATCAAACATTGCCATGTCCACCGCTTGGGATCAAAACAATAGTATGCTGAATGTAATACCAATATAAATAGTATCTTTTCTTTAAATGTTTTAACAGTAATTTTCAAATTTTAGCTACTGCCATCAAAAATAAGAGTGTTTCTTTACTTCCTGTCAAATCATGCACGATGGACGTAGCCAGATTTGATTATGTACCCCTGATGTATTCTCAGAGATATTTGATAAAAATTGTTCATTTCTGGATAGTAATTTCTTGACTATATCACTTGTTTACATCTCATAGAAATTATAGTTTTTTTCTAAAAGTTGAATTTTTTTAAGATCTTCTAGTTCAGTTATTGTTTTCATTCATCTGATTTAATTGCGAGTTTTAGGTGAATTCCTTAGAGTTACGGGCATAAAATATTTTGAAAACGTTCATTTAAATTTTACTACATTTATTGTATTGCCAATTTATTTACCAGTTGATTTTTTTCGTACACAAGTGTATACATTTTTTCTTATAGACACTATAATTTTCTTTAAAAAATACAAAACTAATATAGCTTCCAATAAAATATTTCATAAAACAACACGTTTGGATTATTAATACAGAAATTCTTTATATAATTTATATTTACATGAATATACTAAAATGTCTTTTCACTTAAGTAACAAAATTATTTATAGTAGATCAGTACTTCTATATCTTTTGATTTTATATCGGTACACGCTAATCTTCTATTCATTATATTTTTATTTGTTAAATTTAATTATATGTCTTTAATTCAAATAATAGAAACACTTTAAATGATATCACAGGAAGAGAATCAATGGCGTAATAATAAAAGTTATTAAAAAAGTAGGTATAAGTAAAGGGTCCAATGCCTTGGACATGTACGAACTCCTCACTTTATAGCCCCCCATAAAATTATTAGACTCTTCGAGATATATAGTAAACTCATTACCGGCATCCTTTGGAGATCAGTAAACTCATCACCAGAAATAGGTAAACTCATCACCAGAATTTTTGGCCCAAGGCGCTGGTTTCTAATACGGAATATTGCCTGTTAGCTGCTACACTTCCCGTTTATATGGTAATTGATTAAATTCAGAAATTATTTTGCAAATTTCTTTAAAATCGGTATTATTATCGGGGGTCTCACGGTGTGGACTATTACATGGATCCGCCAATCTAAACGGTTTTGAGATCTAAAAATTCAGTTGCATAGATTTTCGATGGTAAACTTTATAATGAAAATATTTGTAAGTATGTGCTGTTTCTGTTTATATCGAAAATAGTCCCCAACTTCTTTATTTGATTTGCAGTGCATTTTTATGTTTATGGGTTATGGGTTTAAGGGTTATAAAAAAGAACTCTTTATACTATATGCTTGGTGATCCACTCTACCACCGTTCGCGAAACATGGAAATTGTGTCAAGTAAGAAAAATAGCGAAGTCTCTAGAATCAAGTGGTCTATCACCAAAAATTATTTTGGGCTAGGTATACAAGATGTTGTATGTGGCATGACAACAAGACAATAGAATTTTGTAGAATTCATAAATAAAAACAATGAATTGCATTTGAATTTAATACATTCTATTTGAGATTATTTTGTCAAACTTCCAAACCTTAGCGGTGTGTAAGGGGATTATGGTCTATATCTGCCACGGGGTTCAGGTAGGCTAGTGATGGATTTATCAATCTCTCGGGGTCTATAATAAAATCCATATTTTTAGGAAGATTATTACATGTACAGGAAAGTTCTTGAAGTAGAAATCCTGGTCTGCACAGAGAAATGTAGGTAGCTGTGGGATAATACTACATCTTGTTACATTGGTAGTGTGTTGGCAACACCCTTCTGGGCATGGTGCTGATAAAAACAGCATTCGGGCATAAAATATTTTCATTATTCAATTCATCAGAAGCAAACAGAGCCTTTTTCGGACAAGGACCATCCGAGGAGTAAAATCACCTCGCTTTACAACTGACAACTTCGGAAAGTCAGGATTTTAAAACCCTTCTCTCTATTCGGATTGCCGAATATAGGCCTCTCCCAATTCTCGCCATTCATCCCTGTTGTTTGTAAGACGTTTCCACATTGGCCCTGCAGTTCTTTTAATATCGTCGCTCTATCGCATTTGCGGTCTTCCTCGTGGTTTTTTTGGCTTTATATGGCCGTCAATTACCGATATCTGTCGTTCCATAGCTCTTTGAGTTTTTCTGATCTTTTCGATGTTTATTTTAGTGAATGTCCAGGTCTAAGCTCCATATGTAAGTTCAGGTAGGATACAGGAATTAAACACATTGTTTTGCAGTCTTTGAGGTATATTTTTATTCTTTATAAAAATGAGTATAAGGTTTTGGAATCTTGTATTTGGTGGATAGGTTTAAAAGAAGAAAACTAGTTGTTCAGCAAAGAGCAAGGGAGCAAAAATCTGGATGAATGATACACGTTGTGGTATGCAACAAAGAAAGCAATGAAAGAAAATGTGATATAAGTTGTGAGACCGAGTGAGAGGGTAATATCATTGAAATTTTTACTTTATAAAGTCAATCTTCTTCTTCTTGAAGTGCCTATTTGTTACGGATGTTGGAGACCATCATGGCTATCTGTATTTTGCTTTTTGCCTTCCTGGTTCGTTTCCTTATCCTTTTCCTTGTAGAATTAATTGCACCATATCTTTCGCTGTTCCTCAAGATGTGACCGAGATATTCGATTTTGGCTGCTTTTATTGTGGTTAACAACTCTTTTCCTTTTTGCAATCTTAATAAAACGTCCTGGTTAGTAACGTGGTCGGTATAGGATATCTTCAGGATTCGACGATAAAGCCACATTTCTAAAGCCTCAATTTTCTTGTGGGTAGCGTCTGTGAGAGACCACAACTCAACTCCGTACAACAGTATAGGAAAGATAGGTGTAACATCGTAGTAACATCATGGCATTTGAATAGGTTAGCCATTTTTTGAAATTCAGATCTTGCTTTCTCTGTCCTAGAATTTATTTCTAGGGAATGGTCCCAATTTTATATCTCTCACTCACTTCTGGGATTCTATTCATTAACTCCTGGAGTGCTTCATAACTTTCAGCGAATACCACAGTGTCATTCGCGTACTTAAACATCCTCTACTGCTTCTTGAAAGATTTTTTCAGACTATATGTTAAACAGTAAGAGTGGTAGTATATATCCCTGTCGAAACCCAAGTTTGATTTTGATATCATCGGATTCTTCTGTCTCTGTACGGATAGACGATGTTTGATTTCAATAAAGATTGCTGATAATTCTTAGATCACAGGTGTTTATTCCAATATTTGTTAATATCTCCATCAGCTTGTCGTATTTTACAGTATCGAACATTTATGGTAATCAATGAAGCATAAATATCGCAATCTCATCTCTACACCGTTGAAATAGCACTTATGCTAAAGAAAGTCTCTCTCGTATCCACTTCTTCTTCAGGTGCCATCTCCGCTACGGAGGTTGGCAATCATCATAGCTATCTTAATTTTTGAGGCAGTAGCTCTAAATAGTTGTTTGAGCTGCATCCAAACCATTCTCTCAGGTTCTTCAGCCATGAAATTCGTCTTCTTCCGATGCTTCTTCTGCCATCTATTTTTCCTTGCATTATGAGTCGCAGGATGCCATACTTATCGCCCCGCATCACATGTCCGAGATACTGTAGCTTTCTTTCTTTAATTGTAAGTTCAATTTCCTTCTCTTTGCCTATTCTTCTCAGTATTTCATTGTTTGTAACTCTATCTACCCAGGAAACCCTCATAATTCTTCTATAGGTCCACATTTCAAAGGCGTTAAGTCGTCTCATGGTATCTAGATTTAACGTCCATGATTCCATTCCATAATATAGTACACTGTATACGTAACATTTTGTTAGGCGTACTTTAAGAGCTAATGTTAGATCTTTGCCACATAGGACCTTTTTCATTTTTATAAAATTAGAACGTGCTTTTTCGATTCTGACTTTGATTTCTGCCGTGTAGTCATTATTTTCTGTTATAAGTGTTCCTAGGTAAGTGTACTTTTTTACTCTTTCGATCTGCTGGCCCTCTACTATCAAGATTTCGTTAGTATTATAGTTGTTTTTACAAATTTTCATAAACTTCGTCTTTTTGACATTAAGAGAGAGTCCGTACTCCCTACTACACATGACTATTTTGCTCATGAGTCTTTCCAGGTCTTGTAAACTATCGGCTATTATTACTGTATCATCTGCATATCTGATGTTGTTAATTAAGACTCCATTTACTCTTATGCCGACTGTTTCATCTTCCAGAGTTTCTCGAATTACCTCTTCAGAATAGGCGTTAAATAATAGAGGTGATAGAATGCAGCCTTGCCTGACTCCTCTCTTTATTTCCATTTCTTCAGATGTTTCTTTTTTGATTCTTACTATTGCTTGCTGATTGTAATAGAGGTGTGTTATTAGCCTTAAATCTCTTTCATCTAGGTTTTTATTTTTTAGAATTTCCAGGAGTCGATCATGTTTTACTTTATCAAACGCTTTATTGTAGTCTATAAAACAGACGTAAAGAGGACGGTTAACATCCAAACATCTCTGTGTCAGCACATTGAAGGAGAATAATGCCTCTCTGGTACCCATACCATTGCGGAACCCATATTGAGTGTCACTAATATCCAGCTCCAGTTTAGAGTGTATTCTGGCGTGAATAATTTTCAAGAGAATTTTCAAGGTATGTGACATTAAGCTTATGGTTCGATAGTCACTACACTCTTTGGCATTCACTTTCTTTGGAAAACACACAAATGATGATGTCAACATTTCTCTAGGAACGATTCCCGTAGTATAGATAGCGTTGAACAGTTCTACTATTATGTCCAGGTTTTTCTCGTTGACCAACTTTAGTAGCTCGCTTGGTAATTCATCTGGACCAGCAGATTTATTGGTTTTCATTGAGTTTAATGCCTGACTAACCTCTGATTTGGTTATCTCTGGACCTACATCTCTCGTTTGGCTATCTACAGATGTACTAGCTTCTCTCTGGTCATGAAATAATTCTTCGATGTACTCTTTCCATCGTAGTAGTTTTTGTTCTGTTTCCAATATAATATTTCCATTTTTGTCGAACAATATATTTGAGGTTATTCTATTTCCTACTCCGGCTAGTTCTTTGACTTTTTTATGTAGGTTGAAGTTGTCATATCTGTTTTGAAGTTCTTCTATTTCCTTACATTTTTCAGAGAAGTAGGTCTCTTTAGCCTCCCTAATTTTTCTTCTTATTTGGTTTTGAAGCTGTTTATAGCGCGTCTTATTAATGGTTTTGTTTTTTCTCCTTTCATTCATTAACTCTAGAATTTCCTCTGTCATCCATTCTTCTTTCTTATATTTAGTTGTTGTAAGTAGTTTCTTACTTGGCTCCAATATAGAGGTTTTGAAGAATTGCCACTGCTGCTCTACGTTGCAGTTATTTCCTGGGTTTCTGTCTAGATTTGTGTTGATTTCGTGTTTCAGATTTTCTTTTGTTTCTTCTGACTTTAGTTTCTGTATGTTAAGTTTATTGTTATTGCGGCTTTTTTGTGTCTTTTTTAGTTGAAGTTGAAATCTAGCAATAAGAAGACTATGATCAGAAAATACGTCCGCTCCTGGATATGCCTTTACTGCCTGAATTGAGTTTCGATATCTGTGTTTTATTAGGAAGTAATCAATTTGATTTCTGACGATTTTGTTGTCTTTGTCAGCTGGCGATTTCCATGTATAAAGGCGTCGCTTAGGTAATTTAAAGAATGTATTTGCGGCTATAACATTGTGCTCCTGGCAAAATTCTATTAGGCGATCCCTCTGTCGTTTCGTTCACCAAGCCCATATGGTCCTACATTAGGGTAGCATTTTCCCTCGCCAATTTTTGCGTTGAAATCACCCATGATCACTGTTACGTCTCTAGATGCTGTGAGATGTAATGTTTTTTGAAGTTCGCTATAAAAGTTTTCTATTTCTTCTTCATTTTTGTCAGCAGTTGGTGCATAAATCTGAATTAAATTCATTTTTCCATGGGTTGTCAATAATTGCACCATTATAATTCTTTCAGATATCGGAACGAAGCCTGTATCCACTGCGTTCCGAAAAACAAACTGTGTACGGCTAGTTTTTTCTTCGCATCCTTTGATGTATAACTTATTAAAGTAACTTTAAAATGTGGTTCATTAAGCTGATGGTCCGGAAATCATTGCAGGATACGGATTTTGTTTTCTTTGGTAGAGCACTAAACGTTGACTTCAGCCATGATCCTGCTATTACTCCGTTTAAATATATATCATTTAATATTTTTGTTAGTCGCTGAGTACCGCTTTTTTGACTTCATTTGTTGTCATTGGTAAGTGGTCATTACATATGTAGGGCAGAGGTTGTTCGGACCTATTATCATCGAAGAGTTCTTGTATGTGTTTGGTCCATATGCATGTTTCTTGATTTTTATCTGTGATAATGTTCCTCTGTTGATCTTGCAGTTTGCTGCGTTGGATTTTTGAAGACCAGCTGCTTGTTTTACCTATACATTCTAAAGTCAATAAACATTCTAAACTGTTTTATATGATTGATCAATACCCATATGTGTGCCGGATCAAAAGAATCTATGGAGGTCAATCAAGCCAGTAAAAAATAAACAGAAAGGAAATTGCTAATAAAATCTCCCAAATTAATAAAAACTATTGTTTTGCAACATTCAAAAAAGTATTAGCAGACAAAAAAATTATATGTGAAACAAAGCTTCAGTCATTAAATTATACTATGTCAATATAAAAATGTGTTTATTGTTGATCATTATTGAAAATTCTATCAGTTATTAAAAATGAAACATATCAAATAAAATACTAACTAGATTTTATATAAATATCCTTATTTCAAATTCATTTTTTTTACATTAAAATTTTATCAACTCAAAAAAGATTAGCAAATCCTAACAGTTTGCACGTTTTCGTAGAGGTACTGATCCATTGTACATATATATTCATACATAATCATACAGATATTTCTTGGATCTGAACACGTTTCTTCATGGTTCCCGGCGTGACCGGACCACCTTGAGGCCTGAGAATTCCTATTTGATTTGTACTAGCTGGGGGTACCACCTCGACGACCGGCGACGATGAGGTCATGTTTCTGCCGAGCAGCACGTCCTGGCTGGTGGTCGTTACGTCGGGGGGATGAAAACTAGACTGGATGTTTTCGATTCGTTTGGCCGGCGGAGGGGAAGATTTAAAGTTTTGTATGGGTAGTTCAGTTATTTGGATATCGGTGTGCATTTTTTGATTGCAGCTGTAGTCGGATCCGTATTTGTGGCGACTGCATTTCATTTCGGAATGTTGGATTTCGTAGGATTTGTCGTAGCCTTCACCAGAGGAACTGCTACAACTTCCTGCAATTAAAAAAGCTTTATAGTTTTTCGATAAATAGTACTATATGCGTTCGCAAAATTAGGTATATTTTAATTCAGGACATACGAGGTCTGGCGATTAAATAACGAGACTGCGCGCGCAGAAGGCGTCCTAGAGGGGAAGAGTGTGAAACGAATTCAGTATTGGATAGCTGGAAGTTTCTACTCTTCCAGTATGAAAACACGGTTTTGTCGCTATAGTAGTATTTGTTCTGTAGAGGTTAGAAAAGAACGTTTTTTGTCTCGTGCCGATAACAATATGTGACGAAAAACACGAGTAACGGATTAATGTAAAATTTCTCGTTAAATTAAAAAAAACTCCAACTAAATGCTATAATTTGTTGAACGAGGCCTATGGTGAGAATTATCGATCTCGTGCAAGTGTTTTTGAATGATAAAATCGGTTTTCTGAAGGCCGAGAGAGCGCCGAAGATGATCAACGTCCAGGTCGATCTGTCTTTGTTCTAACTCCGCAAACAGCTAAAACGCCGTCAGAAAAATTTTATATGACGAATAGAACATGAAGAAAGCATGTGCGAAGTTGGTCCCAAAAAATTTGACTCCTAACCAAAAGATAGTCTGTCAAAAGATCTGCTCAAATTTTCTTGAGCAAAAAAAAAATCATCACTTGCACTAAAATCTGGATATTCAAATACGATGTTGAAACTAAGCGACAATCCATGCATTGGAAAACTTCTACATCGCCAAAAATGAAACAAGCAAGGATGTCGAAATCAAAATTTAAAGCCATGCTTATCATTTTTTCGACAATTAACGGCATCGTGATGACTGAATGAGTTCCAGAGGGTCAAACAGTAGCTGATACAACCTGACTAAGCAATAAAAAATGCGGACCTGGATGAGTAAACCTCTGCATAGGCGACATCTCAATGAGATCAGCCAAGAATGTGTCAACAATACAGCGTCAAACTATTGGTTGACATCAAAAAAGATGTTTTCCGAGACTGAGGGTTAGCTACTTACCATTCAGGATCAGGTTGCTTCAACAAAAATTACTTGAAATATATTGTTAAAGATCCTCAAGTCCAAAATGACAAATGCTGATGTGGATGCCAAGCCCAAGAAACCATCCAACATCTTACCGGTGACTGCCAGGCATTTACCGATACCGATTATAAAGAAAACGCCGTGACTCAGTAGAGATTATCCACTAGACAAACTGAGACTTCTCCAAACCGACCATCTTCCTTATTATCAATACATCCCTGACAGAATGTTTAAAAATGACAACTACAAGCTATACTGGGACCGCACTGTGTTCACAGACCAACCAGTGGCACATAATAGACCGAATCTCATACTAGTAAATAAACTTACTAGGCAAATAACACTTATTGATGTGGCGATACCCAACACAAATAATTTACGTGATTATACCAGATACCTTTATCAGATAGTACCTATTACTCTATCTACTACTGGTGTTATTCCTAAAAACCTCCCAAAGAACATAAAAGAGCTGGGTCTAAAGGAACATCTCTATAAGGCCATACAGAAAGCTGTATTCCTCGTGACGTCCAGATGTGTACGAAAATTTTTGCAAGATACTCCACCAGAATTCAATCCTTTTGATATTGTAGGTATCTGGGATGAGCAAATTTTCCCCTTAGAGGGATTGTTAGCCATATGGCTAAGTCTGAACACTCAATTATTATTATTTTGATTATTATTTAAAATATATAGTTACCGGTTTACCGAATAATACTGTGCAAATAAATAATTACCTGTTTCATGTTGGGCTTCTTTCCTCTTCCTCTTGTTCTTCTCCCTGTCTCTCTGGTGATAAATTCCGGCGAAGATTAGAACATTCAATAACAGAAGGAAGCAGCCCACCGCTATGGTAATTGTAAGGGCAGTGGTATAATTTTGATAGTGACTGGAAGCAAGTTTTCTTAAGAGATTATTGGAAGTTTTTGTTTGACTTGGAAGAAATATTGTTTGATTTGGAGGGCATTCTGTAGTCGTAGCCTAAAATAAAAAAAATCATAAGTCGACATAATTAACATTTTAACTCTTAACCGATAGCGTAATTTTTTTATTCATATGCCTAATTGTCACATTTAGGAACTCATAAAGAAATTATTTAATAATGTTTTATATTACATCAAACTTATTTATGCTTAAAATGCAGTTGCATAGCAACGTAGCATTAGTCGATAGTGACGTCGGTCGCTGTGCGACATTTCTGTTTTAGCACTGATTTGTACATGCTTTCTCATTAAAAATATTAATATCCAACATAAAATTTACTAGCGAGGAAGAACAATTGCTCATGGAGTTATAGGGTAAGACACCACCACTATTTGATTCTCAAGTCGAATCTTTGCCTTTCCTTTGGTTGTGTTTGGTCTGGGTAGGTCACGTGGGCAATAAACCCCGCTCATTCGAAGACAAAGATATAAAACTGCGCTTTGCGTCAGTTTTTTCTGTCGCATTGGAGGAACGGGCATGTATTGCAGCACTCACTCTATTTGTATTATCTGTCTATGGCGATATGACAGGCGGTACGTTACTGGTTAAGTGTTATTGGCTAACTGGCTAAAGTAAAGTCATTATCTAATAAAAAAATACAACAATACAATTGAGTTAATTAAAAGTTTTATGTGGTGATCAACAACATACAACTATATGCTTTCACTTTTTAAAACATGCTTTTACTTATATCCTATAAACAATTAATGTGGTTTTATTACTTTATATAACAATTGATCTCACCTGTAGGGCTGTATCTGATTTTGGTGGTATTGGAGTAGAACTTGTACTCTCTGTTGATATAGAAGTGGAAGCCGTAGAAAGATGGATGTAGGTTGGTTTTTCTTTTATCTGAGGTCGAACATAACCTATAAAAGCATTTGTTGTTAATTATACAAACAAAATTATGATATTTAATTACTAGAAAACAACTTCCAAAAGCTCAGATTTCTTAGAATGAAATTTAGATATTTGCCACCGTTATACAACTAGTAGCTGGCTTTTAATAGGGGAGAACAGGGGAATTTCGCGCAGTGGGTAAATCCGCGCAATAAAGTAACTAGTAAACTATTACATTGTTTGATAAACCGTGTAAGCCCACTAAGCATTACTTCTCGCTGGCTTACGCCAGCCTGAAGCTACAAGTCTGCATAGAATTACCGCATTCAACTTAAAAAAGTAAAATTATTTTTTAATAATGTTGAATTTGTGATGAATAAGTATACATTTAGTCAAGACAGTATTTGTAATACTGATGAGACCGGTATTACCACGGTACAAAAAGTCATATAAACATTTTGGGTTAAAAAACCAAAAACTAGTAGGTTCAGTCTTCAGTGACTTCACCAATATTCATTTTTCCAAGTACTCAAGAATTCTAAATAAATGTCTCAGCATGTCTTTCTACAGATAATCAGATGACGGCTAGATAAACAAAGCATTATTTACGAAGTGGCTAAAACATTTTTAACACCATGCAAAGCCATCCCAAGGAAAACAGGTACTCTTTATTCTAGAGATTCAGTCATATACCATTGGTACCATACGATTTGTTCAAAAACAATGGCATATTGGTGTCTATACCACCCCATACCTCCCACTGGCTGCAGCCTTTAGATTTGGCATTTTATACTCCTCTAACAAATGCCTATAATAAACAATGTGACATATACATAAGAGCATATCCGTCTGAAAAAATCACCCAATACATCTAAAATACTTAAATTGGCTTATTTAAGCAGCTACAATGGATAAAGCGATATTTGGTTTTAAAGCTGTAGGCATTTCTCAGAGAGACATGTTCAACCAAATATAATTGATAAAGAAAGTGAAGACGTCAGTAGGTTTCCAGCCAGCGGGTCCTGCTCCATCCCACATTCACTCCCAATCATTATCTAATGGATATTTTCAGTCACTTCCTAAAAATCCTAGACACTCTCATATTTGTTCAGCATCAGTTCTGAGTAACGCTAAGTCATCTCAGCCGATACCTCCTCTAACTACTGGTTAACATTTCGTTCAGTCTAAATGTTCGTGTCCAACTATTGATATATCATTTGAAGAAATAGTTCCTTTTCCAGATATTACAAACTTACAAGAAATAAGAAATCAAATACAAGAAAATCCCTACATTCTGAGATATTAACATCAATTCCAATGAAAAAACAATTATTACGATGTTGAAGAAAATAGTCAGAAAAGAATGATAACTAATGAAAATAAAAAGTGCAAAAATAAAATCCAAAAATGTTTTAAAACATGAAAAATATAAAAAGTACAGGAACCTCAAAAACCAAAATATTTCAAAAAGGAAAATTAAATAGTAAGATACACAGTAAGAAAGTAAAATTTGATGACAGGTCCACTACGAAAGAGTCATTGGATGAAAAATAAATTTGCGACGATGATGAACTTAATGATGTAGATGTCAATTCTACGGAAAACATTGTGTTGTATGCGGGAAATTCTGCAAAGACAATGAACTATGATACCAATGCACGTTGTGATCTGGGTGAGCACATGCCGACTGCTCCGATGTAGATGGACCCATGTAGCGTTTTTAATTATGCGCGGAGTTTTCTCCAACAGTGCACGGATTTACCCACTAAATGGGATAATTCTGTGAAATTATAATATTTAACAATTATCGCATTACATGACTTTGTTTCAAATTAACAAATTAATATACTTGCTATTTAAACAATCAAACTATATTTGTTTTTATAAGGTGGTTGTTGTGTGATTATAGAAACAAATGTAATAGATACTATGCTTTAAAATATTACGATTAGCTTAAATAAACTGTTGACAGTAAGAAGGATAGAGATAATTAAGGAATAAATTCTTAATTTCAATCTTTACTATAACTTTATCGGTAATGTAAAGAATGGTAATATTTATATAAAAAAATATTATGTCGCAGCTTCATTTATATTAACTCTATCTACTTATTTACTAGCTACAATAATTGCTTAAACGTATTATTAATTTATCGAAAACGAAGAAAAAATTGTCGCAATTTATCGTGTGAGTTAAATTGTGTTAAATGTTTCCGTGAAAAAATATTATACATATACCATCATAATATTGGTCGTCTTCCTCTTGAAACTGATGATGTCTCATCGACACGTCTCCACCATCTCCTGGCCTATGCAGCTGAGGAATCAGATTTAACCACAGAGACATTTTGTGTCCTCGATAGTGATCCTTTTTTTCCAAGTGATTACCTGTAAAATAAATATACAATATAATAATAATTTAATAATACAAAATATAGCAATTACGTAGGTGGTCCGATAAGTGCTTAGCCTTACCGCCTGATGGCGCCACTATCTCAAGATAAATCTACTAGCGTGTAATACATTTTTGTAGATGACTAATGTCAAAATTTCAGCCGAATTGAACTTATAGTTCTGTGTGGACTGCGTGAAAAAGTGGGCATGTCCTGGATTTTAGAAAAACGGAAAAAGAGCAATATCGGTCGATGATTTTCTTCTTGTTTTTGCAAAGAAAATCGCGCAGCGAAATCAAAGAGCGTTTCAATGCAGTGTACGGTGACTCTTCACCTTCAGTTTTTGATGAACCGCGCCCAGATGTCTCAAAATCGGTTACTACAAAGGATAATGTGATAAAAATCCACTATCTCAAATTGGCTGACCGCCGACTGAAGGTACGCGAGATAGCTGAGACAGTAGCCATCTCAAAAGATCGAGTATGTCAAATCCTGCGTAAAATTTTGGGCATAAGAAAGATGTCGGCGTAATGATGACTGCGTTTGCTCACTCCTGACAACAAGCTTAACCGTGAGACCAATTCAAAGCAGTGTTTGACACTATTTAAGTGTAATTGACGAAACATGAATCCACCAAACAGTGGCGTTAACCAGCGAAAGCGATCCGTAGGAGGCAAAGACAGTCCTATCGGCCGGAAAGGGGATGACCACCATTTTGTGGGATTCACAAGAGGTAATTGACGTTGACTTGAATGGGAAAACGGTCACAGGGCTCCACTACGCCGAATTATTGGGCCGATTGTAGAAAAAATGACCCCATTAAGCGAAGAAAAAAGTTCTCCTCCACCATGACGACGGACCCGCTATACCTCCGCTGTCGCCATGGCAAAATTGGTCGAATTGGACTACGAACTGTTGCCCCATCCATCATATTCTATAGATTTGGCCCCGTGTGACCTTTTTTTGTTTTAAAACTTGAAAAAGGCACTAGCTGGGCCAAAAATTTAAGTCGAAATAGAAGTCATCGTCGTCACGGAAGCCTACTTTGTAGACCTCGAGAAAACGTATGTTTCCTAGAGGTTAAAGAAGTGGGAGCATCGCTGGGTCAAGCGTATCGAGCTAAAAGTAGACTGTGTTGAGAAATTAATCGCCACTTTTAGAATATTAACGTTTTTCTTTTGTAGGATAAGTAATATCAAACGGCCCCATTTTGTTCTACATTCTTTACAAAATCTGTTATAAACTACTTCGCAGAAGATTACATATATAGAAATCGCCACAAGATAATCGCGAACACATTGCTAAAAATCAAACAGATTCCATACTGAGTAACAAGAGATTCAGAAATATAATCTCACAGTGATGATAGTAAGTTGAACCATAATCTCCTAATCAACACAAAAATAATTTAAATTAAAATAAGGTCGGCAAACAAATAATTTATTAAATAATTTTTTCAGTTACGAAAATAAAAATGGTAGTGGTTTATAATCAATGATGATACGTAGATAATACGTAGAAATAATATTAGTACTAATGATAATGATCAAGAATAAATTAATTTGACATTTAAATAATTGATGCAAGAAATAATAAATGACATAAAAAGTGCCTACTAGCATTTTCCGCACCCTGTATATTTCTAAGTCACTAATGCATATAACTTGATTTATTATAATAAAAATTTCATTCAAAAATAAAAAAAAAACACTGTTCCAATCTGAAAGATACAAAAGTATTTCTTAAACGTCGTAACTTTGGTGTAATTTTTTAAGCAACCAACACTACAAATAATAATAAATCTAGAACAAATCACACAGTTTCTGAACTTAAATTTGGCACGTTGTGTAGTGTCAGTCGTAAATATTCCATTTAAAAACAAAAGAAATCCAAGTTTAAATCTATAGTCTTAGAATTTAAAGCTGAAAGTTCTTACCAATTTCCAAGTAAAACTGATTGATTGTATCGTACGTATCCCAAAAAGGAAAATTCGGAGTTTGTTTTTCCGTTAAAGAATTAAGGTTCACTGAAATGTTTGGCAGTTCTCCATTGGGGTTTCTGTAAAACAAAAGTTTGTAAGATTTTATAGGTTGTGTAAAAAATATTAAAATGCAATCAATACAAATAAGGAGTGACAAAATATAACCAATCTTTAAGTAATTTTATTTACAGATTAGTAAAATTATTTGTCCTATATCCATACTAACTTTAAGAACTAAATGTTCAGGGAAACATAGCTTTATAAACAGTTTTATTGAAGAGCCTTATTGAATTAAAGAAATACATTTTGGATCTTCATTTGTAGCTCCATTATTCAGTTTGTGTTGTTATTTACTCAATTAGTGATTGAACAATTTTAAATCGATTTTTTAATTCATCTAATTTTTTTATTATATTTGTTAATTTAACACTTACTTTCAATAACTACTTATATGCCTTGTTAACAATTGCATACATTTTGATGTATTTAAAATGGAAAGTTTTATATTTTCCTTGTACGTACTTACTACTTACTACACTTGCTCATTTTACTATTTATCTTACATTTATTTTTAATTTTAAAAATAAAATGCCATCAAAACAAAACACAAGTAAAATAAGTGGAAAAACAAGGAAAAACCTGTTGGGGCCCTAAGAGCACGTCAGAAGACTATATAAAACATAAAATTAAGTCACCTAAAGAACTTGCGCAAACAAATTTAAGACATCAACTAGTATTGCCTAGATATTGAAACGGATTTTGGTTGATTATTGTGTAGAAATGGATAGGAGATTTTTTGGTCTGCAAACTTCTGACGTTCGAAGATTACGTTTTGAAACAATCACAAAAAAGTAGATTATAAATGGATGCGTTCCATTCTAGAAGTTGCGAGACAACTTCTAGAAAAGGGATGGGAGTACAACAGACCCATACACAATCTTTTCATAGACTTTCAACAAGCATTATGATAGCGTAGAAAGAAGCCAAGTATGAAATGCCATGGCGGAGTTCTCAATACCAAAGAAACTTATTCGGATGACCAAAGTCTGTATGGAGGATGAAATATCTAAAGTACGTGTAAATAATAAACTGTCTGGCAGCTTTAAAATCAACAGTGGACTTAAAAACAGAATTGCTGTCGGTTCAAGGTCCCAAGCTGTTACTCGCATATGCAGATGACATAGATCTCGTTGGATACTCCATCCTATCCACGAAAGACATTTTCAACAAGGTGAAAGGAGCAACAAGTGAAGTAGGGCTAAAGATTAATGAAGAGAAGACGAAATATATGTGTATAAATAGAACGACACGACGAGACAGAATAGGACAAAATGTGACGGTCAACACATTCAATTTCGAAAGAGTACAACGTTTTAAGTATCTGGGGGTCGTAATCCTAGCTGACAACGATGTCACTGAAAAAATAAAAGACAGAATCCAATCTGCAAACCGCTGCCTATTTGCACTGGATAAGCTCATAAAATCAAAATATCTTACAAGAAGTTCAAAGATCAAACTCTATAAATCCAACTGCTTCGAATAATTATGCAAGGGAAAATAGCAGGAAAAAGATCCATAGGAAGAAGACGAAACTCCTGGCTAAAGAATCTACGGGAATGGTATAGCTGTAGCAACAACGAATTGTTTCGGTCAGCAGTTTCGAAAATACGTATAGCCCTGATGATCGCCAACCTTCGGAACGAAGATGGCACTTGAAGAAGAAGATCGTTATTTATTCATTTTTTATTTATTTATCCTTTTTTTTTTATTTATTCAATATTACCAATTAAGAAAAAATAGTCTCAATTACTAAATGAAAAATAACTCACCCAGTTTTGACGAAATTACTAATATAGTATATCAGAGCTTTTGATATGGCAGCATCACTGAAAGTATAGTTGTAAGGAGAATAGAATCCAGCACCAGTCAAGGGGAAGCCCAAGGCATACGGAAGGTCGTCTCCTCTTACACTCCCAAATCTCTGTAACAATAAAACGTATTGAATATACAAATTAAATGATGTTAGTCGGTAACTTATCATACTCTGTACGTTTCTTTGACACTCCATTCAACCATCGAAGCATTCTTATTTTCACCATATGCATTCGTTATTCCTTTGTATTCAGCCGCCAAACATTCAGTTCCGTACATCATTTCGTTTTTATCTTTAAATAAGAAACATTCCAAATACTCTGTTACTGTAATACTTTTTTTAATACTAATAAGAATAAATAAGAACTATACATCGAGCGCTGTAACCTTAATTTGACATAATTTATCAGTCTCTTCCAAACTTGTTCATACTTGAAATAAACAATTTTAACAAAGTAAATAAACACAGAAATATAGCACTGTTTGATTTCCACTTACCATAGGAACATCTCTCTCCCCATTGTGATGCTGAAAATGGAAGAAAAAAGTCGTTCCTCCTTTCAAGCTGTGTAAATATCCTATCCTGATTAGAGGAGCCGCCGTATGACCATCACTTAAAACATCGAGGGTAGCGTCCCTAAAAAAAACCATTATTAGATTTTTGTCATATTTACCCACAAAAATTGACAGAAAATAAAACTTTTATAACAAACGTTATCTCTGGAATATATTTGCTTAACAAATTGTAGCTCATCTAAACTCTTCTCAAAATTTTGATAACAATTGTTATACCATTATGGATGTGGTTCACAACATTCATGTTATTTTTAAGAAACACCTACGTTTTAGACAAAATTAAATTTCTTGTTTTGGAGTACATTTTTGGCAAAATCTTCTTCATCCATCATGAGCCCATGGACAATATTAAGAATGGTTGCTGAATGGAGTTCGATTACAATTTTGATTTCACTACGCATGTTCTTGACACAACTGACATTTCATCCCTTTATTGTAGAAAGTCTTAATGTAGCAGCTAGCCATTTTTGTGCCACTGACCTTGAGGTATAAAATCAATCCCTCAGGTAATATACTCTTTTCACCAACTATTGTTCTTTAGACTAGACGGTACCTCTAGGATATTGTGACCTTTGCTCTGTGGTTTATTATCAGTTTATATTCCCCATGTGTTAAATTTTTTTTAATTGATTTAAATTAGCAGATAAATAAAGGAATCAAACTTCATCTTTTCAAAAATTCTTATATCATCAAGTTTTTATTATTCAGATTTAGCCATACGGCTCACACTCCCTCTAGGGAAAATTCACTCATCCCAGATACCTACGGTATCAAAAGAATTGAGTTATGGTGGGACTTTTTCCGTGTTATCGAGACTTAGATGACTTGGGATGCTGGAGTATCTCCCAAACATTTTCGTACACATCTGGACGTTGAGAGTAGTATAGCTTTCTGCATGGTCTTGTACAAATGTTCATTCAGACCTAGCTTTTTTATGTTTTCTAGGAGGTGCTTTGGAATAATTCCAGTAGTAGAGAGAATAATAGGTATTGTCTGGATACTTTCCATTCCCCACTCTCTTCGTATTTGAATTTCCAGATCCCTGTACTTGGCGATTTTTTCGTTCTGTTTGAAGAAGTCCCCATTTGATAGCTACCTCTTGATGAAGGATCTTCCCTACTAAGTCGTACCGTTCCTTATATTCAAATGCATCAAATGCCTGACAGCCCACGGTAAGATGTTGGATGGTTTCCCGAGCTTAACATCCATATCGGCATTTGTGATTTTGGACCTGAGGGTCTTTGACGATATCTTCTTCTTCTTCAGGTGCCATCTCCGCTACGGAGGTTGGCAATCATCATAGCTATCTTAATTTTTGAGGCAGTAGCTCTAAATAGTTGTTTTGAGCTGCATCCAAACCATTCTCTCAGGTTCTTTAGCCATGAAATTCGTCTTCTTCCGATGCTTCTTCTGCCATCTATTTTTCCTTGCATTATGAGTCGCAGGGTGCCATACTTATCGCCCCGCATCACATGTCCTAGATACTGTAGCTTTCTTTCTTTAATTGTAAGTTCAATTTCCTTCTCTTTGCCTATTCTTCTCAGTATTTCATTGTTTGTAACTCTATCTACCCAGGAAACCCTCATAATTCTTCTATAGGTCCACATTTCAAAGGCGTTAAGTCGTCTCATGGTATCTAGATTTAACGTTCATGATTCCACTCCGTAATATAGTACACTGTATACGTAATATTTTGTTAGGCGTACTTTAAGAGCTAATGTTAGATCTTTGCCACATAGGACCTTTTTCATTTTTATAAAATTAGAACGTGCTTTTTCGATTCTGACTTTGATTTCTGCCGTGTAGTCATTATTTTCTGTTATAAGTGTTCCTAGATAAGTGTACTTTTTTACTCTTTCGATCTGCTGGCCCTCTACTATCAAGATTTCGTTAGTATTATAGTTGTTTTTACAAATTTTCATAAACTTCGTCTTTTTGACATTAAGAGAGAGTCCGTACTCCCTACTACACATGACTATTTTGCTCATGAGTCTTTCCAGGTCTTGTAAACTATCGGCTATTATTACTGTATCATCTGCATATCTGATGTTGTTAATTAAGACTCCATTTACTCTTATGCCGACTGTTTCATCTTCCAGAGTTTCTCGAATAACCTCTTCAGAATAGGCGTTAAATAATAGAGGTGATAGAATGCAGCCTTGCCTGACTCCTCTCTTTATTTCCATTTCTTCAGATGTTTCTTTTTCGATTCTTACTATTGCTCGCTGATTGTAATAGAGGTGTGTTATTAGCCTTAAATCTCTTTCATCTAGGTTTTTATTTTTTAGAATTTCCAGGAGTCGATCATGTTTTACTTTATCAAACGCTTTATTGTAGTCTATAAAACAGACGTAAAGAGGACGGTTAACATCCAAACATCTCTGTGTCAGCACATTGAAGGAGAATAATGCCTCTCTGGTACCCATACCATTGCGGAACCCATATTGAGTGTCACTAATATCCAGCTCCAGTTTAGAGTGTATTCTGGCGTGGATAATTTTCAAGAGAATTTTCAAGGTATGTGACATTAAGCTTATGGTTCGATAGTCACTACACTCTTTGGCATTCACTTTCTTTGGCAAACACACAAATGATGATGTCAACATTTCTCTAGGAATGATTCCCGTAGTATAGATAGCGTTGAACAGTTCTACTATTATGTCCAGTTTTTCTCGTTGACCAACTTTAGTAGCTCGCTTGGTAATTCATCTGGACCAGCAGATTTATTGGTTTTCATTGAGTTTAATGCCTGACTAACCTCTGATTTGGTTATCTCTGGACCTACATCTCCCGTTTGGCTATCTACAGATGTACTAGCTTCTCTCTGGCCATGAAATAATTCTTCGATGTACTCTTTCCATCGTCGTAGTTTTTGTTCTGTTTCCAATATAATATTTCCATTTTTGTCGAGCAATATATTTGAGGTTCTTCTATTTCCTACTCCGGCTAATTCTTTGACTTTTTTATGTAGGTTGAAGTTGTCATATCTGTTTTGAAGTTCTTCTATTTCCTTACATTTTTCAGAGAAGTAGGTCTCTTTAGCCTCCCTAATTTTTCTTCTTATTTGGTTTTGAAGCTGTTTATAGCGCGTCTTATTGATGGTTTTGTTTTTTCTCCTTTCATTCATCAACTCTAGAATTTCCTCTGTCATCCATTCTTCTTTCTTATATTTGGTTGTTGTAAGTAGTTTCTTACTTGGCTCCAATATAGAGGTTTTGAAGAATTGCCACTGCTGCTCTACGTTGCAGTTATTTCCTGGGTTTCTGTCTAGATTTGTGTTGATTTCGTGTTTCAGATTTTCTTTTGTTTCTTCTGACTTTAGTTTCTGTATGTTAAGTTTATTGTTATTGCGGCTTTTTTGTGTCTTTTTTAGTTGAAGTTGAAATCTAGCAATAAGAAGACTATGATCAGAAGATACGTCCGCTCCTGGATATGCCTTTACTGCCTGAATTGAGTTTCGATATCTGTGTTTTATTAGGAAGTAATCAATTTGATTTCTGACGATTTTGTTGTCTTTGTCAGCTGGCGATTTCCATGTATAAAGGCGTCGCTTAGGTAATTTAAAGAATGTATTTGCGGCTATAACATTGTGCTCCTGGCAAAATTCTATTAGGCGATCCCCTCTGTCGTTTCGTTCACCAAGCCCATATGGTCCTACATTAGGGTAGCATTTTCCCTCGCCAATTTTTGCGTTGAAATCACCCATGATCACTGTTACGTCTCTAGATGCTGTGAGATGTAATGTTTTTTGAAGTTCGCTATACAAGTTTTCTATTTCTTCTTCATTTTTGTCAGCAGTTGGTGCATAAATCTGAATTAAATTCATTTTTCCATGGGTTGTCAATAATTGCACCATTATAATTCTTTCAGATATCGGAACGAAGCCTGTTACTGATCTCTATTTTTTTCAGTGAGGATCATAGCAACTCCATATCTGTGTTGGGTGTCGCTGCTTCCAGAGTAATAAATTCGTCCATTGTCTGTATTGATTTCGCCAGAGCCGACCCATCTTGTATCTCTTATTCCTAATATATCGATCTCTAGTCGCATCATCTCTTGCTGTATATTTCTTAGTTTCCCAGGTTCATACATACTTCTTACATTCCATGTAGCTATTTTGTAAGTGGATTTGTATATATTTAGTGAACAGGGATTTCGCTGACTAACGGCCTGGGAAGCCCTGTCGTTACTGCTGTTTCTTCCCCTGCCGAATCTTGGCATCCGAGAACCATGATTAGTAGGTTGTTGATTGTCATTTTTATTAGCCATGACGATTTCTAGGGATACTCCAAGAGTCTTTAATGCAGTGGTTTCCCGTTGCCTTCTGCATTCTTACGCCGTTGGCCGTTTTCTCGGCTCGTCCGCCTTCAAGATCGATTTCTCAGTCTCAGGGCAAAAGAGTGCCTTTGTCTCTTACCAGCTCGTCTGCCCGCAACCGTTGGCCAGTAAAAGGAGTTCTATATCAACCCTAAAATCGAGGGTTGCCACTTCCGCCATCCACACCGTACCGAAGCTCCGCTTCTCCGCCGTGTTTGCCGTTGTGGACTGCATCCGTAACCCTGGACAAGGGACCCTAAACAGGTACTAGTTTCCCGGGTCAGGAAACCCCCGGAATCTGCGGAGGGCAGGGATTGATTCATTTTCCCTGATAGGACTATCTTCAAAAGTTTAAAGAGTTCCTACCCGCTACCCGATCTTACCCGCTACCCGATTTGACGATATATTTTAGGTAATTTTTGGTTAGTATAACGTGATCCTGAATGGCCACTAGTGAATCTTCTGTTTCAGGGAACATCTTTTCTGATGTCAGCCAATAGTTCGACGCTATACTGTCGACATGGTCTTAACTGACCTTATTGGGATGTCGCCCGTGCAGAGGTTTACCCATCCAGGTGCGCATTTTTTCGTCCTTAGTAAGATGGTTTATGCCCATTTCTGGTTCCCTCAGTTTGATTGGTGTTGTTTTTGTTATTATTGTCAATTATGTCAAGCTTTTATTATTATTATTTTTATTATTTATATTTATCAATGTGTGCCAAAAATTACTTTTAGACCCTTATGGTTTACTTGGCGATGCATTATAAATATCACACAGTACATAATATATTCACTTTAGTTCCATTTGTAATGCAGGTTCCTAAAACTCTATTAACCCCTTATCATTTTCCATAGGACATAATAAACTTTTGCGTATTAACTTCATTTACCAGATTATTATAAAAGAATAATTCGCTGAAATTAATATTCATGCACTGGAGATGAAACAACGTCAAGTTTGGAGATTTAAGGATTAAAATATGCAAATTGCAAAAATTATGCATGCAAGTAATGTGTCGGTGAATTATTTTGAGCCAGAAGGCGAGTATATTTGCAACGGAAACTGGTGTTTGAGTTAATATGTGCAATATTCACAGGTTTGTATGAAGAAACTAAATTAGAGTGACCGCCGCTATGAACATCGTTACTGATAGAATTTTATGAGCTTTGTAAGACAAAGGTAATACAGTGTTTATGATAGAAATTATAATTAGAGATGAAAAGAATATGGATTATCAACGGAATAACGAGAGTTAAAATTTACCTTTCTTGTGTACGTAGTCTATCAAAAAATTTATCTCAGCTAGCTTTAAATCAATTACTCCACAACATTCGACTGTGTATTATTTCACATCGTCGATCTAGAAGCCCCGACATAGGGCATTCGAATTGTACAAATGCTTATTATCTGTTTTTCTAATAAATCCATCTCTAAATATTGGTTTTTGATTTTGTAGGGCTTTGGTGGCTATCTATTAATTTTATGCAATTTTATTTTTTTCCTCAATAAGCACTTTCATATATTTAAGATGTATGTTTTACAAAAGTGTATCATAAATTGTTTCATTTCATACCTCTGTTTCATCAGACCGAGTTCGAAAAACGCTATTTAATTTGTATAAACTGTTCCAAAAGGTACTAATACTTAAATGTGTACATGTACCATTAATACATTCTACGTAAAAGTTCAAAATTTTAGATTTTTTGGATTTTTCTCGAGAAACAGTAAACTTTATCAAAAAAACCTTAAGTCAAAGTTGTAGATCTTAAAATTCTCTACAATAATGGTCTTTATGATTTTTTCCCTTGTCTTCTTCCCTGTTTGATTGAATGTGGTTCCATGAAACCTGTCTGATTGAATTAGCAGGACATGAAGAGAAGGTAAAAGTTATGAAAAATAAATCTAAATTCGGATATGTTGCAAAAGAAAAAGTATACATCCACTTGGTGGAAGACTTGGTGGAAATAAAATATGGATCAACAAGGTCGGCTGGAAATGGGACAACAAAGAGAACAAACTATTCAAAATGGGGACAAAAAACTAGTAAACAAATGTGCCGCAAATAATATGACAAACCAAGTAATGATAATGGACATGAGTAGTTATAGAATGACCAAGGATGTGAGCAACGAGAGACAAGAACAGGTAAACCCATAAAAATGCAGTCAGAAACGAGCAAGAATATAAATAGTAACTATTTAAAACCCACATTAAACAAGAAAGAGCTTAATGACACGGCCCACAATAACGGAGCAACGCTAAAGTCCAAAGGATGGACATTAGCAACATGAAATGTCAGAGGTCTCAACTGCGAAGAAGTCGAACTTGTTGAAGAATTTGAGAAAAATCAAATAGACTTACTGGGTCTAACAGAGACCAACAAGAAGGTAAAAAACACAGTTTTTAGAAAATGGACACTTCTTCAACATCAATGGAGTGTCACTACGCGAAAGGGCAAAAGAAGGGGTAGGCTGCCTGATACGCAGTAACCTAATAAAAAATATTCGAGATTGGGAATGCATTTCCGAAAGAATTCTAAAGATAAGACTGGTAAGTTGTAACGACTATTTTGCTTACCACAGGGTAAGAATATGGGGGGACAAGATTGGGCAAACAAAATAATCGAAACAAATGCATACGGCACTCAGTTGGTTGTTGGAGAGCTGGGTCGTGGATAAGTTGAAGATATTGGGGTTTGGATTAGGGCAACTACAAAAAAAGAAATAAAGGGGTACTTTTACAAATCTCTTGGGACAAACAGAATGAAAATAAACGGAAACACCTCAAGAAATTTAATATAGGGCGCCACTTGAGGTGCCTAATTATACCTATTACAACCACTAGTTGTAACTAGGAAATAATTATAAAACACAAAAGTATAGAAAAAAATATCTTTTTCAAATAAAACTCAAAATAGATCAGAGAAACAAATTGAACGTTTATTCTTGTCTCAAACAAACAGTTATCAAAAATACAGATTATAAAAGAAACATATTATATAACATAATACAAATAACAAAAACTTATATGTTCTTTGTTTACATAAAAGATTGCTACAAATATTTTGAAATAGTTCCTAGGTTATATTATGGCCAATTTAGATTACTAAATTTTATGGATATCCTTTTTATGAAAATATTATTGAATTTAATCTCTACGACAAAAATATTATAAAACTTTAATTATTACAAATCCTTTTATTTTAATGAAAGCAATTATTAACAATGTCTTTATAACTTGGAAAAAAATTAATATATTAAAAGTTACCTTAATGTTTTTATTATCACTTAAATTTGAAACTTATTACATCTCGGGTGAAGCTTACTTGAACAAACTCTGGAAAACTGGAAAACAGCAACTATCAGGAACTATTTCTGCTCTACAGGACGAAACAATCGAACTAACTCAGGGTTGAGGAATGAAGCCAAAAAAAATCGGGACACCTTATTCCACACTTTGCAAAAACTTCCGGTGACTACCATACCATAGGTAAATAATATAACATGAAACACTCTGTTTCAAAGACGGCAATTAAAAACCTAAGAATATCTTCATTTTTTACTGGTATTAAAACATTACCAAGAAAATTAACGATTGAATCGAACCAATCGATTCAAATCGATACGTGTGTCCCGTACAATTGATTAAGCTCGATTCCTCTTCCGCGTTACATTTTACAAATTCAAAGCCAAAAAATTTCCCTTCCGTCTTACAGCTAGCCTGTCGTCCACAAACTTAAAACAAACAATCTTCCCCTTGTTATTCGTTCCTAACGATGAAAGACAAATTAAACCTTTTTTTTATCAGGAGGCATCATAAATTATAATCCCTTTATATACAAAAAAAACTTCGTCGAAATAGATATACATAATACAAATTAACAAAATAGCACGTATTTTAAACCGGAGTTCTACCTGACTTTGTAACAAATGGTTCGATATTTGAATCTAAACACAGACAAAAACATCTATATTTACTTTTGAATCGGTAGAAATATACGCATTATTGATTATTCTAACCGGAATATTAGGGGGACTTCATGTAACATAATACCTCTTGGGCGACAAAAAACTTGTTGTTTCACCTAACATTGCAACACAGAGATAAAAACATATTTCCAGCGTTAATACGCATTTAAAAATCTCGTCAAAAAAAACTTGAAATATTATTTCGTTTTCTTTGGTAAAAACAACAGGAGCGTACTACAGAAATCTTTTATATACACATTAAATAAAAAAACGCTACAAAGTGCGGAACACAAACTAGTCAATATCATCGTTATGTATGGAATAAATGATGATAAAGACCTATTCTGGGATAAGGCATCAGAAATAATAATAGACAGTTTAGAAGGCAATACTATAGTACTAGGGGATCTAAATAGTCGAGTGGATGTAAGAGATGAACATACCCAATATGTATTAGGACCATATGGAGAAGAAATAAAAATGACAAATGGGGAAACTATTATTGATACATGCAGAGAAAATAATTTAATAATAATAAACACATTTTTAAACACAAAGATGTACATAAATATACAAGAGAAGTCAAAAGTAGAGGCGAAAGATCCATCATAGACTAAGTCTTAGTAAATAGATCATCGAGACAATGTATTAAAGACGTAAGAGTAAAACGAAGAGCTGAAGTATATAGTGACCACTATCTAGTTGTAGCCAGGATCAGCTTGGGGATGAGACAAGAATTAATAACGAAAGAGTCCAAGAAAACAAGTAAAGATCATGATATAGCTCAGTCACATAGGCTAGCAGTCTATGGAGGAGACAGCAAACAAGTTTGAAAACTATGTTAATAACTACCTAACAAAGCACGCTGAACATGACTGTGACTTACACCATAATTGGCAAATATTAAAAAGAAGCATTTCTAAACGGTGGTAAACAAGTATACGAAATAACAAGAAATAAAAGAAGCAAGAAGTGTACAAACTGGTAGAACAATAAAATAAAAGCAGACGTCAAGTACAAGAAGATAGCTTGAAAAAATTATTTAAAGAACGGAACCGCAGACAGCTACCAAATATACAAACTGCAAAGAATCAAAGTCAAAGATATGGTACTAGCAGCGAAACGAAAAATTTGGAAGAATTCGAAAACAAGATGAAAGAAGACTACCACTATAACGAAAAGTCATGCTTTAAAATCCTGAAGAATTTAAGAATCGAAAAGGCTCCACAAATACCAAAGCAAATAAGGGACAAAGAATGACACTTACTGCATGACAATGACCACATCCTAGATAGATGGAAGCAATATTTCGAGGATCTACTGAATATCCAAAACGATGTAGACATTATCACAGAAAAACCAGAAGAGGTAGAGAAAGAAGACCTAATTCAAGACGAAATAACTATAGCAGAGTCAAAAGAAATTATACAAAAGCTTAAGAAAAGTAAGGCGGCTGGATTCGATCACTCAGTCGCTATGAATTGCCGTTCTGACGAATCCTATTAGGCTAAAATACGTATAAGCGGCTACATAGAGGCACTATACGTGAAATTAATTCCTTTTTATTCCGATTACTCTGAACGAGTACGAGGAAACAATTCGCTAAGGATTTTTGCTTAGTTGAGGAGATATGACGTGGAATGCAAATTTTAGATTCCCCATGTCTCTAAATAACATCTTTATCAACGTCCGTTTTGCCTTGCAATTCTTAGAAGACAAAGATTAAAGCAAAAATCTGAATTTGGTTTCAAAAATTAGTTTACGGTTTGGTTTGAGGTTTTTTGGACCTTTGACCCCCAATAACTTTTGTAGCACATATACGATCGATGGGGATTTTTAAAACTTTATTTATAAAGGTAAACCCCAGTTCTCCACCAATATTTGGCTTCCCGGGAATTTTTAATACTTGACTACTATTTTTATGTTTAAATTGACCGGATTATATAGAGTAAGCAATAAATTTTGAATCTTTTTTAGATAAATATTAAAAATATTCTCCATTTTAAAATTATTTTAGTATACATATATATCGAAAATTTTATTTTAAATAGAAATATTTTTTAATCAAATAAAGTTTTTGTTAATTAAAAAGCGCTTTTTTTGGAGAGCAGATCAATTACAGTTGAAAACGTTTTTATTTTGTGTAATTAAAACCAGAAAGTATTTGCTGATGAATTTTATTTGCACCACGAGTTTGAGTACGTTTTACTGACAAGCAAATACAATTACATGATTTTAAATGCATATACTAAATATATATACATACAAGATAAAAATGTTACTGTGATTGAAAGTTCAATTCGTTTTTCTTTTTCAATTTCAGCGTTTTTATTTCAGTGTTATATAGCCTTCATTTTTTGTTACCGTGCATTGAGTATGTTGGAGGCTTGCTTAATGAGTTTCATGTGGGTCAACTTTCACAAAATGGTCAAACATATTGACTCAAAACTTGTACTTGTAAAAACTGCCTTTAGAACTCCTCGATCTTCTATCAGTCAAGACAAAAATCTTTGACACACACACGCAAAACGTTTTTAAAAAGTATTATCTAAGATTGCCACTGTTAAACAACAATAACCTAATGGACAAGTATCGAAACCCTTCTGTTACATCGTCCATCTTATCCCCTCCTTACAATCTGTTTTCTTAACTTATATCTGCTTTGGAAAACAAGATTGTAAACTATCTAAACTCAATGAAAATCTTCTATTTCTCTGTAAAACAACTGAAAGCTAGCACAAACCATTGTAAAAATGAATGATAAGTTTATAAATGTATTTATTACTAAATTGTTTAAACAAAATCGAATGACTTTTTTATTTGAACATACCTGACGCTCAGTGGATTTTGCGACGGCTTCTCCCAATCTGTATATTCGTTTTTCAAAGTAGAAAAAATTTCGTTCAAGTGATAGTAATAAGCATTTCTAACGTAAGTCCTTAGTATTCTATCTCTCTTTGTTTCGTTGAAACCAAATTCTAAATCCTGAGCGTTGAGATCAAGATATGATTCAGTGGAGGTGAGACCGAATAGAAGAGCTCTATCCGGAAAGTCAGCTAGTTCAAATCCTTGGGACGTAGAAATTGTGGGTGCCCCCATGTTCGGCGGTACTGCAGTAGGGTTAATTAGCACGGTTCCGTCGACGAAGGGGGCAAAACCTGAAAATAAGTATGTTAAATAAAAAAATATGAAGATAATTGAAACATATAGACTGTATTTTACAATAATGAAACATAGGTTGTAAAATTATAATCCATACGTAACTGAGAAAATCGTACCTAAACAATTACAGGTGAGCAGGCTCTAATCTCAAATCTCTAGAAAAGGATGCTGCCAAAAAGATAATCATAGGGGGTAACGTATTTTGTAAGACTTTTCTTAGATATTATTTAGATGACATTAAAATACAATTAATTGTACTGAAACATTCATTTTTTATGTTGATTTGACGTTTAGATTGAAATATGTAAATGGTTAAAATCTAAAATAAAAATTGTGAAAATCATCTTTAGCCTGTAAATATTTAAAATTGGCGATAGTTTACCCAAGAAACACACCATCATTTGCACTATTTACGTGGAATAAAGAAGTTAAAATAAATGTATGTGTTGCGGCATAGCTCGCAACAGAGAAAAACAATATTGGCGACGCGCAAGTACTTGGATGTGATACGAGAAACGATCATGCGCGAGTAGCGGAGAAATCTTGCATTTTTTACTGCGCATTTCATAGATTTCATAAATTCATAGTCAATTGTCAAATTGTCCTATTTCATATTCGTTTGTTTATTTACACCTCCTGTCACTGAAGAAAATGGGATTTAGTAAATGCTGTGTTATAAATTGTAAAAATACAACAAAAAATTGTCAATTTAAGTTTTATTCGTTTCCAACTTCGAAGCACAAATTACTACAAAGAGAAAAGTGAGTTTATATCATAAAAAAGCATAAGTAAGTAACATAACCTAAATTATGCATTATTCTTGCGACCGATTTTAAAGTCAGTTTAAAATAAATAATAAATAAAAGTTCACTTTTAAGTGAAAATTTTAGTTTCATAACACTCACTTAGAGTTCACTTTAACCCAAAAATCAAGTTTAATGCCAATGTAACTTTAAGTTTAGCTATGTATTACATAGCTTTGTCCATTTTTCTTAATTCTTTCACATTTTTACTAATGTGATGTAGTAATAGCAAACATAATTTGCCACTACTAAAACTTTTCCCTTTGACTCAGTGTTTGGCTGAAAAGTTATTCGGTAATTTACTTTCTTAAATCCAGTTTTTATGATTGCATCCATACTAACAGTAATGCTGTAATTTAATAACGTATTTATTTGTATTTACACTACATACAACGTTTACCTTTTAATAACATACCGACATAACCTCAATCTTACTTTTTCTTCTTATTTTTTTTGGGGGCTACGTCCTTGACAGTTATCCGATAACCTCGATCTAACATGAAAGCGCAGTAAATTTTGCTGATTTACGACACCAGGTGTCGCTTTTCCGAACTTGCACGGTCCCAATACTAAATATGTATATAAAATGAAAGGCAACCGTATATACATATTTCTAACAATTGCTCGTCTTCAGTACGGTGCAGCCAAGTTAGAAAAGGAGCATGTTAACTTGAGAGAGGATCACTACAGGAGCAATACGACCAATTTGTGTCAACAATGTTAGAAGACTCTGAGGTTTCGAGAGCAATAACTAACACATCTACGGAGTAAGCTCAGCTATCTAAGAAAAGGAATGGCAAAAGTTTAGAACGTTTTAAATAACAAGAAACAGGTTAATGCGAGTTAATAGTAAAATAAAGGTAGAAGGTATTGGCATTCTCGCAACAAAGGAATCGCATCAGATGTTGGAATGGTGGCGACATAGGTTACATTGGCCGCAAATTGCAAGAAAATAATACAACAGTCAGAAAGTTAGAACATATCGAACATCGGGCTGGAAAAAGTCATTCAAATACTGATTCTCAGTCAAGACGGCCATACAGTGCAAATTGTAATCACTGTCTTAAATTATTAGAACGACTTTGCCTCGTAAGACGAACCACCGTCATTAATGATCAATGCCAGCCTCAACAGATACAAGACGCCCAAGCAAATGACCCATGTATAAAAAAGTATTGGATTGGATGCATCGAAGTAGAGACCTACTTGGCAAGACATTAGTACATGTAGTCCAGAAGTCAAGTCTTACTGGAGCCAATGGAATTGGCTAGTGCTAAAAGATGATCTTCTGTATAGAACATTTGAGAAAGATGATGGTACAGAATCTAAGCTTCAGTTGATTGTACCCAAAAGTAAAGTGTCAGAAGTATTGCGTCAGTTGCATGACAGTGCATCAGGTGGACACTTTGGTATTAGGAAAACTCTGCAAAAGGTTCGAGAATGGTTCTATTAGGTGAATTGTAAAGATGACGTAAGAAGATGGTGCCGGAAATGTGAACTGTGTGCCACTAGTAATGGTCCAGTTGGTAAAAAGAGGACACATATGAAACAGTACAATATTGCTCGTGCTATGGAAAGAGTAGCAATTGATATTGCAGGTAAACTTCCAGAGACGAATGATGAAAATAAATATATAATGGTAGTCATGGATTATTTTACGAAATACATTGAGGCCTATGCGATACCAAATCAAGAAGCTGCTACCGTTAAAGAGGTGCTTGCTAAAGAATTCGTTAGCCGATTTGGTGTTCCCTTTGAAATCCACTTTGTCCAATGGTGAAACTTTGAGTCAACCCTTTTTTTCAAAACATTTGTAAATTGATTGTAGTCAGTAAGACCAGAACGACAACCCTACATCCTCAATCAGATGGAATGATCGAGAGAACCAAACGATGGATAAACACCTGTCCAAAGTTCAAACCGAACATTAAAGAGATTAGGACTAGCACATTCATTTATTCCTAATGGCCTACTGCTCGGCCGTGAATAAAACTACAGGCCAGACTCCAACATGCCTGATGTTATGTCGTGAAGTTCGTTTGCCCTGCGACCTAGAGTTTGGCTGCAGACTTTCCGAAGAACATGTTGCAAGCGAAGATTATGTCGACCGCCTGAAGTTAAGAATGAACAACATTCATGAACTTGCCCGACAACATATCCAGTTAGCCAGTAACAGAATGAAAGATCAATATGATTCTTGATGCAACAATGAAAGCTATGAAGTAGGTGATCTTGTTTGGCTTTATAATCCACAACGTCATCGTAGCTTGTCTCCTAAAGTGCAAATACAATGGAAAGTTCCGTATGAAATTAAAAAGAGAATAAATGACGTAATATACAGAATTAAGAAGTTGCCGAAAGGTAAACCAAAAGTAGTTCACATAAATCGTTTTGCACCTTATGTTGGCTCAAATGAAACAGAAGAAGCATGAACCCTTCAACATGAAATCAAAGATGACCGGCGACCAAGCTTTAATAAATTACGCAGAGACAAAAAATACTAGATTCGGCATGACCACAGAAGTTTAGCAGGATCTTTTTAGTGTTCTGCATAACGTCTCTCTAGCCCACTGTGTTAGCCAAGATCTTGAGATGATTAAGGAATCTCCATATTTTATAAGAAGGTTGGTCGTTTGGACGAGTTAAAATATCAGCAGCTTGAAGTTGAAAGAGTACTGAGATTAGAAGATGGTCTTCGATCTTTGCTATATAGGGTGAACAGGAAGTCGTATACAGACAGGCCAAGCTACGATGATATATGGCGTGCTCTAACTAATTTGAAGAAAATCGTGTGCAATTATGACATCAAGAATTTGGCCTTACCCAAGATGGGTCATGCACCAGAAAATCTGGATTGGAAGATTGTCAGAATTATGCTTGAAGTAATCTTTCGAGAAACCAACGTACGTGTGTGTAATGTGTGTTGCATTAATCCGAAGAAATCGTGCCCTTTAAATATAGTAGATTGTTATTTATTTCTGAGGGATTCATGCAGAGCTGGAGAGTCCTATAGATTCCGCCATGCTGGGACTACATATTTACTTGCTGATCGGGACGCTCAGATCTAAGAGGGGAGCATTGTTGTCTACATGCATTCGACGTAGCCCATATAACGGTTTCATCTCGAGAACGATGATGACAATTCCATGAAACTTCTCGAAGGTTCCGGATATATCCACCTGGGGAGAGATCAAGCTGTCAAACAAGCGAAATAGAGGTGGACTATTCCAGATAATTCTAGTATATAATAACTTGTATATATAAGCAGGGATTTTATGAGTAAGGGTTAGTTGTTAAGATACTATCGTGCTGTAAACTTAGAAATACTTAAATATATTTATATAAATTAAGAACCGTTCGTTAAAGATAAAACATTTACCCAATGATATGCTATTTAAATATTTGATATTTTGTTTTAAACTTATTCTAGTTTACTTATAAATTAAATAAATTTATTTTATTTTAGTCGAATAAAATGATAAATAGCTAAATTTTATTAAATTTGTTTCAGTGCGGTTAAATAAAATATAACTTGCCTGTCAGTAACTGCATAATTGATTACAGATTTAGTTACATGGCCATAAAATATGGCTACAAGCAAAAATATCAATAAAATATTTTTAGATTTGTATATATTAATATGAATTTGACTTTTTAAATGTATGGTGTTAAATTCATTACGGTGGACAATTACCATTTTTTTATAAATATTCTGAAACATGTCTTTTAATAAGTTTATTAAACAGGTCCTAAACATCCCAAATTTATAATTGGCGAATTGTTTGCTAAAATTAGTAAACTTAGGTAATTTAGTTCTGTTTTGTTCTTACCTGGTAAAAATCGGGGAATATCCAGTCGTATATCCAGCAAATGATTTAACGGTTGTAGCCTCAGACAAGGAGCGAGGTCATCTTCTAACAAATCCCCATAGCACCTAGTGTGTAGTGAGACGCTCCTCTTTACCCATAGAGGGTCTTTCTGCAACGCCCAAGGGCTAAGACTAGACCCGCTGAGTAATATCACTCGATGCAGTAGCTCTAAAAGTATAAAAATATTTCGAATTGTATATATTAAATGATTTTTATTCTAAAATATATGTCTAACACATTGACAATAGGGATGGCGGTTTTTGACAAAACACCGGTTTTCGGTTATACCGTTTTTTTTTGCTTACGGTTTAACCTGGCAGTTATAACCAGCAAAAAAACCGGTTTTTTCAAAAACCGGTTTTCGGTTTTTTTAATCCAATAGATTAGAAAGTTACATTTACAATACACTTTAGTTTGCTATACTACATTCGATTCGATATCAATATGATCAAAATTAGTACTATCGAAAGAACATCAATATCAATGTAAATACAACACAATTTTTTGTGTTTTGTGAAAAAAAAATTCCCCAACAAAAATTTCCTAGACTCTTTCTTTAAATGGGATTTAAGGAAAATAATATCAACATAAATATTTTACTTAAAAATAAATTGGATAATGCAATTCATCTTTTATTTTTACTACCATCAAAAAAATTATCATGTATTACTTTTAACTCATTTACGACTTCCGGTATGGGTATAAATCGTTTTAAATACGTAGGGAAATCCTTGGAGATTCGTATTCGTAATCGGTAATTCGATATTCATAGTCATTATTTTTGGTAATCAGAAAAAGCCATTCAACCACTTTCAATGTCAAGAGTCAAGTGTAAAAAATAGATGATGTATAAATACCAGATCAGTTCTTATGCAAAAATATTATGATTACAAATACTTTTTCAACGAAATACTATAATAAAATTTAATTGTTTCTGGCTGATGTGAGCTTGCACTTTCAGTTTGCTTCTGTATTTATAAAATAAAATAAAAATTAAATTTTAGTTTTGTTTGGAATAATTACTTGGGTGGGATCCAAAATAATACCTAACCTAATCCTAATCACCGTAAAAACCTAATAACCGGTTTTTACTTTAAAAATAAAAAACCGGTTATAACCGGGACAAAAAAACAACCCATAAAACCGGTTATTTCGAAGTAAAAAAACCGGTTTTCGATTAAAACCGGTTAGGTGAATAAAACAGATATTGTCAAAAAACTATATTAATACATTAGCCCCCATTTGGTATCACAAAAGTCGTTATTTTTAAAACAAAGAGAATGATGAAAAAGTGAGGGTTTGTCAAACAAAATTTACAATAAACAAAAAATAAATTCATCTTATGATATTATTTTACTTGTGAATAGCTACTCTTTCAATATTGGTGAAGGCAGTTATCACTTTTACTGTCTACGAATACATAGTTGCACTGTTACTGTCATAATTTTTTTAAAAATTATGAACAACCAAGTCTGTGTAACGATTTTTTTAATATTAAGTGTTTTTTGGAGGTATAGAACTTTGAAATGGAATAAAACAAGAATGATTTTTTAACTTGACATAAAATTGACTTTATTAAAAAGATAATTTTTGTGCATTATAATATTAATATGATTTCTGGCATATGAAAGCCACTGCTAGAAGATTATCTCCTATCCCTGGGAGAAATCATCCATCCAAAAAATATACTATTCTGCTCTAGATTATCAAACAGTAGAATATATTTACATTTATCATCTGAAAATATCGTAGAAAAATTCATGAATGAAAATAACGGCAACATTGAAGTTAATAACCAGATTATACAAGCTCGACGGTATATAACTCCCTCCGAAAGAATCATTCTCTCTAATGTTTGCCCATCCATTCCTCATTAATTACTATTAAACTGGGAATAAGCCACAATTAAAGATAAAATACGTTAATTGACGTTTCAATTTCCACTTCGGAAATCGTTCTTGATGTATTAATTAAAGAACTTGAATTCATGGGGCTTGTTATTCTATCTACAATGGCCTTTTTAAAAATTAGTGCACCGTTACCCGAAATTAGTCATATAATGAGCTTTAGAAGACAAATTTTTATCAGCCCAACAGATCTCACAATTCCAGAATCGTTTTTAATTAATTACGATAATACTTCATATAGAATCTTTTTATCAAGCGGCAACCTAACGTGTTACAACTGTTAACAAAATGGGCATACGGCAACTAACTGCAAAAACCCTATCAACCCAAACCCAAATCCTACTTCTCCAACCACAGCAGAAGAAATCTCAACATGTAGCCCTTCAGAAATATCAACCATCACACCGACATCTACTTCAAATTAAACAGGCACCCCAACTACAGAAAATAAACTAAATATAAAACAAACTGCGAGCGAAACAACTACCTTACATATGAAAATTGAATCTTCACAGAACAGTTCAAAAAGAACTATTGACGATACCTTAAGTCCTTCTTCGCCTCCCAATGATACCACTAATAAACCGAAGTTTATCAGTCCAGCAGAAATACCATCTAATCCTAAGAAAAAACAAAATAAAGGTAAATCTCTAGAAGCATTCATAAACCAGCAGTCACCACGATTTATTTTAAGCTATGTTCAGATGAAAGACCTATTCGACAACATAAAGAATTCACCCGATCTACTTTCTACCGTTGAAAATTATACAAACAACTTTACAGCTCTCATCGATATGTTAAGCAAAATACATCCCTATACTCAAGACACATCTACAAAGACACGAATTACCAAATTAAGAAAAATTCTTCTAAAACACTTACAGACGCAAATCCCACACGACCTAGTATCCGATACAGACAGTGACTGCTCACAAACCAATCATTAAATAAATTTGAAGCTGTAGGGGAAAGGATGAGGTAGCTGGTTCGATAAATTAAAAGTAAATAAGTATTTGAAAAATTATGATCTCACCTTCCTACATTTGGTAGATAAAAAATAAATTAAACCTCGAAGGACCAGCGACCCATAGATCGCAAACTTGCGGATATGTAATTATGTAGTGAGTAGTAAAATAGAAAATGAAATAATTAAAATAAGAATAAAAGCTAGAAATATTTTTATTACATTATTTACAAAAATAAATAAAAAAGCGGAATTG
Organism: Diabrotica balteata; assembly: GCA_918026665.1. Classification (NCBI taxonomy): domain Eukaryota; kingdom Metazoa; phylum Arthropoda; class Insecta; order Coleoptera; family Chrysomelidae; genus Diabrotica; species Diabrotica balteata. The sequence continues at coordinate 139,342,604 of OU898281.1, forward strand.
CCAACAAATCACCCTTTTTATAATAATAAAATATAAATGTTTATGTACAATGTTCTTAAACGCACAACTGTTTATATGAAAATATAGAACAATAAAGTTTATATGTAGATTATTGAATATCCGGCAACCCTGTAATTTGTCGGACCGGTTCATGAAAAGTTAGCACGAAACCGTAGATTATCTTCTGTATGAAAAAGTTATTTCAGGTACTTACATATTTGATGCACAAACACTGAATTTAGTTTAATTAGCTATTTAATAAAATAAGTTACTCAAAACCTGCTTCTATTTGAGAAGCGCGAGAACAGAACTATCTTGTTTCTACTTGAGAAACTGAAAAAATGAATTGACTCCTTCTATTTGAGAAGGCAGAAACGAAGTGATATTAAGGGTAGTTGATTTGAATAGATTAATGTAAAATTCTGACAGGCGCAGAAGATACGAAACAGCACGAAGAAGGGATGTCGTGCTGATCGTATAGACTTTAATTTAATTTAGAAGACAATTTAGTGGAATAATAATAATTATTAGAATAATAAATAAACTATTGTAGAAAATGTGAATAATTTTCTACAGAAGCAGATAAGTGTGCGCGTGAAACCGATACGTGATAGCTAGTGATGTTTCAAGTGTTATCAAATCGCGGATCCTAAGTGAGTGGCAAAACCGGTGGGAATTTTCAGTGTCCAATCTTCGGAATATTAAACCGAACATTAAACCATGGAGATGTTTCCCCCACTAAAAGAAGGAATCAAGTGAAAATAACTCGTCTTAGATTAGGTCATACCAGTGCCACGCACAAGTTCTTAATCACCAAAGAATCCGAACCAAAATGTGAGCAGTGTAACGTTAAACTTTCGGTGAAACATGTTGTTGTAGACTGTCCAGTTTTCTCCACAGCAAGAATCAATTATGGTAACTCAATAAACTTAGGGAAAGCACTTGATGCAAATTGTTCATTCACAAATATGTTAAACTACTTAAAAGCTATTAATTTTATTAATATATAATATATTTAATATTGTAAATCTAATTCTCGCTAATAACCTACGGGTTGATGCGAATTTGTAAATAAAAAAATAAAAAAAGCCACTGCTAGCTTTGACGTAGTCTAATCTAATTGTCCAATTTTCGATGACTTTTTCCAACATTTGTGGCTGTATATCGGCAATAACATTTTGAACGTTATTCTTGAAGTAGTCAATCGTTTTAGGCTTATAAGCATAGACTACCGACTTTACATATTCCCATAGAAATTATTCTGGCGGTGTTAAATCGCACGATCTTGGCGGGAAAATCACTGGTCCGGAACTTGAAACTTTGTTAAAACCACAGCTTCTGCACATCATGGTTGTTTAATTAAGCAATAAAAAAATCAGTAATCATTGCTCTATAGCGGTCATCATTGACTGTAACGTTCTGGCTAGACTTGTGTTAGAAAAAGTACGTACCAAGGATACCACCAGTCCACAAAGAACATCAAACAGTTAGTTTTTCTGGATGTTTTGGTGTCTCAACATACACCATTGAAGAAACCAAAAAGTATGCACAATTTAGAAATCAACCTATTCCTAAAATAAAAACATTCAAAATCAAGTGTTTCCTGGGTATTTTGATTATCAGTAACTTTAACAAGCTTCGTTCTAAAAGAATATACTTGGACGTAAAACAAGATGCAAAAATACACGTGTGAGCAATTTAATAAGAAGAACTTGGTTTTTCCAAATATACTTCTTCTTCTTATGCCACTCCTAGCGGAGATTGGAAATCATCATGGCCACTGCGACTTTGTTAGCAGCGCGCCTAAAAAGTTCAATCGAACTACACCCGAACCATTCACGTAGATTACGAAGCCACGATATTTTTCTTCTTCCCACACTTTTTTTGCCCTTAATTTTGCCCTGCATGATGTTTCTTAAAAGTTCGTACTTTTCACCTCTCACAATGTGCCCCAAGTATTCTATCTTTCTAGTTTTTATCTCATTTAGAATTTCCCATCTTTTGTCTAAAATTTGCAGTACTTGCGTGTTAGTGACGCGGTCCATCCATGATATTCTTAGAATGCGCCTATAGCACCACATCTCGAAAGCTTCGATGTTTTTCATGGTCAACTGTTTTAGTGTCCAAGCCTCAACTCCATATAACAGGGTAGAAAAGACATAACACCGCAGCATTCGTATTCGTAACTTTATATTGATATCACGATTGCAAAAGAGTTTGCGCATTCTATTAAAGACTGATCTAGCGATTTCTATTCTACATCTAATCTCTTTTGTTTGATCAGTATCGTCTGTGATCCAAGCACCTAGATATTTATAACAGGGCACACGCTCAATCGTTGTATTGTCTATTACAAGATGTTCTTTGATTTCGTGATTACCATAAATTTAGTTTTTTTCAAATTAATTTTCAAGCCGTAACTGTTACAGTATATATTGAGACTTTGAACGAGATGTTGTAGTTCTACTAGCGTTCCCGTTAGGAGAACTGTATCGTCAGCATACCTTATATTGTTGATCGTCTCACCATTTATTATCAGACCAAGATCTTCTTCCTATAGTCGGACAATTTTCAATTAAAGGTGACTAATCTACAAATTGAACTAAACGGTAGCGGCAACCATGAAAAATTTCATTAGTAAATTCTTACCGGGGTCATTTTTATTGTGTATGCTTCGCCCATGTAAATATGTAAATTTGTAACCCATCTAAGATAAATTTGCCCCGGTAACAGTATAAATTGGTGCAATTTACGAGTGTATAGTGAGACAAGTTCATAGAATAGTTTGGAACATCGGTAAAATTATCAATATTTTGCTGGTCTATATATATTTACGTTTTTCGAAAGAATGTTAATTAGAGAAATATGATATCTTGGTTTATTGAAGTTTATGAAATATGATATTTTCCAGATTTTATACAATGTACATAGGCGTAGTGTATTATTGGGAATATATTTATTAAATATACTTTATTATTAACTTTAAAATAGTTTATTATTAACTTTAAAATAGTTTTGAGGTAAGTAAAGTAAATTTGAGGCCAGTTTATTCTTTATATAGTATTAAACCCTTAACGACCGCTCAATATACAAAGAGAAATTTGGCAATTAATTTATTAGATTGGATTAAAAACACAAATTAGAAATAAATTACAACCAAAAAGATTTTTTTTTCTCATTTTTAAGGAAAACAGTACAATTTTTAATAAAGGAACATATTGTATCTTAAACGTAAATTAAATTTTAAGGTAAAATTTTTCGAAATAATCGGGGTGTAGATGCATTCTACACTTTTTACATAAATAAATAGTATTACTTTTGTACATCCTGCATTTTTGCACTATCGTCTCTTTTTATAATGTGGCCAACATTGTCGAATCTGGTTTCATCTGGTAAAGCAAATTTAGATTGACGCCCATGTACTGACACTGATGTAGCGGTTTCTTCACTATTATAAATTAAAATTATAAATCTATGTCGGCTCATGCTTTCTCTTATAATATGCACTTCTTTATCCTCATCCTTTGACCAATACATATCAACTTGAAGCAAAGTGTAAACCAGATAATATACATATGTTAATAATTTTTTTAAATCTATGTTATTCATTTCAAAATTGTGACGGTTATTCTCAATTACTTTTTTATCAAAAAGAGTGAAAAAACTTTAATATATGACTTGCCTACACGGTTGGCTTTTATATTGTCTAAATATCAATCAGACTGATGTTGAATTACTACTGAGGACGGAAGAATATCCGTTATTATAATTTGACATAAATTCGGATTTACTATTTTTGCCTTATTTTTACTTATTGGTTTTTTCTTTGGACGTTTTATCTGTGGTTCAGAGGAATATCATAATCAAAATCGTTAGAATTCCGAATCACTTGTATTTCATATGTACCTGCAATATCCGATTTTATTGATTCTTCACAAATAATATTATCATCAATGTCTTCAAGGAATACAATAATATACCAGCAAACGAATGGGAAAGATACCTGACGGAACTGTTTAAAGCAAAGGAAAATAATAATCAACACAATAACGTACCTGAACTAAGAGACGAAATAGAAATCAGTTTTCACGAAGTAGAAATAGTCATAAATTCACTCAAAAATAGAAAGTCACCAGGACCAGACGGAATAACCAACGAGCTTCTAAAATACGGATGAGAAAGTTTAAGCCTTGAGATGACAAAACTTATACGAAAACTAATATTGCACTGCAAGATACCAGACGTATGGAGAAACAGCATAATGATACCAATGGTCAAGAAAGGAGATAAAGAAGACCCCAACAATTATAGAGGTATAAATCTACTGAACACCGCACTTCAGCTTACCACAAAAGTCCTAACCAACAAAATCAATAAACTAACAACTTTATCAGATGAACAACAAGGATTCAGATCCGGATGATCCTGCGTAGACGCCGTATTTGTACTAAGACAAATCACAGAAAAGGCCATCATATCTATGTTTTATAGACCTGACAAAGGCTTTCGATCACATCCAAGTCGAAGACGTCTTACACCTACTGTATAAAAGGAACATACCAATCAATATTATACAAACCATCGAAAGCATCTACCTCTATAATCGAATACAAGCAAAGATAAATGGAAAACTAACACAGTGTATACCAGTACAAAGCGGAGTCAGACAGGGCGACTTGTTAAGCCCACTTCTCTTTAATATATTAATGGACAAAATAATTCAACCAGTACGTAAAAGTCATGGCTACAGAACTGGGAACAAAGAAATCCAAATATTATGTTATGCAGACGACGCCGCATTAATCGTCGAGACAGAAGGCGAGCTCTAAAGATTAACACATATCTTCAATACAACAGCTAAGAAATACAATATGATAATATCAGCAGAAAAATACAAATGTATGACATTTAAATACCCACTACGGTGTAAAATCGAAATTGATGGGAAAATAATAAAGGCGGAAGCAAGGGTTAGATATCTTGGAATAGATATAACTAGTTACGGAGATTTTGAAGGAGAAGTACGACAGCAAAGCTTAAAAGCAAGCAAAGCGGCGGGTTCCCTTAATGACACAATCTGGAAGAACAAACACCTAAGACAAGACACAAAAACAAGAGTCTATAAAGCAGGAATTAGACCTATAATAACATACACGGTTGAGACAAGACCTGACACATCTAAAACGAGACGACTGCTAGAAACAATAGAGATGAAAATACTCCGACGAATATCAAGGAGAAGTCTGTTGGATAGGGAGAGAAGCAAAAACATAAGAAGAGCATGCAATATAGAAGACATAAATGGATGGGTGACAAAACGAAAACAAAAGTGGAACAAACACATCAGTAGAATGGCGAAGGATAGAATAGTACGAATAGCACGAGATAAGTCACCAAATGGACGAAGAAGTATTGGCAGACCAAGAAAAAGATGTTGGGACAATTTAAACAATTTAGGAAGCTAATATTAAAGAAGAAACAGGCTTTAAAGCCTACAAACTAGAGGGAAGAAGAAGAAGAAGATCAATGTCTTCTACATCAGAAACTTTCTAATCTAATCTCGGCGGCAAATAAACCACATTAAGTGGCATTTTCACAATATGAGTCTTCTTCTAACAAAGCTATTAACTCTTTAGTAGTTAGTGCCATCTTCATTTCATATTTCGAGAATTTACTGAAATAAACAAATGCACTGCTATATAAACGCATTCATATGATAATAGTTTAGCTTACTTCATTTTAATTTATATGAACTTCATAATATATTTTCATATTTATGTAAACGAATAAACACAACAAAGTTTCAAATTAAGTTTAAAAAAAAACAAATATAACGTTTACAGCACACAGCAATTTTATTAATAGAGAATGATGTGTAATGATGTGTAATTAAAATTGCAGATTGTTTTTAGTCTAATGAAAAAAAAAATATTTTCCAGTTTTCTGTTTTTTGAAGTTCTGTATTAGATACTCTCTAATAAGAATAAAATTTTATTTTATTTTGTTAGACAACTATAAGATACCTGTTAAAAGAGACATGATAATTTAATAATTAAATCGCTCTTAGATTTAATTTTTACGTAATTACTTATGTGTTTAAATAAATAAATAAAAATAAAAAAAGGTACGCCTCTGCAAAATTGATAATTTCAATACGATTTCGTTAAAAAGTTATCGTTAAGAGCTTCGTTAAGTACGATGTTGCCAAGTAATCACCTTCAATTAAAAATTGTTTTAGTATAGAGTGCTTGTTCACAGATAGCTTCACTATACAGATTAAATAAAAGTGGCGATAAGATACATCCTTGTCGGACTCCTCGACGGATTTGAATTTCTTCTGTTAGTCTGCCCTCAACCTTGACATTTGCTGTTTGATTCCAATATAGATTGCATATAATTCGAATATCTCGGCTGTCTATATTTTTCTTTATTAGAACTTGTCTTAGTGGTTCATGTTGCACTTTGTCAAAGGCCTTTTCGAAATCAATAAAGCAGGCGTAAATATACAGATAGAGAAAGCAGGCGTATCCAAATATACAGATTTATTAATTTTGCCGATAACACCGTTATGAATGCTTCTGAAAGCCTGGAATATTCTTCAAATTATATTTTAAATAAAAATGGCTGTTTTTGAAATTGCTCTCTAGGAAATGAGTAACTTAATTTTGTTTGGAATATTTGAAGCTCCACTGGTATAAATGATAGAAGAACTTCAAGATTCATGTATACCGTATAACTATGAATGGCTTTTTATATAAATATGGCTTATTAGTAATATACCGTAATATATAATTAACTAACTATATGGCTTGTTAGTAATCTGATGAAATCTAACTCAAGGAACCAATTTCAAAGCTTCATATTGCAGAATATTTGTATTTCGGTTTTTTTGCAATTCGCACCATTCATTTAAGAGATAATTAGGCGTTTCCACTCCACATTATCAAATAATAAAAGGATATAGAAAGCTTTATTTCTCTATGTTTTAGCTGTCAAGTTATGTATTAAAAAAAAAGCGGAATTTTTAGATGAAAAACCGAGGAGAGTAAGTAGAAGGACACGCATATTAAGAAGGATGTACATCAAAGTTATAAAATATTTTTTTTCTGAAGTAGATTTAAGTTTGGTCAAATAAATATTACAACATAATTAATAGTATAACAATATATGATATAATGTGATATAATATCGGTATAATTGTTATTGAACGCTCCTAGTTGATAACCAATCAGCGCCCTGAAGGCATCGCCTGACCCGAACTCGACCTACACCCTTAACTAATCCTCGGAAATACCAACATTCGAGAGATCGGCTCTCATATTTGATTCTCGACATTGCAGTTCGGTATAATAAATACCCGCACAGAATATGAACTTTATTTGAGCTTTGTTATTAATACATTTGTATCTTTAATACTAGTGACTATCTGCAGACCTATCATTTGTATATTAGAAATTAAATAATAGTATTTTTTTTTATTTATTTTTGATTACTAAGAATTAGTCAGCCTAAGCAGACAGGATTTTTGCAGAATCTTGGATGGTTGGACGAACCTATTAAAAAGACTTAAGGTAGAAAGTGCCAAATTTGAACTAAAAGTTAATTACAACAAATCCAAAATCATGGTTATTGATTGCCAACAACAGTTTTCTAAAACCCGAACTATTACAGGATGTGAGGTAATCTCCTCTATGATATAACTTGAAGCTCAAGTTAACAACAAAGGCAGCTTATGAAGGTTATTTTATGGAAAATCAATATCAATTTTCTTTAGCGACATGTGCTGCCTACGCGTCTTCCTTCTAAGTCTTCTTTGGTCTTCCTTTCCTATTGATTGAGTTACTTGAGTTACTAAACTTCCTTTAATAAATCGAATCGTTGATCTAGTATATTGTGGCTTATGTACCGTTAAAAATTTTCTTTGTTTGTGTTAACAGTTACTAATAATATGCTGCTTCATTCATCTGCAATTTGTTTTACTTCAATAATTCTATTAAAAACTGTTCACCAATTTGTTTTTGCGTCTCATAGAGCTGTCCAGACTTTCCCAGTGATACTAGATGATATCCGTGAAACCAAATCTTAACTGTCCTTTCTTTTATTTCAGTATACTCTTTATGGAGAATTGCAAAAGATAGGGAAGCGTGGAAGCAATTGGAGGAGGCCTATATCCAACATTGGATAAATGAAGGCTGAAGAAGAGGAAGAAGAAGACTCTTTATAAGTACAAAAAACCAATTCGCTAAAAAATTTTTGCTTAGATGAGGAGATGTGTTGTGAAAGCAACTTTTAGATCCTTTATATATCTCTCTTACATCTTTAGCATCGTCTGTTTGCCTTGCAAATTTATGGAGGGCAAAGATTAAAGCAAAAATCAGAACTTTGGTTTCGTTTATAGTGTCATATATTTTTATCTCCCTAAGCTTCTCCCTAATAAGGAGCTCCCTAATAAGGACATCTCCGTTGAATGAAGGTACCCCCTATAAACGGGCTAGGTCTGGTAAATGGGAAGTATAGAAAGATGTGAAACGAACACGCTAGAACAGTTCCTGTCACCACATAGCTCTCTGACTGGGAATAGATGAAACTTATTCAGCAACCAAGAAGCAGCCTACCCAAGCCGAGGTGTGAGGTAATCGAGCCGATGGCTATATGGCCACAGGGTGTTATGTGGTCGTAAACGATCACCCTGGGGAACCAGGCAAACCCCATTGTATAAAGCCTTTCCCTGGTAATGCGGGGCTTTTGCCAGGGGCGACCAACTTTCCCTAGCTTCTCGTGGGAACAACACGAATACACAAAACAAAAAACCAAAACCAAATTCAGAGGCTGGACAAAACGTTCACCTCAGTCTGAAGCTGCAGTTGAGGATGGACAGCAATGTTCACCTCTAGTCTCGGTCCAACCGGAGGCTGGATCAAAACGTTCACCACAGCCTGAAGCCGGAGCTAAGGATGAACAGCAATGTTCACCTCAAATTTAGGTCCAAGCGGAGGATGGACAAGGACCACCTCAGGAAAATCGGCCAAAACGCCGCAGAATTTGCGGCGCTGAGGCAAAAAGAAGCAGGAAGGCTAGAGAGGAAATGGGAAAAGCACCCACGGGAGCAGCTCATTTCTCTCAAGCCCCTTCCAGAACAAAGGTAAAGGTGCCCACATCGAAGGCTGATAACGGTTCCACCTCCAAAAGAGGACAGGGATCAACAACCCTCGGTGTGAAGCACCTTCACCCAAGTACCTCCACGGAGGGTACGTTGAGGAAGCTTAAGAAATCACGCAGTGGTGTGAAAATGCCGCTGCGCATTCCCACTTACTCGAGTGAGATCATCAGAATAGTCTGTGATGACAATGAGGCGCTTGCATGGTTGGAAAAGGCTACAGCTGATCTGAAACCGTGGGAGGAAGCATCACTGGCTGTTGTCAGTCAGAAGAAGCTCCTAAAACTTACCAAAGCCTCTCTATGGATTCCGGAGGATGCTAATAGCTCCTCTGATGACCCAGAAAGTGCTGCGGAGGTTAACGGCGAAAAATTTAGGCATGGCAGTAGCGAGATGGTGCACCTTCCACCATGAGGTAAAAAAGGATTCTAAAGGATACCTGTTTGTCTTCGGAATCAAAGACGATGACATGGCTGTCCTTAGGAAAAGGGCAATAAGGCTAAGCTAGATGTTCACCTCATTGACTCTAAAAGCAAGCACCTACAATGTGAAGAACACCTCTTTGGAACCAGAAACCCCAGACACTTGGCAGCCGACGATGGTTGCTGAGACTGAGACACCTCTACTTCCACAGCAAGGAGAAGACCATCGACCATCAGATGATGGTCGACAAACTCTGCAGAGGAGGCTCCGAAACGACTAAGATTGCCTTCTCCTCATCCGAGGAGGAAATAGACACCTAAAAGAAACAAAACGTTACCTGTACTTAATTATGAAGCGGAAATATTATCCCTCACAATAAATGTAGTGAATAAGATTTGCGTGACTCAATGAGCTATGGAGCGCCAGACCTTGGGAGTCTTTGTGAGAGACCGAATCACAAAACGACGAAATTCGCCATAGAAAAAAAAAACAACAGACGTCATCAAAAAACTCGAGTCGCTAAAATAAAATTGGTCAGAACACGTCGCCAGATTATCAGATAATCGATGGTAAAAACGTATTGTCGACACCAAGACAATAAGCAATATGGAGTAGAGGACACCCATCAACTAGATGGACTGACCACCTGAAGCTTTTTAGCAATAAGTAGATTCAAGCCACACAAGACAGAGACCGATGAAAAGAGCTGAGGGAGAGCTATGTCCAACAGTGGACAGATGGAGATTGATGATGATGAATCATCATCAACTAGCCTCTAACGTCCACTGCTGAACATAGGCCTCTCGCATGCTTTTCTACTTAGTCCGATTTTGCGCCATCTGAATCCAATTTGTAGTCACTCTTTTTATGTCATCTGTCCATCTCGTTGGGGATCGACTTCTATTTCTGTAAGCTTGTATTCGGGGTCTCCATTCCAAAATTCTTTTTGTCCACCGGTCATCAACTGATCTTGCTACATGACCTGCCCAGTTCCACTTTAGTGTTGTTATCCTTTCAATAACGTCTGCTACTCCTGATCTTTTGCGTATAGTAGCATTGGGTATTCTATCACGTAGAGAAATCCCTAACATAATTCTCTCCATTGCTCTTTCCGCAACTTGTAGTTTACTCACTGTTGTTCTTGTGAGCGTTAGGGTTTCTGCGCCGTAGGTCATCACTGGCAAAATACATTGATTAAATACTTTTCTTTTCAGACACATTGGAATCTTAGACCTAAAAATATTCTTCATCCTTCCAAATGCAGCCCAAGCGAGGTTTATTCTTCTTTTCAGCTCGATTGCTTGGTTGTCTCGACTTATTCTGATCTCATGGCCTAAGTATTTATAGGAGTCAACTGGCTCAATATCTTTGTCTTCTACTGAGATGTTTTTGTTGTAGACTAAATTTGTCATAAATTGTGTTTTTGAAAAATTTATTTTAAGACCAACTCTTTTTGTGACAGTATGGAGTTCTTGGAGCATTATCTGTGCCTGATCAAAGCTGTCTGCAATAAGAACTATATTATCTGCAAATTTAAGGTTATTTAAAAATTTTCCACCTACATTGATGCCCTTTTCGTTCCAATCTATTGTTTTACAAGCGTATTCTAGCAAAGTTGTAAATAATTTAGGAGACATGTTGTCTCCTTGCCGAACGCCTCTTTCAATACGAAAAGTCCCAGTATCTTCATTAAGTCTTACACAGGCTGTAGCATGTTGATAGATGTATCTGATGAGAGATATGTATCGGTGATCTATTCTACATTGTGTTAGAGCTTGGAGCATTTCAGTTTGATTAACCGTATCAAATGCTTTTTCAAAGTCGACAAAGACAAGTATTAGGGGTCTATTATATTCAATGGTTTTTTCAATCAACGACTTAATGGTTTGCAAATGATCATTTGTTCCGTATCCAGCTCTAAATCCTGCTTGCTCGCAAGATTGATAGAAGTCTAGTTTTGATGTCAACCTATTAGTTATTATCTTCATAAACAACTTATAAACGTGAGATAACAAGCTAATAGGTCTATAGTTCTTTAGCTCTGTTATATCTCCCTTTTTGTGCATGACTACTATAACAGCTTTATTCCACTGAGATGGTGTAACCTCTTTTGAAAGGCATAAGTTATATAATTGTGTCAATGCTTTCAATACTGTCTTTCCTCCTGCTTTAACTGCCTCAATAACGATTTGATCATCACCAGCTGCTTTATTGTTTTTCATTCTATTTAATAACTTTAAGACTTCTTCGATTGTTATTTCTGGGATATCCTCTGAACCCACATTCTGGATTTTTCTCAACTTGGTGCCGTCGTTCTTCCCCCTTTCTCTATATAATTCTGTGTAAAATTCTTCAACTACCTTAATTATCTTATCTTTATCTGTTACCACTTTTCCATTTCGATCTGCGAGCTTAACAATGTTTTTCTTACCTAGAGCTTGACATCTCTTCAGCACCTTTAAACTTTTATTTTCTTCGACAACCGTTGTAATCTTTTTTGTGTTATATTGTCATACATCCTTTCTCACTGCTTTATTAATATCTTTATTAAGTTGTTGTAGTACGCGTGCATTCGTATCGTTTTTGTTCTTAAGTTCTCTTCGTGCCTCCATAAGTCTTTTTGTTTCTTGACTAAGCTTTTTCTCCTTATCTCTCCTAGAATTTGTATTGCACTTTTTCTCTGCGTTCTTAATAGCTTTTATTAAGTTATCATTTAAGGTTTCGATATCCATAACGTCTATATTTGTTGTCTCTAGACATCTCAGAATTTCCTCTTCGAAGGACATGGTGTTTGATGATGAATAGAGAAACCAAAAAACTGAAAAATGAACAACAAACAGACAAGAAGAAAGACAACTAGACACCGCAGCTTAGCCTACTGAACTTCATCTTAATCTTAAATCTAAATGATCAGAATAGTTGCCTATTTTTTATTCCATTTTTTGCATAATAAGTATGAGTAAATAATACAATATATCTAAAGTTCTACGCAAATAAACATTTTAAAGTATTGATTTTTGGTGTATGGAAACCAACTAAAAAATATTCCTTTTTTAAATCAATTTGATTCTTAATGGACGAAGACGACAGAAAGAATAACGAATAATTTCTAAAGGAGAGCAGAGCATCTTCAATTATTGTAGAATCTTACAGTCGACATTAACAGATCGCAATTTTCCTAAGAAGGCACAAAAATAAATTGTCACAAAAATCCTGAAAAGAAAAAATTATGCTTAAGTCTGTTTTTAATATGGATATGATTTGTAGAAGCAAAAATATTCTCGTAGTTAGTATCAATATGATAATTGTAAAAGTTTTGCAGTGGTAGAATGTGGTTTTTATATAAACTTGGCAAAAGCACGATATCTCGCTAACGGGATGTTTTGTGAGCTCTAACTTTAATTTTACATGTTTGCAAGCACACTATTCCAGTTCGTTAATACAGAAAATAAACAAAAATAAACGTTTCTGGTTATTAAAACTAAAGCATGTCGGTCGATATTAACAATTCAAATTTTTCTAAGATACAAAAATAAATTGTCACAGAAGTTCTAAAAACAGAAAATTAAGTATAAAGCTGTTTTTAATCACGATATAATTTGGAGGAGCAAAAATATTCGCGTAAATAGTATCAATATGATAATTGTAAAAGTTTTGTAGTAGTAGAATCTGACTTTTTGTATGAACTTCGCAAAGGCAACATATCTCGCCAACGGGATAGTTTGTGAGCTCTAACTTTAATTTTACACACATTTGTAAATATGCTTTTCAGCTCGTTAATAGATAGTCAAGAAAAATAAATTTTTCCAGTTATTAAAATCTAAAATCAAAGGCTCATAATCAAAAAAGATTTTTGTAGGTATATCTCTTCTGATACGTTTGAAAGCAACTAGGGAATCCATAATAAATAGTTTTTTTTTCATTTATTTCGATTTAACCACTTAGTGATACAGACATACATAGGCATATACAAAATATCAATTACTAAATAATGTATACAATATATATTTTAATTATTGATGTATTGTATTAAATTTTATTAAAAAAGTTTATAGTTTTCAAGATTCTATCCATTCTATTAAGGCTTATCCTCGATAATTGTAACGGTAAAATTCAGAGAGATGTCTATTTCAAAAATATCTTTCTTTACAAAACAAAATCCATTCACGAAGAATATTCTAAACGTCATCTTGTACTAGAGGTAAGCTTTATACCTACTTTATACAACCCCCTATTGTGTAAAGTCTTGGGTCTATACAATAAACGACTGGGCGGCCTTCTATTCAGTGTGGTTTTGAAATAATGTTGAATAAAAACATTCATGAAATTAAAATGAAAGAATTTACGTCTATTAGTAGAAGTGCGATTTATAAAATTAGTACTTGAAGCATAAATCGCGGGAGGAATATGTGCATCAGTTTTCAAATATTTATTATTTACTATATAATTTCTAAATTGAACCACTTTCACTTCTTTAGTTAACAATGTATCTGTTTTGACAACTAAATAGGTAATTAGACAAAATAATTATTAATTTCAAAACAGGAGTTTAAAGAATTAGAAAGAGGTAGCCCGGGCCCAGTTAAATGGTCAAGCTTATTCCAGTGGAAGCAATAAGGAGGATTATTTTTCGTTTTGGCACAGCTGACATGCTCTCTCTAGTACTACAACCCATGAAACTGTGGTAAAAAGCATGCTTTATTTATACGGTTGTGAAACACGACGATTAACAGAGACAGATTAATATCGAAGAAAGATATCTCGTCGAACTTAATGCAATAAAGTATGAGAATAGAAGGTACAGTCATGGATGGCCTACATCGAAAGCAGCTCAAATGGGTACAGGTCCAATAAATGAAAGACAAGAGACTCCTAAAACAAGTACCTGTATGAACACCTACCGTAATCCAGAAGAGAGGATTACCTTAGAAAACACGGATGGAAGGAATAAGAAACTTAATGAGCTCGAAAGAACTTAAAGAACAATGGAACAACCGAATTGAATGAAAAATGAACGTCGGAAGACATTTTATAAGGATTATATCATATTATAGGTACATTTTTTGGACTAAAAATAAATTTGAAGAAAACCAAGTTCATGGTATTTACAAAAGCACAAAGCATCAAAGTTAATCTAGTACTAGATAATACAGAAATTGAACAAATATCTTTGTACAAATACCTTGGAGCATGGATCACAGAAGATACTGATTAGACAAAAGAAATAAGATGCCGCATTGGAATTGCACGGTCAACTTTTAATAGAACGAGAAAACTTTTTTGTAATCGAGATATCAATATATCGCTCCGGATAAGAATGCTTTGATGTTATATTTTCTTTACCCTTTTATATGGGATTCAAGCTTGGTACGGATCGCAAAACAACCGAACAAGTTCTCGAACAACTAGGAAAACAATGCGAAGTTTTAAATTCCATAAAAATCAGGAAATTAGAATACTTGGGGCACATCATACATCACACATCAAGACGTAAAATCTAGTGGTTACGTAATCTCCGTGAATGGTTTGGATGCAATTCAACTGAACTATTCAGGCGCATATCCAACAAAATGATAATTGCCAGAATGTTTTCCAATCTCCGATAGGAGTGGAACTTGAAGAAGAAGAATAAGTACATTATTATTATATCATATTATATATATATATATATATATATATATATATATATATATATATATTTATATAATATATGATATAAACGATATTGAAAGAGGTTACAACATAGACAATCAACAAAATCTACATCGACAACTACACAGTGAACACCCAACAATAATAGAAGTGTCAAATTCCGTCCTAAAACTCAAAGACAATAAAGCCACAGGAATCGATTAAATCTGTTGGAAAATATATAAAAAAAGGTGATGATCAGCTTTTTGCAGTAACCCATAAACTAATAGTACTTATATGGCAAAATGAATTTTTTCCAGAAGAGTGGCTAAATGAAATAATATACGTTGCATAAAAAGGACGATTAACTGGATTGTAAGAACTATAGAGGCATTACTCTGTTAGCATCTTCACCTGTTAGCACCCTGCTTGGCAGGGTCACATATCAGATCAATTTACGGTTGCAAAAGGCTTGAGACTGGGAGATCCTTTATCCACTACATTATTCAAATTAGTATTAGAAACTGTAATCAGAAAATGCAGCATGAAGATGGAAGAAACGATCATGAAAAATGAGCACCAGTGCTTGGCATTTGCTGATGATCTAACGATCCTAGCAAAAACCGAGTAAGAATTAAGAAGAGTTGTGAAGAAAATCATCGAAGAAGCACAGAAATTTGGATTGGAACTAAATGAAGACAAAACTAAATATATGATCATAGAAGGAACAGAAGGGAAAAAAGAAGACTTTAGTATGAGGTCAGTAAGTGGTAAAAGCTATAGTTTTAAAAGGGTGGACAAATTTGAATACCTAGGTGTAGTTTTCGATGAAAATGGAAAAGATAAATGGGAGCTCGTAGCCAGAATAGCAAAAGGGAATAAAAAATTAGGTGGTTTAAGAGCCCTACTGAACTCAAAATACGTTTCTAGACAAGGTAAACTCAGAATATATAAAACAGTAATTCGACCCACAGTAACATATGCCGGTGAGCCTGGACATTAAATAAGAAGGAAGAGGATACTCTGGAAAGATGGGAAAGGAAAATATTGAGATGCATATTCAGAGGACGAAAGGCAGAAAATGGTTGGGAAAGAAGAACCAACAATGAATTAATGGCTTTATACAAAGAACCTACTATTACCAAGTTTATCAAGGCACAAAGAATCAGATGGTTGGGACATGTGGAAAGAATGGCAGCAAACAGAATTCCTAAACTAGTAATAACCAGAAAATTAATCGACCCCAAAAGAAGAGGTAGACCCAGAACGAGGTGGATTAGTAAAGCGGAGGAAGACCTTAAACACGTGAAGGTGAGGGAATGAAAAAAAAAGCACAAAATAGAAGCGAATGGAAAAATATTGTACACCAGGTCCTTCAAAGTAGTTAAGAATGTTATATATACATATTTACGTTAAAGTTTTGTTTAAAATAATTGTAAATAGTTAATATTAGAATTATGTTGTAAAAAAAATGCTTTAGGCCTTAACGGCCTATTGTGCGTAAAAATAAATAAATAAATAATAGAGTGCAAAAATCGAAAGAATCGCGTTTTTTGCATTAATTTTTAATCATTAAAAAACGGCTCCGAACTTTACGCAGGAAACAGGTAGGTTTTCTTCTTATAGGTCTACAATAACTAAAAAAGTTGTCAGCTACCTGGATTATTGAGTGTCACGAGAAAATCCTTATTAGCCTGGACTAATATGGCTGGACAAGCAAGTGAAGAAACAAACTTCATATATTATGTAAACTTTAATAACAAAAACGTTGAAAATAAATATTCCTATAAATATAAATAATCAAATTCCATATTCAAATACAGCAAAATATTTGGGTATTGTCCAATAAATATAAATAATCAAATTTCTTATTCAAATACTGCAAAATATTTGAGTATTACTCTAAGATTTTATGTAAAGAAGAAAAGAAAATAATAATTCTGATTGAAATACAAAAAAATGTACTGGCTGATTGACCAAAATTCTACGCTGTTTCTACATAATAAATTATTATATAAGCAAATACTGAAACAATAGTATTATTATAAAAACAGTATAAACATTTAGAAGGAAAATGTTACAAATTAACAGAAAATATTTGTATTCATATAAAAATTTAATCAAATTATAGGTACTTATTATAGGTACTGCTTATTTATTATATAATATATAACTTCTTGTGAACTACCCATTTTAAAAACAATTAACACACTGGTTTGTCAAAAGTCGAAATAAACCCGAATAATGTTATTCAACATTATTTATGACCCACCTTCGAGAGGGTATTATACTTCTTACCTAACCAACCTAACCGTGTCGACGAGAATCCAGAAACTATCGACAAGGACAGCCTGTACTGGCCGAGAGAGAAAGTTACATTTAGCAAAATTTGAGATTTTAAAAAAAGTTTATACCAAATAGCTGCTTTGTGTTACACTTTATGTTAAAAATAAAAACAGATTCGGAAAGTGGGTCAAATTCTGTAGTGCCCTATTTCAAAAAAAAATTTTTTACGTTTATTTTAACCAAAAATATTTGAAAAAAAAATATTGTTTAAACAATTTATTAATTTACAACTAAATAGTGCACTAGAACTTTTTAAGACCTTTCATATAAAAAAAGAATCATCTCAATATCTGCCATAGTTTTTGCGTTATTTGATATAAACTTTTACATTGGAACTTAGGTATGCCCAGAAACGCAAGGAACGGCCTTAGTCAGCTACGTATTTAGATTATTCTAGAAGTTCTTTTAATGTTTTTGGGATATGGTAATATAGTCGTTCAACTGAGTATATTGGACAGTCAATCAAAATGTCCTTCACTGTCACTTTACATCCACAAAAAAACACACTGGTTCCTCTTCTTTCTTTAACAAATATTCATGTGTGTCCTAATCTGAGTCGTGTTATTTCTTTGAAGGCCAGAAGTTCCATGGAAGGACAGAAGATTTTATTTATATCAATTTAGTGGTGCTTTTATTCCATTGGTTTTGTGTAAGGTTTGAAATGTGAATGCACTGTTAGATTTTCCACTGATGCGATTGTATTGATTACTGCATACCTAGCTAGACTATCTGCCTTTTCTTTACCATCTATTCCAACGTGTGACGGTACCCAGAGGAACTCTACTGTCAAATTGTTTTGATATATACGGTGTAAAATTAACATTAGCTACACCTCCACTAGTACGGCATCCAGTCGTTCTATTCTTAAAATATGGTATATAGTTTTTAAGATTGTGACACGAATTTCCTTTGAAATATGTTTCTTGTAAACATAGGATGGATGAAATTTATTTATAAGAATCTTAAGATCTTCTAAACGGGTATGGTACCGATTTAGGTTCCATTAAATTATAGAATTAAAAATAGTTTAATTAATAAGTCCCCGGAGAGAAATTGCTAGGATCATCGGTAGAAATATTACTTAAAATTTGTTTTATAATTTTGTTTTTAATTTTGAACCAACGGGATTTAAGATATCTTGGACTTAACATAGGATGTATTTTCTTTAGAAAGTCTATCAATCCTTCGATATCCTTCGAGTAAGTTCTGGCGACACTGAAAGGATCTGGAGAATCATGCGCATTTTCAAAGAAGTCAATAAGTTCTTTCTATGTTAAGTATCTATTATTTAAGTTTTCATTTGAAGGATTGATTGGTGAATTTCGTAAAATCTTCTACTAAGTTTCTGTTGTTTTCTTGATGAGTTTGGCATTTTCGTTATCTCTTGTTGTATATGTATCTATATTATATCTGATACTTTTCGTTTAGGGTGCTGGAATAAAGATGTATCTTGATCTAAGGTAAGTCTCATTGGGTAGGCCCCAGTTTATCGGGGTATGCTTATTTAATTAAGAGGTAACGATTTTCCTAGACAATTTAGCCTCAGTAAGAGAGCATTATGTAGAGGACTTTATCGACAAAGGAGCTGATTGTTGTACTGTAGTTTTATTCTCAGTATCAAAGGATTGTGTAGAAGAAATTGTCGAAAGGGGAGCTAATTGGTGTTCTTCCTGTAGAAAGTTTAGATAAACAGTATTTTGGGTGTTGTTTTATGGAGTCTGATTATTTTTATTGGGACACTGAGATACAAAATGTTCCTTTTGCTTACATAAGTAACAAAATTGCTTTTCGATGGAAAAGAAAATTTGATACCTGTTATCCTCATGGTTAATTAACATAGAATCGGGTAATTTGTCTAATTTAGTTGGCACTATAAAAGTGTATCGTCGGAAACACAAGATATGCTTGAATGCTGGATTTGAAGTCCTTATCCTGAGAAAGTCAATTGGAGTTATTAGATGTATACCTAAGTTTTTAGTTGTTCTTTTATAATGCCATGCGGAATACTTGGAAATACGTTGGAAATAATCAATGGTTCATTTGAAGGTTTTAGTCTTAGGGATTGAATACATTATTGATAAATTAATACAATCCCATTGTCGTTTGCTAGAAACTCATCGAGTGCTTTTTACTAGTAAGAAGATACAAAAACGATCGTTTATAATTTGTTACTGCATTAAGGTAAACTTCGATATTAGAATTTGGGGGTAAGTGAAGTAGAATTGCTGTTTTTTGTTTGGAAATATATTTGTACGTTGATTAAGAACTGTAAAATATAATTTTGATGGTTGGTTTACAGGCAGATTGCCAGAACATTCCATGGTGGAAGATATTAAATATAAATTATTGAATGAAATCGTAGGCTTCCACGGCCAGAGTCAGAATTATAGTTTATTCGTCTTCCGGGTTTGGACCGTGTCATTTGTGAGTGACCCAAAAGTGGGTTCACACAGAGATGAACCCACTTTTGGGTCACTCACAAATGACACGGTCCAAACCCGGAAGATGAATAAACTAAAATATAAATTATTGCTTATTGCTAATATGTTTACTGTTCGCAGTTTCAAACGAGAATGATTATTTGATTTTGTAAAAATAAGTGCCAATTTCTAATAGACAGAAAAAGCAAGTTCTTATAACTATAGATTCTATAACTCACCTTTAGCTACTGGTGATATAGCAATAAAATTCACTAGTGCCGCCCCCGTACCATGTCCCATTAGAGTAACTTTTTGGGGGTCTCCCCCAAAGGCTGGAAGATTTTCTCTTAACCAATGCAATCCCGCTACCAAATCCATAAGTCCAAAATTTCCTTGTGCACTATTCTTGGCGCCGGTTTTCAAAAAACCTAAGGGCAAATAAAAATTTGTTAATAAAATTATTTTCATTTATATATTGGTTTTCTTAAATTAGGCATGTCATTGTTTTCTATAATTATGATTTTCATGGTAAGATTAAAAATAAATAAGAGAGAAAGGAGAAACAAATTTAAAGTTATTATATTTATTTTACACTTATTGTGACGTTGTAATTTCTTTAATTTTAAAACGTTTGACGTAACTGTATTTTTACGTTAACCCTCTATATAAGAAACTAATTTTTTATTGCTCTTTTTATTCTCTATGATTTTTTATTTATAAATATCTATTTAATAATAGTAATACAGCTCATTTTTTCTTTTTTAAAATAGTTTAATATGTAACATGACTAATCTTCTTGAAACGTTGTTTCCAACTAAAAGAGAAACTTTTGGAATTGTTTTGTAAGTTCAAGTTATCTAAGCGCTGATTTGCATTTACATTCCACTATTAACGCAAGTTTTACTTGCAAGGTCTTACAAAGTTTCAGTTAAAATTGTTTTCAAACAAGTTTTTGATTTGAAGTTGTAGAATGAGAATAATTTGTGGTCGCAAACTTTTAGTTTATTTATTTATATGTATATATATACAATATAAAATAAACATTTTCTTTTTATAGTAGTAGATGATACGATATAACAACGACCTTCACCGATCTGTTTAATGGATAAAGTTTATTTGATATTTAATTTAGTTTTATAAAAAACAAGGGGTTTTCGATATAATTTTTTCCAGACTTTAATTAATTGATAATTAAAACATGACTTTTTTAAATAAATTCTACTGTGACTTTAACAAAAAAAATTGACACTAATGGTAAGTACAGAGCATGAGTACTCAGCCACAGCATGATTTTACCAACTGTAAAAAAAATATTAGGATCATTAATTAAGCTAATACTTCACACTCTTTGTAAACAACAAAATTCAAAAGAGCGTAAAAAATTTGGATAGTAAAAGGAATAAAAAAACGATGAATCCTTTTGATGATAAAATTGATCACCAAGAGTTTACTTTAAATTGCTTTTCAACTCCTGGAAGATTTGAGGTACCCATAAAACGTAACAAAACCATGTTTCTTAAAACAATAGAAAAGTTCCCATGAATAAAGATAAAAATAAGAAGGTGTTGAAGATGTTGAATACTCCTAAATCAACATTTGCGAAAACTGTGAAATCGAATAGTTAAATGGTTGAGCTCATATTTATTAACGTATAAATAATACACGACTTTTATTACTTACACCTCATTGCTAACTCTATGCCACAAACATTTGAAAAAATTGCAGAATCAATACTAATAAGAATTTGTTCTATAAAAACCTCTACGGTTGTAGGGCGTACGTACACCTTGTAGCGTTTTGTACACTTCTTCTTTTAATTTACTCTCTTAATTTACTCTGTTCAAGCAAGCTGAAATTTTTATAATTACTATAGGCACTTATGGTGAAGTAACATAAGTGTCACTTCAACATAAGAAAGAAGAAGGACATGTACGATGTTTTTAGACTACAAAGAGAATGTATAAAAAAATGGCGAAATATAGTATTTGGCGAATGCACCTATTATTTAAAATTTTTGGTGGGAGCGTATTATTATGAAGATTTAATACAATTACCTCGATATTACTTTTATACAATAATTACTACTTTTATTAGTAAAAAACTTTTTACAAAAGCTTTAGAGGACCAGTGCTTGAACCATCGACCGCTAGAGTATTCACGGTGAAAGTTATGCAACTCGGCAGCCTGACTTACTTGGCTATCTGACAGACAATTTTTTTGGATTTGATTTGTTAATTTGTTGATAAGGTTATTTGTTAATACTAAATATCTATGTAATCATAAACAAATATACCTCTGCGACTTAAGCTAGAACATTACGTTTTATATGGCACTTAAGTAAAGTTGCTAAGAATGTAAAGACTAGAAATAGTATCCAAAAATTCTGTGAATCGACACGGCAAGGCACGCAACGCTTCAGTAACAACTATTGATTTTCAAAGCTCTAAAAAACTACCACCACAAATCACAGAAAGAATTAAAACCAAATTTAATAGGCTTAAGCTTAAGTTAACAACAATATTCCTTACAAACCTAAATATACTGATTCATACAATATTCTATCAGGGTTCAACACTTTGATGTGAAAATATTTTACACAAATGGGAGAAACTTTATCTCCATCACGCTACTCCTACCCGTTCAAACGACAAAACATATGCATAATGTCCCCAACCATCATACAAAAGCGTTGCCTAAGCTTTTTTGTTTAAAACGTCAGACAATTATGTCTTCTTCTTATTCTCCTTTAGTTTATTGGCCTCCACCTACTTGGGTATTTGAGCTCATCGTCGCGGAATAAAGGAACAATTATTCAGTCACCCACAATTTGGAGTTGGTAAGGGATAAATAGAAGAGTGTTAAAAGCTTTTCTCCCCCAGGGGCAACTTCCGAGCATTAAATAGTCCCGAAATTTTGCCTCGGATATGATTATGAAAAACCCAGGTGATTACAGAATTTTTATCTAGAAACTGACTGTCAGTTTCTGCTTACAAGCGAAACATTAACATCTCCAGAACATGCCAACCTCTAGTTTTGGCGAAACGTCGAGAACTAATCTCAGAAGTCAACGGCCTAACAGCCCGAACAATACAGGTATTGTATTATTTTGTATTCAACTATACAGATCCTTTTATTAGTGAAATTAATTAACTACAACTACACAGTGCTGAATATGGCTCTGATTAGAATGAATCATATATCGAAAATCTAATACCAATACATGCCTGAGAGTTTTGGCAACACTGATCTCCATAAGCGTAATGTTATTTTCTTAACGTGGACCGCTCTATACAATTAAATATCCTACCTCATTAATGATTAGGTCGGTGATTCGTGGCAAATATATAGGACGTTTATATGTCGTAGAAGGAACTATGCTACATGACCAATATAAAATGGTTTTGCAGACAAGATTGGTTCCACAAGCGACCTTGCCATATGTCTAAAAGTATTAAAATTGTTTTATTAGAACAAGAAATTCCGCTCTTATTATGGCCCAGGAACTCATAAGACACGAACCCATTAAAAATGTCTAAGAGTGCCAAAATAAAAAGGTTAGCCAAAGAAATGAATACCAGCAAGGTTCAGTTGATGGAAATAATGATTTTTCATTGGAAATACACCAAACCTTTGAAAGAAATAGTAGAAAAATGCATAAAAACCATGCCTAGGAGAGTAGCTGCACTGCTTAAAGCTAAGGGTGGCTTAACAAAATATTAATGTTGTAGTAAAATACTGTAATCATTTACGTTGTTTTTGTTCAATAAATATGCAAAAAGGATACTACTATCATTTGTGTTATCTTTCTTACTTATAACTAACATAGTTATAATTATAATTGATTATAAAACACAAAAAACTAGATTTTGATAAGTGAGTTTAATAAATAGAGCAACAACAAATGTTGGGTATCTATTTGTAGCCAGTTTATTACGTAAATCAAAATGTTGCACAGTGTTAATAGAACAATTCAAAAATCACATGTTATAAGTCTGCTAATTGACCACATTAACAGTAAGAATGTTTCATTATCCTCATTTTGAATAGGTGATTTGGAACTAAATAGTGACCTGTAGGCATTCTATGATAGTTGTTATATATCTTATATCTATGTTAATAATATCGAGATACTAAGAACTATTTGGGAAAACTGGTTGTAGCTGTTGATACTAAATACCTTTATATTTGAAAGATTTCTTCCATTCTTTTTAAAATTTATCCTAGTACATTTAAAAAAGGGATGTCGACGTTGTAACATGCATTAAATAAATAAAACTGTACGATCTGACTGCCTTTTATAAGACATAAATAAAAAATTTAACTTACCTAAAACACCAAGTCTAAAATTGATTGTAACTACAATAACGCGTCCCGTGGACGCCAATATGGTTCCGTCGTATAAATTCCCGCTGCTCCATTCATAACTTTCTCCGTGGACATACACTATACAAGGCAACAGACTGGTTTCTTCACCGCCAGTCACTGAAAAAAATAAAAATTGTTTTATTACATCGTATTGTTATTTATCGATAAATAATAAATTTTGGATAATTTTACTAAATTAACCATAAACGTCATTTAAAACAAACTTAATGTTTCGTTTTCGTTTGGAGTAAAAACTTTTATTTAAACCTTTGGCATCTATTCCCTTTAGGATAGAGTTTCCATATAACGTTATATCTTATATAATGTATAATGTATGTCTATGTATCTTATCCTTTTAAGAAAATTCACAAATCTACAGACCTAACATTTGGTCCAAAGAAGCTGAAGTTAAAAGATTTAATTTTAAAAGAAAATTTTTGCACATATAGAAAACGGAGGAAGAAACCTAAAACCATCTATAAATTTTTATCAAAACAAAGTAATTCGACAAGGTACGGTAAGCGTTTTTCATGTAAATTTGAAGTGTAAAATTCAAAGACTTTAAAGGATCATATGTATTTCGGAGCACTGGCAAAGTGAAGAAAATTTAAAATTAATTGGGATTTGCGGCTTTTCATTAGCTAACTTATTTTATAGAGTAACAAAGAAACAAGGTGGAGTTGCAAGTTATGTAAAAGAAAATCTTATGCATTCTTCCCTTAACCTAACTGAATATAACGTAGAACAAAGTTCAGAGTTTTGTATAATTTATGTACTATTGACAAAAACCAATATTTGAACTGTATACAGATCAGGTAAGGGTGATTTTGACTTGTCTTTGGTGAATTTTGGGAATGCCACAACGTCCTTGCTTAGTAAAGCAGACAGACAAATTTTTCCGAAAATGTCTACAGAGTGGGCGTATTTGAACCTTGTTTTTCTGACCATCGTGATCAATTTTTATTTATTGACTCTGAGCATAAACCTGTTGACAATAATCAAACATTTCAACGGTTTACTATTTATTCTAGTTTACAGATACAGAAGCGTAAACGTGCGCTAGCTAGTACAAAGATGGACTTTTTATATGACATTAATAATGATTCCAATTTTTGGACACTTAATTTATACCAACTTAATATTAAAGCATTTTCCACTAAAAAAGTACGACAAACTACTAAAAACACCCGTGCAATGGTTTAATAGTGAATTAAAAGCTTATATTTCTCTTATTAAACACATTGCAGATGCCACTAAGGATCCCAAATTGTTCAAAGTATATAATATACAACAAAAACTTAAATATAATCGGCAAATACAAAATTCGACCATCGCGTTAGAATCTATGGAGAAGCTATGAGCATATTAAACTGTGTATTAAAAACGGCGTAGGAGGGTGTGGCTAACGATCATACCAATATGGAGTTGGGATCAGGGCCAGACTCAATAATATTAAAACTACTATACAAATATGACTCGTTATTCAGAAGATTTATTCATATGCTAAAAAAGTACAATACATTTTTAATAAACTATGATTTATTTATCACGCGGTAAACACTAGAAACACGATATATTATACATAAAGATAAATTAATACAGTCAAATAACAAGTTATATCTGAAAAAGATAATAATATAAATAATATTTTAAAGGGTAAAATAAATATACGGTATGAAATGACAGTACATTACCTTATAACAGTTATAAGATTTTTTATGATTACCATTAATTTATTCTCTGAAGTACGAGCCATTACATATTTGTAGACTTACCTGTGGAACGTTATTCCTGAAGATTTTTTATTAACATTGCTTCTGTTACTGCAACTACGTTGAGAACAAGAAACCATTATTATGCACTATCAAAATATAATATTACAGTTTCTATAAAAGTATTATAAAACTTAAAATATTCGAAAAACAACAAACGTAAACAATTATACATGATCTGTCAAAAAGATCATACCAATATGGCCGAAGTGAGGTCGTGTTTAGTCACGCGATGCCTTCTCCATAGATTCTAACTCATTGCTAGAAACTGATAGAAAATAGTAAATTTTAAACCAGATAACAAAGAGACTGTTAAACTATTGGGAATAACAATAGATAATCGACTGGACTGGTCGGCTCATATCTCACAATTAAAAGGAATAGCTATTATGTTCTTTATTTGTTATTCGTCAACTAGAAAGGTTTGTCAACTTTAAAACATTAAAATTGAAATATTTTTCATTATTACTGTCACTTTAACTATGTATTACTCATATGACGAAGTTCAACAAATGCACTTCAAATTTTTAGAATACAAAAGAAAGCTATCAGTATTCTGCAGGGGTTAGATATCTAGAACACTGATGACCTTTCTTTATCAATTCCAAATTATGCCGCTACCTACTCTATTGATATTTTAAGTTCTGACGGAAATTCACAGAAAACTGGCTCATTTAATAAAGCAGTCTGATGTTAACGATCACAATACGCGAAACTGTCACTACCTACGAACAAATCGCTGTAGATTGCGTCTTTCAGATAAACATTGCCTTAATTATACCTATTACGATATTTTACCAAAAAGTATTAAATAATTAAGCTGTCATAGTTTCGAAAAAGTTATAAAAAAATATCTTCTGAAACATTGTTTTTACTGCTCAGGAGAATATATGACTCATTGAAGAACA
Source organism: Diabrotica balteata (assembly GCA_918026665.1). Taxonomy (NCBI): domain Eukaryota; kingdom Metazoa; phylum Arthropoda; class Insecta; order Coleoptera; family Chrysomelidae; genus Diabrotica; species Diabrotica balteata. Next base: position 139,369,626 of record OU898281.1, read on the forward strand.
TCCACTGAACTGCTTACCGTGACTTTGCCATACATCATTTTCTGTTTATGTGTTCTTGTGTATGATATTTTTAAGTTACATTTAATATTTGTTTTTTATATACTATATATTTTTGACTTGCTATAAACAGTATTTGTATTCGTTAATAAATAAATAATCCCTCTAAACAATATCAACTACAATAAACATCTATACCAGAAAACGGACACTGAATCGCCGAATGGAGAAAAAGAGACCAAAAAACTTGTAAAGCTAAAAATGCTAATAAAATTCAAGTTATCCACCTTCGACATCAGAAAGCATCAAAAGCATTTTTGTACTTTCAAGATATACTACAAGAATTAAAACTTCTAAAATTTAAAACGCTAAAGAAAAATATCTATAGTTAAGTTTTTTGTATCGATTTATTTTACCTTGTTTTTTTTTTCAGTAAAACTTGAAACTAAACTTTTGCGAAAAACTTTGATAATTAAGTACTGTCGTTAGTTAGTTAGATTTTAATTAAAACGAAAAAATTTTTATAAAAATAGTTGTATCTATGTAGTTTCAAGGAAAAGTAAGCAGAATCCTATTCATAAAATAACAAAACTGTATAACTTTAATAAAGAATTTTGCTAATTAATTTTTATCGATATTTTTCTTTAGTTTACATTTAACATAAATGAAAAACGGAGCAATATAAAAAGCTATCAAAAAATTCATAATTGAGGTATAGAGAAGATAAGGATATCATTTATCGTGGTCCGATATCGTGGTATCCGATGACTGGTTTTTACAGTTATTAAGTTATCGCTAAAAAAATTAACAAGTAGTTATCTTATTTTATTTACTAATTCAAATGGATGCACCATGTTCCAACTAACCAAGAAAAATGAACCATATCTAGCGAAAGCCAATCAACCGCTTTCTTAAGAGAATTGTCACAGGTCGCAAAATGAACAAGCATTATTCGATGCTTGAAAAGCTGCCGAGCATTACAAGGTTAAACTAAGTAAACTGTAACTGATCCCGAAAGACAAAAAGCACAGTTTACAGGGTTGGCAACAAAAATCAACCAGACAGAAAAAAAAGAAAAATAACCAGCAAAAGAAGCATAATACTGCACACATGATAAAGAATTAGTAAAGGAAATGGAATGGATTAGAGTGAAAGATAAAAATTCGAAGACAAAAACGAAAAATGGATACTTCCTTATACCATCAAAACCTATCTCCAGAGAATTGACCGACAAGAAAAACAAGATGCCACACCCAATGATAGTAGAAGGTATTAAACAATACGATAGATTTGTTTCACTACAAAAATTATTTACAGTGATGTAATTTGTCAATTCAAAAGTGTTAAACAATATAGATAGTTAACAAGAGCTTTAAATCAATAAAATTAATAATACTATTTATATGAGGGATAAGCAGGACATGCCGTTTAAAGTTTTAGTAAAAAACATACACCACTCTTGTTCAAAGAAAGATATTATTGCTGACTAACTAAACAGGGGCTTCCAAAATATTAATACTATCAATAAACTTAAATAGCGAACCAAACAGCTATTAGATATGTTCAAAGTAACCTTTAAGCAAGATAAATACAGTATAGCCCAAAATTAACAGTACTGAACTTGTAATTATTTTATTGTTTAAAAAAATATATATTATTGACGCTTTATAACATGTTCTTAATGAGCTCCTTCTCTCTCAAGACAGACTTCATATTGATATTCTAGATTTCTCGCAATATTATGAAATAAAGGTTATCTCAAGTCCGCGAAGAAGGCTCTAATGGCATCTGTTAATTCATTGATGGTTTGTGGTGCCCGTTTAAAAACGGCAGTCTTAGTCATGCCCCAAATGTATTCGTCTGGAGATGTTCCGTCTGGAGAATGTGAAAGATAGGGGACGTCAGTAAATCGTGAAATGAAGTTGTTTGGAAAATGTCCCTGAAGAAACTCACGAACTGCAACAGCAGTATGGCAAGTTGCCCCATTCTGCTACAACAATTAGCCTCGAAATGCCAAAATACGTGTACGACAAAATGGACGTAGATCAGGGATAAATCGTGTTAAAATTTGTATGTACCTCTGTTGATTAAGTTTGACTTGCCCACCATTTTCTTTGATCAACCAGCCAGTTAGCATCAGTTATCAGCAACGCTGTTCTTGTCTGGCTGACTTTCGGATTTTCCAAGATTCGCTTAAAAACATGTTTATTGTTATCGGTGTTATTAACTGTTCTGAGACGCCCTGATTTTTCTTTTGGTTGGCAGAATGCATTATCCGTATTTCTAAACTAACAACTTTTAATATTACAGCATTTTTTGAAGAACGTTTATTAAACCGTTGTGTGAATTAATCACATACGTATTGCACGTATTGCACTATTATGTCGGCCGATTCTATATGGGCGAAAATAATGCTCCACAAGAAACACTTTTTCCTCTGTACTTAACACCATTTTTAACAATTAGGTCTTAATAATTAATTGTTTAAGGATTACTTGACAGGTCTATAGTAATTAGTTTGTTTCAGTACTGTTTATTTTGGGTATTACTGTATGTCAATCAAATTTATGGGATTACACACATCTTTAATTATTAAAGGATTAAGGATTAAGGGATTAAGAGTGGAAATTCAGCCAGTTAAGAGCTCTAAATGAGTGCCAGAATGTAAGAGATGCCAAGCACATGGGCATAATTGGAAATAATGTGCAAAGAACCAAGATGTGTTAAACGTACAAAAAACATTTAACTAAAGATTGTGATAAGCCAAAAAATGCATAACCAAAATGCGTCCATTTTGGTAATAAGCATTTTGCCAACAAATAAGATGCAAAAAATAAAAAAACAGAAATACAAAAAAACCAACCTACCAAATCCTAAAGAAAGAAGAGTAACTAGAAATAAAGAAATGCAACGGATTGGCAACAAACAGGGAGACCTACTGTAAATAAGAAACAAGACATAAAAAAAACACAAAAAATGTTAAAAAAACGAAAATTGCTGAAAAACGCGAAAAATGCTAAAAAGCTCGAAAAAACCGAAAAATGCTAAAAACAAGAATTTTTTTGAAAAATGCGAAAACACCGAAAAACTTTAAAATCGCGAAAATTGCTGGAAAACGCGAAAACCTGAAAAACACGAAAAATGCAGAAAAATGCTGAAAAATGCGAAAAACACCTAGAAAAGCTAAAGATACGAAAATTGCTCAAGAACACAAAAAACACCGAAAAACGGTAAAAACACGAAAATTACTGAAAAACGCGAAAAACACCGAAAAACTTTAAAATCACGGGGAATGCCGAAAAATGCGAAAGGCACCGAAAATTGCTAAAAACGCGAAAATTGCTGAACAACGCGAAAAACACCGAAAAACCTGAAAAAAACGAAAAAAAAACGTCAATACAAAAAAATTAAAACCAGAAAAAAGAAAAAACAATGTTTATTAAATACCACTTTACCTAAATTTTTTATATCAAATTTAAGTGGCTAGTTCATGGTCAGTCACAATACCTATAAATACAAACTAAAATAGCTTGATTTATGAAAATATTTATTAAATACATTATTTTATTGTACAAACTTATAAAATCATTAAAAATTTCATTATTAGGCATTTAATGGGTGTTTTTTTAGCGGCGTAGAACTTTGATGTGGAATTAAACCAAGATGATTTTTATAAATTAACATGAAATGGACTTAATTCAAAATATAATTGTTTGGCATTATAATTTAAATACGATTTCTGGTATATGACCGTTACTGCTGGCTCTGACATATTCTAATCTAGAGGCCCTATTTTTAATGACTTTTTTAACATTTGTGGCCGTATATCGGCAATAACGTAGCGAATGTTGCTTTTTAAGTGGTCAATTGTTTCAGACCAATCGGCGTAGACTAGCGGTTTCACAGATCGCCACATAAAATGGTCTGGCCGTATTAAATCGCACGATTTTGGAGGCCAATTCACGGGTGCAAACGTGAAACCATGCAGTTTCTAAAAGTGTCTGTTAATAACTTAATTGTAGCATGAGCTTTGCGACATACTGCACTGTCTTGTTGAAATCACAGCTCATACACATCATGGATGTTCAAATAAGTAATAAAAAGTCAGTAATCATGGCTTTATAGTGGACAATATTGACTGTAACGTTCTAGCCAGCATCTTTTTTGAAGAAGTACGGACCACCAGCTCACAAAACACACCAAACAGTCAGATTTTCTAGATGTAATGGTGTCTCAACATACACTTGAGGACTATCTTCACTTCAACTATGAAAGTTTTGTTTGTTGACATAGTTATTCAACCAAAAGTGAGCTTGATCGCTAAACAAAATTCGCTTATGAAAATCAGGATTAACGGCAATCTTGTTTTGAGATCATTTCTCTACGCCTTGCTAGGTGATCGTGTAGCTTTAATTCTTGCACAAGTTTTATTTTGTTAGCACTCAAACCAAGATATTTTCCCAAATCTTCTATAAAGTGAATGGACACCTATCCAACTGCTGCGCATGATGGAGGTTAGACTGATTTGGATCTTTTTCTATGTTTTCTATGTTTTCTAAAGTAAACGTGTTGTGAAACCCTTTCATGGTTAATCAAATTAATTGCCTTTGATGAACCGTGATTTTCAAAATAAATATGAACAATTTGGAAGGTTTGTTTAGTCTTTAGTCTATTTATGCCAAAATGTCAAATCAAACTAAATACAAATCGCTTGACAGCTGTCAAAATGGCCGCCAGTTAAAAGTTTTGACAACTTAGATCTCTATACCTCTAAAAAAACACCCTTTATAATTCAGTGTTAAACTAAAATTATCCAGAATAATAATTGAAAATAAAATATAAATGGGTTACTCATATGGTTGTATATAAAATAAAGTACAGGTAATATTGTCTTCTTGTCAAAAATTTTCATTATAACCAAGGTAGGTATATTTGTCTTCTAGTTGCGGTAACACAAGCCGAAGCCTCACTTCCGCACTGCTTGCAGACTGTTACCTTAAACACTGCAATGCACTACGGAATTGAAGACACGAACTCGTTATTTCTTATCTTCTTATTATTCTTCTTCTACTTCTTCCATGGCACCCTATAAACTGGCATGCGCGTATATGTTGTGATTTTGCTGCAAAAGTAATAAAATATATACCGTATGGTATTCAAAAGTGATGGACTTGACACTTTGATATTTTTATTTGCCTATTTAGTCCGGTCGTCAGAGAGTTGACCCCTAAAAACCATACAAACAAGCTGACTTTTGTCGAGAATATTAATTTTGATACCCCAAAAAAGATAAAAAAGGTTGATTACTCTTACCCCCAAGGTAAAAACCCCCATTGTAGGGGATTAAAAATGCAAAAAAAATCGATTTACCAAGAGCCTGTACGCCGTAGAAAAATAAAAAATGTCGCTGAAATAATTTCAAGTTTTTAAAAATGTTTATTTCTATAAAAATGTCTACACTTTTTGTATAAAATGAATAGTTCCCTCGAAATAACCGTTGATTTTAAATGCTAGTTACGCGCACGATATAAATGTTCCATAAAATTTGTATCAGCTCGACGGTAAAAATTTGATATCTTCTGATTCAAGTGCCCTAGATGTATTTTAAAGTAAAGAGTGCAGCTTTCGTATGCATTTTTTGTATTTTGCGAATAAACTTAAGTTTTATAAAGGATTCTCATGAGATCAATAAAATTTACCACTTTCATTGACCAGTCGTAGTAAAATTTCCATTTATAGTGAACAGTCTTTAAAACCTATGACATAAAATTTCAATTTTAAGTTGTGGCATTTGAAATATGAATCGAAAACGCAGAATTTAGTAATTTAAATTACAAACGATGTCACGTCATGACAAATGCCTCCAAGAAGACGGTTTTGGGTGTAGTTTATAGCAATAGTTTGATTCTTTTGAAAAACGTACTAGTGTAATTGAAAAAAAAAGTTTCAAACGTTTTAGACCGTTTGTTATCTTGATTTTTGTCGATACTGATACAAATTTATTTCTTCATTCATTCTACACAATAAGTGCCAATAAACATTTTTGTTTAAAATTACTTACTTACTTTTCGTGTCCAGAATACTAACAGCTTTAAATTTTGTGTTTTCAATGATTGGCCACATAGAGGGCCATCTATTATATAGAGGGTCATTCGCTAAGAATAAGGTCTTCTTCTGTGTAGGCTTCTCTCATCTCTCTGCATGATAGTAGATGGTAACTATTCTGAACCGCGCCACAGTCGCAGCTATCGTCCTCCTGATATCCCCATTTCTTCAGGTTACTAGTACAACGTAAAATGCCAGTTCTTAGTCTGTTTAGCGTTCTCCATGTGAGATATGGCAAATTGTGTCCAGCGGCCATTGCCTTTGAAGGAGCAAAATGTGTTGTAGCTGACGCTTGCCATAGGTGTATTCGGTGCGTCTTTGGTTCTTCGGGAAGGGATCGTCATTTTTTTACGAAAGCTTTTCCGAGATCTTAATCTACTTGGCTGACCTTGGTAGTCATACAAGGGGTGTCTTAGATCCGTCTCCTGCTTCTTTCGTTCTATCTCTGACGTGACCTCTTCGATAGGTGTCGGTGTCGACAGGATAGTTAAAATTATCTCAGTTACATTTTCTATTTAAAACATTTTTTCTACGGCATACCGATTCTTGATCAATAGTTTTTTATTGCATTTTTTACTCCCCTTTGAGGGGGATTTTAGGGGGAAGCTCAGTGGTGAAAGTGATAAACTATTTTGTATATTGTTTGGAGTCCCAAAATTAATGTTTTCGGCAAAATTTAGCTTGTTCGTATGGTTTTTAGAGGTTGAGTGGCATTTTCGTGTCTTACATCTTTCTAATAAGTATTTTATTATTAAGCCATTTGTAGCATATTAATAAATATATTTCCTTCTACAATTTAATACAGGATCGCCATGTGATGTGGAAGTCCAGGTGGGATATTGAAACTTATGTTTTTCATTTTCCACGGAGCAAATAAAGGACATTGGTGGCAAAAAAGTTTTAATTGGTAACCTTTATTTTAATTTACACTCTGTCAAAATCTAAATCTAATAAAACAGCATGAATGAATATGCCTACATATTTTCACATAAAATATATATACATTATGGTATATAATATCTAAAAAAACTTTTAGTTAAAATTTGGAAAACATGTGGACAATCATAGTCCCCATACTCAGAAAATATGTGGAATTATACCGGGTGATTAATAATTACGTGGTGTAGCAAACATACAATTTTTTTAATGGGACACCCTATATATGTTCTTAAATTTGTATTTTTATCATAATTTTTGTTTTTATAATATTAAGTTTTGCATTACTATACAGAGTATTTAACAAGTTATGACCATTTTTATTTCAAAATCCCTATGATACTAAGAAATAGAAGAAGAACTGTCACATTTTAACCTTTAATAGCTTGTCAGATTTACCTCTTATAATTCTAGTAGACAACAAAAAACTAAGTTTTTAAGAGTTCCTCTTCTAATAAGTGATATAGTACCAATAAATGCTTTTAAATTTAATGTCTGTTTTGTAATTTTTATTGTGTCCCTAAGTATCTTTGATCGTCCTTTATTGTTTTAATTTTAATATTTTTAATATATCTGACATCACAGTTTTCTGCCAAAAAAAGAAACCAAAGTCAATTTATCAAAATTTGATAATTACATGGTAAAGAAATTGCACACCCACAAAATGGTACATCTAACTTCATTCATTGTCATATAACTATGCTTTTAATAAAAAGTCAATAAATTAACACACATTTCTAAAATATATCTAATGTATATAACTTTTATTATTTAAATAATATAAAACATTACTTTCATTTAACAAACAATATCTTTCCCCTCAAGAACTTCCCCGCTAATTATAAAACCGATGATCACCCATCACCAGCAATCCAGGATAGTTTGAACTGTTTTCCGAATCATTAATTAATAATTCTTGTACCGGCATGTAAGTAGTATTTTGGTTATTTACTAATTTATTTCACTTCAGATTATCCTATACCAATTTGTGGGTTTTTACTTTGTCTGCTTTGTCTGTAAATTTTTATTCATATTAATAAACACAGATATGTAATATTGGCATAATTACTGTAATTGTTATCTTTATCTTTATAAGACAGCACCCTATGGGCTTTTGTAATTTCAGCATTTAATTTACTTGGTACCGTTAGACCTGAAGATGCTTAGCAAAGTGTATTAAGCGAAACCGGTCGTTTTGGTGGTAAATATTTATTTCTACTTATAAAAATTGTATGTGTTTCCAAAATTTGAAGAAAACTAAAAATATCTCGGAAAATAATGAGAGTTTAGGTATAGGCAATGCTATATAAAAAATGAAAGTGTAGAGAACTACGAACACTGCGTTCGTAGTTCTCTGCTGACGATAGCGGAGACTAAAACACAGCTAAACCATAAAATATAAAATAAATTAAAAAATCTTTTTTTACAGTGGCATTTAAAGAAAAAATATGCTTTTCGAAAATCTTACGTGGGCCACAACAAATAGCCTTGCGGGCCGGATGCGGCCCGCGGGCCGCCAGTTGGACAACCCTGCTGTATATCAATGATGAAGAGCACAGCCACTTAATTATTGATAATATAAAATGGGATTTGTAATCACATTCTTAAACATATTTACTTATTTAAAAGATCTTAATATTTTTGAACAATTTTAAAAAGGAAAACATTTTCTTAATCCAATATATCGAGTTAAACGAAAACTAATAAACCATTTAATTAGATGCTGTTAAAACGCCCCTTAAAGTAGAACTTTAATAATTGATAAATTAATTTTAAAGTCTCTTCGTTCTGTTTTAGTTGAATCAGCACTTTGAAACAGCACCAAAAATATTTTGAAACGCCCTGCAACTGTTTTACATGTAGCTGAAGCTTGCGGCTAATAACATAATAAACGTTGTTTAAAGTTATTCCACCTTGCAGCTTTAACAAAGTTTGCCAGTGCACTTTCACGTAGAATTGGAAATAATCGATGTGGTTACGTGATGTTAATATTTAATATAGATCGCCGGCTAACTTCAATAATGAAATAGGAAATTGTTGCATCGAAGTTTGTGTAATAGGAAGCGTGATATTAAAAAGTGAGTATTAGAGTTAATTTGTACGTTGCTGTGCAAATAGTGGAAATGCTGAGGCTTTATCAAGCTCAAATATTGTTTTATGCACTTAGTTTATCGAGATTATTATTTCGCACTATCGTTATTTTACACCTGCAATATTTTGGAATACAGGTTATTTTATCTTAATCTGTTCTTCGTCTTTTGCTATTTAATACTAATGTGAAATCGGTTCAAATGGAATGATCTGTAAAGTGTTTAATTTTTCTATGATTTTTCTATGAGTTTTTTAAAATGTATTTCTTGACATCCCTCTTCTTTTTCTTGATGTGCCTATCCGTTACGAATGTTGGTGATCATCATGGCAATCTTTATCTTATCTGCAACAGCGCGGAAAAGCTGTACAGATGTTGTATTGAACCAGATTCTGAGGTTCTTTAACCAAGATGTTATTATTTTTCCTGGACCTCGTTTTCTAAATATTTTTCCTTGCAGGATTACTTAAAGGAGAGCATATCTGGATTCATTCAAGCACATAAAAAGCGTGTAAGAGAATGTTTACAAATAAGAAACTAAGAATTGTTATCAGATTGACAACTGCTATATGGGGTAGAAGTTTGGACTCTGAAAGGAATTTGAAATGTAAATATATAGTTGATGAATTCGATCGTTACTTGATGGAAATTCATTTTATGTAACAATAAAACAATGAAAACTTTATTTTCAAAACTTCCACAAAATTTATTATAAAATCTTATCACTACAGTTGTTTCGACAGAGTGCCTTTCTCAAATGATCTATTTTTGGCACGCGTTTACACTTTATAGTCTTTAATGAAATAGGTTGAGGAGGGGAGAATTGTTCGTCTCAAATTGGTCATTCAGAATTATGTCTGTGTTTTTTAATTTGTTAATTTCCATAGATTCTAACAAAGATAGCTTAAGGCCTTTATTTTGAATGTGAATAATTTGAAATTCGTCATTAAAGGAATGATTATTATCTAGAAGGTGACCTGCGTATGTGGAATCTGTTTTTCTATTATTGAAAGCTCTTTTATGTTCTGCTATTCGTTTATTAAAATTTTTACCAGTTTGACCGATATAAGTTTTTGGACAGTCGCCATGTTTAACCAAAGTATGTAGTGAAACCAAAAATTCCTGTTACAAAGAGAATAAAATATCCATTTTAAATAAAGATAAATTACTAGAAAACAACAAAGTGTTTACAAGAGCAGTCAAAGGTAACACTACTATCGCTATAGATAAAATAGAATATAATAACAAAACAATAGAATTTTTAAATAATCAAAATGTTGAAACGATACACAAAGATCTGACAGAAAAGTATCGAAAACAGATTAAGCTAGCGTTAGAAAATTCAAAATCAATAGTAAGTCCAACAAAACAGAAATACCTCAATATCATGATCCGGATCACCCAATAAGACCTATAGTTCTCTTTATACAGCTCCGTCGTATAAACTTTCAAAAAAACTGTTAGAGATTATTTTAGAACACACCAAATTCTCACCTAAATTTACCATAAAAAATACAAAATACAAACAAGAGAAAAAAGTTTAAACAATATTAAATATTTATAGATGTCGGTTTATCCGGCGTCAAAAAAAACTAAAGAGGGTCGTGGGGTTAAAAATAGAGAAACCCTATGATTCTGCACATTAAATAAACGACAAAAATTTCCTCAAAAATACAGCTAGATCATGATATAAGGAAACAAGGTATGCTCACTAGGTGGACTCGTTTTTGCACATTTCTGCGCCGACCAAAATCCACCATCTTTTCAATATGTCACATGCGTGTAGGGATGGTGACCTGATCCCGTACCAGTTACTTTGGAACATGTATTTTATTTATACTTGTGGAACTGATCCCTAACACCAATATATTATAATAAACGAGTACGGGTTTCGTTGCATTTGTCCTTAATTTTTATCGTGCATTTCCTAACGTTTACAAAGCTTTAGATAAATATCAACAGATGACAATTGGCGTGAAGTAGACAAAACTATCGCCATTTTTTATGAACTTTTTATACAATCTCTGAATAACAGTAATTTAAGTATTTTAAGTTAAACAGTCATTTTAATAACTATAAAGAAATCTAACAAAATACAAATAATGTTGTCGTTATGTTTAGATATCTATTAAACGAATGATAACAAACTGATTTCCAAACCAGTATTTTTTAACAGGTATATTTGTTTACGCGTATCAGCTTGAACTGATCCACAAAAATACTTGGATCAACCACCTCTACATGCTTGACGTCTGCTTTGTTTTGCATTTTTTAACCTTACTTTGCAATGTATTGGAATTTAAAAGTAAATTTGTTTCGATTTTTTAACAATTATTTTAGCAAGAGTCTGTTCAGATCATTTTAAATCTGAATTAATTGGATTAATGTATAATGTTAATTTTATTTTATTTAATTTAACTACGATATTTTTTATCAATTTTGTACATATTTGAATTGCCGCCTTCAAAATGGCGGATTTTGGTCGTAAACGCGATTGGCTGTTCAAAATAGATGCGCGTGAGCATACCATGTTTCCTTATATCATGAGCTAGATGCATATAATCAAGGTATCTTACGGAAACAGATATATCATAATTTTCATCTTAGCGATCAACAAGTTCCCACAATTGAGAAAACTCTTTAGAAATTTGTAAGTGAACCGAATTATGCAGAAAGTAAAGAAAGTACTAGAAGGGTGTAACGATGTTCTGATCGTTCAACAGTTCGAACCGTGGTAGTGTAGATATTCGCACATCCACTTCTACGACGTGACAACGAAGTGAACATTAGGGAAACTAGAGAAGCAAATAAATTTGTAGTGTACACAAACTAAACTTATTTATTAACGTGTCATATTTCTAAAAACAATTGATATGGGCCCAGTAATAAAGGACAAAGGTGTGTCAAAAATGCAACGATTAATTATTCTTGGAACAGAAAATAAAAAAGGTTTTGTTCCTCGATCTTATTTGAGGTGGAAGTCGAAACCTGAAGACTATCATGATGCCATGAACTTTACAAATTTTAAAAAATAGTAGAAAAAACAACTTTTAAATAAATTGTCTCCAAATAGTGTAATAGTGTTGGATAATGCACCATATTATAATAGCTACTAAAATGAGATTTTTACGAACGAATAAAGAAATCAAAAGGAGAGATTATACACATAGGGTTAATAGTAAATTTAGAAATAAATTTAATAAGAATAATTATGAGTTGTATACAGAATGAATAAAGAAATACGAGCAAAGTAGTATATAAAGCCAGGGCACCGATACGGGGCAGAAAAACGAGGAATAAAATGAAACGATATTGGATATTTAGCACAAAATAGGGCATCATGTAATAAAATAAGGGAGACAATGCAATCATAATAATACAATATCATTTGTTACATATCTAGTAAGTTAAGAAGTATAGTTAAACTAACCCTATACCTCGGTTTATTGAACAAATAAATTGTAAAAACTTTTTTGTGAATGAATTTTTTTGACCTCTTTCATAAATATATTCAAAGTATTTTATATACTTTGAATATCCTTTCACTCCATGCTACAACATAAACGAACATTTTTAATATAAATTACAAATAAAACGTTTCACCTTTTAAAAGAATGTGATGTTCCCACAGAGATTACCTGTATCTCTCGGTGGATTTTCAGTAAAATCGCTTCTTTCTGCAAATTCCGATCGTATTCTCCCGTTGTAAAACTAGTAGTCTAATCATGTTGTAATCATTGGATATTGAGTTGGCTGTTTCTGACACGGAAATTGTCTGTGATTGCTCACAAACGACATACGAATCTGTTCTCTATGTTTAACATGGTCTTTAGAATCACTAACATATTTTTTACATTTATCTAATTAAATTCGAATATACCTTTTAATTTAATACATTTTTAAATGCTTTATTAAATAAGAATTTGGATATGTTTCAAATATTATAAATTCAGATTTTTTAAATATTTTGATTTTGTATAAAAGATGACGTGGAAAAACCAACTTGATATGTTGTCAAAAATAATATTGCTAATTAAATCTTCATATAAATGTGCCCATCTTCTAGAGATATTGGCGACCACAACGACCGATCTTATTTTATTCACAACAGCTTGAAATAGATCAGTTGACGTTAGACCAGTCAACTTTCTAAGATTGGCCAGCCAGGATATACGTCTAAGTCCAGGGCCTCTCTTACCCTCAATCTTGCATTGTAGAATCAATTGTAGAAGTCGATATTTATCATTGCGCATGATGTGGCCAAAGTAAGTAAATTTTCTGTTTTTCATGGTGTTAATAATTTCTTTGTAAGGCTGCAGCTTTTTATTCCATAGAGGAGGACATTTAAAAACGTAACATCTAAGAATTCTTATGCGTATATTGGTACTTAAAGATAAGTTGCAGATAATCTTCCTAAAACTGCTAAAAGAGCTTCTGGATTTTTCAATGCAAGTTTTTATTTCGTAGCTGTGATCCTAATTATTCTTAATATTACAGCCCAAATAGCATATTTTTTCCACTCTTTCAGTCAGTTTGAGATCAGTCTTATATCCTTACCATCGAGTCCTGATGTTTTTTGGATATTGATTAGTTTGTCATGTGGGACTTTATCAAATGCCTTCTCGAAATCAATAAAACATGCATACACATTGCATTTGATATCCCTGGCTCTCTGTATTAGAACTTACAACCTCTTTTGTTTATTATTTATGTCAACGATCTACCTAAATTCATAAAACCGTACAAAACCATACAATTCGCAGATGACACGACATACGTTATATCAGGAAAAAATAATGATGATTTAAAAATGTCTCATGAGGAAGTTTTTACTAAATCTAGCTCATGGTTTGCTGCAAACAAACTAAAACTTAACTCTGATAAAACGCAAAATATGGTTATATCTGCAAGTAATTTACACAATGATCTAGTTAACAAAGAGACTGTTAAACTATTGGGAATAACCATAGATAATCGACTCAACTGGTCTGCTCATATCTCACACCTTAAGAAACAGCTATCAAGTTCATTATTTGTTATTCGCCAACTAGCAAGGGTTGTGAACTTTGAAACATTAAAAATGACATATTTTTCTTTATTCCACTCTCACCTAAACTATGGTTTAATTATATGGGGCAATTCAACAAATGCACTTCAAATTTTTAGAATACAAAAGAAAGCTGTCAGGATTTTAGCAGGGGTTAGTTATCTAGAACACTGCCGACCTTTCTTTATCAAATTCAAAATTATACCTCTACCTACTTTGTTGATATTTCAAGTTTTAACTCAAATTCACAGAAAACGTGCCCATTTAATAAAGCAGTCTGATGTCCATGTTCACAATACGCGAAACTGTCACTACCTACGAACAAATCGCTGTAGATTAAGTCTTTCAGAAAAAAAATAGTCTTAATTATAACTATTACAATATTTTACCAAAAAGTATAAAAGAGCTAAGCTGTAATAGTTTCGATAAAGTTATAAAAAAAATATCTTTTAAAACATTGTTTTTACTGCTCAGAAGAATATATGACTCATTGCAGAACATCCACTGAACTGCTTACCGTAACTTTGCCATAAATATTTTTCTGTTTAATATGTTTTCATGTTTGTATTATTTATCTGTTTAATATGTTTTCCTGTTTGTATTAGTTAATGTTTTATTATTTAATACTATGTATGTTTTTTTTGACTTGCTACAAACAATATTTGTATATGTTATGTAGTTAAATAAACTAAAAGCACTTCCCTCGTTCCGAGTCCTGCTTTCAATCCAAATTGAACTTCACTCAGGTGTTCTTCTAATTTGGTGTATATACGCGAGATAATGACAGTAAGAAGTACTTTAAGTAAATGACTTATCAAACTAATTAATCTATGTTCTTCACATTTTCTAGAGTTTGGGTTTTCAGGAAGTTGGAAGTTATAATAGTAGCCAGTCTTTTGGTAAGTAACCAGTCTTGTAAATGTTGTTGAATAGTTTCGTAAGAGCTGTGATTTGGTGTGCCTTTAATAGGTTTAAAATTTCACCATGCACCTCATCAGGTTCTGGTGATTTCCCATCTTTAATTCGCTTAATGGCCATAGTTACTTCTTCGTTTGTTATTTCTGGGCGGTAGACATTGTTTATTTGCCGCATCTTCGAATAATTCTTGCATGTATTTTTATCTTCAATAGTAGTCAAAATCTGGCCTTCAATGTTTGCAACTATGGCTGTATTGCCTTGTTTTCTGGTAGTATGTACCTCTTTAATTTTTTGTGCATACGGAAATCGTCAGGTTTGCGTAGTAGTGTTTCAATTTCCGTACATTTCTTCGTCAGACATTCTTCATTTGCTCCTTTTATCTCCTTTAGTATAGTCTTATGCAACTTTTTGTATTCGTTGTCATTTCTACCTTTTAATTTTCTTCGCTCTTCCATCATCTGCAATGTTTTATCTGTCATCCATTCTTTTTTTTTTTAATTTAAGATATTTATGCGCAATTATGGTAATAGACGTCTTTATTTCGTTCCACTGTTCTTCTCTGCCTCTAGTAATGTTTTCAACTATTTTCGCAAAATTCTTAATAATCTCTGTTTTTCTCAACAAATGAACCAGAATAATGATTCTTTCCCTTTTTAAAACGATCAAACTAACATTT
Source organism: Diabrotica balteata (assembly GCA_918026665.1). Classification (NCBI taxonomy): domain Eukaryota; kingdom Metazoa; phylum Arthropoda; class Insecta; order Coleoptera; family Chrysomelidae; genus Diabrotica; species Diabrotica balteata. Next base: position 139,385,394 of record OU898281.1, read on the forward strand.
TTATCCAACAATTGAACCGCTAGCTATTAGTTTCACCAAAGAATATAGACGCTTATACAAGAATTGTTCACTGTTATTTTTGAAAGTCGGCAAATGTTGAACAGGGTTCATCACACGTACAAAAAAGAATGAGAGGTGTATCAAGATAAATCAAGATTTTAGTACCACTAGGGACTGGTCATGTCAGCGCTATTATTGCTTCTAAAATATGAAAGAGTTGGGCAACAAATGCAACTTTATAAAAGCACCTGATAAGGCTCCTATCTGAGGTCAAAATAAACTTCTGCAGATCTATAAAACATCTTTCAGCGAAGGGACCCTGTGGGTGAAATGTGTTAACGAGTATAAAAAAATGGACGACTGAAGTGGTGAAGATTGTTGAGGACCTGTGTGAGAGAGTAACCTTAAATATAATTATTCCAAATAATATGCTCAAGCGCCCCATGGTCATCATCCGCGTCCCCAAGAAAAACTTGATGAACAAACTATCAGGACCCGTCTAAAGAGGCAAAATCAAGACCTTAACACAGAAGACTGGTTGTGATCTCTGTTCCATAGACTGAACGACAGTAAAGATAAAGGTTATAGAGGGAGGAGTTATGGAGATAGTTCTCAGATCAGCAAACCTTCCATATGCTATCTACCTTTTTTGCTTCTTCCAGGCGGCTTTCATCTGTGAAGTTTTTGGGGCCAACGTTAGTCAGGCATTCTCAATAGGTGACCAAACCATTTTAAACCTCTTTTTTCTATTCAGTTATTGACCGTTTCTGTAGCATTCATATTATTTCTTATAGATTTGTTGGTCTTCCTTCCAGCCTTGATGTTCTAGCTCTTCTTCTCAAATAATCCATTTTAACTGCCAACAATCTTCTCTCCAGGTCTGCATTAGTTGTTCATACTTCAGAGCTATAACAAAGAACCGATTCAACCATGGTTTTCCCTATTCTTTTTTTGTTCCTTTTAGAAATGTTTTGATCCTACCATAAGGAGCTCAGATATCCTACAATTTTACGTCCCTGATTAAATCGTGTATTCCCTGAGTAAGGGTGATATGCTGCATCCTTGTCTTAGTCCTTTAGTTACTTTTATTGGCTCTGATAGTTTATTTCCGATTTTTAGGTAAGTAGTGTTATCCCTGTATACTTCTGTGATGATTCATAAAAGATACGGAATAATGCCGAGTTGTTATAAAGCTTGCCACAATTTAAGTCTTGGAACTGTCTCATACGCCTTTTCTAGATCGATGAAGGCTAGATATACTTCGGTACCAATCGCTATTCTTTTTTCTATTAATTGTTGGAGTAAAAACTCCAATTGGTTGGTTGGATATAAGTTATCAGTGTTAGATTTACCAGGCGTTTCACTACTCGTTCAGAAGTGATGGTCTTAGTACCTGTATGTCAAATCTCCCAATCCGCGTCGACGCATAGCCATATTCTTGACAAGTACTACCACACTTACAATTTCCATTTCCCTATTTGGTAGTTAATATGAATTGCCTATCTCTACGCCTGGAAAAGGCACGTACAATGTTTTACAAAATGCAAAAAGTTCTATGCAACCGCCAGCTGGGCATCTCATTGAGAACTAGAATACTTAAGTGCTATGTTTTCTCCACCTTGCTTTATGGTGTTGAAGCCTGGACAATGACAGAAGCAACACAAAAAAGAATCCAAGCATTCGAACTCTGGTGTTACCGTAAAATGCTCAGAATATCCTACATGAGCCATACGACAAATGTGGAAGTCTTGCGGAGGATGAATAAGGAAAGCGGGCTTATGCTTATAATAAAAGAACGGAAAACACAATATTTTGGTCACATCATAAGAAATCAAAAGTATGAACTGCTCCAACTTATAATCCAAGGCAAAGTCAATAGCAAAGAGGACCAGGAAGAAGACGCAACACTTGGCTTAAAAACCTACGGCAATGGACGAACATGACCTCCGTAGAACTATTCAGGGCTGCTACAAATAAGATTAAATGGGCAAATGTAATGGCCAACGTCCTTAAGGATAAGGCACCGTAAGAAGAAGAAGAGCTCTTAGTAATTATATAAATTAAGAGTATGGATTCTTATTAGAAATTCGCATTGCAATATACATTTTACTAAATTATTAACGTCACGGAACGTTACAATATTCTGGGTGGTTCTCTATGAAATCTAGGCGGTTTTCTGTGAATAGTTCTTTACTGTATTTTTCCTACTATACTTACTTTTCCTTAGTTTGTATTAAAGACAATATAACGGTAGTATTGTATACACACATCCGGTGATTATCTTGTGAAAATACACTATAGTTATGGTCAATAAGTTCTATTTTTTTATTGCTTTTATAGAATGTGTTTTATTCGAATATCAAAATCAAACACTTACACTGTATAGTAAATAATGTAAAGACCTAACGCTTTCTATTATCAACTATGTTTATATGTAACCACTTTAATATTCTGACCGCTGAAATTTCGAACATGTGGAAACTATTCCAATTTTCCTAAAATGAACAGTATCGTCTGATAATGATCATGCGTAACATTAAGCGAGAACCTTAATCGTGTGTATAAAACTGCTTATAGCAAATACCTGACAAACTTCTGAATTATACATCAAAGAAGAACCCAATAAGACACAACATAACACCTGAGAGCAACTTTCTAAATGCCTTTCTAAACCGTAAGGAAAGTATTAAAAATTCATCCGCCTTACTTCTTCCCCTTTGCTCCTTCTTATGTTGTTTGTTACTCTACTTCATTGGCACGAAAAACAATTAGGGAAGTTTCCTCAGAAATACCATAAAGATCAGAAACTGAGAAGTTTCGAAATCAAATTAGCCCCTTCTTGTTTTTAAATGTGAGAAAGGAGGAGAAAAATAAAGCCACAAATATTTTCGACAAGCACTTCTAAAATACGGGCTGTAATTTTTATTTATAGGCAAAGTGGGAATATACCGACGTCAAAACTTGGGTGAGAATTTAACGAATAGCTTGAATGTTTTTACAGCTACCTATCGACGTTTATTGATTACGATTTTTGTTTTTATAGCAACTAAAATTTTATTTATTTGTTCTTTAGTTTTTTTTTTAGTTTTTAATTACTTAAAAATAAATTAAAACAATTTAATAAATGGTTTTTTAAATACAGATGTCATATTTCTTATACAGTGATGAGTGCTTTACCATCCGGCTTTTTAACGTAAGAGTAGAAAACACAGTTACCTTGTGAAATAAAAAGAGATAAAACTCGTAGAGGTGGGAAATAATCGATAGAAACCTATAATTTACATTACATTGCATTACCACCATCGACAGTCTCACACCTTTAGACGTTAGACGTGGTTATTTGACTTCAGTCATAATTATACGGATAACCTCAAAAATATTTTATTTTAATAATTTCTGATGTTAGAATAAATAGTTGAATAAATTAAGATATATTATAGTAAAAACATTCATTAGTAGCGATTTTAAATTATAAATCTTTAAATTTATTTAATAGTGAAAATAACCCAACTGAAATATTTGACTAAAATAAAGGTAGGTATGTTTTGTCCGAAAACAATTAATGTATGTGAAATTGGTGTAGTGGTTAGGGACGTTGTCTATTGACGAGAAAATTGGGGTTCAATTCACACCAAGGATAAAATTTTTGTTTTATCAATAAAAAATATGATACATATTAGGTAACAAATTTTCGAAAAACTCATTATTTACAATTTATTTTTATTACAATGTTATAAAACGGAAATACAAAATAATTCAAATTCAGTTCATACAGTCTTCAATTGTGAATGCAAAATAATCCGGTGAAGACTGTTTATATCAAATCCATCACTAAATTCTCAATGTTAATATCAATTCCTCTGTACAGGTAATGATTTTTAAAATAATTGACAACATTGGAATGGATGCGCGCGAAGCGAAGCCTTTAAGCCATCAAATAATAACATATCGAAAAGTGTTTTTGCACGGTAAACAGAAATTTTCTATTGAAAAAACAATTCGTGAAAATGGTTTTAACGGTCGAGGAAAAAGTGCAAATTGTTGTCTGGCATGTGAATGAATTCTCAGACAACATGATTAGACAACAATTTGTAAATATGTTTCCAAATAGACCGGCTCCATCACGATCAACAATTCAATCTATTATACGTAATTTTTTTACTTATGGATCCGTGTTCGCTTCAAGAGGATTTCGTAGACGAATGGAGGTAAATCCAGATTTGGAACTAAGGGACACTTTGATTTGTGCAAGTATTGAGCAAAATCCTACCCAATTAACATCTCGTCTCGGAGAACAATATAGAATTTCAAGATTTAGAGTTGGTAAAATTTTGAAAAGACATGGATACCGACCCTATAAACTTCATAAATCCAACGAATAATTCCCTGGGGATCAATATAGACGTTAAGAATTTTGTTAAACTGCAATAGAAATGTCACATCAAGATGAACATTTTTTAGAGAACGTTTTGTTCACCGATGAATGGACGTTTTCATTGCATGGCCGTCACAATTCAATGAATGCTCGGTATTGGTCCCGAGGAAATCCTCGTCAGATTTATGTCGCTCGTACCTAGCGTCCTCAAAAAGTAAATGTTTGGGGAGGCATAATAGGGAATCATGTCATTGGTCCATTTTTTATAGACGGTATGTTGACTGGGCGGAAATACTTGAAACTTCTGCAAAATCAAATTGTCCCAGCCCTTCGTAATTTACCAATTCCTTTCGATTCCATATGGTTTCAACACGATGGTTGTCCTGCACATAATTCTCGCATCGTCAGTGAATATCTCAGTGCGACTTTTCCTAATCGATTGATTAGTGGACACGAAGATATTTTTTGGCCTGCAAGATCACCTGATCTTGAACCTTGTGATTTTTTTATGTGGGGATATATCAAGTCCAAACTATATGGAATTGAAGACGATAGGCCTAATTCTCTCCAAGAATTAAGAGAAAAGATCTCTGATTCAATGAGAGGTATTAGTCCAGAAACATTAACTAATGTTAGACGAAACTTTTATAATAGATTGGGTTATTGTTCTGCTGCTAATGGAGGCTTATTTGTACATTTTTTGTAAATACATTTCATTAGAATACGTTTATTTAGAATATTTTTATAGAATTTCTGCTTATTTAAACATTTTTTGTAAGTACATTTACTTAGAACGTTCTTTTATGTTTGAAGAATTTTTACTTTATTTTCGAAAGTACGACAATGTTTTTTCAATAAGATTTTCATGTTTTACTATAAACACTTCTAATAAGTAAATGTTTTATGATTTAAAGCAAAACGATATAATATGTGCATAATTTCAAATTTTTAAAAAAGTAAAAACTTCGTGTAGGATTTGAACCCTAACCGCCTGCATGAGTACACCGTGCCTTGAGCCCTGATCTATTAGACTTTTATAATTCTTTAGTGACAGTTTGGGTTATTATTCTCCTGCTAATGAAGGCTTATTTGAACATATTGTAGATACGTTTATTTACAATATTTTTTTATTTTTGTAAAATTTTTACTTATTTAAACATTCTTTTAATTTTGAAGAATTTTACTTTATTTTCGAAAGCACGGCGACACTATTTTTTCAATAAGATATTTATGTTTAACTTTAAACACTTCAAATACTAGTAACGACTGACATAAATGTTTAGTGATTCAAAGCAAAACTATCTCTGCATAATTTCAAATTATTAAAAAAAGAAAAAAGAAAACCTCATGTAGGTTTTGAACTCTAATCATTACCACTAATCCACGAAGGATTGCTAATTATTCTGTGACAAGAGTGTATGAAACTCCTCACATCATAGTAGAAATTATTCTTGGTTAATAATTTAAAACTTTAGAATAAGTAATCACTATTAATTAAATTATTTTATTCACATTTTTGCTTTATTGTGGTCAATCAGTTTTTACTTTATCTAAATTAAAAAATGGAAATACGTCACACATACGACGTCAAACTGTCAAACATAAAAATTATGACCGAGGTGATTTAGATCGAAGGTAACGTCTAAAGGTGTGAGACTATCGATAGTCGTAATATAATGTAATGTAAATTATATGTTTCTATCGATTATTTCCTACCTCTACGAGTTTCATCTCCTTTTATTTCACAAGGTAACTGTGTTTTCTATCTCTTACGTTAAAAAGCCGGGTGATATGGCACTCACCACTGTATATCGACGTTATAGTGAATGCAAATAGCAGTAAGGTATGGAATAATTACGAGAAGCACAATATCCTAAGTGTAAAATTGATGTTTTGAGATATCGGCAACTAAAAAATTGGGCTAAAAGTGAAACCAGAAACCACAAACATTCCTGGAACCTTATACATTATATGAGTCGGACAAGCAAAAGATTAACAAAAAATCTTTTCTCATACAAAAAAAGTCAGTTGGGCTACTATGTCAAATATAAAGCTTGTAGGAAAAAACATAAAAATTTCAATTTAGTCACCTATTCATCTGTTTCCGATCCAATATCATTATCTATTGCCTCCACGTTTGTTTTCAGGTTTGTGTAGAATTCATGATAGATTGGCGGAATGTAAGGAAGAAGACTCTGAGGGTATTTATATTTTAGTTGTTTTATGGGTCTTCCAACAGGATGGAGAATGTCTAAGTATAAGTCTTCTCTTTTAATCTGAAAGACACCTGTTCTTGTTTTTTGAGACGTCAACACAATTAAATAACACACTCTCGTTATTAGAATATTTAAAATAAATTTTGAATGGCTCTTTTGCTTTAAATATTAGCCATTCTACTTTTATATCTTGCTTCCCTTTTTCCCGTTTGTAAGTAATTTCTCTAGTTTTTCAATACATTTAAAATTTTTCGAGGTTATTTTATATACCTGAAATTTATTATTCATTTGGCAATAACTTTCACCCAATCGTCTGGCAAAAATGTCTTTAAAATATCGTTTTTGTTTTTAGATCACTCCAAAATCTCTGTCACATGTCATGAGACATCTCTGTCTCATGGCAAATAGGAGTGAACGGAAACTAGAAACTTGTAATGCATAACTATGGGACTGAAAGTATTGGAGGCAGTTATGTGTGTACAAATACTTTCCTAGACTTTAAACAGGCGTTTGACAAACTAAACAGAAGAAAAATGATCAAAGACTTCTAGGAGAGTAATATACCAAATAAAATTATAAGAATTATAGACATAACAATGTGGGATTCGCAGGCAATAATAGACAACAAAAGAGAAAGAACAGCAAGAACAAGAAGACACAAATAACAGAACTTACAATAGATACATACAGTTTCGAAGAGGTTGAAACATTCAAATATTTGGACGTACTAGTCAACAAAAGAAATAAAAGTGAATATATGAAAAGAAGAACTCAAGCGGGAAATACAGCGTTTTATAGAAATAAAAAAATGTTTAGAGATAAGAAGATAAGCCGAAACACAAAAATGATAATCTACAAAACGACTATAAAACCAATAGTAGTATATGTTAAAGAAACATTTATATTAACAGCAAGAAAAGATAAACAATTGACAGTTTTTAAGATGAAAATAATTAGAAAACTACTGGGACCAAAAAGGAAAAACAAAACGGATGGAAGATAATATATGAATCACGAAAAAAAAGAATAGATGTGTCAAGAGAACATAGTTACAGCAATAAAAGCACAAAGAATTAGATGGTATGGACACATAATGAAAAGCGAGAAGAGCAATCCGTTAAGAGTTATAACGGAATAGATACCACCAGGTCAAAGAACCAGAAGCAGACCTAAATTGAGATGGAGACATCAAGTGGAAGTGTAGACATAAAGAAGACCAAAGAAGTATGAAAATATAAAAATTAGAAATATAGAAAGGACAATCAAAGAGAGAGAGAAGAATGTAGAAAAGATCTATTTTGTTTAATAAACTTTGTGTGTTTACATGTTTAATATTAACTAGACTAATCTGGTCAGAGTTTGCTAAGGATTTTTGTTTAATATAAAATGGTACAGATTTTTTCGAAACAACACTTTCACTTCTGTCTTTTTCGGTTGATGTATCTAGTTTGTCTAGAAGATTTATCGACGAAATGTTTTCTGCGAAAAAAATATTCACTCACATCTATGCCCTTCGGCCATGTCTGTGGTTGAAAAAGAATATCCCTCAATTCTGCATCTGCCGTGATTCTGAAGAAATTGGATCCATTTACCTTGTTCGCGTGCAAAGTGCATGAGAACTCATGTCCGGTGAACTTTGTTTGTAGATATGTTTCCAATTTTTCTGCACTACAAGATTGTTTATACTTTGAGCGTTAAATCCACACTTTGTCTGTTGATGCTAGATCCTCACTATCGCTGTTATTACCCACAACTTTTACATCTGACCGAAGAGGTTGGTTGACATTTTGAGTAAGACTGTTGATATCATTGATTTTCAAACTTTGTTGTGCCTGCGTTAATGCGCTTGAGAATTTTTGATTTGTAATTGTTATATTTTCACGTATCTTTGGCATATGTTTAACCTCCAAATTTGTTGGGTTTTGTAGCAAGTTTATAATTTAATCCTGATTACTAATCGTTCGTTCAAGCTCTCTGATAATACGTTTTGAAGCGTCTAATTGAATGTTTGCGATTTTGAGATCGTATTTTAATGTTAAATGACTTAACGCTTCGGCATGGTCAGCTACAAAATTATCAATTATTTCAGTAGTTGCGTCAAGGAACTTGGTACTTTCATCACTTTCCACGTACTTTACCACTTTATCACTTGATTTTATGTCTAAAGGCACTTTCTTCTCAATTATTGTCCTAATTAAATCACTTTTATTTAATTTATTCAATTCTTTCTTGACTTCTTCAATTGCTGCCATAGCTTCTCCATAGATTCTAACTCGATGGCACTATGTTACTACCGACTAATATCACCATTTCATTAAGAAATCTAAAGCGATATTTTAAAATGTTAAAAAATCATCTCAAATTCTATTGCCCTGGCACTTGTCGAGTTTTATTTAAGCATTAAAACTTATTAACGTGGTATTATTTTTCGAACAAACATTCCTAAACGTCCATAAGCCAAACATAAGCAATTTTAAAAAACGTTTAACGACTCTTTAAAACCCGGAAAGCGTTAAACGAAATGAAATAAAAATTAAAACGGCGAAAATAATGACCGGAAATATGATTTAATTAAAATGGAGGTGCGTGTTATGTCGCCTGTGACATATGTTTTCATTGCTAATTGTTATTGCCGGTTTACATTATGAAAATGAATAATCGGAATTTTGGGGTTAGTCGAATGTAATTCAAGCGGCAGCATGCACGTAAGATCGTCAAGGGTGTAGTTTAGCTATTTCAAAATCTATATCTGCAGCAGATTCACAGTTTTAGTATACCACATCGAACATTACAAAATATCTATTGAGCGTACGAGATTATACAACGCATTCGGCAAACTCTCGTTGGACACAAGTGTTCCAAGCCGAAACGGTTGGTAATTTTAATTTATTAGTAGTATCAATTACCTATTAAAATATCATTACAACTGCTAAGAAATAATTAACATTACGCAAAAACTATTGGAATAGAAATAATATTAAGGAGTAAACAAGTGAAAAAAACATTCATGAGCATTATAACATTTTTACAAGATGAAACCTTAGTCTTAAGCTCCGAACTTATTGACTATAGTAGAAGCTAAACTTAGAATGAAGTGCATGCAGATAGGCAATGTATTTCTTACGGGAGAACGGCCGACCACGTTGCCGGTTTGCCGCGAGCGGCGCATCAGGACCGGATTTAAGAACCATAACACTAGAATATACGCGCACAAAACAATTGCCTACGATTGTATAAAATTGTTTCAACTAAAGCAGAATTCAATCATCGATGTATAAATAAGAGATTTTCATTGTTTAACTAAAAAATAACTTGAAGAGAAATACTATAAAAAAGTAAAATATATCAAAAACTTCTTATCTTTGACAGTTTGACAAAGCCTTTGACAAAGTACGCTACAATAAACTCAAAGAAATCCTGGAGGGTAAGAACATCGACACCAGAGACAGACAAATAATATTAAATCTGTACTGGAATCAGCGAGCTAATATAAAAATAGAAGACCAAACATCGGACGAAATAAAAATACGTAGAGCAGTACGACAGTGTTGTATATTGTCACCGCTCTTGTTTAGTATCTACAGCAAACAAATATGCCAAGAAGCTCTCTCATATGCAAGCGAAGGGATAATAGTCAATGGAGAAGTTAACATTCGATATGCTGACGATACTGTCATAATGGCAAGAACAGCGGAAGATCAACAATTGTAAATAGTAATCTTTCTATTTGTAAAAACAAATCTATAGACGATTATACAATTTTAAAAATACAAACATTAGAGCTTTGATTTATAATTTCATGCTATTTTATTTTGCATGTGTTAGTAGTGAATAATAATATTACGCAAATTTAAATTAAGTTTTGTGTATTCTTTACACTGTGACTTTAATTTATTTTCACTGGTAATTTTTAGGTTACCATTATTGTCATAAAATTCTATAAAATATTATAATAAAATAAAAAAAAGGTGGATCTTACTTAGTTTATTTTTATATTTATTTATGTTGATTTTATTCGATTATTTTTTAAATTTTTCTTTAAGGCGTATGTTATTACAAAATTACAATCATCGATTATTTTGTTAATCTTAATTGTTCAGTTTACACTAAAACATTATAATTTCAAATAACGGTCTGATCATATACCATCAGAGAGATATTGCTATGCTAATTATTCGGGCCACAAGTTTATTGCTTTACTATTGCGATTTTGCTACTTTGAAGTCAGATTTGCACACTAATATTAGGCCAGACTAACACTGCAATTATCTTTTCACGCTTTGTATCCACATCAAAATTTAAAAGGTAGAAAAAAACGATCTAGTTTATTTTAATTGTGCTTTAATTGTAGATGAACAATTACTTAATCTTTTAAGGCTGTAAATATTTATACATTCGATTATAAAAACTTTAGTTGGTTTATATAAAGCCAAACCGTTCACCGATCTGACAGTTTTATTAGTACTGCTTATTCATTTGTCATATTGCAAATTTGTTCAGATTGGTCTTACACTCGAAAATACTCCTATACATGTATTTAAAAATAACACTGTTAGATTTAAGATTCAGACCACGCTGTATCAGAGGTTAGTTGAGTAAGGTCTCAACCTTAATCACTACTTTACTACAAACACCAGTAGATAAGTAGACACTTGAGCGGACTTGGACTTTTCACCTCTTACGTCATACCACGCCACTGCCTACCGCTCCGGTCATGCTGCTCTTTATATGGTCATGCCACCGCCTCGTAATGACGTCATAGTTTGACTACTCATTTTAAATTATATTTTAATTTTAATTAAATCAATTTACAAATAATATTGAACAAAAAGATACTTTTTTGTTTCTTGTTAAATATTGAGTCCAGTACTCCATTTATCTTCACCAATGCTAAACGCCACGTTTTCATGTTAAAACGTCACACGTTACGTCAAAACGTCACACGGAACGTCAACACGTCACGTTTTTACTTCAAAACGTCACGATTTTACCTCAAAACGTCACGCATCACGTCAAAACGTCACGTGTCATTATAAAATCGATTAATATTATAACGCCAATAAACTAAATTCTGAAGTAATTAGATTTTTATTCTGTATAACTCATTTAAATAATTTTTTGTTTCAGAACTTTTAAAAATACTAAAAATACTTCACAACCATACTAAAACAATTTTTAATTGAAGGTGATTATTTGGCAACATCGCACTTAACGAAGCCCTTAACGATAATGTTTTAACTAAAGCATATTCCACTTATCAATTTTGCAGAGGCGTACCAAAAAAAATTTAATTATTTATTTAAACACATAAGTAATTACGTAAAAATTAAATCTAAGATCGATATAATTATTAAATTATCATGTTTCTTTTAACAGGTATCTTATAATTGTTTAACAAACTAAAGTAAAATTTTATTCTTATTAGAGAGTACCTAATACAGAACTTCAAAAAACAGAAAACTTTGGAAAATACTTATTTTTTTATGAAGTGTCTATGAAGTTCATATAAATTAAAATGAAGTAAGCTAGACTACTATCATGTAGATGCATTTATATAGTAGTGCATTTGTTTATTTCAGTAAATTATCAAAATATGAAATGAAGATGGCACTAACTACTAAAGTGTTAATATCTTTGTTAGAACTAGACAGATTGTGAAAATGCTGACTTACTTAATGTGGTTTATCTGCCGCCGAGATTAGATTAGAAAGTTTCTGATGTCGAAGACATCATGATGATAATATTATTTGTGAAGAATCAATAAATCGGTTATTGCAGATACATATGAAATACAAGTGATGTGGAATTCTGACCATTCGGATTATGACATTCCTTGGAACCACAGATTAAACGTCCAAACAAAAAACAGGCAAAAATAGTAAATCCAAATTTTTCTCAACTTGTAACAACAGATACTCATTCGTGCTCAGTAGTAATTCAATATCAGTATGATTGATATTTAGACAATATAAAAGCCAACCATGAAGACAAGTCATATATTGAAGTTTTTCACTCTTTTTTGATAAAAAAGTAATTAAGAGCATTCTATATTTTACAAATATTTATGCATCCCAGAATAACCGTCACCATTTTGAAATAAATAACATAGATTAAAAAAATATTAGCATAATGTATATTATCTGGTTTACACCCTGTTCAAGTTGATATACATTGGTCAAAGGATGAAGATAAAGAAGTGCACATTATAAGAGAAAGCATGAGCCGACATAGATTTATATTTATAATTTATAATAGTGAAGAAACCGCTATACCAGTGTCAAACCTAGTACATGGAAGTCAATCTAAATTTGCTTCACCAGATGAAACCAGATTCGACAATATTGGCCACATTACAAAAAGAGACGATAGTGCAAAAATGCAATACTATTTATTTATGACAAAGGTGTAGAATGCATCTACACTCCGAATGTTTCGAAAATTTTCACCTTAAAATTTATTTTACATTCAAGATACAATATGTTCGTTTACTAAAAATTATACTGTTTTTTAAGTAAGTTTGTAAGTCTACTTAATAAATATATTTCCAGGAAATAGAACACACTACGCCTATGCACATAGCAAAATATTGATAGGTTTACCGATGTTTCAAACTATTCAATGAACTTGTCTCACTATACATTCATGAATCGCACCAATTTATATTGTTACGGGGGCAAATTTATATTACTATTTCACTTATTTACATAGGCGAAGCATACACAATAAAAATGACCCCGGTAAGAATTTACTAGTGACATTTTACATGGTTGCCGCTACCGTTTAGTTCAATTTGTAGATTACTCACCTTTAATTGAAAATTGTCCGACTATAGGCAAATAAGGTTTAACTTTAAATGACCTTCTTTATTTATAAGTTTTATTAGATTACTAACAAATAAATCTCCTTTGTATGTTTGTTGTAAATAAAAGTAAGCAATTGGGGCTTAAACGTGTTGTATAAGTTATAGGTTATTTTATTTTATGTAAATTTTTGCTTTAAAAAAAGTAGGAAATTATAAAAAATAAGTAAGATTGTATTTTATATGTTTTAAATTCTTTTGTCAGAATATTCCGAGGGCAAATTATTCTACATATCATATCGAACTACTGTATTTTTCATTTTCCTATACGCTAGAGGCGCATCAATATTTTCATCCCCCCAACGACAGTTTTTATTACATCAAAGTAGAAAAACCAGATACCTCAACAAAAATATGCACCGTTGCTATATATTATCATGTATGGCTTTAAAGTTTGTTATTTACAAATAAAATCCTCTCTCTATAAAAGCTACATTTTTTGAAAAAGAACGAGTACGTAGTAACGTGTTTATGTTGTTGAAAAAGCCTTTAAGGCTTTAAAAGGGCAAAAATTACATTATATCTTTTAGAAAACCCGATAGAAAAATCAAACATGGTGTGCTGAAAAAAACAACTGTTGTTAAGCTTGAAATAGTAGCAGAAGCGTTCAGGAACGGAGATAAAATATTTTAGAGAATACGTAGACGGAAAAATGAGAAATTTTAATACTAGAACTTGAAATTACATTTCAGCGGATTTACTGAAAATTTTAAATGAATATGTTGTTGAATTATTGAATAAAAAGTTGTGTATATTATATGTTGTTACCATCAATTTTATTATGAAATATAAAACTAGAAAATTTCATTTTAGTAATAATTTTGTAATTATACTGTACTGAATCTAAATAAAATATTTGTACCTCAGAGTCACACAAACGTAAGTCCAAAAATTGTGATTTTCGTGTTTTTGATGTTTTGTGTTGTAGCAGTCACAACTGCTAACATATAATTACTTAATATAATTAATTACTAAAATCCTAAAACCCCTCAGAATCCCGCTTAGGAAACGTTTATGGAAAATAGACGATAGCGAGGCGCAGGTGTGACACCTGAGTTGGTCAAGACACGCTTGGCTAAAATCAGTTTTGGCCAACAACTCAAACAACAAGGTTTATTTTTCCCAAGCCTCTACCTGCTTTTTGCGTCCTAGAATCGGGTAGAAAATCTGGATATTTGGTTTAACATTTTCACAAAATCCCGACTATCAAGGGAGAAACCAGAACAACTGAAATGAATTTTAAATAAATATGATAAAGAATATAAAATGAAGAATCTAGATTGAAAAACCTGGCTTCCGGATCTGCCGAAGTGATTATTTAAAAACCCAGGTGACCAATTAAATCATTTAATTTTATAGGCATATCATTTTATTGATGTCTTCATTTTCTTTTAAAATATTAACAGTGCAAAATCCGAGTTTTCTCATATGTATCATGAGATGATAAAATGTTTGTTTGTTGTGGTAATTCGATGCAAGAGTATGTGTTGATAATCATCTTTGAGTGCCTTGATGTTTCTCTGAATGTTATTTTTTGTAGATTTCACCCGATTAGGATTAGGATTGGGATTAGGATTAGGAATACAATAATTAATATTAATATTGGTTTAACCAAAGATCTACTTCTACCCATTGGTAACCAAGAAACGATTGTCTCCAGGACTACAGCGTTCTCCTTCATTAGTTTTTCGGAGCCCCAAGGACCGCCAGAGTCTTAAGGGGACTTAACCAGGACAGCTGTGGTGTTGTGACGGACATTAACTTCTAGTTTCGTAGGGTTAAGGATTTTTCTCTTGTAACTTACAACTTTGTATATGCATATACCAAAGGTTAGTATTTATTACAGTTTTGTATCATCAATAAGAAGTTAGGTAAATGGTTATTAATTAATTAAATTATATTTATTGTTAGGGAAGGGGTTCATTATTTTGTATAGCAGTTTTTAAAAGGGGAGGGAAGAATGTTATGTATCAGTGTTTTAAAATTATATATATATATATATATATATATATATATATATATATATATATATTTATATATAGGTGAGTTATTTGTTAGTTAGGTGAGTCAATATTATAAATATATTTGTTACAAGTAGTTTTGCTTTTATTTCAGTTCCTACTTACAGTTATAATATAGCAGAGCAAGGTCAATAGGGTTTGTTGTTTTTCGGTTTTTAAAAATTATTGCAGGTTATTATATAAATTGTACTTTATTCCTGGTTGTTCATAACTTCATTTATTTTTCGTTAATTTCCTTCCGAAATTAGTTGGCGCCCATTTCAGTATTTTCCTAGGCACTTCCGTATATTCTCTTATCGTACCCTTTTTATAGTTCCAGATTTTCAGTTGCCTTATTATATTGTATTCTTTTGGTTAAAAGATCTTTTTTTCCCTTATCTTAAAGCCAAATTCTAGTGTAGTGAGGCTAGCCCGAATTCTTGCTTAAGGTTTCGTGTGTCTGTGTTCTTTTGAGCTAAGCCATTGTTTTATAATACCTTCTTTGATAGTTCTTCTCCAATTTATCATCTGCTTCTCCTTAAATCCCCTAAATATTAATTTAGGTTTCAGTGTGTCCAAGGTGGACCCTGTGGTGTTTGCACCTCAACTAGTCCCTTATAGTGACCCCGAAACAGAGGACAATATAAACGTAGAGAGTCAAGAAAAAGGCAAAAAGCGATTAAGATATGAAGAAAAATGGAAAAAAAATATAAAAAAGAAGAATAGACTTGCTGGAAATGAATATGTTAACACAAAAATATGGTTAAAGAAATATCAATAAAACCCCCTTGTTATAACAAGTGTCACCCAAAATGCAACCAGAGGTTTACAGAAGAAGACAGATTAAAAGTACACTCTGAATATTGGAATACTGAAATAAACTGGAACTCAAAACGGCAGTTTGTATTGTCTTGTATAAGAACTAAGCCAGTTAATAGGCAACGTCAGAGAGACGGGACAAGCAAGAACAAATCTGAAAGTCATTCGTTTTTTTTTAATTACATAAAAAAGAAAGTAATTTGCAAAATGTTCTTAAATACACTTTCAATTTCAGAAACTTTTATGAGAGTAGCCATAAAAAAGGCCAGTGCATCTGGATTGATAACTACAGACCTTGGGGGAAAAATATGCTAGGTAATAAAATACCTATACATAGACTGCAATGAATCAAAAATCATATTTTAAAGTTCCCTGTATATAAAAGCCACTACAGCAAGGAAATGTCTCAACGAAAATATTTGGGAAATCACTTGAACATTTCTACAATGTACACATTGCATGAGGAAGAGTGTAAAAAAGAATAAGTTAAACCAGAAAAAAAGTGGATTTATTCTAAAATTTTTAATAAAGATTTCAACTTGTCTTTTCATTCACCAGACAAGGATACATGTGATACTTATGATAGACTAGATTGTGAAATGAAAAATGAAAAAAATTATGAACTCTTAATGAACTGAAATTAAAAAAATAAACACCTCGAAGATGCTTCATTAAGATCTCCAAAAGTGCCTTCCAACATCAACCTTAAAAAACACCAAAAGTTTTTACTCAAGAAAACTCTGGACTTTAAATAGTACGATTTATGATGCAACAATAATTGATAAAGCTGATATTTATGGTGCATCATCTGGAATGAAGTTACAGCGGGTCGAGGAGGAAATGAAATAGCGTTTTGGTTATTTACATGGGCAAGTGAGGAGATTACTAATAATCAGCCTACTGATGTACTGACTATTTGGACAGATAATTGCAGCAGACAAAACAGAAATATTAATATGGTTTGTATGTATTTGTGGCTCTTGGAAAAAGTTCCTACTGTAAAGACAGTCAACCACAAGTTCTTATTGACCGGACACACCCACATGGAGGTTGATGGAAAACACAGCATAATAGAGAGAGCTAAAAAACAAAAAAAACTAACACCATTTTCACTACAAATGATTAGGCAAACTTTATAATTTGGACAGCTTTTGAATTCAGCAATTAAGTAACTTTTTTAGTTTTTGCTCTCTCCTGAAAAGTTGGCTAAACGTGACTTATGTTTGTCTGGTTCTGAGGTACAGATATATTAATCACCAGAAAAGTAAATCTGTCACCTACATGAAATAAACCGGATAATATTAAGAGACCAAGAGCTGGAGCAGGATTTTGCTCTTGATCGGGAATATGGACAAACTGTACGGGGATACGTATATACTACGTTTAGACAGGGTCAAGTGGAGACACTTATGGCGAATACTAAAAGAAGTAGGCGTACCACAATATCTAATTACGCTTATAACTGAACTATATGAACACACTACTGGATCAGTTAAAGTACTTGACACACTTTCAAACGAGTTTCATCCAGAACGGGGTGTCAGATAAAGATGTATACTATCTCCACAATTATTCAACATATATGGGGAGTATATTATGCGAAGAGTACTTGAAGGATGGGAAAAGGGCATCTCAATAAATGGTCATAAACTAAACAACCTACGTTTCGCAGATGACACAGCCCTTCTTGAAAATAGTCAAGCAGAGCTGATGGAACTTATACGACTGATCGAAAACGAAAGTCAAATATTTGGTCTACAATTAAACATATCAAAGACAAAGATCATGATAGTGGATAGACTACACAACAATCATCCACACATAACCACAATTGACCAATTCGAGGTTGTGAGCTCATACTTATATCTGGGATCATTAGTCACAAAACACAGGGTCATTACAAGAAGAGATTAAACGTAGATGTGATCTAGCAAAAGTTGCCACAGCAAAAATTACCAAAATATGGAAGGACTGTCAAATTTCAAGAGCGATAAAGATGAGGTTGATCAACTGGTTAATATTCTCAATACTGACCTACGGATGTAAATCTTGGACTCTGAGACAATCGGAGAGAAGAAAGATAGACGCCACTGAAATGTTCTGTTGGAGACGAATGTTACAAATTCCTTGGACCGATCGTAGAACAAATAATTCAATTTTAAGAGAGCTAAAAGTTAGTCAACGAGTCTCTAGTAAAGTCCATCTCCAACAATTAAAATATTTTGGGCATGTTATGAGAGCAAACACAGAAAACATGGAAAGACTCATAATACAAGGAAAGGTAGAAAGCCGAAGATCACGAGGAAGATCTCCAACAAGATGGATAGATCAAATTACAGGAATATACCAAAGACCTATGCATGAATTAAAAGAAATGACCAGAGACAGAGATCTCTGCAGACGGACAATACACGACATCACGTCGACCACTACACTCCCCCTGGGGGGTCAGGATTGAATAGAGAGATACGGGGATGTTGGATTAATCGTGTATATGACTTTCCCGCATATGCGTACATTCCAGCTGAGTGGGGGCAAAGGAGTGGTGGACAGGGGTGAATATTCAAAACTTTTGGGTGATGCTCGTCATCGTCATCGAGAACATCATTTGTGTTGGTATTATGGTATTCCTGCAAAAAATTAAGTTCAAGTTGTGAATAAAAAATTGATCATTTGTAACCACGGAAACCTTTTTTGGATGGTGCTAAACATAGGATGGAGGTAAAGATAGGACAGAATAAGATATATTAAAAAATATACAGAAATAAACAAAAAGAGAGATGGGTAAAATTACCAAAGATAATATAAGATAGAAAAAGGAAGTCTACTTTTTCGGGTTCAAGGGGAAAATTAAGAAAACTTAGAAACGAAAAGAGATAAGGAAACTTATTTAGGAAAAAATCCAAGGAAAGATATTAACAGTTAATTATTAAATAATTTTTTTAACACATTACATAAACCAATAATACATATTGTTATGATATGTAAAATCGACAAAAATATTGGTTTGCTTAAAATATTTCAAAGTTCAAAAAATTAAAATAATTCAGATAAGTCGAATAATAACCAACAAACATTTCGAAGAATGAAAGTCTTTTATCTTTGGATTACCTATATTGAACAAAACGTAAGATATGCATAAATTATTTTCTTTGTTAAAATATATTTGAGTGACGTGAATAAGCTTAAGTGAAATCCTAGACAATGGAAGCGGGTTTTTCAAATAAATTTGTGCAGTAATTAGGACAATAGAATAGATGTTAGAAAGATATGTTTTTGTTAGTTCATAATAATTGGTAGAAAAAGATTAGTTTGCAAATAAGTTTTAGGAAATTTTATAATTGTAGGTAAAAATTTGTTTGTGTTATCGAAATAAAGAAATGGGAGATGTATGACGCGTTTTGATTGGATAGATTGAAAAAGGTGGGATGGTTGGTTTGAGAATGAGACTTTAGTTAGTTTTTGAAGAAAGAAAGAGAGTCAGTTGGTTTCCAAGGGTAGAAGGCAAACGGCCGTTGTTCTCGGGTAGTTTCCCAGAGGTAGGAAGCAGTAGCAGTGAAAGTTTGTGAGTTTTCGTGTAGTTAGTGTATCTGACAGAAGCTGATCTAGTAAAATATTGTAAGTCATATTTTTCTACTTATATTCCAAGAGTCAGTGTTCAGGCCAACGAGAGATTCAGTTTATCGTAAAGAGAAGATATTCCAAGAGTCATTTTTCACTCAGGCCAACGAGAGATTCAGTTTATCGAGAGGAGAAGAGGCTAGGATAATTTGAACGATTCGTGCATTTGAAGGAGATCATTAAGGACGATAAACTTGCAACAATTGGTTGTAAGATTGCTGATTACCTAGGGAGCTGCTAAGAATAGATAGTGATAGCTACAAGGAACAAGGATTTGGACCACTCATCATCAGAGAGAGATAGTTTTGTTTTTCTGCAGTTTTTCTTTTATTGATAACACAATTTTTTCAACTAATTTAGAAAAGATATAAATATTTTGATTAGGAGATTTAGAATAATAATTGGGATTTCCTCCTTGTAGAATCCTGAATGCAAGAATACTAATATTTGTATGTAATTATGTGGCTAAACGTTCCAGTCCAAGGCAACCAAAATTTATATATGTGTATATGTGCGTCTCTGTGTATACGCGTATTCCTACAATACTAAAAATACTTCAATTTACTCCAAACTGTTTCTATTTACATTTAAAAGAGTTTGTTGTGCTTAAACTAGATATCAACAAAGTTTACTTGTAAACACATTACGACAATAGCATTTGAAATGTAGATTTTATACAGCGCAAGAACTGCATTCAAATTTTTATTAGGATTACTGCGACTTTTCAAACACACAATCTCATAATTAGTTCATTAAGAATCCTCGGAATTTTCATTACTCCCAACTTCGTTTACTTTTTCCTTGTTACCGAACCTTTTTAATTGGAAGTTTACTTCTTTGACAAGTTTTAATAAGTTCATGAACATTTCTGCAGTGCTAATAACAATAAGGACATAATAAGGATATAGAAATAATTTTAATATTTATATTCTTAGCTCGAAGAAAGTTCAGAAAAACACTAACAGAAAAGGTACACTGAAAAAATTGAAAGGCATTATTAAATAAGTTTTTTTTGACTTAATTGTTTTTATCGATATGGACAGGCTAAGTTAAATTACCTAAGTAAAATTAACTTCAAAAGAAAAATAGCTCTAAAAGCAATGCTATAACTTTATGGCGTAAATAAGAACTGCTTTTAATTGCAGAAAATTTCTTCGTTCATTTTAATTTGATAATGGTGCAACGTGATCTAAGATCCGTTTTGAAATGTAACATCTTGTATTACAAACATTTAATGCTCAGCCTTGACCGCTAATTCTGGGTGCTGACATGACCGAGTAGAAGCTGAGGACAGTTTTACTGCGGATACTAGGCGACATCCAGATTATTAATAGCGTTGTCCCGTATGTCACATACATCTCTACATATCGTGATACATAGCTAGTGCATATCCATTTCGTAGCTTTTTATGGGACAAGAATGGATCAGGAAGAAACCCCACGATAAAACTAAAAAATACTGAATCAAATCCAGTTAGCGAATATAAGCAATGTAGTGAGGAACTACATTCTGTGGTGTCCACCACAGAAGCCACCACAGAACAAGAATACGCAACGACAGAAACGAATACATAGAGTCAGAAGAAGAGATAGCAATGGCGTGGAAAGAATACGCAGAAAGTCTTTTTAATGACGAAAGACCAACACAACCAACGCGCAAACTTCCTTCCGAAAACTTATCAGGGCCATCAATAATGCGAAGTGAAATAGAATATGCAGTTAGAACCACAAAGATGCATAAAGCAACAGGTCCAGATGAAATTAATATAGAAGCAATAAAACTACTAGACGAGGAGAATATCGAAATCTTGGTAAGGCTGTTCAATAGAATTTATGATACTGGTTACATTCCGCGAGAATGGCTGCAGTCATCCTTTGTGATGATCCCAAAAACAGCTAATGCCACAAAATGCAATGAACACCGCTTAATCAGTTTAATGAGTCACTTGTTGAAACTCTTCCTTAGGATATTACACTCAAGAATGTATAAGATACTAGAAGAACTTAGCGGGTCAACACAATTCGGTTTTAAGGGAGGACTAGGAACAAGAGAGGCAATTTTATGTTTGAACACCTTAATACAAAACTGCTTAGATCAACGAAAAGATGTCTACCTCACCTTCATCGACTACGAGAAGGCATTTGACAATGTTAAACATGATATCATGATGGAACTACTACATAGGGCCAACATTGACCAGAAGGAGATCAGAATTATTCAGAATCTATACTGGAACCAAATGGCAAAGGTGAGGATTGATCAAGACCAATATACGGATGAATTTGAAATCCGGAAAGGTGTCCGCCAAGGCTGCATACTCTCTCCGATGCTTTTTAATTTATATGTTGAAAATATATTTGCGGAAGCATTAGAAGATACGGAATTAGGCATTAAGGTGAACGGCATACCAATTAGCAACCTACGCTATGCGGACGACACAGTGATTATAACTGATAATTTGGCAGATCAGCAGTTATTACTTGATAGGGTGAATAGCATAGGTAAAAAATATGGCCTCAAAATCAACATTTTGAAAACGAAATATATGGTCATTAGCAGAAACCCTCCAGAAAACCCGATATTATGCATAGGTGACAATCGTATAAATCGCGTGAAAACTTTTAAATACCTTGGCACCACAATCAATGACCAATCGGATCCACAACACGAGATAAAAACCCGAATACAAATGGCAAGACAAGCTTTTGTGAAATTCAGACCGCTCCTATGTAATCAACACTTAAACTTTGAAATACGCTACAGAATGGTCAAGTGCTACATATGGTCCATCTTGCTTTATGGCATGGAAACGTGGACTTTGAAAAAAACATCTATCAACAAACTTGAAGCATTTGAAATGTGGTCATTGAGAAGAATGATGCGCATACCTTGGGTGGATAGAGTTCGAAACGATGACGTCCTTAATAGAGCCGGCGTGGAAAGAGAACTCTTTGAATTAATTAAAAAACGCAAGATTGGTTACCTTGGGCACATATTGAGAGGAGCAAAATATGAAATACCACAGTTAATCCTACAAGGGAAGATCGAAGGTAGGAGAGGAGCCGGCCGCAAACAATTGTCCTGGTTAAGGAATATTAAAGAATGGACAGGAATACACAATACAGGTGAGCTGTGTCACGCCGCCAAGAACAGAATTCTAGTAATGAGATAGTCGCCTACGCACTTTGGTGTATGGCATGTTAAGAAGAAGTGAGGAACTGCTTGTTAAAGTAAGGTCTTGATTTAAAGACGTTAGACTGTAAGCTCGAAGGCCTACCTGAAACCACAAAAAAATTAGATTACTGTTTAAAAAGATCAATCATAAAATGTCAAATAACTGTTTTATCTTCAATCTACAGTAAATCCATTTGGTCCTGAGGGCGCGTTCATTACGGAGATCATCGCATAGTATCCTCGTCTAGAGCATAGCACTGACAGTTAATGCTCGAATTTAAAATAATGCATTTATTTTACCTAAAATCGATAATATGATACTATCCTATGGTCCAACCAAGGGTCGGCGTTTCGTTATGAACGCACACTAAGCCTCATTCTTTGTCGTGGTTGTGCAAATATTCCTGGTATATTTCTTATTTACTTATGTAAAAGTGGTTTCAGTTAAATTGGCTGAAACTTCTCAACTGACTCAAAAGTCTCACTGCCACAAGACTCAAGATTGTTTTTTAGTTACAGAACTTCAAAATGTCGGTTTTTAGTACATTTTTCAAAATAATGAATTTGGAAACGTAGGTACTGGCATATTCCATCGAGATGTCTACGTGAGTATCTTACCTAGGACATCCCACTTTGTTTTTGGCAGGAAAACATTAAGATATGTCATTCCGATATCATATTCGTGTTTATTCCGATATTATATTCGTGATTCAGATGCTTATATTGAATGTGTGGAAAGGTACGTTTCCAAATTAATGATTTTGAAAAATTGACTAAAAACCGATATTCTGAAGCTCTTTAATTCAGAAGCAATTGTTTTATGAGTTTCTTGAGGCACCAAGATTTTTTGATCAGCATGACTAAAACTACCTCTTCGTAAAGTTTCAGCCAATTTAGTTGACACACTTTGGCATAAGTAAATAAGGAAATGCTAGAGAGCAAATGCAAACAGCTTAAGAACTATGGTCTATAAGGTGTCAGGCTGATAGGATCACCAAGCTTCAACTCCATACAAAAGGGTAGAGAAAATATAACATCGAAGCATTCTTATCCGGAGCGATATATTTATATCGCGATTACAAACAAGTTTTCTCCATCTATTAAAAGTTGACCGTGCAATTTCAATGCGGCATCTTATTTCTTTTGTCTGATCAGTATCTTCTGTGATCCATGCTCCGATGTATTTGTACGAAGATATTTGTTCAATTTCTGTATTATCTAGTACTTGCTTAACTTTGATGTTTTGTGCTTTTGTAAATACCATGAACTTGGTTTTCTTCAAATTGATTTTTAGTCCATAATCATTGCAATATATATTTAGTTGTTCAGCAAGGTGTTGCAGTTCTTCTAGTGTTCCTGCCAGAACGACGGTGTCGACATCATATCTTATGTTATTAAGTGGCTCACCGTTTATTATAAGGCCTTCACTGATCTCGGCAAGCGCTAATTCTGAGATGGCTTCACTGTATAAATTGAATAACAAGGGTGATAAAATACACCCTTGGCGGACCCCATGGCGAATCTGGATATCCTCGGTAAGTTCGTTTTCAACTTTCACTTTTGCTGTTTGATTCCAATAGAGGTTACAGATGATTCTAATGTCTTTACTGTCTATGTTTTTATTTAATAATATTTCTTTAAGTCGATTATGCTACACTCTGTCAAATGCCTTCTCAAAATAAATGAAACCGGCATATACTTCCTGATTAATATCTAGGCATCTCTGCGAAAGAACACTCACTGCAAACAGTGCATCTCGTGTTCCCAGTCCTTTCCTAAATCCCATTTGTGTATTACTTATGCCTTCATCTAATTTCTTATGTATTCTCTTGTGAATTACTTTTAAAAACATTTGCTTTTTTGGGAAGCAGTATGAATGTTGATTGGAGCCATTCTTTAGGTATTATACCTGTTCTATATAGGTATGGTATTGAATTGATCCAAAAGAAGATCAATAGATTCAGTATTCACAATTTTAAGTAATTCGATAGGAACTTCATCAGGCCCGGGAGATTGACCACCTTTAGCTTGTTTCATTGCATATTTAATTTCTTCTCGTATAATGTCAGGCCCAGTATCATCCTTAAATTCTTTTGGTGCTTCTGTTCTCTCTTTGTCTTCAAAAAGTTGTGCTATATATTGTGTCGTCTCTGCATTTTTGGTTTATATCTGTTATAAGTGCACCACTTTCATCTCTTAGTTGCCTAGTTTGATGTGTTCTTCTCATTCCTGTTAATTCTCTAATTCTTTTATGCATGTTAAAAAAGTCATATTTTTTTCTCAATTTCTTCTAGTTCTTGGCACTGCTCATGTAACATTCTCTCCTTAGCTTCTTTTATTCTGTTTTTTAATAATCGATCAGTTTCATTATATTTAATTGGATTTTTTATTTTGAATGATTTTCTTTCATTCATTAATAGTAGTATTTCTTCAGTCATCCAGTTTGTGTTTTCTATTCTTTGATTTTAAGTTTTCATTTGCTGTTTTAATTATTGCTACTTTTATATTTTCCCATTTCTGATGAATGTTATAGCTACTTTTATTCAGTTCGTGGGCATTACGTAGATTTTCAGTAAGAGTTTTTACAGTTTGTTCCTTTGTTTGTGGTTCCCTTAATCTCTTAATATCAATTCTACTTTGTGTAGGTTTTTTAAGCTTTGTGTGGGTTTTGGTAGCTTAAAAAGTGTATTAGCTATTACAAATTCTTCCATCTGGCAAAATTGTATCAAACGGTCACCACGTTCATTTCTATTTCCTAGACCATAAAACTTAACATCTTCTTCTTCTTAAGGTGCCTTCTCCATTACTGAAGGTTGGCTATAACTACAGCAAATTGCTCTCTATCTTGAGCTGTTCTTAGTATCGCATGTGTGTCCATGCCTGTCCAGTCTCTTATGTTCTTCAACCAGGAGCATTTTCTTCTTCCTGGACCTCTTCTTCCTTCCACTTTCCCTTCCATTATAAGTCGTAGGAAGTTGTATTTTTCTCCTCTGTAGATATGTCCTAAATAACTCGTTTTTCGGTTTTTTACAATATTTAGGAGTTCTCTGTCAGTACCCATTCTTCTTAGCACCTCGTTGTTGGTCACGTGCTCTGTCCAAGAGATCTTCAGCATTCTTCGAAAAACCCACATCTCAAAGGCTTCTATACGCCTCATACTTGTAATTCCGAGAGTCCATGTTTCCACTCCGTACACACAAACTTAACATATCATATTATAAACTCGAACAAAATATATCTGCCGTATATAACACCACTCAATGACAATTTGATTTAGTTTAATATAAAATCAGTCTACATTAATATCAGTATGTATTCAACTTCACACGAAATGAGTTATATTTAGTGCTTTACATTTATTAAAATGTACATTTTATAGATAAAAACAATGCAGACTAAAACAGATGAACAGCCATAACGAATAAAACGTAATTACAAACCATTATACATCAGATAGAGTTTTGTCCACCAATTCACAAACTTTTTGCGATTGTTATTAATTTAAAATACGAACTCATTTATCACAAAAATAATTAACGATACAGCTCGGTTCGGCAGCGTTATTATTCCTGAATAAATATTACCTCCGATGTTATAATTTGAGCAAACCCAAATTAATTTTATAGTCAAACGTTAAATATTTAAATAGTTGGTATGAAATAAGCACTGTATTCATGGTACGTTTGTATTTGCACAGACGGAGTTAAATGAGATCGTCAAAATTAATTATCTGAGGTTGAGAGCAATTTGTAGAGAGTTAAATGATGTGGATGTATGTTAAATTTTAATGGTTTGAACTAAAGCTTCCTATGAAAATTAGAAACTAATTTAAAATCGTTACAGTATGGAATATAGAGAGACGTCAGTTTATTATTATTAAGTAAACAGTCAAACGTAGAAATGAAGTTAATATTAGTCTGAGAGGAAATAAACTGCAACTGTGAATATAGCACATACAGTAGACATAGAAATTAAGCGAGGAATATGACAGGTGTTTGGAAACGTTGTGTTGTTTTTAACTTAAAAAATATCATCTTTATGTTATCATTTAAATATTTTTAACTAGTCCTATGACCGCATTCAATTAATAATTTGATATTAAATATTTTTAATTAAATTTTAGCGTGCAAACCAAATGCACGCTCTAATTAAAAAGTAGCCACTAATACTTGCAACCAAGACTTGCAAGATTGTAACGATGCGCTGAACGTCCTACAGCGTTCAACAGTTCGAACTGTGGAAGTGTCGATATTCACGCATCCATTTCCAAGACAAGACGACGAAGTGGGGTCCGGAGCGGCTATTTAAAGCGAGCGACTGGCGGAATTAAATAAGTCTGGTAGTTAACGCTCTAGGCTCTCTGGCTCGCTGGTGTATTGAATCTGCGAGCCAACGTTACCGTTAATTGATCAACGTGGATCTGCACAACCGAATATTTTGACTGCAACTGCGTTTGGAGCTTCCGCTGAATTAAGGTGGAAGCGAGTATAAAGCGGTCTCTAGACGGTCAATATTATTGTCAATATATTCGACAATAATTTATATTGTACAATATATTGATCGTCTGTAGATCACATTGAATGATTGCGCAATATATTGTGTCAATCAACATGAGTTTGATTTTTATTGAGCAATACTGTAAATATTGCACCGTCTGTGAGTAATATTGCGCAATATTGGTCCAGTTTCGTTTTAACACTCTTGTTGTAAACATCGCGGTACGGCAAAAAATATGTCTGCAAAGGGAAAATGGGAAGAAAGAAAGTTTATTATAGAGTGCATCAGATGCTGATAAGTTGCTGTTAGTAAAAAAATTCAATTCTTTGCGCACTAATTTTAGAAAAGAATTACATCGTATAAGGGACTCTGAAAAAAGTGGCGCAGGACAGACGATGTAATTCAACCAACATTATGGTACTTTAGCAAAATGCAGTTTCTAGTGAATCAGGATGAACCTAGTGCATCACAAAGTACTATACAGGAAGGGGATAATGATAAGGAAGAAGCAGATAATAATATAAACGATGTGGACAGTGATAATTCAAATACTATTTCAACAATCAGTGTAAGTATATAAAGTTTAATAATTCAAGTTTACATTTTAAGCAAATTTATGTTGCCATGAAACCTGTCCCTCGTTATTAAAAAAATCACAATAATTATCTCTGACACTTTTTGCTACAGTGGCTGAATTTCTGGCATGAGTTGTACAAAGCGATGTTGATTGTCTAGTTGTTCTCCAAGTTCCTTCAACAATATTTCCTGATGCGAAATCTTCTGCATCCACAGAAGTATTGTACATGTATGACTGAGGCTGGTTTCTTCTTAAATAATTGTGTAAATAGCAACATGATAGGACGATGATTTGAGCTTTCTCAGGCGATAGTGCAATAGGTCGTTGAAATACACCGAATTTTGATACTAATATTCCAAATGCATTTTCCACAATGCGACGGGCACGACTAAGTCGATAATTAAAAATTCTTTTTTCCATCGTTAATCCTGTTTGGCTGTAAGGTTTCATGAAATTTTCTGTCAGTGCAAAAGCGTCATCTCCAACAAAGACAAAGGGTAGTATTCTTTGACTATTATCTGATAATGCTTTTCCAAATGCAGTATAATTCAAAACACCTCCGTCTGATATTCGTCCATTTATTCCTGCATCTACCATAATTGATTTTTTTTTAGACAATTAGGAAAATTCCATTGAAAATCGAATCCATTGACAATAGCTTTCCATTCAGCTTCTGTTGTTGGCAACTACAATTACAAGTTAAATTGATAATATACAAACTTATTACGACTATACAAAAATTTAATATATGTTTTTTCTTTACAGCAGCGCACAAAGGAGGGACCACCAAAAAAGAAGGCAAGAAAACTTGATGAGTCCAAACAATTAATAGCTTTAGCCCGTAAACACCTTGAACAACCACCAAATGATTATGAAAAAATTGCTTCTGCTTGGGCAGTAGAACTTGAAAAATTGACGCCTCAGCAACAAATTTTTGCGAAAAATGCCATTAACGACATACTATTTGAAGGTCAAATGGGAACACTGCATAGAAATTCTGTGCAAATTAATACTTTTTCTCCTTCATCTACTCCATATAGTAATGTACAACCAAGTCCTGTCTATTTTGACAGTGCGCAACCTCAACTGCTAATCGAACAACAGACTATGAACAAGTTACAGTCCCCTACTGTTTGTAATTATTTTTCAACTTTTCAGTAAAAATATAAAATGTATCTACAGTAAACTGAGATATTTAAAATAAACTTTGTTTTGTGTTTTAAATAATCTTATTTACCTTTATGCAATCCTTCAGGCATTTTATTATGGCTTGGCAAGTTTCAATTACAATTATTATTCCTATGGATTGTGGTGACACAGCACTTGTGAATTTTAAATCCTCAAAGGTGTTTCCAGTAGCTAGGTAACGTAATGTTATTGATAAACGCTGACTTGGTGAGATAGCATCTCGCATAACAGTATTCTTTTTTTGAATTTCAGGTATAACCATTTTTAATAATTCATCAAAAAATATACTATCTAGTCGCAGAAAGTTTTGAACATCACTTGGTTCGCTAATTCTTAACTCATTTAATAAATTTTTATGAGTGTACTTATTTCTTTTTTTGAACCATTCTTTCATCCACCTGCGTTTATTTTTTTTGTCCGTTGTGAAGCTACAACTAATGCGATAGTCACACAACTCGCTGTTTTTTTATTCGACATGTTGATAGTACAAGTTTCAGTCGGGAACTAATTTATTGTGCAATAATATTGATTCGTCTGTGCTTCCCTACTAAATTATTGTGCAATATATGGTACAATAATATTGACGCTAATATTGACTGTCTAGGGGCTGCTTAAGTCGGCGTGCGATCTAATTCGCGTATTTCATTTCTTTGTAAGTAATAATAAATTTTTTTCTTTTACATACGTTCGCCGGGGAATTCACTCTCGCAGGATCCAGACGGGGACAAAGAAGACATTTTATTTTTTGTATATACGTTAAAATTAATAGATTTATTTTTATTTCAACCTGTGTTTTACTGAGTCTGTCGCCTCGAAAGAGCTTCCCGTCACAAGATGAAATAGAAGATGTAGATCAAGCCAATTATGGCATAACGAAGGCTCCAAAGGAAACGGGAAGGGAGTGCTGCCCGACCGTTCTGGCTCATAAAGAAAAACTAAGCCAAAATACCAAAGAGCTAACAGGCAAAAGAAAACAACTGTTGAAAAAATATTGTCCCAACTACACAACAATGAAGAAACTAAATAAAGATATCCACCGATTAATCCAAAAAGACGTAAGAGAAAACAATACAAGAGAAATAACTAAAATAATTCAAGAAAACAAAAGTTTTACTGTATGATCAACTTTTAGAAAACGTTGAGGAAATTAAATTTCTAGGTATGATTTTTGATTAAAAACTTACTTGGAACAATCACATCCAATTACTTAAAAAATCATGTTTACAGAAGATAAAAAATATTCTTAAAGTACTAGCAAATCATAACTGGGGCGCAGATACAACACAGCTACTAACTATTTATAAATCCTTATTCTGCAGTAAATTAGATTATGGATCAATTGTATATAATTCATCTAACGACTTAACATTAAAAAAATTAGATATTGTACAAAATACTGCACTAAGACTAGCTCTAGGAGCCTATAGAACCAGTCCAGTTGGAAGTCTTTATGTTGAAGTAAATGAATCTCCACTTTCTGTTAGAAGATTACGTCTCAGTTTATAATACCCAGGCAAGTTATCCACTAATCTAAACAACCCAGCCTACCCATATGCTTTCACTACATATTACAATTCTAATTACAGTCAAAATCCTAATCTTCGATCATTATTTAGCAAAAGAATTAGCAACTTCACATTTCCGGGTATTATGCATACCAATATTAATTATGCTCTCCCTTGGACTATACAGATTCCATATTGTAACACAGATCTGTCAACTTATACTAAGGACAATACCCTTCATCTCTTTTTCTCTACTACTTCTACAATATTAAAAATAAATATTCATCCTGTCAACTAGTTTATACCGATGCATCAAAAACACCCGAATTGGAAACAGTAGGATCCGCCACTGTCACAGAGGATTCTGTGCTCAAGTTTCCACTACCTAAGAACTACTCAATATATTCCGACTGAACTTTTTGCGATATCCAAAGCAGTACAACAAACTCTTAATCGACCTGAAGACATGACAGTAATATTCACAGATTTCTTAAGTGCAATCCAGCAATGTCAGTCTATAAAAGCAAGGAACTTATTAAATGTAATTTAATCGCCATTCCGAAAATCATAAAACAACTCATCATAAACCAACTTATTTCTATTTGTTTCATTCATATCGAGGTTTAAGGAACATTAATAATACACATGATGGACGCTAGGATCTACACGGAGATCACTTGCTTTATTGGGAATATTAATATGTTGACATAATTTAAAAAAAGGCTTAAGCAATATTCACAGTTGAATCACCTGCACAACAATGCACCATTACACCAAACTTATCAGTCTCCCAAAATACATTGGGAAGATTGTAATCACCAAAAACATATATATCCTGTGTTAAGTATTGCATAACAACATTTTCCACAGTTTGAGAATGCCAGTTGTATACTTTGAGAGGTAATTGTGGAAGCTTGGAAAGACCCCCGACCACAAACTTGACTTCGCTGACTTGACATAAAATATATATTTGCTTAATCCGATCTTCACGAATAATAATGGTTTGTGATTTTAATTTGTTAACAAACACTAGTTCACCGCCTCCACTTAACTTTGCACTGGTTCTCAGGGATCTATCACAACTGTACCATCACATTTAAATTCAAAATCAGTTATATAGTCATTCAAATTAGTCTCCATTAAAATACTAGGATACTAGTTTTTGTAGTTTAACTTCACAAACTGTAGGAATAACACTGCGGTATGTAATGCATAGATTTTCATCGTTAGCAGATTTTTTTTCCTCTAGTTCCCTTTTAGCTGCCTTGTAAGCATCTTATTCGATTTTAGTTTGATCCTTAGAGATTCTGTAAACAGTATTTCCAAGCTTATCACTAGACTTAAGTGCCAATTTCACCTTGTTAGCTCTATCTATACGTTGTTGTACTTCATAAAAACCTGAATTGTCTGTTGTTTGTGAATTGCTATTTTTTATTAATATAATCTTTTTTTAAGACTGTTGATTTCTTCTTCCAGAAGAAAATCTGGCAAATCTACGCACAAACATCACTCTTACACACTCTCACACTCTTAAAGGCATCACGACAGGTAGCACAAAAGTACATAATAAATAGACGTTTTTGCAAAATAGTTGTCCGTATC
The DNA here is from genome assembly GCA_918026665.1 of Diabrotica balteata. Taxonomy (NCBI): domain Eukaryota; kingdom Metazoa; phylum Arthropoda; class Insecta; order Coleoptera; family Chrysomelidae; genus Diabrotica; species Diabrotica balteata. Next base: position 139,417,827 of record OU898281.1, read on the forward strand.
TTGGATGTGGATAAGCCGAAGTATTTTTTTGCAATGTGTATCCTTGAACGCAACTGCCCATGCTATTATTTCCTTTTCATCAGGACCAAGATCTTGGGAACAAACGCTACTATTATTGGTCATTATAACCTCATATTTCAGCAATCCTCGGCTTTTGCTGTCTAGTATTTATGAAATATAAAAAGAAATATCCGAATTAACTAGAACGTACAATATTATTTTTAATGTTTTAAAAACTAAAAAGTTTAAAAAAATAAAGCGACAAAATTTTATTTGTTTTGATAACCTAACCTAATGTACAATATTCTACCTAACCTAATAACCTAATATACAGTATATTATTATTTCGTTGGTGTTACCAAAAATATAGTACATCATACATTTATATCATTTATAACATTTTGACTTACCGGTTCTGGGCACGTAGAGGTTGAGGTAAAGGCAGTCTTCACTTTGATTAGCTAAGAGTGGTAAAACTTTTTCTAAGTAGAGTAAACGATTCTTTGGATATTCCAATAGTGCCTCAGATCGATTCCCAATATCGGGAAGACGTTGCGGACATACAGCGCTAAATCGATCTGCTAATCGGGTGGACTTCCACATAGATGGGGTAACAGGTGGCATGTACCTAAAAGAAAAAAACATAATATAAGTAAATCAATCAAAGGACTATAAGAAAACCCGATAAACGCATGATTTTTAAAAAAGTGTTAAAAAAGTTCCTCTCTGAGATTGCAAACAAATTATAGCAGCGATAACACCCTTCCTGCATCAGATGTCCCCACCCTAGCTCTCATCACAATCCGTCCCCACAAACGATTCATTTACTGTGGACCTGAGGGAGTAATTAGTAAAGATAATTACCACTAGACAACTGAACCACTTCAAAGAACTCTCGAATTTCTATTACACGCAAGAGTTATATTTTATTTTCCTATTTTGTTTTTGATTAACAATTTCTTTTTTGTATTTTGCGAAATACATTTTTTTGTGTTTTGTAAAATACACTTTTTAAATTATTTAGTTTGTTTCCATTTGGTAGAATTATTTTATAGATGAAATATAGATTATAATCTAATAACCTCTAAAATTGCTAGAACCAGCGAAATTGTTGGTTTTATACTATACTTTAACTTGCTAAGTTGACTAGAGCTTATATGCGATGATATATGAGAACAAAAAGGAGCACTATAGATTCCAAATTCAATATGTAGTTAGTCCCTAAAAAAAACAGTAAGCAGCATATGTCAAATGCAGAAAAACTGTGAACAGTTCCGAGTCACCAAAGAAGTTGCACTAATAAAGGAGTAACAAATACAACAATACAACAGTTCAATAATCGTGGTCCCAACTGAAACATAAAGAATTATTTAATGGTATTACCACTTCTTTCAAAAGATTGCTTAAAAACTTGGGTTTGAGTGGATGAAGGATAATGTACGACGAGGACTTATGCAATTACCTAACGTTGTTTGTAAAAGAGTACAATTCTTGAGAACTTATAAAGACGTGAAGGATGAAAGTATATACCAATTCGTGTTTCTCGATGAAACTTGGATATTTAAATAATATCATTGCAGATATATTATATTCCATGCTGAAAATGAAACCGGATTTATAGAGGGTGCTAAAACAATATTTTTTTTCAAAAACTCAACTTAGTGATTATCATGGGGAAATGAACCAGGCAAATTTCTTGAAATGGTTTGAATATCAGCTGCTGCAAAACTTAAAGAATCCTTCCCTAATTGTACTTGATAATGCACCTTATCACAGTATGTTATTGCATAAAACTCCGAATGCAGGATGGTCAAAAAGTGCTATTGAGCAGTGGTTGACAGAAAAAAACATTATTCCCATATTATAATGTTCAAAACCGAACTGTTACGTTCTCAGTAAATACACAGATATAATCTTATATATAAATATCATTTATTTTAAACATTTTTTTAGAAATAAACCACAAACCAAGTATATAGTGGATGATATGGCAGAACGATATGGACACAAAGTTTTACGTCTTCCTCCTTAGGCCCGGCGCAAATTGAGCACAGCCCACGCACATCCCACGCGCAGCCCACGTGTGGGTTATTTTGTAAAACGTGGTTTTAGACGGAGCGACGCATACTAAACCCAAACCACGGCCAGGCTACTGCCAGGCTTGGTTGGCGTGGATAGAGTTGTGCTAGCAACACAGTTTCGTGGATCGTGGGTCTCTACCTAACCTTAGTTATTTTGTTTTGTGTGACCAATTTTTTGTTATTCAGTGAAAATGGAAAAGTTTATTGAAATTGTTCGAAGCTTTAGTGTCTTGTATGATACTAGTAATGAAGATTACATGAGAACAAAACTAATATTTTCTTTATTTGTGCTAAGCGACTCGGATGTAAGTCGCCGTTATATTATTCAAAAAATAATAATTTAAATAAATTTTTTATTAAATCAAATGAGAAATATAACAAATCGAGAACTAAGGAAAAAAAAACAAATTTTTATTTCCTAGCAAAATGTTTATGAACACCTAAGATGAAAACTTCAAAATAAAATTTGATGGTACTTTTTGGTGACGCTCATATTATTATGGCTTTTATACACTGAAATTAAATTAAAAAAGAACATGAAGAAAGTAGAAAGTAATAAAAAATTCTCAAAGTTAAATTTATCTCGAAAACAAAATACGATCTGGAATTTTTGTATTTTTTTAGCTCTTCTGTTGTTTATTACGTTATTTCACTTATTTCAACAATACCTACTCTGTCACAGTATAAAGAGGAACCTCTTATACTGTGACTCTGTACAGTATTTTGTTAGAGTAATTAGTAATTAGAAAGTCAATATCGGCAAACCAGCTTATTCAAATTATGGGTATCTACCTGTTTTAGTCTTTTGTTGAAGGATTTCAATTTATTACCCTTATCATATGTAAAAGTTCTCAAGAAATTAATATCAGGTTCAGTTTTCAATGAAACAAAAATCTAATCTTTAACAGAATTGTTAAAACTGCTTATTATGCTAATTAGTAATAAGAAAGTCAAATCGGCAAAAGCAGCTTGTTCAAATTATATCTATAGTCTTTTGTTGAAGGATTTCAATTTTTTACCCTTAGCATTTGTGAAAGTTTTCGAGATATTTATATTTTCAGATTAGAAATTGTTAGTGGGATATTAGGTAAAAATTAAAAGGTCTAGAAAATAAAATCTTTATTTAAACTAATATACTGAAGACAGTCTATCTTTTCGTTGAATGGTATTTTCAAAAACAATCTCCTATGCATAGTCCAGGTTTTTCGTCACAATCAACACACTCGGAAATTGTGTTTTTCCTAATTTTATGGATAGAACATATTCTACACAAATATTTGACATGGGCGTGGACTGTGTTCAATATGCGTTAGTATTGAAAAACGTGTACTTGGACTAGGTTGGACCATACGTGGGCTGCGCGTGGGATGTGCGTGGGCTGTGCTCAATTTGCGCCGGGCCTTACCATTGTATCTCTAACCCTATTAAACTGCCTAAACATGTGTCATGAGGCACTTTACATGATTACTCCTGATATGTGAAAAAACTCTGTCAATCATACTAAAAGAGAAATATTTTAATGGTATGAGAGAGAAATAATATTTGATTGTCAAGAAATTAGTCCAATGGTAATAATTGTTAGTAGTGGAGAGAGTGAAACTAATGTGGAATCAGATTAAGAAAATGTTTAGTTCGTTGATGTTGTTTTTTTTAATGTCATGTTTTGTCTTTGAAAATACGTTCATTATTAAAGAATATTTGATTTTATTGCTTGTGGTTTTATTTTGATTATATTTATTGTTTGTTAACTCAATAATAACCTTTCCACTCTTATTGTGGAATTCCTTACTTTCTGAAATCTATTCATAAGTGTAATTAACAAAAAACAAATGAACATAAACACTTATTTTCAAATTCCATTTAATACAGTGTGAAATTTGCTACCTTCGCCTTTTTGTTTACTTCAGTTCTTTTCTGTTAATTTTCATAGTCCATGAACCATCTGACAACGCTGCAAATGTTCACAATGATGACGTGAACGCAACTTTATTTGGATTTCACTGTAGATGAATTTGCGGTGGGCTAACTTGTAGATCTGTGAATTATTTTGGACTTTCCTAGTTTCAATAAAAAACAACTTATGTTTTTACTACACTACACACACTTACTACAACGTCACTAAAAAGCTAAGAAAAACTTACGATTAAAATACTTTCAATACAATATAAGGTTGAATGTTCGAATAATTAAACTTTGAGGGTATACAAGGCAACTATCGAACACGGTGATTAATTTAATCTTGCCCAAGTACTTTCGATCAATAGATCATCTTCAGAGGCATCTGAAATAAGCCAAGAAATATTTTTTTATAAAAAGGAAAATTAATTCACTTGGATAAAAAACTCCAAGTTTATGATTGAAAAAAATTTTATATGTGATAAACGTTTATAGACTTACTTCGTCAGTTGTGACCTATCCGACATAGAAGAATGTCATAAATGTAAAATTTGGACATAACAATACAAAATACAATACACTAAGACAAACAAATACTTTAAAATTTTTAAGGAGAAGCTACATGTTGTATAGAAGCCGGAGACAGAATGGGCTCCCGGTCTGACGGAAATATAAAGATAACATGTAACAAATGACAGCTTGTGAACTGCAGTTATATGATCTGCACCTTTCAAAATTCTATGACACTAAGTCAGTTAGACCTTTAGTCAATACTTAGTGTCATAGAATTTTGAAAGGTGCAGATCACATAACTGCCCTTCAAAAGCTGTCATTTGTCACATGTCATCTCTATATTTCCGTCAGACCGGGAGCCCATTCTGTCTCCGGCTTCTATACAACATGTAGTTTCTCCTTAAAAATTTTAAAGTGTTTGTTTGTGTTAGTGTATTGTATTTTGTATTGTTATGTCCAAATTTTACATTTATGACATTCTACTATGTCGGATAGGCCACAACTGACGAAGTAAGTCTATAAACGTTTATCACATATAAAATTTTTTTTAACCATAAACTTGGAGTTTTTTATCCAAGTGAATTAATTTTCCTTTTTATAAAAAAACGTTTCTTGGCTTATTTCAGATGCCCCTGAAGATGATCTATTGATCGAAAGTACTTGGGCAAGATTAAATTAATCACCGTGTTCGATAGTTGCCTTGTATACCCTCAAAGTTTAAAATACTTTTGTACTCTTCCGGGTCAATAAAGTGAAATTATATATATATATATATATACACACATTTGTTTGTTCTTTTTTATTCATTAATAAATACACCAAACAAAGCTAATAAATAATATTCTCAATACTTAATAAAACCGGTAGAACCGTTTCAGGGATTATTTATATCGGCTGATTCTTCGCTTAGCTACGTAACAAAAAACCCGAATGGAAATAAAATATTCTTTATTGAGCCAATATCCAAGAAAACCCTATTGTCGCGTTACTTCGGAAGCGTATTAATAAAGCGTCGGAAAGATAGACATAGAGATAGCAAGCAAAACTAGAAAAGCAAATAATATTCTCTAGTACGTATGTACGCTTTGAGCAAAACCAAATTCAGTAAACGAGAAATGATAATGAAACACACTACTGGTTTATAACACAATTACGGTCCCAACATTACGGCAATAGTGTATGCGTGCGAAATTTGGGTCACGTACGCCAAACGGGGAACCGAATTAGAGACGATAAAATAAAAGTACCATAGAGGATACCGAGAGTAACGAAATTGTTACCCGGAAATGGAAATATTAGTTCGTAGGAAGTTAGAAGAACAGCATTAAAAATTTATTTAAAGATCAAACGAACGAGGCACCCATGAGATTTTATCTGGGAAAGTTTATTCTAGTTTGGTAACTACTATAAAATATCTATATAAATCCATACAGTAAAACCTCCGTTAACCGAAATAATTGGGGGGAAGGCCGTTTCGGATAACAAGAATTTCGGTTAAAAATAACATTGTTTTTTATAGTATACTTGGTCAAAGTATAGATATTAAAAAATACTATGAGGTGATTCCGTAATGTTTTCTAATAAGTAAATACAGAATAAAATAATAAAATAAAGGAAAATGCATAAGTTTAACATGCTTTTTTTAAAGAAATCTATTTTTTTTGAGTTTTTGTTTGACAACGATGTTTTGCAGCAACATCTCTTGACCGTTCATTTGCAGAACGCCATGATTTTTCCTCATTTGATTGTTCGACGAAACGTAAAGCAATCTGGAAAGGACAAAATTTTATGCAATGACAACAAAAATTAAGAATCTAGTCGTGTCCCTACCTAATTAGACCTACTGTATAAAATATCTCTAAGGCATTGAAAATCTCGTTGGCGGTCTCGTGCTGATTGTTGTCTGCCATTCGGATCGTCATCTTCGTCGTCTGATACGCTCATGTTGTCTGGATGAAGAATCAATCAGAAAGAAGAATCATCAATGATGTCCTGGTCAATGAATTCACTTTCTGAGTCATCGGCTGCTAACCACTGACGTATCTCTTCTTGGTTAATTTCGTCACATCCCGCCAAATGTTTTATTAAAGGTTTAATTTCTTCTGTCGTTCCTTTACAATTTTATTCTTTAGAATCTTCAATTAACTGCCTATCAAAAAGTTTGCTTCAGCATTTTTCCAAAGTCAAAGATTTCATATTGGCCCACGACTCAGCATACCAATAAATAACATGTTTCATTGTTAAAGATTTGAGAATTTCGGGAACACTTTTGTATTCATTTGTCTCCTGTAATAACAGATGTCTTAAAAATTTTTCTCTATAATTTCTCTTAAATGTCTCTATTACTCCTTGGTCTAACGGATGAATAAGGCTTCTGACATTCGGTGGCAAAAATCTAACAATTGTCACTATTTTGTAGATTTTGAGGGTGAGTTGGCGCATTGTCAAGAAGCAACAATGCTTTGATGGGAAGGATTTTTGATTTGAAAAAGGATTTTACACTTGGGACGAATTAATTTTCCAACCATTCTGAAAATAAAGTGGTCGACATCCATGAGCTTTTTTCACTTCTATTAAAAACTGGAAGCACTTTTTCGGAAATATCTTTTAGAGCTCTTGGTTTTTTATATCCCAACACACATAGGCATCAATCAGTGATTGAAAATAATGGAATTGTTTACGTTTTGCGATAAAAATTTACTTTTTATTGACGAAATTATTGAAACTGTCAGCCGTTTCGGTTAAACGATGTTTCGGTTAAAATGGTTTCGGTTAAAGGAGGTTTTAATGTATATGTATATATTATTAATGCCCGGATAGTTATATAAAACTTCCAAAGATTCTTAAGATTGGAGAAGTAGAGCGCTCGAAACTGTTTATAATCGATTCACAATTTGCCGATAGCTCACTACAAGTTTAACCGTAATTAGAGAACTGAAATACAGATAGGATAGGTAATACGAGATAATAGTAAAAACCAACCTGAAACTGACGGTTTAAGATGTTTTCGACTAACCCACCTTGTATCTGAAGGAATAGAATACAGCAGTCAACCTTATAATCCGATTACGATGGTATTTTGATTACAGATGACCGACCAGTGTCGTAGAGTATATGATTGAAACATTTATTTGAACTAAACAAATATATTTTTTACAATGTACTTATGTAAATTGTATTTTTGTTTTAATAAAACTTCTTTAATTTATTCAAAAATAAAAAGTTTCTTGCCATTTGTAAAAGATACATTTATTTAATTAAGGGGAAAGCCGCCAAATGTCGCCTGGCAAAATTTTCAATGTGTTTTAAATGTATCGATTATTTTCGAATCCGGAGAAAACTAATAAATATTTTTGAAAAATTTAAACGACAAATGAAAGATTACATTATTACTGAGGGCAGAAAGTCCCTGAAAACTTCTACGTTTATTTTAATATGTTATGTAACAAGGGTGAAAATAAAAGAGAAAATATAGTATGAAAATATTGCACGCAAAAGAAACTTTTTATTTATTCCAATAAATATTTCATTCTGCCTTTAAATTTTTCAAAAATGCTTTTCAGTTTTTTCAGGATGTGAAAAAAGAATGGATACATTTAAAACACATTGAACATTTTGACAGGCGACATTTTGCGCCTTTCCCCTTTAATACCTTACGATTACAACTACTATTACTTACCTTATATAATTACGAAAAGAAAACTATTCAAATTCAAAATAAATAGGATCAACTTCGGAATCTGAGTCGTCTTGAGAGTTAATAATTAGCGGTTGTGTCTCTACGGTCGCATCAATTATGTTATCAAGATCCCACATTTTTTGTTCTTCTATTACATGTCTTACTGCATCTTTCCAGTTTTGTTCTGTAATGTGTTGTAAAGACTGGTATAACAATTCACGTATAGCTTGTATTTTATATGACGTATTTTTTCTAGCCACATAACTTTTCATTATTGCCCAAATAAGTTCAATTAGATTTATTTCGCAGTGGTAGGGTGAAAGTCTAAGGACTGTGAAGTTTCGCCTTTCCGCCATTTTGTCAACTACGTATTTCTTGAACTTAGATTTGTGTTGCCGGGCAATTTTTAAAAGTTCTGCTTTTACCATTCTATCTTTGTAAAGCAGATACTTATTCCGCAGGCAGTCAAGAATATTTTGTTTCTTCCACGCAGTCGTTGGAAGTCTTTCTACTAGTCGTGAATGATAAGGTGCATTATCTAATACTATAATTGAATTTGGTGATATGTGTTTAATAATCTGCTCAAAATACTCTTCGAAAACATCAGCTGTCATCTCCTCGTGATAGTCTTTTGTAATTTTGGACTGAAATTCCAACAAACCATGCTTAACAAATCCTTTTTCACTGCCAATGTGAGAAATTTTTAATCTACTGCCTTTACCAGAAGGTGGGGAGATACCAGTAGACCAACCTTCCATAAAGGCTTGCCTGGAGCTTAATATATTTTTATCTGACCAAATTCTTTTTAGAGTATGTCCTGAGTTTACCCACGTTTCACCCTGGTAGAAGATTGGCCTTCCTTCAGCTCGGAATTTTCGTATGGATCTTAGATAATTTCTTCTCCAACATATTATCTCTTCCCGGTCAATCAAAAGTGATTTTCGGTCCGATTTCTCCCACCGGAAATTTCTTGTAAAATTTTGCTTAGGTTTGGTATTTCTTTTTTGAAAAAACAAAATCCATGAATTTTCCTTCGAATACCATTTTTGACAAATTCATCAATTTCAATAAGCTTTTTCCCTCTCTTTAAGTGTTTGTTTGTGTGTTGGGTTAGGTATACTATTAGCTATTACTATATCAGCGTGTTTTTTCTTTCTGATAATAACCTATATATACTTGACTCTCCTACGCCAGTCATGTTGGCACAACTTTCGACTATGTTGCGAACAGTGTTTGTGGGATTCTGAGAAACCAGAGTTCTCAGTAGTAGTCTTCTCTCTTGGTAAATAGACAGACTTACTGACTGTATGCAACAGTACCGGTGTAAAACTTAATGATGTTGATGATGAAGCAATCATAAACAATCCAACGAAACGAGCACGAGCGAAAGGTACGTATATGTTCCTAGGTATATGGATTAAAAAATCACTCACGCACTGCATATAATTCTAAAAAGGAATATTCGTGGGATTTTGTTTCCTGTCATATCTTTTTGCACCTGCAAGAGGTTCAATGGTACAATTATTTGTTACAACTGTCACTACAGAATTGTCATTCCATCTAACTAACAATACACTTTGTTCAGAATTGTTCGAAAAATCGTAAGTACCACGATCTTGTTTATTAATATTTTTTACACTTTCCATTGTACTATTACAAGTGCTTTTCGTGGATCGTCTCAGTAGCGTAAAATCCTTTTTCTTTTAGCAAACCGAATAGTTTGTAAGCTGAGAAAAGTTATCAAAAAATATGCGATGATTAGATTTTTGTTCAATCACTGATAACAAATCCAGCACAACGTTTTCTCCTAGACCCAACTCGTTTTCATAAGAACTTGTTTTTCCACCATAAGGTACAATTTTAAATAAATCGCCATTTGAACTACATAGTTTGAACCCAAACCTATTTGGTTTTCCTTTGATGTACATCTTACAACTATGTCTTCCAAAATATTGCACATCACATCTATGGATAGATTATGAGAAAATACTCTAAAATGCATGTCCTTTTCATTTCTCCAATCAAATTAGAATTATTGTACAAACAAAAATGCAAAATCTAAATTTTATTATCTAAATCCGTTAGTCTGTCGAGTTAGCGGCGCCTATTACAAGAAATCCCAACGTCCCGTAAACGCAACACTATTGAAATCGATTAGGTATGCAAAAACCAAAAAAGATTTTAGAAATACGACACACTATCTTTTCTACTGATAGATATATCAATATAAATTGATAATTTCAGAAATATAATTTTATGTTTAGTACGCAAATTATATCGACAAAAATATGAAAAAAAAAATTCGATTTTTTCAATATTGACTTGATTAAAAAATATATACCTTTTCAATTATACCTATCTAAATATTTTATTAGATTCGTATTTTATGTACTGTTTTAAATAAAATGTAACAATAAAAATTATATTTAGGCAGTGATACATTTAAAAAAAAATACAATTAAAAATGTTGAGTTTACGCTACGTTGGGAACTAATGGGTTAATAATATATCGGTTGAAAGCTGGAAAAATTCAGTACAGCATATTGTGAAAGTTGAACATTCTTATTTGTCTACGCAAAGTTTTAATATACAGCCCATTGTGATTAATCTAAATGATGACTCCAACAGTAAAACAGATTAATCTTTATATATATATATATATATATATATATATATATATATATATATATATATATATATATATATATATATATATATCTTATATAATAACACAGAATAATAATCATTATTAATTAAGTTTAAATCTCGTATTGTTATGTTTCGAATATAAATAAAATAAGTATTAGAATAACAACATAGATATTTAATAATCATTAATTTTTAACTTTTACAGTGTAGTTTAAATATCTTATTGTTATCACTGAGTATTGAATATAAGTTTTAAATTACTAGTAAATAAATGTAATTTTCTTTACAATAAAATAGATGTCTCGAAAAGAAATTGCTATATTATTATTTTTACTTGGAGTCCGCCTCTGACCTGTCATAAAATACCTATAATGGAGATAAGACAGTAATGAGGTAAAATACAAGACGATAAACATTGAGATAGACTTTACTTATTTAACTTATTTTAATTCATTTCATTGTCTATAATTTTCTAAGTACACATAAGTTACACCTCTTCTAGGCACGTCCGTTTTTTATTGGTTTACAGTTTTATCAAATAATATTTCAACTTATTACACACCTTCAAAAAAACAATACATTCAGAAGCTATTCGCTAGTGGTATGACAAGTTGTACCCACAGATATTGATTCACCAATAAAAATGTAAAAACCTAAAACTAGTTTCGTCTTTTATTGGTTTCCCGTTTTATCAAATAATATTTTAGCTTTACTCACAAACCCACAAAAAACAATACATTCAGCAGCTATTCGTTAGCGGTATGCCTAATAACACACAGTCCTACTCAAAATGATTGATTTACCAATAAAAATGCACGAACTTAAAACTAGTTTTACTGATAAGGCAAGTAAAAAACCTGTCCCTATGTTATTGGACTAATAGCTACACTAATAGCAAGTTTTGGGTGTTATCGAACTGGTTGTGATTTCGACGAATCACATAAGCAGTTACTTGTTTTGGAATATTTTATTTTAAATAGTAAATTAGAAATTTTTATCAATTTAGAGCGTCAATTTCATATTAAAATAAAACAAAACAATATAATGTTTGTCCAAAACATTACGTTTCGTTAAGAAAATATTGCTCTTATTATAAAATCGCATTATAAAATGCGTCACTCGGAACTACATAACCTGAAACTTTTTGCTTCTACTGTTGAACACACGCTTATCTCAAACGTTTTTGTTTATTAAACTGTTTACTTACAATGTACTCATTGCACTCTGAGTTCTTCTTCTTTCAGTGCCTATTTGTTCCGAATATTGGCAATCATTCTGGCTATAATTATTTTATTGACTGATGCTTTAAATAGATTCGTTTTTGTTGTGGAAAACCATTTCCTCAGGTTCTTCAACCATGATATTCTCCTTCTCCCAATTCCTCGCTTTCCGAATACTTTACCCTGTAGGATTACCTTCAGTAATCTGTATTTAGTGCTGTTTCTCATTATATGTCCGAGATATTCCAACTTTCTCCTTTTAATGGTATACATCACCTCTCTTTCTTTGCCCACTCTTCGTAAAACGGTCTCGTTGGTTATCTTGTCTGTCCATGATATCCTTAGAATTCGCCTGTATAGCCACATCTCGAAGGCTTCAAGTTTTTTCTCCATTACTTCAGTTAGTGTCCAGGATTCAACTCCGTAATACAATATTGAGAAGATATAACATCGTAGGAGCCTTACTTTTATCTCCATATTAAGATTGTGGCTTTTAAAGAGTTTGGCCATGTTATTGAATGCACTCCTAGCCTTCTCTATTCTACATTTTATTTCCTGTGAGTGATCCCATTGTTCATTTACTGTTGTTCCAAGATAGTTATACTGTTTTACTCGGTCCACTGGTGTATTATTGATAAGTAGTTGAGCGTCTCTAACTTTATTTTTGCTGATGATCATAAATTTAGTTTTTGTTATATTTACTTGAAGTCCAAATCTTTCACTTACTTCATTTACTTTGTTTATTAGTTGCTGTAAACCGTTCAAACTGTCTGCAAAAATAACGGTGTCGTCTGCATAACGAATGTTGTTTAGGCGTTCTCCATTTAGAAGTATTCCATGTTCGCATTTTTCCAAGGCTTCACTAAATATTTCCTCTGAATATAGATTAAATAATATAGGTGAAAGTATACAACCTTGTCTAACGCCTCGTAGAATCTGGATCATTTCCGTTGGTTCACCTCCAAAATTCGTTCTTATTGTGGCTGATTGGTTCCAGTATAAATTTTGTTTTATACGCCGATCTTTATCATCCATTTGGGCTTTTGTTAGAATATCCATCATTTTTTGGTGTTGAACTGTATCAAATGCTTTTTGGTAGTCCACAAAGCAGGTGTAAATATCGCAAGTCATATCTCTGCATCTTTGAAATAATACTTGTAGACTAAATAGTGCATCTCTTGTACCTACGCCTTTCATGAATCCAAACTGTGTGTCTTGTATTCTCTCTTCGCATAGCTTGTATATTCTACGATGTATAATTTTAAGAAAAAGTTTTAATGTATGGCTCATTAGACTTATTAGCCTATATTCTCCGCACTTTTTTGCTCCCTGTTTCTTTGGTAAGGTAATAAATTCTGAAAGTAGCCAATCTTTTGGGATATTGCCTGTGTCATAGATATTATTGAAGATTTTACATAGTACTCTTAAAGATTCATCATCAAGAAGTTTAAGAAATTCAGATTGTACTCCGTCTAGTCCTGGAGCTCTACCTTCTTTTGGAGCACTCTGAGTATTAATAAAATTTGTTAATGGTTGTTGCCTAAATGTGCTTATTCATCTTAATTAATCTAATCAGATCTTCTGGCCACTGGGTCTTTAGTTTTTCAATTCTTCCTGGAGCACTGGTAAGAGCGTTTAAGTGTCTATTTTTGTATTTAACTGCATTTCTGTTACAGCAGAAAATCTGTCATCTATTGCAGAAGTTTTTATGACGAATTCGAATACTGTTCAGCCGTAGAAGGTCAAATATTTGAATCATTTTTTGTTTCTATTTTTAAAAAAATGCGTTTTTATTTTTAATTCAACCACGAACAATTTTTCACATTATTAAAAACCGATACAAATACACCGCCTTGCAAATGCATAAAGGTATTTTTATCCAGTTTATGTTTATCCATAAGCAATGAACCGGGTATGCGCAATGAAAACAAAAATCGATGTATGGATGTGTATATCTCATGCATTGTTATGTGTTACTAAATGGTTTTCTCGTTTTCTGTCTAGATGTCGGACGGGATTGGAGAATTACAATTAAGTAGATTGGAGAGGCTCCGTCTCCCCTGTCTCCCCTGTTTGACATCAACATGGTGGTGAGACAGGAAGATGCACTTCCAACCATGCTGTTCAAGCTAGTTATTGAAGCAGTCATCAGAAAGACCAATGTAAGCAGCCATATAAACACCAAAATAATAAAAGATTGATGACATCAAAATTATTAAAGAAAAGAACCAAGGTAACCTGGGTAATGACGGAAAAAGAGAAAGCCCAACTCAGGACGTTCTAAAGAAAGATACTGAGAAAAGTATATGGCCCGGTGCAAGAGGAAGACGGCACACGGAATCAGGAGAAACGACGAGGTTAATGAATTGCATGAAGGGTATGACATTGTAAGATTCGTAAAAAGTCAAAGATTGTCATAACTGGGGCATGTTCAGAGACAAGAAGATACGAAAACGACAAAGGAGATGTTACAGTGGAAGCCGGTAGGAAGGTCCAGGACGAGATGGTTGGATGACGTGGAAGACGACCTGAAAACCATGAATATAAGACAATGGGGAAGAAGGGCCCAAGAGAGATCTGAGTGAAAGGAAATAGCCAGACAGGCAAATACCCATCCAGAGTTATGATGCCAAAAGAAGAAAAAGAAGAAGATCAGAGACATGTTTAGACATTAGTAGGTTATCACATCCACTAGTGTAAATACTTTTAAGCCATACTTGGCTGGCTTATTCCATATATACTGAAGAAATGATACACGTCCCCTGAACGACTTCAGTTTTTCGTCTATTGTAAGATGTTGAATTGGTATATAGTGTGTCTTACAGTTGACAACCAGTTAATTAAATATACTTCTAATTGCTTCCAATTTGTCGATCTTTTTTCGTTCTACTCTATTTTGCACATTGTCGAATCGCAAACATTGCAACAAAATAGAATATCTTTGTTGTGACATTGTTGACTTGTAAAGTCTCGTCAAATAGAGCAGGACTATAACAGCTTTGATTTCTATTTTATTAGTCTCTTTAACTAAATACTGATGTAGTGCATCGTACTGTGGGGCTTTCGTCGCTAATTTTACATGTACATAGTCAACAATGTCATCTAACATTTCTTCTGTAAAGAATAACAACCAACAATCAAGAACCCTCTGCTTTTCTCGTACTATTCCTTCGATCTTGTTCTCACTTGTTTGTTTTTTGAAAGCTTGAATCACCATGATTTGTCTTTATCTAAACAGTATTTCTTGCTGTTATTCTCACTACCACTTTCTGAACCAGTTGAAAATTCACTTTCTTCTTTAGCCTCCACTTCTACCTTCAGAATCCTCTCTTTTGTGTGCTGTATCTCCTTGAGCCCCTTCTTCCAATATGATTGCCTCTTGACTTTCTAGTGCAGTTTGTTTTTCCTCAAATTAACAACAATGAACGATTCATCATCGTCAGAAATACTGCCAAACTTCTCCCATAAAGGTTTTAACCTTTCCTGCCCTTATTCGTAAGAGATAATTATGCTATAATTCAGTATCGCTGAAATAAAAATCATAGTACATTTCGAAAAAATATCAAAAATATCACGTAAAGTTACCTCTAGAACACAAAACAACTTACAACAGTAGTGTACCGGGGTATCACACATCCCAACCGTCTTTGACCAACTCCTAATTCAAACTGAAATTGTGTGTACAGCAGGTAACAAAGTCATCGTGAGAAAACATGATGTATAAACTACAGCGACTAGGACCTGGGGTATAGTATACCCCAGAACACTAACCAAAGGTTAAGGCTGAAATATCTTTTTTTTTGGGTAATACTTTTTTTTAGTATATCATATCCATTATCATTTTAATAGATTGGTCAAGAACAAATTGTTTATTTTTTATGTGTCATATCCCTTTTAGTTGATTACTCAGCGCTATTATTTGTAGTGTAGACCCTAAGAAAGCCATTTTAATAATCTTAGCTCTTACTAAGATATTTGTATTCACAACATAGGAAAGATAACATTAGTTGAACAGCTCTCAGTAAAAATAAGTATCCATGCGTAAACAAGCACTGTCTATCTACTAAACAAACTTTCGTGTGCCTATGTAAATATAAAGTATTTATCGAAGGAGGTAAGAGAGTCTGGCCCGATTGATATACGGCCGTTTTCGAATTTTAATTGACTAACAACAACGATTTGATTCGAAGGTCGCCATCGCACCGTCTGAAATATATTTCAAAAGCGACCTTATCTAAGCGCTTCCCAACTTTCCGATCTCAAGAATCAACATTCCACCTTCCCTTTGACTATGCTATATTTGTCTTTCCCATTTTAGCTTATGCTCCGTTATCTTCGTAATTTCAGTGAAAATTAGTTCATAATGGCAACATATACTTTACAAACTTTAAGTGAAGTATGCACAGTGTGTAACTTGAGACACAAAATTATTCCCTTGAAGATGATATTAAATGGTCGCTTTATCCTAACTGACATAATCGAATCTGTGTTAACAGTTTAGAAACATGTAAAATAGATAATGAACGGTAACTGTTTAATTTTTGTAAGATGTAACAGCGTAATTAAAACTATGTTATATCAGAATACTATGTTTATCGGAAATCAGTTTTATTATTTTTATCAGCGGAGGCAAGGCTTTCTGGCTCAACTAGTCTGAATGGACATGGTTTCTCCCTCGTGGATTTACAAGAGGGTAGGAAAAAAAAAACAGGATAGGGGCTGAAGGATATTCCGATGCAGGCCCTGTAAGGAGTCAGAGGTTATTGGCATACTTTAGAAGCCGGAAAAATGTATAAGCGAAAATTGTGTACTCTTCTAGTCTCTGCCTGCAACGGCCGGGAAGGAACAATAAAACCAAATTTCGAGTCTACAAATATATTAAATAGACTGTATATTACAATTAAGTTAACAAGCTGTCAGTTGTAACCAATAATGATTCGTTCGGCGCGAAGGGAGACGAGAAGAGACCTTAGCAAGAAATTATAGGGTAGACAATCTACGGTTTTATATATTCCTTGGGTTAGTATACAGATTTAGTTACCTTCGCGTATTTAGGCCCTAGCTAATGAATACACTCTTCAGTCCTACTGGAATTCAGGTTTAGTTTCTTGATGTACCACGCGCTATCACGAATTTTCGAAACACCAGGTACCGGCACTTATACGGTACTATCCCCGTCGAATTACAATAGCGCGTTCACTGGACTGCGTAATGCCGATCGCCCAAGCTTCTGGCGTAGAGCCCTCTCGGCTGTTCTGCTCTTACTGCCTTAAGCGTTACGGGACGTTACCGCCTCCGAGTACTCACGGGTGCCGGCAACTACTGGCGATTGAGCACTCTCTGGCCCCGGTCACCCGAATACTACCGGTGCCTAACGCTTCCTGGACACTACTCGTGCCGAGCGCTTCCTCGATACTACTGTCCGGTTGACCAATTTTTTCGTTTTTATGTCCCGCGAACATTCCTAGTTTTTTTGCCGATTCTGCTGTCTGTTCTACGTATTAGAATGGATCATGCGATGGTGTGTCACTTCGTTGTATTATTTTCCACGAAGGTCTTCACATTTCGTAATTCTTAAACATTCGGGCTTGTGTCAAACTAGGTCAAATTGTTATTCTTTGTGTAATTTTAAATGTATACGTTAAACAGTCACATATGGCACTTGTATACTACCAGTTGCAACTTATGGATTGGAAACTATGGCAATAACAAGAAAAATGGCAGAACAATTAAGAGTAACTCAACGGGCCATGGAGAGAGCCATGTTAAATATAAGCCTCAGGGACAAAATTCCTAACACCGAAATACGTCGAAGAACTAAAGTAACAGACATCATGGGAAAAATAGCGACATTGAGATGGCAATGGGTAGCACATGTAGCAAGACAAGACACCAACAGATGGTCTCATAAAGTGACATTCTGGAGACCTCGAGAAACAAAAAGAAGCGTGGGAAGACGTAAAATGAGATGGATAGACGATATAACTGCTGTAGATGGAAAGCAGTGGATGAGAATTGCAAAAGATAGGGAAGCGTGGAAGAAATTGGAGGAGGCCTATGTCCAACATTGTATAAATGAAGGCCGAAGAAGAAGAAGAAGACGTTAAACTGTATCGAATTTATTCCTTATTTAATTTGGAATAGATAATAATTATCTAAATAATTAATACTCTTCTCTAGGCTACTTCCCCTTATTTTTTTCTTTATTTTCTTGCTATGTTTACATTACATTGATATTTTAAAAACGATTACCAAAGTGGAAGTCAATATGAAGATATTAACATATTTTTAATTAAAATTGTGTCCAAATCTGATAGCTTTGTCAATATTCGTAGCCTCACTTCTTTTAAAGCCACGTTTTCAATTCTATGCATGTAGGAATCCAACAGAATTTAGCTAATTTTAATAGTAATTCTATTTGATTTTATCGTTGCCATTTGCTATTTGATTAATAATTTGTAATTTTGGTAAAATATTTGGCAAGGAAGTTAACCCCCTTTGATGTTTCTGTAATACAGGCTATTTCATATTCTAGTTTATGAGATATTTCTAGAACGTTGTATTTGGATTTATTGGAGACTTTATTGAATATTTTACTGAATATTTTATGAAATATTTCTATATTCTATGTTTATGGAAATAATATGGAATAACTGCAACTCTCAGTAGGGCCTACCCACATGCTCTGGAGGACCTAACCTCATAATCTGGAGGCCACATAAGCAAGTAACCCATCGATGCCACAATTGTCATTCAACATTATTTAATGTAAAGCATTAGGAAGGGTTATTTTTGCTAATTAAATATTATTTGTTATTTTAAATAAATACGATTATTTAAATCATTGTTTAAGGTATTATTTTGGTAATAGTATTATCATTACACATTGGCTTTTTCAAATTGATATTTTGAATACGATTACCAAAGTGGAAGTCGATATAACGATATAAACAAATTTTTGATTAAAATTATGTCTGAATCTTATGAAATAAAATAGATATCTGATATATAAAATAAATAAAAATTATGTCGTATGTATATGATACGATGATGTACGTTGGCGTTTTATTTTGTTTTTTTATCGTATCTACTACTTGCCATAGATTACTTCGTTTGGTTATTTAAGTTACAACAATCTTCACATATAACTATTTAACTATTTTCTTTTTCCAGAATCTCCTCTGAATTATGAGGTAAAAACCAAGAAAAAAACCTCATAATACTATCCCGACATGGTAAGTATTTGGTCGTGCATTTAGTTTACCTTCAATAAACAACAAATTCTGATTTTATATGTTTCGTTATTTAAAAACATAAATGATGTATCCTCTATATGTTACTGACTTACTAATACTGGTATTTTATTATTAATAACTTCATCTTTCAATATTGGTAACCAGATCCTACTACATTCTGCCGAGGAATTTGCGACACAATTGGTCTCTTTTAGCATAATTAGAGCCGCTTCTTTGATCTTTCTTGTTTTACCATCCGTTTCTTCTAGGACTCCATTTGAATTATTCCATTGAACCCTATGTGCATTATCCCATGCGTGTTTACATATTTGAGATCTATCAAATTCTCTATTTTTAATATAAGATTGATGTTCACTTATTCTAACATTTAATGGCCTTCCTTCTTTAATGTTTTACCTAAATAAAAATGATCACATACAAGATATTTTATAAATGCAATTTTTTGTCCTTTCTTGTTCATTGTTAGGTTTGGTTTTGGAGAAAATAGATCTCAACGTGTTTGTTGTTTTAAATGTTGTTAAAATGTTGAATTTATTTCCTATCCTTTTAGGTTTTTCTGGTAATCATTTTATGTACGGTATTGTTATTTTATGTACGGTATTTATGTACGGTGTATGCTGTAGTATCTCGTTCTAAGTTGTTCTGTTCTTTTCGATCGATTGTTGAAAATTACTTTATCATTTTTTAATAAAACAGATGTTAACAAATCTTTCTCCTCCAAGAACGAATTTTCGTTAGAACAAGTAATTTTGGCTCTATCTTATAAGGATTTAATAATTCCCTTTTTAATATTAATATTGTAATTTCATTTCAAATTTATATATCTATTGGAGGTATGTAGATGATGTATTCTTAATATGGCCTCATGGATCAGAGTTGTTGGTCAGAACATCACCATCGATGACTTTAACTTTGATCGCGTTAGAGAATTCAAGTATCTTGTAACAACAATAACTGAAGACAATAACGGATCACAAGAAATAAAAAACAGGATTCAGGCCGGCAACAGATGTCTTTTTGCCCTCCAAAACCTTATAAAATCAAAACAACTAACACGACGTACAAAGATACAGGTCTATAAAACAATCATGCGACCCGTTGTGATGTATGGAAGCGAAACGTGGACAATAGCAAAGGCAAACGAAGAGAGACTATGTGTTTGGGAAAGAATAATCCTAAGGGAGATCTTTGGTCCTGTGCTGGATGAAGCATCAGGACAATATAGGATAAAAACTAACAAAGAGCTTGAAGAACTTTACCCAGACGCCAACATCATAAAAGAAATAAAGTCCAGAAGACTCCAATGGGCAGGACACCTCAGAAGACATTCTGATGAACGAACAGTAAGACTGGTGTGGGAGGAAGTCCCAACTGGAAGGAGACCACGCGGACGCCCTCGTCTCCGGTGGCGAGATAATGTAGCAGGAGACCTAAGCACTATGGGCGTGGAGAATTGAATGGAGGTTGCTCAACACAAAAAACAGTGGAAGCATGTTGTCGAGTCGGCTAAAACCCACGAAGGGTTGTAACGCCATGGAGTAAGTATATAAGTAAGTAAGTATTTCGTAATTAATATGCAAATTTTCAAATATATTGGTTGTTCCCTCAACTGAACAATCATTATTAAACAATGAGAGAACCTTTAAACAGCTGTACTGTAAAGTTGACCGGATGCCCTTACGATATTCTATATGTAGGAGGTGTCGATATATTTAATTTTGTACCGCTTTAACTAATTAACATTAACCAGCTATTTCTAACATTTCCTACATAAACAGGTTAAAAGCTTTAAAGATGTAGTGAGAGTTGGTTAGAAAAAAAAAAGATTCATAGACTCAGATGAAGAAATTTTTTTACGAAAGCTCGACCGTAAAGAGATAAATGCAAAGAAAATGACGATGGTTGTTTCCCTCTTACTTGTCATGCAATAAATTTTGTTCAAAAGTCATGAAAACGTATATAAAATTGTTATCGAAAAAATATATCTCAGGACTAATTGGTGTAAAATAATCAAGTTACGACCTTTTACAACATCATAAAGTCACATTAGGCCTGTCATCATAAATAAACCCCTACGGTGTATTTTACTCCACTTCCTTTATCAATCACAGAAGACAAATCCGTAGGGGCGAAAAAATTCATAATTATTTGCGTCGTTGGCGTGGCATGAAACGGAATTACCCACACTGAAGTATTGCAGAAAAAGCGAATGGGGGCAAGTCGGGTAATAGGGCATGCGAATCAACAATGCCCATCAATCATTATTAATATTTCCGAACCGTTTATCGACATTTCGACGTGCTACTGTCATTTGCATGCCGTCGATTTATAAGGGTAGATTTCTCACGGTACGAAGACTCTTGTGTTTATGGTTTTGCACGAACTTCCGATGCGGGGTAAATACAACGGTTCGTAGAAGGATTTCCGGATCGATACTTTGACACAAAAAACACATTTTAGTACGTGAGATAGCAGTAATTGCGTCAATTATATATATTCTCGCTATTTCGTAATATATCGTATTTTTGTGATATATACGAGAGTATTATATAACAATATTGCCAAAATCTATTATTTTTTCACTAAAAACTATAATGTTAACACTGAATATTATTTGAAAATAATATCCATTGATTTTTTTAAATATACTAGGGGTATCGTATGAGAGATAAGACGAATTCCCAAGCTAAAGGGTGCGTTTATATTGCGTAATAGATTGCAGCACTTACCGAAAACAAAAGGCCCCTAGTCCGTGGCAGACCTTAGATGGTCAAAGGGAGCTAAGAATCCCCACGACAAATGCTAGGAACCACCCAACAGTAGAAATCAAAAATTACAAGTTAAATATTGGAACCTGGAATGTAAAATCTCTTTTTATGTCAGGAAAATCTCATAACATCGTGAGAGAAATTAAAAGAATGGGAGTCAACATTCTCGGAGTTAGTAAAGTTAGATGGCCTGGATCTGGACAGACAAACATCGATAACCATGTTAATATTAGCTATGCTGCAAATTAATAACACTGCTTGTAATATTAACTTTATTCAAGTATATGCTCCTACAGCAGCAAAACCAGAAAGAGAAGTACGAAAATTCCTCCAAGAAATCAAACAGCTAATGAAGATATTGTTCTAAAGCTATTTTCTTGTGGCATTTTAAATTAATTACTATTTAACTGGGAATAAGCCAAAATTAAAGGTAAAAGTACGTTTATTGACGTTTCAATTTCCACTTCGGAAATTGTTCTAGAGCTGTAATATATAAATATATATATATATATATATATATATATATATATATATATATATATATATATATATGTATATATATCTTATATATCATGCTTCTCTGGGGAATCTGCTCTTTTCAATGAGCCCGTTTCAAATGTTTCTCTACATACTATTGTCAAATCAAAATACTATTTGGTGCCGTTTTCGTCATTAGATTTTCATTGTCGTTCACTTTTGTCATTATCATTTTTTTTTTCGTTTTTTTTTCTAGTTTTTCGATAGACGGGTTCAATTTCCACCAATCGTTATTCAACCCATAGTTTTTATCTCTTAATTTCTTCTGTTTTTTTGGTTTCAGATTGTGTTAGGTCACTCTCTAGGAAGTATTGCGTTCTTCTTAATTTATTTTTATTCTTCATAATAAGTTGTTTATTCTTAATTGTGTATTTATATTATCAAAAGTAAATTTAAAAGCTAATTTAACAGAAAGTCAACTTCAACTTAAGATATAAACTTTGTTTTCCTTCCAGATTCTGCCATCTACACCTAGCCCCACGTTGGGCACCAATTAAACAGTGTAGCGATATCACTTGGTTAAGCTTTTGACTAGCACTCTCAGATATAGGATCATTCTTGTCTTATAATAAAATACATAATTAAGAAGATGGAAATACAAAAAATAATTAATTCACCACCTTTATTGAGATACAAAAACCAAGACAAGTAAACATTTAACTATGATTTACAGAAGTTTAAAATAACAAACTAATTTCAATTAAATAACAATAATTAATTAATACTAGCTCTTTTGGTACTTAGTTTTCTACATTCAAATATTGACGTAGAGAGCTTCTTTCGCTCTATCGTATGTAAAATAGATTTGAATTTGTATTCTAAACAACTAAATGGAATTGACGTTGAACTAAATTGCTACTAAATTATTTAATGTTAAATGGATTTGATGTTAACTTAACTTACAGACATTAATTCGTTAGTCAAATAGCAAGCCAAGAATAGAATTGATTTAAATATTTCTAACCTTAAAATATTTTCATTCTGCTAGAAACGAAAGGTATCCGATTTTAATTATTTATGGATAATATTGTACTAGAAATATAAAAATCAATGAAAGGTGGAAGTATTATTTGATGGCAGATTATTATTTACTAAATTATTCGGAGGAAACATAATATAATGTATCTTGTAGTATATAAGAATTTTAATTCTTACAGAAATAAGTCGTAAAATAGGTCCTTCCAATCTTTCGCATATTATCTAACTATTATTATTATCTAAATTTTAAAATCTTTCTCTTATGTAAACAATTTTTTCAGTTTAAAAAGAATTGAAACCAGAAATGTTTTTAAATATATGTGTTCAACTGACTGGAGGTCGAATTGCGGCTAACTGGCACTCTACAAAATCCACTAAGGCCTCCTTATGTATCAATGGTTTCGTAACCGCGAAATCCAATTTAACCTTTGTAATTTGCTGACAATTTCTGTTGGTGCAGCATCTCGTTTGTCAAACACTCTTATACTAACCTCAGGACTAAATGCGATGTTGGAGTATTTTAAACAAATAGTGCATTTCGGATTTTCGTGTTACGGCTTTCTTTAACTCTTTTAGAATTGAATGTAACGATAAAGACTTTACGATATATTGGTAGAGTTCTATAACATTTTAAATAGGTACACAAACTCTCGGTTACTTAATTGAGAACAAATAACATCATAAAAATACATACCTTCTATTTAAACAAATATACATATTTTAAAAAACAAATTTACAAAGTTAATTATCTTAAAAGGCAGTAAAGCCTTATGCTGCTAAGAACTGCTAGTTCAGTTAGCCCTAGACTCCAGCACAGATCAGAGGTAATGTAAGTCAATAAAACCTCACCAACTACAGGGGGTCATGTAAGATGCCCCCATTTTCAGTTTTTAGTAATCTACAAATCAACGGTCTATTGCATTCACCTTCATAAACACCTTGAGGATAGTTTTTTAATACGGAGTTCTCTACTATTTTTTCATGTGGCCATACAATGTTTTTTTGACAACTTTTTATTAAACTGATGATGGAATGAGTTTATTCCGAAAAGATCTTCTTTAAAATAAAAGTTTTAAGCTTTTAATAAGCATTTTTTTATACCTTAATACACACGACCACCACGTGCTTTAAATGTACTTTCTGAGTTACTTAGGTTTCACTGCATTATTTCTTTAGTTTTCCAACATTATTAATTTAAGTTCAGCTTTTCACAAAATGGTTACATTTACCTCCATTCTTATCCTTGGTGTGAACTGTTTCCTACCTACAGAATTTTTCTATTCACTTTATTTAGTGTGAAAGCCTTAAGTATTACAAAAGCAAATTTTATTTATAGTTGACTGCCTTTGTGTTGTAATGAAATTAATGGTAGCCAACACCGCCTGAACAAAATTCAACAAGTCTTGAATCAGAGTTTGGAGAATATTCTAAACGTTTATTACTCAAGGGAAAATTTATCTTTGAATGAATCACTTTTGGTTTATTGTAGGCGTCCCTACTTAAAATTTATGCTGCGAAAAGCGTTATATTCAAATTAATTTACTCAAAGTAAAAGTGACCAATTATAACATTAATTAAAACCTAAGAAGTAAATATTGGTAAAGTATCTACGATGTCAGTTGGACAAGTCATAAAAACAAAATTCGACACTCAAGTGTCGGCGTCTTTGTAAAACATAGGCGGCGCAATAGAAATTAAATAATAAACTTTTATTTTTAAATTAAGGTCTAATATTTTGTTAAACAGTAATAATATTGTTAATTATTCACATTTCTTTATGAATTTGACACCAAAGATGATTAAAAGTTAATACACAATATAGTCCATTCACTAACGGTAAAATATTGTAAAAACCTCTAAATTTTAAAGAACCACTGGGATTGACATGAAATTTGTCATACACATATAGCTAACGTGTCAAAGAAAAAAAGTGATATTGTGCCGATGTGTATTTTTGCCCTGGGGGTGAGTACCGCACCTTCTTTGGGGGGTGAAAAGATATACATCCAAAATAAGTGCGGAAGTGGATAAACTGACTAATTCTAGATAACTTTTGTTCTATAGAGGTTTTTACTAAATCAATACTTTTCGAGTTATTTGCGAGTGAATATATTCATTTTTCATAAAAACACCACGTTTTTGGACGATTTCTCGCAAATAACTCAAAAGGTAAGTATTTTATGGAAAAAATGTTCCTAGCAAAAATACAGTTTATAAAAAAGTGAAAACAGTGGTATATGTATGAAGTCTGTATACCCAGCAGAAGCAGAGTTATAGCTAATGAAAAATAGATTCTTACCTATTCGTCAAATTCCATATCGAATAATTCAACGTGAAATAATCAAAAAAAAATGTTTTTTTACTTTTTTTTTAATTGTTTAAAGAAATCTTTATTTTTGATTTTTAAAAAAGTTTCTAGCATCAAACGTAAGCAAGTTACGCTCAAAACAAAGTTGATCCCTTTTTTTGGTAAAAAATAATCATGAATATGATCTGTAATTTTCATCTGTTTAAAGAGCTGATTTTTGAAAGATACTTGCATGTAATCGGCCAATTCGTCTTACAGTCGAATTGTCTCTTAGGTTATAGATTAATCGAGAGATCACATTTACTTCGATACACAGAACATATTTTTGATAAGTTGTGGAAGTCTTTGTAGAAATATTCAAACAATTAAACACTATCACTATCCGTGTGTCCTGAACTTGAGTCGTCGTTTGTGTTTATAACTACCGGTTCAATTGGTGGTAAAGTAGGATATTCTTTTTCTTTTACTTGAACAGGCGCTACACAATTTTTCCAAATGTCAGTTTTGTTAAGTTCTTCGATCACTGTTCTTATATTTTGGACTACAACGTCACTTACTTGGGGAGATTGATTCATTTTCCGCAATTTCTTTTTTACATTGGCCATATCATTTCAATTGGGTTGAAAACACAATGATATGGAGAGAGCCGTAAAACCGTATGCCCATGGCGTTCAAAGAGTTTATCTATTACATATTCTTTTTGAAAATTTTTTTGCTTAATTAATTGCAACAATTCCTTTTTGGTACATTTACTAGGTGTTGCCATGCATTTGTTCTCCATAAATTCTATGATATCTCCCTTCTTGGAGCTAGTATTTGGAATTTTGGTGTAGAGTCTAGAATGGTATGACGCATTATCCATTACTATCACGGAATTTGTTTTAATATTCGGTAACAGCTGTTCCGTTGCCAATTTTTCGAAAAGTTCAACCGTCATATCCTCATGATAATCAGCTGATGACACTGTTTAATGTTTTTGGCCGATAATAACAAGGCATTAGGTACAAACCCGCTCTTAGTTCCAGCATGTAGAATTATAATTCTTTTTCCTCTCGAACAAGGAGTATTCAAGCAGCACTTTTTGCTATCATCCATCCAGCCATATTGAACTACATCATGGGTGTCAAACCACGTTTCATCAAGAACACAATGTCTCTATTGTCATCTCGATATTCTTTAATGTATTTACAACTTATTTTCTACTGTCTTAACTCAAACTTAACTAAAACACAACACTACTGTTTGCACAAAAATATTAAAAATATACGTGAACTTGCTGTCGTACACGACGATACTGAATATATCGTTTAGTATGAGAAACCTGAGAAGGCATTTTTGACCAGATAACGATCAAGTTTGAGCGTAAGAACTTCCGAAGAATATGACTAATTACACTTCAGTAGTGCCCGATAAGATACGTAGAAAGTAATAAACCACAGCTGCAATGTGGACAATATCGTTAGTGATCAATTACAAATAATGTTTATATTTCTGAATTATTCGGGACTGGACCCTAAAAATTCCTTAACTTTTATTGAAATTTAAAATTGATGATTAAAAGTATATACATACATAATGCAAATGAAATGTAATGTGTTATCTTATTATATAAAATAATTTATATAATAAGTTTAAAATAAAATAAAATATGTTTATCACTACGACACTGTTATTGTGTTTATTATAATGCTTGCCGCCTTTGAAACATGAGAAGCAATTTTTACCTGATAACGGCAAAGCCAGATTTGGTAAAGTGTATTCACTTCCGAAAATTTTGACCAATTACATTTCAATATTACCCAATAAGATCCGTTCAAAGTAATAAGCCACACCAATATCCATGTGGACTAATACCAGGAGTAATCAATAATTAGAATTACAAAGAATTATCTTTATTTCTATGTTTGCCGTAGAATTACTGACCGGACCCCAAAAATTGTTCTTTCCCAATTAATATCGTAACAACATTATAACAAAATTAAGTGTTTACTTCGTTTACAAATAGTTATATAAATATTGAAGCATACTTTAAGTACTTTAGAGAAAATAATTGATAAAAACTTAAATATATATTGTAATCTGATTATAGTCAGAACAACACCAAGTGATAACATCAATATCGGACAAAAAAAAATTGACTTCATTTACAAATATATTGTGATGTAACGAGAGAATTTATTATAATTTTGTTATCATGAATGTGTTGCTTGTGTGAGTCCATTTCAAATAGGTAAAGAAATAATAAATAAGACTTACTCACAATCAATTTAATTTAACTATCAGACGACCGGTTTCGCTTTCTACAAAATGCAAAGCATCTTCAGGTCTCGATACAAAGTTAAATAAATGCTGAAATGATAAAAACCCATATTAGGGTGTTGTCTAATAAAGATAAACAAAGTAGATGTTGTAAATTACAATAATTATGCCAATATTACATGTCTGTGGTTTTATTTAACAGAGTAAGTTGAATAAAAGGTATAAAAGTTTTAAAAGTTTAAACAGACAAGGTAAGGCCCACAAATTGTTATAAAATAGTCTATTAGATTGTAATAAATTAATAAATGAGCAAATAAATAAAATAAACATTACTTACATGCCGGTACTCTATTAATTGATGAATGGTAAAACATGGTTGAAACTGCTATGTATTACTGAATGGAGAACTTAATTCTGTTATTGCAGTTGTTTGACAGTAAACGGGAAGTTCTTGAGGAGATAGATTTGATCCAATGAAGAAGAGATATGTGTGTGATTGTTTGTTAAATGAAAGTGATGTAATATACCATTGTATTATTAAAAGTTATTTATACTTGTTCGAGAGATATATTTATGAAATGTGTGTTATTTATTGAGTATTTGTTTTATGAAGGTGACAGTTTTATGACAATGAATAAGTTTAGATGCACAAATTGTATGGGTGTGCAATTATTTTTCAACTTGTAGTTATCAAATTACTTTGATAAAGTTCCATTGGCAAATAGTAAATTATTGAAAAGTCAAGTAAATAAAATATTAGAATTAAAACAATTAAGGACCATTTAAAACACACTTAAACAGAAAACACTCAGCAGCAACCTACTGCTAACCTACATCTGTCAAATTTACCACTAAAATCTAATAGATATCGCATAAAAAAAACTCATTGTGCCCAAGACTGAGATGTAGTGCATTAAAGTCCTTCCCCCGTTTTAAATTTAATGTTTGTTTCGTCCCTTCTAAGTTTTTTCTGTTTTAGTCTGTTTTAAATTGTCCTTAATTGTTTTAATTCTAATATTTTATTTACTTGACTTTTCAATAATTTACTATTTGCCAATAGAACTTTATCAAAGTAATTTGATAACTACAAGTTGAAAAATAATTGCATACCCACACAATTTGTACATCTAAATTTATTCATTGTCATAAAACTGTCACCTTCGTAAAACAAATACTCAATAAATAACACACATTTCATAAATATATCTCTCGAACAAGTATAAATAACTTTTAATAATACAATGGTATATTACATCACTTTCATTTAACAAACAATCACACACATATCTCTTCTTCATTGGATCAAATCTATCTCCTCAAGAACTTCCCGTTTAATGTCAAACAACTGCAATAACAGAATTGAGTTCTCCATTCAACAATACATAGTAGTTTCAACCATGTTCTACCATCCATCAATTAATAGAGTACCGGCATGTAAGTAATGTTTATTTTATTTATTTGCTCATTTATTAATTTACTACAATCTAATAGACTATAACAATTTGTGGGCCTTACCTTGTCTGTTTAAACTTTTAAAACTTTTATACCTTTTATTCAAATACTCTTTTAAATAAAACCACAGACATGTAATATTGGCATACTTATTGTAATTTACAACATCTACTTTGTTTATCTTTATTAGACAACACCCTAATATGGGTTTTTATCATTTCAGCATTTGTTTAACTTTGTATCGAGACCTGAGGATGCTTTGCATATTGTAGAAAGCGAAACCGGTCGTCTGATAGTTAAATTAAATTGATTGTGAGTAAGTCTTATTTATTATTTCTTTACCTATTTATAATTTTGTTATATATGAAAAAGATCAATTAATATTCCTCATTATCATCCAATCTCTTCTATTATCTGCTGGACATAGCTCTTTCCAATTTTTCGCCACTCATCACGGTTCTGTGCGTCTTGTTGCCATTTCTTGTGTCGTTCTCTGCTGCGTTTGTTTTCTCTTGAGAGGCAGTCAATTAATTTTCTAGTCTATCTTGAGTTTTGAGTTTTATCAGCAATTAGTACTGCATCATCGGCATAGCATAGTATCGTGATTTTATGCGCAAGCTTGTAGTATCCGTGCCGTTTTCTTACTTCGTGAATATACTTTCCCTTCTCCATATAATTTCGTGAAATGCTCAGTCCATTGTTCCCCCGTAATGTTATCTGTACGTACAAACTTATTTATATTTGTGTTTTGTCTCCTTATCATCTTCCACACTATGCTATGCAATTATTATTATTTTCATTTTTTTTATTGTTTTTTGGATTGGTTAAATTTTAGAACATTTCTAAGTATACAATAAAAATCTCATAATTCTAATAAAATATTTTACTCTCAATTTCTTTTTCCTTTTTTAATAACACTTTTTTTCAACTAATTACCTCCGGGTGTATTATCCTTTTCCAGGAATTCAATTTGGAATGAGGCCACCAAATATTTATACTACAAAGATATTGATTGCTCTAAGAGATTGATAAGACCCTTA
The DNA here is from genome assembly GCA_918026665.1 of Diabrotica balteata. Classification (NCBI taxonomy): domain Eukaryota; kingdom Metazoa; phylum Arthropoda; class Insecta; order Coleoptera; family Chrysomelidae; genus Diabrotica; species Diabrotica balteata. The sequence continues at coordinate 139,448,463 of OU898281.1, forward strand.
ATTTAATCTAGGGTTGAAAAAAAATATAATATTTGGCTGTTTACAAGAACGCGAACGTAAAAAGAAAAAAAACTCGTCTAAAAAGAACAAACATTTGTATGGGTGTGTGCTTTTATTCGTAAAAAGTTGCTGCTAAATCCAGACAGGTTATTACGTTTGAACCCAAAGCTTTATTTTTACGGCATTATATTTCTCGTATTTAATATAATTCTTTTTTTGGTATTATTGTGATTTGCTTTTAAATTTTTATTTTCTCTTAGAGACTTTTTCTGAGTAAAAAGTATGTCTCTTGTAAAAAATATATGCTTTTGTCAGCGTGACTACTTATTCGAAAAACGGAAAGGTTTATGTGAATAATTCCAGAATTTATAAATTTTCTTTTTATTGTGCCTCCTACGGGCACAATAATGTAAAGTTTATCAACAATTGACATCTCTACTGAATTAGTTAAAGAGGTATTACGTTCTGTATAGACTACTGCCTCCACTGGATCAGAAAATACTTCTTTATTATTATATCATAATTAGCAGAGGGGTCACTATATTTCTTTCTACTACATACTCCTACTTGACCAAGTATAGGGGTACAATCTTAACATCTCGCACGAAGAAAATGTCGTTGCCACCTCCAGAACCACTACACACTAAGGCTTGTCTGGAAGCTACAGTCGGCAGCCCCAGTACCAGACTCGAGTGCAGAAGGCCAATAACCTACCCTATTTCATTTTATAACTGAAACTTTTTCAGAAACAAACCGAACGGTTCAATTGTTGACGACCTTGGCATCCCCGAAAACGTAGTCACGATTTGGTTTCTGGAATGTTAAAACTCTGTATGAGATTTCTAAACTAGCTCAAGCAGTAAAAGAATTAAAAAAGTATAAATTAAGCTTTGTTGGTCTATCGGAAGTAAGATAGTTGGGCAATGGTGAACACCATACCCAAACAGGAGAACTCCTATTATACAGTGGTAAAGTCACGAGAGCGGAGTAGGTCTTCTACTCAGCAAACAAGCCAAAATGCCTCATTTCATGGAAAACCAATAATGATTGGGTTTCCATGAAATGATGACTGCCAGATTTTATACCAGATACAGCAAGATATCAGTGATTCAGTGCTATGCGTCCACGAACACATCTTTCTCCGAAGATAAAGGCATTTTCTACGAACAATTAGAACAAATAAACCAACAAATAAACCAAGGCGATAAGCTAATAGGAATGGGCTATATGAATGCTAAAGTTAGAAAAGACAATATTAACTTAAAAATCATAATGATCAAACATGTCCTGAAAGTGATGAATAAAAAGGGAGAGCGTTTTACAAATTTTTATTCCAATCATCGTTTAGTTATTGGTCGAACCATTTTCCCACATAAAAATATCCATAAGGTAACATGCACTGCACCAGGTTATATAAGAGAAAATCAAAAAGATGCAGATCACCGCTTATTGATGTACGAAATATGATAGGAGTGGCCATCGCAACCGCTACTCGATCGCTACTCCTATTTCATTGAGAACATCGCTACGGATCCTGAAGTTATCATGAATATAAAAAAGAGAAAACTTGAATACTTAGGCCACCTCATAAGAGGACAAAAGTACAAATTCCTACAAAATATAATGCAAGGAAAAAAAATCCAAGGACACAGAAATCCAGGCCGTAGAAGAATGTCCTGGATGAGAAAGAGTGGCTTGGCTGTACCACTAACGAATTATTCAAAACAGCTGTAAATAAAATTAGAATCGCCATAAAGATATCCAATCTCCGATAGGATAGGCACTCAAAGAAGAAGAAGCCATCGCAAGTGACCATCATCTCGTAATCGGTACCATTAAAATCAAGATGACAAATAAAAAAATCACCCAAAACATCAACAGGCCAACATATAATCTAGACAAATTAAAAACGGCTCCAGGACGACACATGTTTAGGGAGGAACTCCAACTCCAAACAAGTGAACGTGAAGTAGATAGCTGGGAAGATTCGGCATATGTTTTGAGAGAAATAGCTAAAGGTATAAATGAATGAATAAACTGGTAAAAAAAGGAAGCATAGAAAGAAACGGATGTTGCATAAAACTTGGAATCTTATCGAGGAAAAAAAACAGCAAAAGAAAGATATTTTGCAAGCAAGAACTGTAGAAGAAAGAGCGAAGTGACAACAAGAATATAAAACAATAAATAAAGCAGTTAAAAGAAATGCAAGAAGAGACAAAATAAGGTGAGCTAAAGAACTGGCAAAACAAGCAGCTACACAACAAATCAGAACTAGAAAGCTATAGCAAATTATTAGACGACTAATGAAAAATGGGCCCAACTATTCAAACCTTGTAAGATCCAAGACAGGCCAATTGCTTACTACAACAAATGACCAAGTAGAAAGATGGAAAGAGCATTTTCAGGAGATCCTAGGCACTCACAAAATAAACGCGGATAAAATTGTCGAAAACCCGCAGAATGTAGACTTGCGTATATCTTACAAGGTTCTCCCTAAACGAAGATAAGAACAGCTAACAAATCAATCAAGCAACAAATCATAACAAACTGATCCGCACCTAACTTCTAAACTTTTGCTCTCCATAATCCGAGAGGTGTGGGAAACAAATCGCATTCCAGCGGGCTGAAAAACGGGAAACACACTATTAAGCTTCCAAAAAGGCCAACCGCACACTGTGCAAAAATTAGAAAGGAATAACCTTGCTTACCGCAATAAATAAAATCTTTACGACCATCATACTAAAAAGATTAACAAACAAGATTGAACTTTGATGGTACACAAGGCAAATATCGAACACAGTATTTAATCAAATCTTGCCCAAGTACTTTCGATCACAAGATCATCTTCAGGGGCATTTCGTCAGTTGTGGCCTATCCAGCAGTAACAGAATGTCATAAATGTAAATTGGGACATAACAAATACACTAAACAAAGACAAACAAACACGTTAAAATTTAAAATTGGAGAAGCTACATTTTATATATAAGCCGGAGACAGAATGAATTCTGATTTGATTAAATACTGTGTTCGATATTTGCCTTGTGTACCATCAAAGTTCATTTATTCGAACATTCAACCTTATATTGAAACATTATTGAATTTCGAGCTGGTCAAGAATCCAGAATCCTCCTGTGTAGACCGCATTAGCTTATCTCATGCTGCTTTATAAAAAAATTTAGAGCTAAGAAACATCTTGCATAAAATCATTTTCAACATAAAGTCACTGTACACTGAGGCGAAATGCAGCGTGACACACAATGGAATCAACAGCGACGAACTTGACATACTTACTGGAGTCAGACAGGGATAAGTGCTTTCTCTGTTTTTTTAACATTGCAGTAGACTATGTTCTCTCCAAACTAGACTCCGACACAAGAGGATACAACATTAGCACGTAACAGATTTAACGTGTGGATGGCAGTCAAAATCGATTCCAAATGGATCGGATTTAACATTATATTAATGTCCAGATATCGTTAATACTCTTCAGAGTGACCTTAACCAGCTACCAGAAAGAAGCATAAAATGGGCTATTTTAATAAATACTCGTAAATGCTGTGGATATAATAATCCATATTTAACATATTTTTTGGATGGAGTTTAACTGAAATCAGTACAGGAAGTTAATGATCTTGGTGTTACGATCAACCACAAGTTTGTATACTTAGACAGTAAAAGTAGTTAGTAAAGTAAATTCTGCTTTACACTTTATACCAAAAGCTTTTTACAGAATGTCTCCAGATTTGTTTTTGAAACTCTCCAAAAGTTATGTAATACCTCACCTAGAATTTGCAGTATCAGTTTGGTCACCTTATCTGCAAAGGTACATTAATTTATTAGTAGAAGTACAACTAAGATTTCTTTCCATTAACTCATAGACGAGAAAAAGGCGATGTTATATTTACTTTAAAAGTAAGTATGTTAAAAGTTTTAGAGAATATCTTTCCACACTACCCAGCAAGTTACCTAGAGGTGAAAAAAAAATATCAAATAATTTTTCATGTGCAAATAATGAAGGCCCATATTTCACAAAATATCACTGACATTAATCAAATATTACTGCAAGTTTATCTTATTTTTATCAAAATCAGTATTTAATGACACATATTTCCTTTATCACTTCAACCATTATCGATGATATCGAGATATAATTTGTTCAAAGTAAATAAACTACCCTTCTCATATCCTTCGAAATTGGAACATTTCCACAAAGAATCAAACATCCCAACAAGAAATATAAACGGCAACTGTTGTAATGTGGTGCGAATGGTAAACAAAACGTAATTCAATATTTCGATTGTGATAACGAATAGGAAGGAAAGCTATTAATCAAGTGACAACTGGAGAGAGGGAAACTTCATAAAGTTGTGCTGTTTTGTCACAGATACATGGTGAAATCAAAGAGAAAGTTTTTAGACCCAGTTCCTTAATAATTAATAAATGCCAAGCGTTTTGAAAAATTGTTGTGGAGTGGTATAAAAGAATCTTGAGATTTTACACTTGAATAAGATCAGATTTTTCGATGATTTACTGTGAGTTTAATGGTTTTTCTTTATTCTTCTCGCATTTTTGTGGGAGATGTGCTCTTCATTTTACGTATTGATAATTTATTAATAAAAATCACTGTTTATTAAGGAGAAAATATACATTACGCCTCTTTCCTTCTTTCTATTTGAGATTAATATTGATATTTTTAGGTAGACTTATTAAATTACAATATTCAAAATGTCTAAAAAACACCAACAGGAATCGAAAATTATAGATTGTCTCTTCATCAGAAAGCATATTAGAAAGAACAAGATAAATCTGCAATTATTCAGTAGTTAGCAAACAGTATATTGCTAATCACCGTTATGTTAAAGTTGCGGTGCAGAAAAATATTATTGAGAGAGAGTTGTTGGTTTTGAAATACGGTATTTTTCTGCTTTTTCTAGTTTTTCTTTAGAGATGTCTTTTGTAAAATATGACTTTTGAGGTTTTTGTAGATTTCAGTGTAGTTTTTCCTGGATAACTATTCATGACCACTGTGACAATAAAGAACGAGCAATAAGAAAAGAAAAAGAAGAAACAAAAATGAAAAATAGTAAGTGCGAATGGAAACAAAACATTGGGGGGAAGTATACATCTCCTTACTAGATGTTTAGTAGCTGTCGTATGGAACTTGCAGTACCAGTATCAAAATGGTACTATATCGGCTCCAGGAAGGACTTCGACTCCAACGCCAAAAATACTGTTTCACACTCGCAGATCCACGGAAATATCGTTGGATCCAAGTCATATGATAGCTTTTCTTCTTTATGTGCAGGATGTAGCTAACATAATCGATAAAATCTTGAAATAACGAGAATATTTATCCCCCAACAAAAATTTTTATCGCTTGTCCAATGAATCAAAGACAAAATTCTAAATAAACAACACAAAATAGGATTTATGAGCAATCCATTTCTGTTCACGATTTCAATTCAATTTCAGGTCTAGCAGCCATAGAAATTTGAAAAAGACCAAATTGTCTTGATAGAAGAGATGGCATCTGGTTACCTTTAACATGGAGACCTTTTATAAAAAATTACCGTCTGATTGGGAAACGATCACTACAGGAGCAATGCGCAAATAAGGTTAAAAGACTCTGACGTTTCTAGAGCGCCAACTAACACATCCACGAAAGAAGCTAAGCTGCTTGAGAAAAGGAATACCAAACGTTTAGAACAAGTTAAAGATATGGGATACTTGTATAAGATAGAAGGTAACTGTATATACGCTTTTCTGACTATTGGTCGTCTTCAGTACTGTCACGGTGCAAGCAAATTAGAAGAGGAGCATATTAAGTTGGGAAATGATCACTACAGGAGCAATGCGACCAATTTGTAGCAATAATGTTAAAGACTCTAAGGTTTCCAGAGCAACAACTAACACATAGAAAGGGTAAAAGGCAAGTTTCTTCCAATTAAAAACTGGAACAGCTCAGCTAGGAAAAAACCTCGAACAAAAATTCTGGTCCTTTAATTATGCGGATTGGTTTGACGTTCTAGTAAATTTGCCATTCGGAAAACGCTGTAAATATGTAATATGTATGGATTAATACAATGACAAAAATTGAAATGGAAACGAACACTGAAAGTGGCTACATGGAACGTACAAGGTATCAGAAATAAAGAAAAGTAAGTATTATTGAAGCTTGAAAAAGAGGAAATGAATATCTGTGTACTGAGGAAATGAAAAAAAGAAAACGAAAAATTCGACATCTATACGCAAATGTACAGCGGTGTACCAAAGAGTAATAGAGCCAAACGGGGTGTAGCTGTACTCATTTATCATAAAATAGTAAAAAAAGCTCGTAAGGATATGACGGGTAAATTATCATGGCAGAGCTGACGAAAAATGGCCATGATATAGTTATCATAAGGGTTTATGCCCCCAAAAGAGATGCTGCGATAGGAAACAAAGAAAAATTTTACGATAATCTACGGAACGTATTACAAGGAATTAAGAAAAACAAGGAAGTATTCATTTCTTATAAATTTTATCGGATTTTAGAAGAATTTGTTCTTTGTTCATATAAAGTTTGGTAAACAAATTGTTAATGTCAGAAGTAAATCACTTTACAGTTAAAAAATCCCCTGACATTTTACAAGCCTATGATTAAATTGGTGAGTCACTCTTTGCAAGACTTATCCACGTATTAGTTCATATTCATCAACATGAAAATATCCTGTCTTTTAAAAACACGTGATTTTACTATGAATCTTGTATTATTCTGAAGCTATAATTTATCGTTTATAAATAAGGAATTTTCAACAATCGATCGAATAGAACAGAACAACTTAGAAACAAGTTCCTACAGCATACACAAGGAATAATACGAAGAAAATAACAATACCATACATGAACCAAACCAAAACCAAACCTAACAATGAACAAGAAAGGACAAATAATTGCATTTTTAAAATACCTTGTGAACGGAATCAGTTTTATTTAGGTGAAATATCAAGGCCATTAAATGTTAGAATAAGTGAACATCGGTCTTATATTAAAAATAGAAAATTTGATAGATCTCAAATATGTAAACATGCATGGGATAATGAACATAGGGTTCAATGGAATTATTCAAATATAGTCCTAAAAGAAACGGATTGTAAAAAAGAAAAATCAAAGAAGCGGCTCTAATTATGCTAAATGACACCAATTGTGTCGCAAATTCCTCGGCAGAATGCAGTAGGATCTGGTTACCCATATTAAAGAGGAAGTTATTAAAAAGAAAATACCCCTATTAGTAAGTCAGTAACATATGGAGGATGCATCATTTATGTTTTCTAAATAACAAACATATAAAATCAGAATTTGGTGTTTATTGAAAGTAAACTAAATGCACTACCAAATACTTACCATGTTGGGATAGTAATTTGAGGGTTTTTTTCCTGGTTTTCCCTCATGATTTACTATGGAATCACTAACAGGAGAATTTTACTGTCATTATGGCACGCGTTTGTCTTTTTAAGCATGACATGATTTTTTTCTGACGGATATTCTCAAGTTAAAGTTGATTTCATGTAGTCGAATGAACTATCTTATAAGTAAAGTCGTCCCAGGAGCGCAACTCAACAATATTGGTAATATCATTTTAAAGTCGTCTACTTTAAAACGTATAGTGTATGTCTGAATTGTCAATATAAATGAGTCAGATAAAATTAAACTGTCAGAAGAATTTTTCACTAAGTAACAAAAAAAAAAAAAATTTGTTTAATTTACTAATGTTTGTATTTTGGAAACGATTTCTGAAGTGGAAATTGAAACGCCAATAAACGTATTTTAACCTTTAATTGTGGCTTATTCCCATTTAAATAGCAATGAATCTTGTATATCTAATCGATCGATTTAAAAAATTTGCATTTAAAAAATCTCTAACCCGTTGATAATAGTGAAGAGGTGCTTCAATTGATAAAACCAAAACTTTCCTCGTAACTGGCCATTTCGTTGAAGTATAGGAATAATTTGAGTCTGAATAGTATTAAACAAATCTTTAGGTTTGACCATCTCAGTTGTATTTTCGTAAACACTAAACATGAGATGGACCTTCTTTTGGCATGCAAATCATTAAAAATGTTTGCATTTAAATTAAAAATTTAAAAGATTTTTTCTTGAGTTTTATGATGAGTACCATAAACGATCTTCATTAATATTTCAGAGATCTTTTTTACCTTTTTTCAAACATTAACCATTAAAAATCCTAACATTTCCTACTTGGCCAAACTAATCTATCAATCTGTCTGTTTTGCAAGTTGTAAAAAAACATTTGAATTTAGTTTCGCCAAGTAGGAAATTATGAGATTCTTAATGTTGTTACTAGATGGCGTTGTAACGTCTGTAAATAATTATTTTTATAATCATTGTACTATGACGGGAGAGATTTGGTTTTAATTCAGAGCCTCTGCATATGTTGCTTTGATGATACCTGATTAGGTTGAAATACGTATAAGCGGATGACAGACGCCCTGCATTTTTGAATTTGAAACTTATTTTTGAGAAATTGGTTTGGCAACGGTTACCTTCGTTTATTTTTTACTATATTTCAATAAAAAAATGTGTTAGGACACCAGATTAGGTTGTTATTCTCATTAGACTAGTAAATGACTTAATTTGGTTAGGAATTAATCGTAATGAATAAATTTACGGTATTTTAATTATAAAGTTATTTATTTCTCGTTTTTTAACAAATATTTTCTATCAAACTTTTACCAGACAATTAGCAGTAACAAATTTTTTATAGGCTGCAAAAATATACAAGGTGTCCCATTTAAATTATATAAGTTGAGGGTCTTTCCGGAACACTAAAGAGAGCTAAGCACAATACTAAAATCAATAGAGACACTGAAACATAAACGGAGTAGCCAATAAAATAAAAGTAACTGTAACAACATCGGTTAAGAAAATATGCTCAAACACGAAAACAACCAAAACGTCTAAACTCCAACCTGATACAATTAAGCTATTCCAAGAAAGACGAAACAGAACAGATCGAACTTCGGACAAGTTTAAACAAAAACGTGAAGAAAGAAATTAGGAACGATCTTAGAAACTATACTAATATTCTAATAAAAAATATAGTACAAGATAACTGTAATATGAAAGATTCCTTAAGAATGGTACAACTCCGAAGTCATTTTACTGTTCAAGAAAGGAGGCAAACGAAACATCGAGAATTACCGACCAATATCCTTGCTATCACATTTGTATAAATTACTAACTAAAATCATAACCAACCGCCTAACACATAATGCTCGATTTCTATCAACCTATCGAGCAGGTTGGATTTAGAAAACATTTTAGTACCATAGACCACTTGCACACCGTAAGAACACTGATAGAAAAATACACCGCGTAGAATGTTTCAATTCATATGGCGTTCGTCGCTTTCCATAAAGCATTCGGTTCCATCAAATTATGGGCAGTGCTTGAATCTCTAGAAAATGCACGTATAGATTCAAGATACACTAACATAATTAAAAACATATGTTACGATTTTAAAATATTATCTCGTATAAAACTGTAAATATATTGTGACTAATTTTGTTCTATTTGTAGTAATTTCGGCGCTCATACCTGTACCTGCGGCCAGAAATTACTAGAGAATTCTCAAAAAGCGTCGAATAACCAGTCCAGGTAACAGTAACGCAGTCGACGAGCCAGTGTTCTGCGAGTTTTTAGTAGACGAGAAAACGAACGATTTTTCCAGACTGGTTGATGATTCACATAATGGATGGTACGTCATCAGGGGAATTCCCCAGACCTTTCTGAATAACTGTATTTTATATATAAATAACAGGACTTTCATTGAGCAGTTAGTCAAAAAGAAGATCGCGGAATCGTGGTTTAAAATGTACGAACGTAATAAATAGTTGTACAGTAATTTAATAAATTATCGTGAGTTTTAATAAATTAGAATAAAGACAATAAATTGGAATAAAGACAATAAATAAGAACTATATAAAAAAGATAACACATATATGAAAATGCCAACATGCAGAAAAAGCTATACGAGAGCACAACATTAATCCGATAAGACTACAACGGGGAATAAGACAAGGAGACACCATCTCTCCCAAACTATTTACCCTTGCTCTAGAAGACATTTTTAAAAAACTAGAATGGAACAACAAGGGTATTAACGTCGACGGATCATACTTAAACCACTTGAGATTTGCAGATAACATAGTTTTAATAGTTGATGATATCCAAGAACTAAATGATATGTTACAACAATTAAATGCAGTTTCAGGAGCGGTAGACTTAAAAATGAACTATAGCAAAACAAAAATACTGAGCCGAGACCAGACAAATATAACAATACAAAATCATACCATAGAAAATGTTGAACATTACGTATATCTAGGTCATGTCATCAAACTAGGAAAACCAAATCAAGATGCTGAAATTAAAAGAAGAACACAACTGGCATGGGGCATTTTCAGCAAACTAGCATACATCTTAAAAAATACCTTCATTCCAGTAAACTTAAAGAAAAAGGTGTATAGCACATGCATACTACCAGTTTGTACCTACTGCCCAGAGACAGTAGCCCTTACCAAAAAATCTGCTAAAAAATTAGAAACAAAGCAAAGAGCAATGGAACGAATCATGCTTGGAATATCACTGAGAGACAAGATTAGAAACATCAAAATAAGACGTAGAACGAAGGTTAGAGATATTATGACAGATATTACAGAAATGAAATGGCACTGGGCAGGTCACGTAGCCCGATATAATGACAACAGGTCGACATGGAGAATTCTAGAATGGAGACCAAGGACAAACAAGAAGCATGGGAAGACCCTAAAAAAGATAGGTAGATGGCATAAGAACAGTAGTAGGCAAATAGTGGATTAGATTGGCGCAAAATAGAGAAAAATGGAAGCAATTGGGAGAGACTACATTTAGGAGTGGATGAAAAATGGTTGACAAAAAAAGAAGACTTCTGTTGAAATCAGAAGTAGAGTAGTAATAAAAAAAATGGCATTAGATGCACTAAGTACGATTCTACTTGCACATAAAGTTTCATAAATATCGTCTTTTTCATTGCAAGTATATTTATTTGGTTCCATACTTTATCTCCACCCTGTACAATTTTTATTTGTTTGATTTGTATCAGATTTCTCAGTATAATTTTTATTTTATTCGATATGTTTAAAATGAAATTCACACGTCTAATTATGTACTTACGCAAAACATTTTTAAAAATAGATAATCACTTATTTAGGAATTATAATAAAAAGCGGTGTTTTAAAAACTCGATAAAAAAATAATCAGCAAGGTCGTTATCTCTAGCGGCATAAGCGGTGCAGCGGTATTGCTCCATTAAAATTATTCCATCACAGCATCTTGTTAACTGAGTACATTTACTCCAAAAAAAGTAATAAGAAAAATGAAAGCAGCCTGCAAGCAACTTCTGAGAGTTTTCAGCTCGAATTGAAGTCAGAACTTCAGAGTTAAATAATAAAAAAAGAGAGGAAACCTCGGAAAAGTATAAATTGTGGAGAGTGGAAAGCTTTGACGCCTAACTGGCTGTGTTGAATAATTTTATAAAGTAGTTTTTAAACCGAACTTTCGGCAGAAGAAGGAAAGAGAGTGTAAAGGTTGATTATTGTGTCGCACCAGTACACTGCAACACCCAGATAAAAGGAATCTGCGTTAAAGTATTAAAAGACGACAATGCAACTTGTCTATTAAAAATCCGGTAATCTCAGATAACGGCGACGACGCTTTTGTCGCTTTCAATCGCGCCTGAGTCTATTGAAAACGGTTTGTCGCTCTCTTCCTATCGAACAAATCAATAGAAATAAAAAGATACATCCATAAAACTGTAAAAAATTAGAAGTTTTTGAAAGAAAGCCATTTCTTTTTTATTTTATTGACTAGTGCTTGCTTGTAGGGGAAACCGGTGCTATAATTGACAGACACAAGTAGTAACAAGCAAATTTCTCTAATACTGTACCTACACACCTCCAGTGCGTGCATCAATTGGGGAGTTTGGGTGTAAAACCTGGTAACTGACGTTTTACTCAAAATCAAGTTATTGGGTGTAATATATGGTTAATGCATACATAAAACAGATTCCGCTTCAATTTACCAAAAATCACTGTTTTAATAGTGTTAAGCTAGAGCTTAAACAAACTCCGAATGCTGACTCGAACTTCATCGTGGACGTCCAGGCTGTTCGCGACGTTGTTGGTACAAGAAATATATGACCGCTCTGTACGTTGTACCTACATTTTGGTGTTAGATCAGTAATTACGTTTAATCCGCATCTGCAGGATGAAAGTTGTTGTAGCAGCCTATATTCTTATGCATTATTCAGCTAATAAAGAAAAAACTCGTGGAAGGAGATGGTGGCAAACAAAGATATATAAAAGGATGGAGATATATGGTGGCAATCACTTACAATTGGATTTGCAATTTCAGTTGATCAGCGAATTATATAAAAATTTCATAAGAAATTCAGTTTTATATTTAAATTTTTTTCTACATTCCGCTTTTCCCATTTTCGCGGCAATATCCTTCCATGTATCGTTTTTTATTTTATTCTAATATCTGGGATTTTTTGTATCCTATAACATCTCTTTTTCTCAATAATTTTGGACTATTATTATCGGTACATTTGATTGTAATGCGCACACCTGCAAAAAATTCAAACAATAGACGAGAATGAATGGCATGTCGAAAAGATTCGCAATGAGTTCAGAACGTACGACGCGGCGTTTGCATTACCTTTGATACAGTTAACGACAACCAGTAGAATGCTATAATGTCACTTCGTTGACGCGTCGAAGTACAGTACGCGGTTACATGACACCGTCCACACGCGACGGTGTCGAGAAAGCAACGTGGTTCGACACGGAATTTGGAGCCTGTCTGTAATCGGCTTAAAAGATGGTACTTATGTTTGCCAACATGTAAAATATGACACTAGCGAGAAAATGGCTGCCAATAGCGGTTCATATTTTTGGACAACAATTTCATCGAAAATTGTGGTGTTTACAGTGAATCCTGCAACGAAATTTTCATCACAACATGATCCCTACTCAACTGATAAGCAGTCCAATTATTGTCGTATTGCAAATAGTAGCGACACTAAATTGAGTGACATAAAAACATTGTAAGTACATGTTTTGAAATTATCTTAAGTAAAAAGTGGAAACTGCTGCAGATACCATGTTTTACATCACACGATCTATATGTCATTGACTAATCGTACCCTGTGCAGATACTGTATTTAATATTATGGTTCAAAATATTTTTTATGCAAGATATATTTTAGCAACAAGAAAATTATAAAAACGCAAGAAGGCTCATGGATGTCAAGAACAAGAACGAAGATGGATTTTAAGAACAAAGAGGAGAGAACTAAAGCGCAAGAAGGGTTTCAGTGAAAATGCCAACGACAGGAAATTTCTTACTGAAGCATTTTAAACTAACAATATCAGAGGTGAAAAACTCATTGCTATCTCTGACAATTGAGGGAAGCAAAATGAAAATTGCAGTCTTTCTGGTATATGGCTCAGGTTGTATATGGCACTCTCAACAAGTGCAGCACTGTTTCACAGTCGTAAGATACACTATATTGTCATCTGATAGAGATTTTCCACGATAGAGTAGTACATAGGGCTCATTGTCAGTTTGTTAATGTTAAAATAAGTTGGGAGGAAGGTTAAAGAGGACAAAGAAATAACCAGCTTTTCAGGTTTATAGGATGACACAAGAGGATTTTAAACAAATCAATAGATTTCGCGAATATTTTCAGCAACCAGCTGCAACATTATTTATTATCAGAAATGCGGTAAGAATTGGGTTTTTTTTGCAAAAAATCTATTAATTTTACATACTTTCATACAACACTTACCATGGTACAGTTCATCTTCATGTGCCATATCCTCTAAGAAGGTTAGCAACCATCATGGCAATTGGCACTTTCGATACCGCTGCTCTAAAGAGGTCAGCAGAAGTGCAGTTAATCCAAGCTCACAAATCGTTTAACCAGGAGATGCGTCTTCTTCCGCGATTCCTTCTGCCCTCTATTCTTCCTTGTATTATTGATTGCAACAAGTTATATTGCTCACCCCTCATGACATGTCCCAGATTTTGTAGTTTTCTGACTTTAATTGTATTTTAAACCTCTTTATCTTTTCCCATTCTTCTCAACACCTCGACATTCGTGACTCTATGCACCCAATTTATTCTTAATATTCTTTTGTAGGCCCATAACTTGAAGGCTTCTAATCTGTTCGAAACATCTTTCTTTAATGTCCATACCTCCAAGCCATAAAATAATACGGAGAAAGTAGAAGTCTTATCTTTAAAGAAATTAAAATGTCCTACAACCCATAAAATAATACGGAGAACACTTAACAATTTAGAAGTCTTACCTTTAAAGAAATTAAAATGTCCCTGCTGCAGAGTACTTTTTTCAGTTTGTTGAAAGAATTTCTTGCCTGTCCTATATATATATATATATATATATATTATATATATATTAATATATATAATATATATATATATATATATATATAATATATATATAATCGGTTTAAAAACGTCCTCCGACGTCTTCCGATGCCCAATCTCCATGCATCTCTATCTTCCCAAAGATCTTCGTCTAAACCTCTCTCTCGGATCTCTCTGTCTATTCCTTCTCTCCAGCTCTTTTCTGGGTCGGCCTCTTTTTCTCTTTCCATGTGGTGACCAATCTATAATCTGTTTGTCTGTCTTGCCTGTCCTATTCTTGCCTTAATCTCTTCTGTGTGCTCATTATTTTCGTTAATTATTGTACCCAGATATTTATATTTTTCAACTTTTTTAATTTGTTCTCCATGTATTGTTATGTTTTCTTGGCGCTGTTGAGCTTTTGTAATTACCATAAATTGTGTCTTCTTGTGATTAGGGTGAGTCCGTTTACTTCACTGACTTCTACCGCTCTGTCCAACCATTTGTTGTAAATCCTCAAGACATTCCGCTAATAAAATAGTGTCGTAGACAAACCGTATATTATTGATTGATCGGCCATCTACTTTTGTTCCCATAGTAAGTTCTTCTAGTGCTTCCTGGATTATTTCCTCTAAATACAAATTGAACATAGTAGGAGACAGGACACAGCCCTACCTGACGCCCCTTTCAATCTGTATTTCATTTGAAAAGACGTTGTTCTCCTTTAACCACAGCGATCTGATTATTTCGAAGTATTTCGTCAGGACCTGTTGCCTTGTTGTTTTTTGTTCACTTTATCGCCTCTAATACCTCATCTTCTGTTATGTCTGGGCGTTGTCGAACTTTTCCTGCTCTAGTACTATCTCAGTCCGTTCGTCTTTAAATAGCTCTTGAATATATTCCTACCATCTTTTAAGCCTTTCACCGACGTCTATATATTATTTTGCCGTTTTTATTCAGCAGTATGTTTGATGTTTTCTTTATATTAGTGCCCGTTATTTCCCTAATTATTTTATGAAGGTTTAAGCTATCATGTTTCTCTACCAACTGCTCAATCTCTTCGCATCTGTCACTATACTATCTTTCCTTTGCATCTCTGATCTTTCTCCTTATTTTTATTTCTGTTTGTATAATATGATACATGTTTTTGTCTTTGGTTTTACAAGATCTCCTTGCTTCCATGAGGTCCAGAATCTCATTGGTCATCCATTCATTTTTGTGCTTGATCAGCTTAGGTGTTAGTGTTGTCTCAGATGTGCGTATAAGAGCATCTTTTAACATAATATGTCATTTCTTGTTTGCGTCTTTCTTCTTATGGTGTCTATCCATTACGGATGTTGGACACTAACATGGGTATTCTGACTTTTGTTGTTGTTGACTGCTGCCCTGAAAAGTCCGGTAGTGGTTAAGTTAAACCATTTTCGCAGATTATACAGCCAGGATATTCTTCTTATCGTTTGCATTTTAAGTAGGAATAATTTCTATTTTAGTGAGCTCTTCTTTAATTTTAAGTGTGACTTGTTCATTTGTTGATGGATCTCTCAAACGGGATACTTGTATCCTCTCTACTTTAGTTTTATCCACAAGCTTTTTTAGATTAATTCTAAACCTTCCTACAACTGGGTTGTGATCTGATCTCATATCAGCTTCGGGGTGTGATTTTACTGATTTTATCGAATTTCGATATCGTTTGCAGATGAGAAATTAGTCATTTGGTTTCTGATGACGTTGTGTTGGTTGTCTGCTGGAGATTTCCATGTATAGAGTCTCCTCGGCGGCAGATCTTAATAAGTATTCGCGACAATAAAATCGGTCTCTTGGCAGAATTGAGCCAATCTGTCTCCTCTTTCGTTACGGATGCCCAGCCTAAAGTTTCCAATAAAATCACTTTGACTTCCTCTACTGATTTTTGCATTTAGATCTCCCATGACTAATGTAACGTCTCTAGATTTGGTTACTTCTAAAGCTTGTTGTAATTCCATGTACCATATTCTATGTATCATTGTAATAGTACAGTTACACCTGTTTTATTAAAAAAGAGTCTGGGCTTTTTTTTGAAGCCCCTTTCAAGGAGAATTTAATAAATAATTACGATTCACCTCACGAAATTAGCATTGTAATCGAAATTGTATCCAACACCATTAGGTTCATCATTCATCATCATCCAGCCTCAAGAGTCCACTGCTGAACATAGGCCTCTTCCTCATGTTTTTCAACCCCGTCTATCTTGCGCCGCTCTTATCCAGTTTTTATTGAGTCTTCTTAAATCGTCAGTCCATCTTGTAGGTGGTCGACCGACGTTTCTCTTGTCTTCCCTTGGCCTCCATTCCAATAACCTCTTTGTCCATCGCCCATCTGTCATTCTGGCTATGTGTCCTGCTCATCTCCATTTTAGTCTGGCTATCTTCTCGATGATGTCCGTCACTCTCCGGTTCTTCTCCTGATGTCTTCGTTTGTTTATTCTGTCTCGCAGAGTTATTCCTAACATGGACCGCTCCATTCTTCTCTGCGTGACTCACAGTTTGGTAGCTGCTGCTTTTGTTAAGGTAAGTGTTTCTGCTCCGTACGTCTTTCTGCTCCGTACGTCAAGACTGGGAGGACGCACTGATCAAATACCTTTCTCTTTAGGCATGTGGGCAGCTCACTTTTAAAAGTTTCTCTCAGTTTTCCAAATGCTGCCCACCCAAGGCCGACTCTTTTCTTCAGTTCATGAGTCTGGTTATCTCTGCCAATCATAATTTCATGTCCCAGGTATTTATATCTATCTACGAGTTCTATTTCTTTCCTACCTATACTGATGTTCTGGTTGGGCACCAAATTGGTCATGATTTTTGTTTTCGAGATATTTGTATTTAAACCTACATTTTCTGTAGCCACAATGAGTTCCTGTACCATCTCTTTTACCATACCTAGATCTTCAGCTATTATAAGTATTTTATTTTATTTAGGTTCATACACTTTCTTATTTATTACATTCTTTATGTTTGTCCTGATACAGTACTTGTGTAGAGACTGATACAGTAGTCATTCATGATAAGTTGGTGTTATAATTTATTTCCATTGTACATCTTTTAATTATAAAGACGTTAAAACATAACTTGAAGTTTAAGAAAATTTCTCTTATTATTTAGTGCATCTCAAAATATAAATTAAGTGAACTCATTGCATACATAATTGACAGCATGTTAAACTAGAGCAAAAATTAAACAGTAATACACACCCGCTACCATTGGGCTTCTAATTGAAACATTACTCGTAATTTCATTAACTATTTACATTAACAAGGATAGGGCTGAAATAAAAGTATATTTATTTAAGAGACGTTACAGCCAGAATATCAAATAAAGCCGGAAATTACTATTTCTTCATATTCAAATATGAGCCATTTGACATAGTTTGCAGTTAAATTAAGTAAAACTAAATTAAGGGTTTTCATTCAGTTTATACTGTAGATACCTACCTATAAATATAATTTATATTACACTGGTCTCATCTGACGTCATTCAAGATTTATTCTTCTTCTTCTTCAGCCTGTGGTCGTCCACTGCTGGACATAGGCCTCTTCCATTTGCTTCCATCGATTTCTACTTTTGGCAATTTTCATCCACTGCTTGCTCGCGACTTGTTTGATATCGTCTGTCCACCTCTTCTGCGGTCTGCCTACTCCTCGCCTGTTCTCTCTTGGTCTCCAGTTTGTTAATCTTTGTGTCCATTTTTCGGGATTATCTCGGGCGAACGTGTCCGACCCATTGCCACTTGAGCCTTGCAATACGTTCTGAGACATCAGTAATTTTTGTTCTTTCACGAATGACGTTATTTCGAATCCTGTCTCTCAAACTAATCCCTAGCATGGCCCTCTCCATTGCTCTTTGGGTTGTACTGAGCTGCTCTAAGGTTTTTCTTTGTGAAGGCCATGGTCTCCAGTCCATATGTAGTTACAGGCAAGATACATTTGTCATAAACTCTACGTTTTAGACACATTGGTATATCTTTATTCTTCAAAATAAAGCTTAATTTGCCGAAAGCTCCCCAAGACAGTTGTATGCGTCTTTTTATTTCGGCTATTTGATTTTCTTTGCCGATTTTAATGGTATGTCCAAGATATATATAGTGGTCTACATTTTCAAGACTGACGTTGTCGATAACAAGATTAGTTTGTAAATTACTCATTATTTTTGTTTTCTGAAGGTTCATTTTGAGACCTATTTTATTTGACTGCTGGTTTAATTCCTTCAACATTTGCTCCAGTTCCTTGATATCTGTACTAAATAATACTATGTCATCCGCAAACCTCAAATGACTCAAACGTACACCATCAATGTTTAGACCTTTTTCCTCCCAGTCAAGCTGTTTGAATACATTTTCCAATGCTAAGGTAAAAAGCTTTGGTGAAATAGTATCACCTTGTCTAATACCTTTATCAAGTGTACCGTGAGTCTATTCGAGCATCCTTCAGGGCTGACAAAAAGGACCAAGTCTCAATACTATCGAAAGCCTTGTGAAAGTCGATAAATGCCACATGTAAAAGTACATTATATTCTGTGGTTTTTTCTACTAGTGTTCTGATGGTTTGTAAGTGATCATTAGCGCCAAACCCTTTTCTAAATCCCGTCTGTTCAACCGGTTGATATAAATCAAGTCTTTGTGTTATGCGGTTGGTTATTATTCTTGTTAACAATTTGTATAAGTGTGACAACAAACTTATAGGTCTGTAGTTTTCAATATTAGTAGTGTCTCCTTTCTTGTGTAAAAGTATTATTTCGGCGTTTTCCCATAGGCTGGGTATTCTTTTTTCTGTTAGACACTTATTCAGTAAGACTCCCACAACTTCTACAACGATGTTGCCGCACATTTTTAACATTTCAGACGTTATACGATCCTCGCTGGCAGCTTTTTTGTTTTTCATTTGCTGTAAGGCATGTCTAATTTCCGAAGAGGTTATTTTAGGGAGGGTTTCCGAGCCGACGTTTAGTATTGTTCTGTGGTCTGTTTCGGGGTTCTGTATAGTAGATGTATAAAGATTCTTATAGAACGTTTGTATTTCCTTGATTATTTGAGTTTTTTGGGTCACCGTATTCCCTGTTGATTTTTGATTTTAGTTATATTTGATTTTCCTTTAGTTAAATTTGATTTCAATACTCTTATGTTTCTATTGTTTTCGATGGATTGCAATATGTTTTGTTTTATAAGCCGCAAGTCTGACCTTATGCTCTTTTTAACTTTATTGTTGATAGCTTTATACTTTGGTAATTCTTTCGATGTTCTTCTTCTTTCTTCCATTAAATTAAGTGTTGTTTGTTTCAGTTTCGTTTTTTCTGGAATTTTTATTTTTATCACAGATATTTTTTGCAGTTGATGTTATGTCGTTCGTTAATTTTTGTGTTATTTCATTTATATCTTTCGTGTTGAATACTGGTAGAGGTCCTAGTTTCTTTTTTAGTTCACTTTGATGGAGATGTTTCCCCACTAAAAGAAGGGATCAAGTGAGAATAACTCGTCTTAGATTAGGTCATACCAGTGCCACGCACAAATTCTTAATTACTAAAGAATCCGAACCAAAATGTGAGCAGTGTAACGTTAAACTCTCAATGAAACATGTTGTTGTAGACTGTCTAGTTTTCTCCACAGCCAGAATCAATTATGGTATCTCAATAAACTTAGAGAAAGCACTTGGTGCAAATTTTCATTCACAAATATGTTAAACTACTTAAAAGTTATTAATTTTGTTAATATATAATATATTTAATATTGTAAATCTGATTCTCGCTAATATTGTAAACCTTCGGGTTGGTGCGAATTTGTAAATAAAAAAAAATTTAAGTCATGGATTCAAATATAAATACAGAGTTTATACTTTATAAAACGTTAATTCATATTTATGTATAAACTCGCGACAGCATCCCCTTATCAAATTTAATCCAGTTTCATGATTCCACTCAGCTGCAACTTTTCGATCTTTATTGCAAACTTTAATATACTCCTATTCCTATCAGAAACTTGTTTTGGTCGACCCGGGCCTTTACCTTTTTTGGCTAAGATACTTCCTGTTTCTTAATAATGCCTAATTTTATGCATATTGTCACTAGCGTAAAGTACAGAAAACAATTATTGCTTAATTAATCACAATAAAGTGAGAAGTATACACGTACATTGAGTACTGAATATGTAGATATCTGTGCATAGGCAATACCCTTGAAATCGCAACAACTTGCTGGTCTTTACGAATTTTAATACCGGTAACAAAGGTTTTTTATTGTCGCGTAGATATACTAAAACCGTGTTTTATGTATTTATGTAACACAATGTTGAAAATATCAAAACTGAATTATTTAACCTACTATTTACACTATTTACCCTATGTATAAGGAGATGCTGTAACCCAAATGCTTAATCAATCTTTGCAAAAAGGCGTTTTCTTCAATAACAATAGGATGCCGAGAAATCCAAGGAATCGATTTGTTTGTTTGAGGTTAATGTGACTTTCGTTCACGATCAATTGGTTTTAAAGAAATCGAGATATTCATACACTGCGCTTATCACATTTTCACGGTAAATTTCACTTGCAATCTTCAATATTCACGTCACCAAGTTCCGTTTTATTCGGTGTATAAACCAATAGAATTTTAATATTTCCAGTATAAGTGTTTTAATGATATTTAGTTTGTACGCTTCTGGAGCGTACAAATTATCACAACCATAAACTTGGAGTTTTTTATCCAAGTGAATTAATTTTCCTTCTTATAAAAAAACGTTTCTTGGCTTATTTCAGATGCCCCTGAAGATGATCTATTGATCGAAAGTACTTGGGCAATATTTAATTAATCACTATGTTCGATAGTTGCCTTGTATATTATCAAAATCATAAAAGTTGTTTAGGTAATCCACAAAAACATTACTTGACTGTCAGATTAACTTATGTAACAAAGATTTAGACTTTAGGTATAAATACAAATAGGGTCCGACGAGTCTATGTTACCCCCCTTTCTTTGACCCAATTCTTTCGACGCAATAATTTCAAAATTGATAATGAATATTTTATTGTTAAAGGAAATATACTTTTAAACACATTTAGTGATGCATAAAATTCAATAAAATTTATTTTATTAGTTTATAATAGAAAAATTGACGTGGCAGGCCCGTTTGACGCACCTTTTTTTATTTATTTATTACCGGGATACCACCCAATTTAATATATATACAAAGTATTACAAGAAGTATTATCTAGTGATACAATAATTATAAAGATATAGTAAATATGTATGAAAAGAATTGGCTATGCAGATATATAGAAAAAAAAAACAAATATTAATATTATATAAAGCCCATATCAAATATAAATCACATAAAATTACAAATTTTTTTTTAAACACATTCTACAGACATTTTCCGAAGCGCACAGCAACAAATCAAAGTCTATTCTATTTCCATTTAGTCTGTTTCTATTTCTACTTAGTGGAGAATGCCTACCAAAGTTAGAGCGACGAAATTTAATTGTAAAATTTTGAGATGTTCTTGTAATTCTAGAGGGAACATTAAAGTCAATTAGAGACAGCAGATCATTGCAATTAATTTTTGAATTCAGTAGTTTATGAAGAAAAAAAACATCAGCATACATCCGTCTGGAAGATAGCCTAGGAAGGTTTAATGTATTTCTAATTTCTGAGTAGGAATGGTCGCTTAAAGGTTTGTGTAATTTAAAACTTAAGTACCTAATGAATTTATTTTGGACTTTTTCAAGCTTGGCTATATGGACTTCATAAGTGGGTGACCAAACGACTGAGCAATACTCAAGAACAGATCTAACTAGGGAAATGTAAATCAGTCTGATGGAATTAATGTTATGCAAACATCTAGAGGTTGTAATAATGAAGCCTAACATTTTAAATGCCTGGTTATTCACATAATCAAAATGAGCTCAAAAATTTAGTTTGGAATCTAATTGAACACCTAGATCTCTTACAGTTGTGACAGCCTTCAGTGGTTCTTCAGCTAATTTGTAATTATAAGAGAGGTTGTTAATTCTTCTACAGAAACTAATAAAGTGACACTTTCCAACATTAATGCTTATTTGGTTCCAATTGCACCATGCCATAATTTTGTTAATATCAATTTGGAGTGTTTCACAATCTGAGACGTCTTCGATAATTCTATAGATTTTTAAATCATCAGCAAATAGCAAAAATATAGAGTTAATTTGAGATTTAATGTCATTAACAAATATATGAAAAAGGAAAGGCCCTAAGTGGCTTCCTTGTGGAACACCAGATGTTACGGAGATCTCACTAGATTGAAAGTGTTTAATTTTAACAAGTTGTATTCTGCTAGTTAGGTAACTACATAACCAGTTATACAGATTGCCTGTAAATCCAATAGTTTTAAGCTTGTTACACAACAATTTATGATTCACAGTGCCAAATGCTTTGGAGAAATCTGTATAAATAGCATCCACCTGTAGTCTCCTTTCCAAGCATCAGATATGTATTGCGTGACAAGTAAAAGATTTGTCGAAGTTGATCTACCTGAAAGAAAACCATGTTGCTCTTCAATTAGTACATTGCATAAAGGTGTTTTAATAGAGTCACATATTATACTCTCTAGTATTTTAGGAATAGAAGAAAGAATGCTTATTGGTCTGTAGTTAGCTATGTTACTCCTGTCACCTGATTTATGAATAGGAACAATAAAACTAGATTTCCACAAACTTGGACAAATACCTGAATCAAGTGAATGAGAAAATATAAGGTATGGGTTAAAGTACATCTACATTTTTTAAATAGTATGGGTGGAATTCCATCTGGCCCAGAGCCCTTATAAATGTCTAAATTGTCTAATTTTTCAAATATTATTTCAATACATACATTTACAAGAACTTAGACTCACTGTTTTCTCATACTCTAAGATGGGCTGTATTAAATCATCATCATTTGCTCTGTAAATATTTTGAAAGCATCGCGCAAAGTTATTAACGATATCCGCACCATTATTAAGCATTGTGTTTCCAAAAAACATTGTGTTTGGTAGATAAAAGCAAAAAAGGCAAAAAACCTTGCCTGGATAAGGGTTAACAAAATCTTTTTTGGAAATGATTTCCGCAGTGCAAATCGAAACTTAAATTTTTTAGGTAAAATGTAATTTTAATTTAAGGGACACAGTGTCAGAATTTTTGTAAAGATTATATTGCTTTTTGGCATAACAATTCTACAAAGTAATCGTATGAAGATCAAACTTGCTTTTGTTAATTAATGCCCCCGTTTAAACACTGAATAATTGGTGTTAAATATTAATCGGGGTATTTAAATCAATCCTGAATTAGTGCTGTCAATTGTTTAATTGTAGCTAGTGCCCACTAATATACCATTAATATTTATTACATTATTCCCGTATCTGTAATTAATTTCAATAAGTGTACAACTCATCGTCCTCGAATGACCTGATTAAATTTACTGGTTTATTCAATTCTACGGTTTATTTGTAATACCCATAGTCGGTATAATCTGCAGCTATAACTGGCTTAGATTAGTACAGAATTGAGACCATTCAGCACATTTAATCATACTTATACATCTACATCCAGTAATTCAAATATCAATTAACCAGAACTTGTTGGATAAGAATGATTATTTCGATCAGATGAATAAAATTCGATTTAAGTTTAAACTGAAAGGATTTGTTGTCTTAAAATTTATGAATTTTATTCCAGAGATAAAGATACAAACTTGATCGTTATTGATGTTTTGATTTCTCTTTCTATTTATTCTATTCTATACAGGGTGAATCATGAGGAACTTTACATACTTCTACCATATGTAGAGTCCCTCAGGGAGCATATCATGTGGCCACTAAAAAATGTCAACTCCTCTTCTTTATTAATTAACAGGGTGATTTAGCCATTTACCATTTATTTTATTTTACTGTAGTGTTTATACGGCTCATTTGATTTTTTAAATTTTTGCATGATACACTACTATCAAGCATTCGACTGGTATTAGCTAAACTAAAAAATTCCAGGACTGGCTTTGGAAAAATTAATTTAGGGATTCGTATTAAATATTACACCCTGTATATACAGGGTGGTCCTTAAGTAATTGTACAAAAAGAAACCGCAGATTCTATACTTTAAAATATTACGATTTAAGCCAACTTACTTTAATAAAATGTTGATATTAAAAAAGATACAGGGTGGTAAAGTGGAAATTTAAAATTTCATTTTTCGCTATAACTTTCATGTTTGTAAACATTTATATATAAAAATTTACAGCTGGGTACTACTTAATATTAGAAATTATAATTTGATGAACACTTTGATATAGCTAATAGAGGGCGCCACATATGCCACATACGTCGCATACATTTGCACTTAACTTTTTTGTTCTTTAAGTTACCGGTATTTTTATGAAAAATATTAAAGATGCGTTATTTTAACAAAAAAAAAGTATACTTGTTAATAACTTCAAAACTCAACAGTTTTCGAGATAATCGCATTTTACAAATCAACTGCATAATTCTGATTTAACGCAATTACTCCAGGCAATAAAAGAAAAATAGATAAAAAAATCAATACTTCCGAATTTTGTTATAAAATACCTTTAATAAAGTCAATAATTAACGAAATATTAAATAAAATAAATATATCAGCAGGATAATTAATAATAATATCTGATAAAATAACAGAATAATTGGATTTTACATCAAACATTTTACGTTTTGTATTAAATTAAAGTCATAATCAAAACATTTTATTTACAAACCAAATTAAGAAATAGTTAAACTAAATAACATTAAACTTTCTATCAAAGTTAGTGTTCGATATGTCTGTCCACCATTTTCTTTAATTCATTTGTCAATACATTCCATAAAATATCGTCTCATATTAAATAGCATCATTGGTTCTAAACAAACTGCTGCAGTATTTATTATAGTTGTTTTAAGTATGATAATATGTAATTTTTTTGAAATTTTTATGAATTAAATAATTATATTATTATCTCACCATAAGAATATGACTACAACGAACAATCCAACGTTCAGGAAAGTGTATTTAAATACTGTCTCACTCCGCTTTCTCTGTAATGTAATGGTTTACCATCTTGTAGAAACCACATATTTCGCCTTACGTTTGATGACAATTCTTCCAATATATCAATAAAACCATTTTATAAAAAATGTAAATAAATCTCGTTATTCAAATTGCAAGGTAATTCGCATATCCGTAAAACATCATTCAAAATTCATATGTAAAATGCATGTCCTATGGTTTGGAACCATTGATAATTATTTTTTACGGATATGCGAATTACCTTGCAATTTGAATCACGAGATTTATTTACATTTTTTATAAAATGGTTTCATTAATATATTGGAAGAATTGTCATCAAATTTAAGGCAAAATATGTGGTTTCTACAAGATGGTAAACCATTACATTACAGTGAAAGCGGAGTGAGACAGTATTTAAATACAACTTTCCTGAACATTAGATTGTTTGTAGTAGTCATATTTTTGCGGTGAGATATTAATATAATTATTTAATTCATAAACATTTCAAAAAATTACTTATTATTATACTTATAACACTTATAAATCAATACTGCAGCAATTTCTTTAGATCCAATGACTATATTTAATATGAGACGATATTTATGAAATGTATTGACAAATGGATTAAAGAAAATGGTGGACATACTGAACATTTACTTTGACAAAAAGCTTAATTTTATTTACTTTAACTATTTCTTAATTTGGTTTGTAAATAAAATGTTTTGATTATGACTTTAATTTAATACAAAACGTAAAATGTTTGATGGAAAATCCAATTATTCTGTTATTTATCAAATCATATTATTTTATTCTACTGATATATTTATTTTATTTAATAATTCATTAAATATTAACTTTATTAAAGGTATTTTATATCAAAATTCAGAAGTATTGATGTTTTTCTTTAATTTTCTTTCGTTGACTGGAGTAATTGCGATAAATCAGAATTATGTAGTTGATTCCTAAAATGCAATTATCTCGAAAACTGTTGAGTTTTTAAGATATTAACAAGTATACCTTTTTTTTGTTAAAATAACGTATCTTTAATATTTTTAATTAAAACTACCGGTAGCTTAAAGAGCAAAAAAGTTACGTGCAAATACATGCCACATATATGGCATATGTGGCGCCCTCTATCAGCTACATCAAAGTTTGCATCAAATTATAATTTCTGATATTTAATAGTACCCAGTTGTAAATGTTTATACATAAATGTTGACAAACATAAAAGTTATAGCGAAAAATAAAATTTTAAATTACCACTTTAACACCCTGTATCTTTCTTAATATCAACATTTTATTAAAGCAACTTGACTTAAAATCGTAATATTTTAAAGTGTAGAATCTACGGTTTCTTTTTGTACAATTACTTACGGACCACCCTGTATATATATATATTTTTTAAAATGCAATAAGTGATTTTCAAACTACATACTACATACATACTTTAGTTGTCGCACTTTTATTAAATTTTTAGTGAACGATCAAATCTTACCAAAAATATAACAACCATAATGAAGTATCAAATTATAAGGTAATTAATTTAAACAAATGTTATAAATTTCAAACATTTTAATTGAAATGATAAACTGAGTCATTGCACAACAAAAAACAGCAACTACTAACAATAACGAAGAACAATAAAAAAAAACTACAAATATGTACATAGCTATGATAAAACCCATAAATTAGAACTGGAAAAGATACAATAATGGTAACAAAATAAAAATAATTCAAAATAGATTTTCGAAATGGAACCCTGCAGCCTGTACACATTTTTGTTGCCGAATTGTTAATTGAGGTATTGAATTACGGATACCCTGGGGATCGTTTCTAATAGTATTACAACAATGTATAATTCTATCAATTAATTGTTGTCGGTTATTAATATTCACTGCGTAAACTAGTTGCTTCAATCGTCCTTAAGTATGGTTATCAACGGGATTGAAATCAGGGATCTTGAAGGCCACGAAATAGAACCTGCACGTCCTATCCACCTGTTGCCATAAACATTATTGAGATGTTGTCTCACTGCCAGTAAAAAGTGTGTGCCTCATCATGCTGAAAATACATCCCTCGGATAGCAACGTTCGAGTTGGCAAGCAAATTCGGCAAAATATTTTGTAGAAAGTTCAAATAGACCTGCCCTGTTAAAGGACCTTCAAAAAAGTGAGAACCTGCTAATTGGTTATTTATGATATCAATCCACACGAAAACCGAAAACCTTAACTGAGAACGACGTTCTCGAATAGCAAGGGGATTTTCTTCTGCCCACACATGTGAATTTCGTGAATTATTTATCCCGTCTCTGGTAAATTGGGCTTCATCTGTAAATAGTGTCCTGTATAGCGTTGGTCGATTATTGTTAATCCATCTACAAAGTTCCAACCTATCGATCTCATCTCCAGCATGTAGTCGCTGAACCATTTGAATGTGATATGGGTATAAATTATTTTTTTTGTAAGACTCTACTTACTTTTGATTGAGTAACATTGAGTTCTCGACTTACTTGTCTAGTGCTTATTGTAGGGTTCATAGTAACGGCGTCCATAATGTCATCTTCCTGCGCTTCATCTACATGTCGCTCTGTTGTTCCACTAGGAAAAGTGCCATTTTCTCACAAATAATTAAAAACTGACCCAAATGTTGGATGACTGGGAGTTCGACGATTAGGAAATCTTCTGCGATATTCTCTACTAGCAGCCCTACCATTCCCATTACAGAATCCATAAACAAATATTATGTCTGCATATTCTGTGGTCGAAAACTGATGTGGCATTTTGAACGAAAGTAACAAAAGCTCTACCAAAACTAACACAATGTACTTAACGTAGATATGACAGAAGAAATATGTATTCTTGTACACATAAATAACAATTGATAATGACAATAATAACAATGGGTATAAAATATCAAGAAACGTCAAACGGTCAACGCCAACCTTCATTTTAAACTTTTTTAGATTTATTTTTATTTAGTACAGTTGATGCAATCTATTATTATTATTTGACATAAAATTTTAATCATTTACAATCAACAAAAACTAACACATACAAGAGGTTTGACTTTTTAATCAATTTAATTTATTATTTATCGAAAATAATGCCCCAATACGATCTATGAGTAAAAATTTAAAATTGAAAAAACAATTGATTCTATCGTAGAGATAAATACAAAGTGACAGTAAATATGTTAATTTTCTACGTATTAGATTATGTTGTAGGAACTTATTTTATTTAAAATGTTTGAAATTTATAACATTTTATAATTTGATACTTCATTATGGTTGTTCTATTTTTGGTAAGATTTGATCGTTCACTAAAAATTTAATAAAAGTGCTACAACATTGTCGCATATGTCGTTTTCATTGGCTATTTATGTAGTTTGAAAATCACTTATTGCATTTAAAAAAAAATATAATACAGGGTGTAATATTTAATACGAATCTCTAAATTAATTTTTCCAAAGCCAGTCCTGGAATTTTTTAGTTTAGCTAATACCAGTCGAATGCTTGATAGTATTTTACTGTATCATACAAAAATTAAAAAAATCAAATGAGCTGTATAAACACTACAGTAAAATGAAATAAATGGTCAATTACACAAATCACCCCTGTTAATTAATAAAGAAGAGGAGTTGACATTTTTTAGTGGCCACATGATATGCTCCCTGAGGGACTCTACATATGGTAGAAGTATATAAAGTTCCTCATGACTCACCCTGTATATTTACTCCTACAACTTGGCGAAAAAGAAACATGATTACGACTGTGTTAAAAAAAGTGTATCCTTGGTGTCAATTATTAATAGATCACATGCCATAAGTCAGTTAAAAAAATATCCGTAAGGGGCGATTACATCGAGGTTTGGTATTAAACCATAACCTCATATTATTCCTTAGATTAAGATATACATTTAAATACATTTATGCAGATTTTCAGCCATAGTTTCACAGAATTTAAAATTTGTGAAATTAGTAAGTTATATAATCTTTAGTTTGAACATCTTTGGATAATAGATATTTCAAAGTTGAGTTGAAAACAGTTTTTTTTTTAAATTTTGTGTCTCATAGTTAACCAATGAAATAAAGCAAATTAAATCTAGTTTAACTCTTATATTTTCCAAATTTAAAACAAATTATAGTTGGTAAATAGTAACAAGCCAGAAATATTATATTATGTAAAACTAATAAAAAAATATATGCTGTCCAACCAGAAATTCAATTGATCCATATAGGTAGATCTATAGATAGAAAAATAATTTTCACAAAGTGGTACTTTTTCTATTTTTTAAAATTAAAAATCATAAAACATAAATTATTTTATTCATATATGAGAATAATTTAGAAGAAATTCTATCCTTTAGTATTTTTTGTTTTTTTTTTCCAATTTTAAATATGTTTAACAATGATTCTACTATTAGTAATTGCCCTTGTTTTTATTATTTTTCCTTCTGTTGACTGAGCCCATTTTTTAAATCGAGGTATATTTAAATGCATTCCTTTTTCCTTTAAAAGATCTGATATATCAAAACCTCTGTTGGCTTAAATAAATTCTCCTTCTTCAATAAGTCCTAAAATTCCGCATTCTACTGTAATTTTGCTATCTGAAATACTACCTCCATAAACATCAGATACACACACACACACACACACACACACACACATATATATATATATAATATATATATATATATATATAATGTTCGGAAAGATTCAAATTTTGAAAACTCCCGAACCATAGCCCATCCGCTTCTATAAACCAAGAATTATCCGAGAAGCCATAGAAATAGAAAAAAGGCCAAATTGCCTTAATAAAAGGGAAGATGATGCCATATGGTTACCTTCTACATGAAGACCTCTTATAAAGATGGCCCCCTCCATCCTCGAATCAAAATCCCACAGTCGGAAATGTTCGCGCCAACTCTCGCGCCAACCCAGCGTCAACTCTCGCGAGCAAAATAAGGAAAGACAAGCGAAGCTCTGTAATAGCAGAATCGTTAAAATACTGTGATGCCAATCGATAATTGCATTACTATTTCCAGGAAAATCAAGCCTGGTGTGATCTAAGAAAGGGGCTTAAATTTGACATGTAGTCCGATTAACCGGAGCTACCTTATTCTGGATTGAAAAGTAAAAATCAGCTACCAGCTACGCGACTGTTAATGACTAATAATGAGCACATTTAGTTGTTGGTCTCCAGAACTTACATCCAGACCAGTAAAAACGCCAGTGACCATTTTTTCTACCAGTTTTCTACCAGTTTTTCTACAGTTTCTACAGTTGATAAAAAGTTATTAGCAATTAAATATTTATCAGAGTATTAAGTACCAATGAAATAACGGAATTTTTAGTCTAACAACTGATGCAAATCTTATCTAAAACAATATTTATCACTTCAGTGGCTTTTGGTAAAATTGTATCGATGTCGATATAGATACGCTTCATTCTGAAATCTGATCCAATAACCAAGCATATAATTATTCTAGTCTCCACTAAATAGTTGATCGATACAATTACATGTATCTCAATCCATTACGTAATTGACTAGTTTGTTAATTATGTAACATCCATATTATTAGCATATACAAGCTTAAACCAACTTAACAAATACGGAACTCATTTTAGTGCAATTCAGCAGCTTATTACGGTTTACAGAAATGTCACTGCTTAATTGAACCATTAAAATATCTCTAAAATACACTGATTAAAGACAGCTATCACATTTTAAGCAAACATTTACACAACATAAAAAATAGTCATACTAGGGATGCAAATAAGCTGATTTGGTCTAACTCACCTATGCAAAACTGCACTCAGAAAAAGTTATGGAATTTTAAATTTACAAAATAATATCTAATTTTTTACTATTGCTCCAAAACGGTTTAAAAGTTTTATATGACCATTTATATTATATTGTGTTCTATGCATGCATATTCAATAAAAGCAAAGTATCTAACTATTTTTTGCTTGATTTTTCTAGCTGTTTACAGGGCGTCTCTAAACCTTTTCCACCCAAACGTCAATGGAATGAATTACCTATTTTACATCTACTTTGTTAGTATAAAGGTCGATTTAGACACATCAGTCCCGTCACAGTCCCGGCGCCGAATCGGTCCTGTTTGGTCACAGAACTATTAATTATCTGACAGCTGGGAAACTGTTCGTCGCCTGATGAATGCGAATGCCGGCGCCATATTTCTATTAAAGAATATTTTGTATGACGGATTGTGCGGTTCGGCGCCAGGACTGTGACGGGACGTGACTGATGTGTCTGAATCGACCTTTAGTGCTTGGCAAGCCGGCGTCACAAAGGCCGACCCGCCAAGATCGCCATCGCTTCTTCTTGTCGGTCCATCAAATCTTCTTATTTTTCGGCTGCCATGTGTCAGTTTTTCTTTTCCGTAGCTAATGTCAACTGTCAATTATTCTTCTTTTCGGTCTGTCAATTCTTCTACTTTTCGGTGTTCTTAATTCTTCTGTGTATCAGCAAAGGCGAGCTGTCATTTAAAATGTCAAATCTTTATATTTTAGTCGAGCCAGTCTTTTTCTTTTCGATCTTTCAATTCTTCTTCTTATAAGCAACCGTTGTCAATTCTCCTACTTATCAGCAACCGTTAGCTACCATTTGCAGCATTTTTAAATTCTTTGGTATATATTGAAATCCCCTCGTACAAGTTAAAAACACAACGAAATATTATTTCAATCCTCTTTGCGTCGCCGAGTTGACATAAACACATTTCACATATTGTTTATATATCACAGAAGCATATTCTTTGGTATTTTCTTTGATCGTTTTTCGCTTAATATTTGCGTTTCAAATAAACATCCATTTATATCGATGAAAAAGTATTGCGGGGATGAGAATTACCTCACTTTCAATATGGCCGATGGCTGTTAAAGGCTTGTTTAGTTTTATTGGAGTCCGAATTTCTTTTCAAATTCGTAATCTTTTCGTTTTTCTTTTTTGTCATGGAAATATAGTATAAAGTGACAGTATCAGTTAAATGTGTAGTATTGAGTAGTTAATAGTTACAGTTTAAGTGAGGTTTTGGAAAAATCATTGAACAGTTAAGACGCTGTAAGTGTAGGTGTCAAAAACCTGCAAATTTGTTGAAAAAAGTGAATTATACTCAATGTAATATGTCAATTTTGAACGAGTAATTACTGTGTTTTATTTAACATGCCGTCACTCATCTGAGATATTTGTAAAACGGCGTTTACAACAAATTTGAAAAATACCCACATGATTCCAGTTTTTTAAGAAGCCGAGTCTAAAATTTGTATCCCAGTGAACAGCCTTCAATCCTCATTTTGTCAGTCTAAAGTCATTCTAGGCTAATTCGCAGTGTGAGATGCAGTTTTTTGCGTGGTAGTAAATCTCCAGTATAGTACAGTTCCAACCTCAGAAATTTAAAGTAAAGAAATTTTAGTGAAATCCAGGTAACTCTTTGTTAGAAGTGTCATTGTGTTAATTTTTAAAGGAAAAATAAATATTTTCTAATAATAATTGCTTTCATAATAATTTAAAAAATTGTAATGATTAAAATTGTAGATCTTAGGATGTAGCCTAGTGCCTAGCTGTCATATTAGTTGTTCTTAGTTTTAAGATTTAGTATTGACATATGACAGTTAGCACTATTTTTGACATTTGGTAAATACCTAATCATATTTGAGATTTTGTTTTTGTTTAAAAAAAGGTTAACCTCTATGCATAGTTTCACTTAAAAAGATATTTCTTCATTTGTAATAATTTATTTCTGCTACAAATTATGCACTTAGTAAGTGTTCTCTTTGTTATTGTATTTATTTTTACAACTATTAATATAGTACTTTTATATTATTTATTTCTGTAACTGTTTGTGATGAGACAACAATAAATGTGTAACTTTTTTTCCTAAACCATTTTGTTTATTTCTTTTGTTAAAAAAGTTCCTAACCCCTTTTTGTGTTTTTAGAAAAGAAAGAACCTTTTCTTTCATCCGACATGAAGACTCTTTAAAGCAGCGTTCATTTTAAATAGCTTTGAGAACCTTCTCGTGTTTGGTTTATCCAAGAGACTCATGTAAGTACCCCTTTTGTTTCATTTTTGTAGTTACCCTATTTCAGTACCCTTGTCATTCACTTATCCACGACCCAGTTCTCCAAATAAACCCTGAGTGGCCGTTCGTCAAAGTTTCGATTTGTTTTGCTTGCCCTATCTCCACCCCAATAATTTCTGTCCCCAATTTTCAACCCCCCATGATAATACCCTGTGTGGCACGCAAAATATTTGTTACACATTTCAATTATCAAATATACTCTTTGCGTTCACTGTCAATTCTCTTTCTTATCAGCAACTGTTAGCTGTCCTTTCAACTGTCAAATCTTCTTAAACCGTCGTTCGACTGACAAACCATCAACTATCAAACGAGATAGGGCACTATGATTAATAATACTAAATGGTGTTAAAGAAGAAGACCGTACAACATTATTAAACATCAAATGAAACGACGGGGGCATCTGACACAAGCATTTTAATAAACATACATTTACATACATAGCATTTTAATTTGCACAAATTGTCCATTGAAATGTTTCCTTTTTAGGCCTTAGCCTTGCATTGCGTCTCTTTGCATTTTTTTGATGTCTTGGGAGGATAAGTATAAGCTTAAGTTCAATTTTGTGGGGTCGTTGTATCATCCCATCCTACACAACTGGCAGCGTATCATTTCATGTTACATAAATTAACAGACGATGTCAATATACAATTTGAACACCGAATTCAATATCATTAAGTAAATAGCAGTAAACACTGGATATAACAAACAAACAATTAATAAAACTTCTATAAAAAAACTACACAAGAAAGCCCTGAAATTAGTATTTCCACCACCAGAGAAAAAATCCAGAACCTTCTGCTCGATTACATAGATAGGCAAAATATCAACAAAAATAGCCAAATACATAAAAAAGAAAGAAATAACACCAGATTTTACAACAAACAACAACTTTGGTTAACGTATTAAAAACAACAAGAGCCAAAATAAAAAGCACTTACAGTGGTGCATACAAGCTTAAATGTAGCGACTACCCAGAAGCTTACATTGGTCAAACTGGTATGAACCTTTAACCAACGTATAGCAGAACATAAAATTCAATAACAGAAAAACAGATTCTACATACGCACTTTCCTTCTAGATCATCATCATTCTTTTAATGACAAATTTTACATCTTTAGATAAAAAATAAAGGCCTCAATGTGTCACTATTAGAATCTATGGAAATTAACAAATTAAAAAATACAGACATAATTCTGAGTGAACAATTTGAGACAAACAGTTTTCCCCTCCTCAACCTATTTCGTTAAAGACTATAAAGTGTAAAAACATAGCAAAAATAGATCACTTGAGTAAGCTCTCTGTCGAAACAGCTGTAGTCGATCACTTATAACAAATTTTGTGGGAGTTTTGAAAACAAAATTTATAGTGTTTTATTGTTATATAATTGTTAAGACATTGACGTTATATAATCATGATTAAAAGTCAAACGAGGCAAAAATGTTTACTGGGAAGGGGCCACTTTTCCAAACAAAACCACGTGAATCGTATTTCCAGAGTTACTACATAACCCTTAGACCATGAATCTTTCCTTGTCTAAGGCACAACTCATAGACAATTGGCTTAACCACAAAACTAGTTTTCAATGTTTTGGAGATTTTTCTTAAATTTGACAAACGGCGCATTTTTCGACATTAAATACATCACTACTGCCTTGTACTAAATGACACGTATACGTTTTAAGTAATAGCCGAATTAATTTCTTACTACCAAAATGACAACTTGTTACGATAATATCAACAAAATCCTGATAATATTAATCTAGTTTGCAGATTTTAATTGTAATTTTATCTTTACGTACAGTTTAGGTTTAGGTATAATTTAAAAATTACGGCCGTATGGATAATAAACGTTTAGATAGTTAATCATTTAATGTATTTATTTTGTACATAAGTTCAAAAATTATTAGACAATACCAAATTTTAGGCAGCTTACCAAGTAAGTTATGACATGGATTCATTTAATTACAGTGATGAAAAATTTACTGCTTTCTTTGGAAACTTTAACTAGATACCATTAAAAAAGAAAATTTACAGTTCACGTACAAAATCATAAGTTGAAGATTTGTTTTGAAATAATGACGATAACTGTACATTAAAAGTATATAAATTTTAACATTGTGATCCACCACCTTCACACCAATAATAAAAATTTTAAAATCTATCCTTTTCTTAAAATATTTATATTTAGAAATATTACAATATTACAGTTCATAAAATAATAACTATAAAAACGTCTTTCTATACAATCTGTCTATGGCAATTGAAAATTATCCTACCTTAAACTGCCAACAGGGGGCGTAGCATACGGAACTCCCAGGAACGCTTCCACCGACGGATGCATATGGATGATGATGCCTCTCAACGGTCCGTACTTTGTCTTAACGATGCGCGTGCTGTACTTGTGCACCAGAAAAGATACACTCTCGGATTCTTCGACGAAGACTATGATGATGATTATCCACATTGCATAAAAGATTTCGGTAACTGATTTTACTTTTCTCAACGAAAGCGTATCGATTATGCACATGACGTGACTAACGACATCTAGGCTACATTTTCGTATCTACCTCATTTTCAATCTGGAACAAAAGAAATTGGTTTAATATATAAATAGGTTGGAAGGATTTATTTATTTATTTTTACGCTCAACAGGCCGTTAAGGAATAGGGCATTTTTTTTAAACATAATCCTAATATTAACTAATTACAATTATTTTAAACGAAATTTTAACTGAAAATATGTATACACAACATTCTTAACTACTCTAAAGGACCTGGTGGACAATATTTCTCCAATGTGTCTCCTGTCAAGATATACCAATGTGTCTAAAATGTAGAGTTTATGACAAATGTATCTTGCCTGTAACTCCATATGGACTGAAGATCATGGTCTTTACAAAGAAAACCTTAGAGCAGCTCAGTATACCCATATAGCGATGAAGAGGGCCAGGCTAGGGATTAGTTTGAGAGACAGGATTAGAAATTTAGACATTCATGAAAGTACAAAGATTACTGATGTTGCAGAACCTAAAGCAAGGCTCAAGTGGCAATGGGTCGGGATGTGTTGCCCGAAATAATTTTACACAGAGATTAACAAATTGGAGACCAAGAGAGAACAGGCAAGGATTAGCCAGACCACAGAACAGTGGGCAGATGATATCAAAACAAGTCGCGGGCAAGCAGTGGATGAGAATTGCCAAGAGTAGAAATCAATGGAAGCAAATGGTAGGGGCCTTTTGCTTTTTTTTTTAAATAAGGAGATTTTATTCAAGCAGTTTTACCAAAAACGACCATAAAACAAGTGGATTTAATAAACGAATTGTTATTAAGTGAATTTGTTTCAGTTTGTAATGGTCTAGCCTCCTATTTTCATGACTGCAGGGCTTTGATAACACACAGTTTGAATTTTTTTAATATATATTAATTAATTCACATAAACAAAGAGGAGAATACCTGAACAAGTTGTATACACATTATTAAATTTTCTATTTTTCGCTAAAGTAAAAATGCCTGCCAGATATTATAAAAATTTTAATGAAAATAAGTGGTATTTTTATTATTTTAAGCTAATTTAAGCAAAATGGGGTGTAAGGTAGAGATAATAAAAAGTTAATTCCGAAAGAAACATGAAAATTACACTTAAGTCCCAACAAAAAACTTTTGTCTTTTTAAAGTTAATGTCGACCTCAAGTCAGCTTAAAAATGGAGCGAGAGAGGCGACTAACAATTTTAAAAAGTTCGTAAAAAAGACATTTTTGATATTATGATTACCGTAGAAAATGAAAGCTATGTAAATTATATATATTAACATTTTTACGAGTACTAAAACGGCTTGTTATTACTATATTTATATAAAACAAAAGCATTAATATAAGCAATTAGTAACAAAAAGTATTGATAAATCCACATTCTTCTTCTATTCTTTATATTTGTTATCCACTCGTTTAAACCTTCGTAATATATATTATATTCTGATATCAATCTATTCTTCAAGTACTCTTTCCGCCAGTGTATGTACGTTTTGTATTTGATCTCTCAAATCTCTTTTTAGGCCTTAATGTCTGGACAGTGTTAACCTAATTTCTAATTTATATCTTGATTGATTGATATTAATGAATTAATTGATTCATTACTGATTATTATTGTTTTGATATTTTGAGCTGAGATCGTCTAATTAAATCTTTTTACTTTTATGATGATTATGTGAGCAAGTCTTTGTAAACTATTTTTACCTTGGGCTATAAGTATTGCATTATCTGCGTAACAGTGTATTTTGATTTCTTTATTTCCCATTTTGTATACTCTTGCTTTGTTAAAACTTTTGACAAATTCGTTCGACTAAATTAACCCTTAAGCTCCTGGCGTTACATATATGTAACGCAGAAACCGCTAAAATCATCAGCCTGATATTCGTAAAGTGATTCTAATGTTAACTAGATGGCGATACATGACTTTGAATAGGCACTTGTTTATTAGTTTTCAGCGTTTGGTTCAAGGATTTGACCTAACCTGTTTATTTAGTTGAGTGTTTGGTGCGACGGTGTTTATTATTTTCGGTAAAAATGGATCTCAAGTTTGAGTAAGTATATTTTTACTATTTTTTTGTTATAATATTTTGTTTAAAGTGTTTTCAATTGAGCATAAACTAATGTCTTTTCTTATTGATAATATAAATTTTTCGAAATTTTATCCTGATTTTGTAAATTATTCCTTTTATTTTGATGTTACATATATGTAACCTAGGAACATATGGGAGCAAAACTATGAACTTTATATATTTATATATATTATATAATATAATTATTTATTAAGTATATATATATACATATAGATATACATATATATATATATATATATATATATATATATATATATATATATATATATATATATATATATATATACTGAACCCCCACAATTGAATGTGCTTACAGACGAGGAGTCTGGTGATGAGGAATATTATGATTGGAATAGGTTGTCCAGGAGAATTTTTAGGGTAACTGTTGAACTTGTTTTACGAAATAGTGAAAGAGATTCCGAAATATATAATGATATCGACGGGGCTGGGCCTTCCAGATCATCAGAAAAAGTTAAAAAACAAGTGAAAGAAAAATGAAGTTTTCCCTAACCAATGGTGATTTGATATTTCAAAACGCAGCTTTTCCTTCTGCTAATATTTTATATTTCCCAAACCTTTCCCCATTTGAAATTTTTGAAAACTTCTGGGATGAAAATATAATTTCCCATATTATAGATGAGACTAGAAAGTATGCTCTTTTTAAAAACGTCCAAGATCCAAATATCACTAGAGAAGAGGTAAAGTGTGCTCTTGGTATTCTAATTTTGAGTGGATACAACCACAAGACAGCTATAAAGCACTACTGGGACTCAAAACGTGACATGGGCAATGATTTCGTGAAAAATTCAATGAGAAAAATAGATTCGAACAAGTGATGCAGTTTTTGCATTTTGCTGACAACATTAATCCAGATGAAAACGACAAAGCCTGGAAAATCCGCCCTTTATGAATATGCTAAAAATAAATTTTTATTAAAAAAAAGTATAGTTAAATATTTTGGTAGGCACAGTTGTAAACAGTTATTTAAGAGTAAATCCATAAAATACATACGTTTTGGGTACAAAATCTGGTCATTGAACACTAAGGCAGGATATCTCATAAACTGTGATTTATATCAAGGCAAAAATCCCAATAGTACGGTCAATGATGAAGTGTTGTATGGAAAGGCGACTGCTCCGTTAGTGTCAATCGTTGTTTAATTTCGGCTCCTCCCAAGCCGTTCTCATCAATGACTGCACCTAAATATTTAAATTTTTCCACTTGTTTGATTTCCACGTCCTCGTTTATGTACTGTTACGATTTTAAATGTTATGGCGTATAGAAATGTAAATATTTTATGACTAATTCTTTTTTATTGATTCTCGTAATTTCTAGGTCAAAAATCTACCTGACACCCTTTGGGTTCCCTTCGCTAAACCAAACAGCAATCGAACTTTCTGGGGACTAGCCGATAAAAAAAAACATACCAGTTTTAAGACCAGTCGCCGCTGTGTCTACGTCGAGAACGGCATCGTGTTTTCTACAACATTCTGTTTACAAGCTGGTTTCATATAAATAACGGAAGATTCTCATTGAGGAGTTAGTCAGAAGAAGATCGGGAAAGCGATTTAATTGTAACGAAACGTAACATAATAGTTGTAAAGTTAATTTACATTTTTACCAAATATTGCCAGACTATTTTTAATTATCTCCTCTCCATCAGAGTAGGCTTTTTCTTCCGGGCTAACAGCAGAGAAAGTTCATATGATATTTTAAACCATAGTTTCCATTTCATCACTTCTCTTCTGAAACAGTGACTGTTGGCTGGCTAGGGTTTTCTTTTTTTTTTCAATAAAGTCGGCTCGCAAATGTGAACCAATAGCATATTTGTTGCTGAAGTTCTTATGCAGTTGTTTATAATGTCGTTTCAGGTTAAATTTTTTCGGACTGCTACAGATAATCCAGATATCAAACAAACAGGCTTTGAAGTATTACGATTAGTAAATAAAAATTGGTCTTCCCAAGCACGTTGAAAATCGCAAATTGCAATATAATCTTCGTATTTTCGTTTTGAAGTCGAAGGCTTACTCGTGGACATATCGAACAAATACTTTTAAAATTTTAAAAAACCAATGCGCGATGACAAAATGTGCACATACAACGGGGCAGTTTAAAATAAACTAAGCAAGGTAACGCAGTCCCTATTGCACATTACGACTGCTAGGATACTGGCACAACCAAGTTGGTAAACCAACCAAGTTTCTTCTTATTATTTTTTGTTTTTCAAGTTTTAATTTTTTTGAAAGTTTGATCAGTTTGAAAGTCCTAGGACTCAATCGTGCCACACAGTGGCACGCGTGCCGCGGGTTGGCCATCCTTGCTCTACAGCTATAATGCCATGTACTAGAGATCACCCGTTTTTTTATTTTAATTAACGCAGTAACCTCGTTGTTAGTATTATTAATGTTACTATTTGTTTGTCTCTCCATATCTTATTCCTCTTCCATATATTCCAATCTGGACTCTTGGAGTAAATATTAATAGCGACTTTGCCACTTTTCGATAGGAATTAAGTTACCTAATGAGTTATGGGTGCTTTTCTTTAGATTAGTGATAGTTCTCCGTGCTTTCGTAGTCTGAGAACCACCAATTAAATTTTCAACTTGGATACATTTGTGTCCCCAGAAATTGTTATTTTGTTATTTATTTGATTGCGTAATTCTCCGTTTTTTCTTTGATATGTTACTCTATTGCTGTGTTTTATTTGTTAGTTATTTCTTATACCCAACAGAAGTCGATGATAGACTATATAATAATAAGACAGAAATCA
The DNA here is from genome assembly GCA_918026665.1 of Diabrotica balteata. Classification (NCBI taxonomy): domain Eukaryota; kingdom Metazoa; phylum Arthropoda; class Insecta; order Coleoptera; family Chrysomelidae; genus Diabrotica; species Diabrotica balteata. The sequence goes on from OU898281.1 coordinate 139,489,455, forward strand.
AAATTTAAGTGAAAAGACTGCAGAGTAAAAAGGGGATCTAACTTTGGGACAGATTTTGGGACTACTTTCTTTAGATAACAAATAGAACACCGAAAGTGAGAGAAACAATACTACACAGTACAAAACAAAGAGATATAAATTGCACCTTTCATTCCAACTAAGTATTAAACATCCTTTTCAATCTTCATTAGAAAAGGAACTAAATGAGATGGAAAGAAATATGGATGTAGAACAAGAATACACCAACCTAAAAACGATAATAAAAAAAATGCTTATGGAGTATTAGGAACAGAGAACAACGACAAAAAACACCACGAACCACCATGAATGACAGAAAACGTAAAAGGATAATACAAAAATAAATGGCATAAACACCTTCAAAGACATGAAAATGTCTAAAAGCTATTAGATATAAATGATTAGGTAGTCGTAGTGATTAAAAGAAAATAGCTTCTTCTTCTTAACGTGACCTATCAAGTCCCCCTGACGTTGGCGATTAACATGCGAAACTGTCTCTGTCTCGAGCTATTCTAAATAGCTGCTCAGCTTTCTTTATTCCTGTCCACTACCTGATATTCTTCAACCAAGAGGCCTGCTTTCTACCAATTCCTCTGCGTCTTTCGATTTTACCCATCATAATAAGTTGAAGAATATTATATCGGTCTACCCTTACTGCGTACCCAAAATAGGCCATCTTTCTACATTTTATGTTAAGCAAATAGCTATGAAATTAAAATTGACTTGACTAAAATTGACTCGAAAATAGAGAAATTTATTAATTTATACTCTTTTAAATATTTGACATTTTTCTATTAGTATCAATTAGTAATTTTATTTGAACTTATACAAAAACTACATTCTTTTTAAATACAGCATAGTCAATTCATAATTTAAAGTTAATTAGAGTTCCGGTTAAACTTTCAAACTTTTAAGTTTTCCACTGCAAATAGGAAACAACTTTTCTCATTAAGAATCTAATCGCTAACTCATTAAGAATTACACAGTGGCTTTGAATCACGGTGAAAAACAAAATACAGCTTTTTCCAAGTTGGTAAAAGTGGTAAACAACAACAAAAAGCTTTTCACCAAAAAATCGTGTAGTTGAACACAAAGCAAATTTAAAATGAGAAACGTATCTTGATCATTTGATTATAAATGTAAAGAAAAGGAAATTCTATATTGCGAGACAAATAGAGAAAATTCGTATTTTTTTATTTAGATATATCGTATGACAACAAACCTTTCAACAGTTTTATGGCACTTTAAAGTTTATTAAATCTCTCTGACTTAATATGAGTACTATCTTTTCTTGCTTCCTTTTTCTACTCACACAGACAAATAAAATTTTAATACAAGTAAAGTACGTTTATTATATTTCAAATTGGGACCTTTTCGGATAGAAGTTCAGGTATAACTTAAATATCCTTATAATGTCTTAGATAACCAAATAAAAGAAGAAAAAACTCCTATAGAATATTACGATCAAAACAATAACGATCTAAATATACCAATAATAGAGGAAGAATTAGAAAATGTATTTCAGAACTGTAAGAACACTTGCCCTGCACCCGACAATATACCGTTTATATTTCTTAAAAATTTAAGCCCTTAATCTAAAGAACATCTACTTAATATCTACAATATAATCCTATCCAGAAACGTGTTTCCTAAATCATGGAAAAATTCAATCGTAATACCTATTCTAAATCCAACTAAATCAAAATCAGTTCCACAAATATATCGACCGATATCACTCATATTAGCATAGGCAAAATATTAGAAAAGATAATAAACAATAGGGTTATGTGATATTTAGAATCAACAACTTAATTATTCCAGAACATTGTCAGAACATGTCATTTCCGAAAACATCGCTCAACTTTAGACAACCTTGTTGACTTAGAATCGAATCTACAAGCATTTGCTGTCCTGCAACTGTTGTGGTATTAAGTGATTTCTTTAATATGGTATAACCACAGAATAATAAACAATCAAGAAGGCCACTCTCAGATGCCCCCTTGAAGTTTTTCAGCACGCGGCCGATTTTTAGGAGGACACAGACATATGATTTGTGTGGTTATTAATGTGTTTATATTTATGTTTAATTATATTATATTTATGTTAATATATTTAACATGTTAATATAATTGTATAGTATGTCTATGATTGCCGTAAGTCAATAAACCTGGTTAATTTTTCCCATGCCACCACATAAACAACACTAATTACTTTAAAATCCTCCTAAAACATGGCGGAACGTCTGCGCGGAGGAGATGCGCGTACTTAATTTTCGTGGAGAGTGGGGTATTCTGTGTGTTTATTATTCTGTGTATAACCTTATTCTTTAACAATATCGCTGTAATAATATTGCAGCCAGAAAGGTAAGACGTCATTATATACCGGATGTACCAATTAAACTGTGATTTTTTCTCAAAGTTCACGTGCCCTGTGGAATATTCTAGCATTTATAAAACACTCAAATTAAAAGTCACGTATAGCCTAGTGTTTTTAAATAAGTATGGCAAACTTTATGAGGTGTGCATTAGAAAATAATGACAGTTTGCTTTATAAACCTATTCGCTCCGTGCGTGACCATGGTAGGGGTACATTGAAACGATGCCAGCGTGCGTAGCGGCGAAATATGACAAAATTGGATATTGGACAAAATAATTTTTACAGCAAGAATTGTATCAAAAATGTGTGCAAATTACATGTTGCGTATTTAATTGTGCTAATAATAGCAAAAATGGTGATTGTAGTTTTCATAGGTCCCCAATGATTACATATATAAATTAGAAAATAGAAAAAGATGAATGCGTGCAATTAAATATGAAAAAATAAATATCACATAATTTCATTTTTATGCAATATAAAATAGAAAAAATTTAAATAATTTACCTTGAATGATATTTCATAAGGCTTCAAGCTAACTGCAGATGACTTTAGCTTTTAATATCATAACTTTACTATTATTGTTTTTAAATTATATGCTCTTTTGCGTGAAAAACTTGATTTGCCAGTACTAGATTTTTCCCTTTCTTGTCCGTTTGGAGCTGAAAAGGTATATTGTGATGAATTTTGAGAAACCCAGTTTTTAATACTACATTTATTTTGTACATAAAACTTTAAAATATAGTTAAAAAACTAATTTATTAATAATTGTCAATTTCGCATGTATTTAACAATGTCAAACATATGTCATATGTTTTAACCTGAAAATTGGGATTCCCAAATTGTCAGAATGAAGGCGGTAGATGTCGCGTCAGTCACGCACGGAGCGAATACCCGCAAATGCTTCATTTACGAGATAGTTGGTGTTCAATTTTTCTTACATAATAGACGATTTATTTATTAATAAGTTAAAAATAATTTAGACAACAAATGTTTTCATTTTAAATATTCTTTCTTTAATACAGCATAAATTGCGTTACAGGTCCTTGGTATAATATGACCCAAAGCTTGGGTGAAATGATTATCGAAATTTTAAATCTTCGTAACATCTGCTGTAGCGAGGAATCGTAAAGTCGGTGTAAGTTGCTCATGAGGAGTGTAATAGCTCTTCTTAATTGAATGCTTTGTTTGACGATCAGAGACAGTTACTAATTTTAAAAGGATGCAATATGTTTTCGGGCTGTTGGGCCGTTGTCTTCTGTTGAGATTAGGTGTCTCGACGTTTCGCCAACACTAGGGGTTGGCATCTTCTGGAGATGTTGATGCTTCGCTTGTAAGCAGAAACTGACGACGCGTTGTACTACGGAGGCAATATTTTATAATTCCCACATCGCCTCCCCTCCACTGGTTTCGGCTTGAGGGGGCGTGTCGTTGTTTATAGTAGCTTTTCTATCTCCGTGTTTGGCGGGAAGGGCGTTTGTGGATTTTAATACTGGTATCCATGTTTTGTTGATTTTTAGTCCTTCTTCTATCCTATTGAAATTGTTTGGGTGCTTGTATATTTCCACCCGCTTCCCGATATAACCGTGGGTAGTACTGTGAAGTTTTGTCCAGCATCTGTGTTTCTTCAAATAGTATTCGATGTTCTCCGCTTCCCAAAGCGTGTTCGCAACGGCAGATTTGTCGATATGTCCTAAACGACAATGGCTTTTATGTTCATTTATCCTGGTGTTGGTGTGTCTTTTTGTGGTTCCCACATATACCATTCCACATGTGCATGGTATTCGGTTATACTCCGGCCGTTGCTAATGGGTCGCGTTTGTCTTTTACCGATCTTAAACAATCCTTGATCTTCTTTGTAGGTCTGAAATGGTCTTTATGTTGGCTTTCTTGAGTATTCGCCCAATTCTGTCCGTTACCCCCGATATATAGGGCAAGAACGCTTTCCCTTTACATTCTGTTTCTTCGTCCCTTCTTCTAGATACGTTGTTCATCGCCTTGTGTATTTCTCTTCTGGTGTACCCATTAGAGGTGAGCGCTTTTTCAATATAAAGAAGTTCACTTTGGAGATGTTGTGGTTCACAAATTCTCTTCGCCCTCTCTGCCAAAGTTTTGATGATACCTTGTTTTTGGCTAGGATGATGATTTGAGTTCCTGTTTAGGTATCTGTCTGTGTGTGTAGGTTTTCGATACACTTTATGTCCTAAGTGACCTTCCTTTCGATTTACTAATACATCCAGGAACGCTAGTTGTTGAGCTTTTTCTGTTTCCATCGTAAATTGAATATTTGGATGTAGTGTATTTATATAAGCCAGGAATCGTTTAGTTTTTCTGCTCCGTGACCCCAAATCACAAAGGTGTCATCAACGTATCTGAACCATACCCTAGGCTTGTATGCTGAGTCCATATCTTCTTCTCTAAATGCTCCATGAAAAGGTTGGCTACGACCGGGCTTAGTGGGCTTCCCATTGCTACTCCATCCATCTGTTCATAAATTTGGTCTTCCCATGAAAAGCATGTGGTAGTTAGGCAAATACGGTATAATTCCACCATATCCTTGGAAACTAGTCCCTCAATTAAATTCAGAACGTCTTCTAGGGGACTCTTGTAAATAGGGAAACCACATCAAAACTAACAAGAATGTCAGATTCCTGCAAAGTTATTCCTTTGATCTTCTCAATAAAATGGCGGAGTCTTTTACAAAGGCATCGTTTCTTTCCTATATGTGGTTGTAAAATATACAAGCACCCAAACAATTTTCAATAGGATAGAAGAAGGACTAGAAATCAACAAAACATGGATACCAGTATTAAAATCCATCAACTGCCTCTTCACCGCCAAACTCGTGAGATAGAAAAGCTACTATAAACCAGACGGACACGCCCCCTTCAAGTCCGAAACCAGTGGAGGGGAGGCGAGTGGGAATTATAAATATTGCCTCCGTAGTACAACGCGTCGTCAGTTTCTGCTTACAAGCGAAGCATCAACATCTCCAGAAGATGCCAACCCCTAGTTTGGCGAAACGTCGAGAACTAATCTCAACAGAAGACAACGGCCCAACAGCCCGAATAAACAGTTTAATAAGTTAGACGATGGCCGTGAAAGCCTAACGCAATTTATCAGTCGCCTCTACGGGAGGAGGTAACTACATACTACAGAAACTAGATTGTCTACGGAAGAAGAAAGCTCAACTTCTTGCGTCGTTAGCTTTTCTATCACGATGTCGAGACAACGGGTACTACCGAACTTCTTACGAACAAATCGATCCATCAGAACAAGTCAAGCCAATAGAATATATACACGCATGGAAAAAAGCACTATTACGAGAACGAATACATGACACCAGACGAAATTTGGCGAAGGTTGACAAGGAGCTTCTAGATTGTTTTACGTTTTGAGCAGCAGGTTGAAATATGAAGATTGGAATAAAATTGAATCCATTTGTTACAGAAAAATGGAAAATGAACTAGAAAGGAACACTGAACGCCAGAAAAACAAATACGAACGCTTAACCAAACATAAGGAGTAGAATCAAAACAAAACACAGAAAGAACAGTGGTCAATCTTTCAGATAAAGTTTTAACTTCAGCTGAAACATCATTGCTAGCCAAAGGGGAAATTTTGCGATTGTGCCTAAAGTTATACCCAAAGAAGACATCATCGCTAATATAGAGTCTGCGATCCGCAACTTACCAATCGAAGCAGCTGAAGAAATAAGGACAGAATCAGCAAGAATTTTGCATAAAGCTAAGACACCGAAAAATAATTTGAGCCACCAAGAAATACGTGCCATAAAATCGTTAAACGCAGACAAAGATGTTGTAATTTTACCAGCAGACAAGGGAAACGCCACGATCGTAATGAAGACAGCCGACTACAAAACGAAAATACAAAATCTTCTAGATCCTGCGGTTTATAAGAAACTTAAAAAAGATCCCACAGCAGTCACCCTACGGAAAATCAACAGACTTATTAAATCTTCGTCCATACCAAGGAGATAAAGCCAAGAATATGCAACAGCGAAGCAGTCCCACCACGCTTGTATGGCTTGCCGAAAATACACAAAGACGATGTACCTCTCCGCCCTATTGTGAGCTCCATAGGATCTCCGTCTTACAGCCTTGCAAAACATCTGGCCGATATTTTACAACCACATATAGGAAAAAACGATGCCTTTGTAAAAGACTCCGCCCATTTTATTGAGAAGATCAAAGGAATAACTTTGCAGGAATCTGACATTCTTGTTAGTTTTGATGTGGTTTCCCTATTTACAAGAGTCCCCCTAGAAGACGTTCTGAATTTAATTGAGGACTAGTTTCCAAGGATATGGTGGAATTATACCGTATTTGCCTAACTACCACATACTTTTCATGGGAAGACCAAATTTATGAACAGATGGATGGAGTAGCAATGGAAGCCCACTAAGCCCGGTCGTAGCCAACCTTTCATGGAGCATTTAGAGAGAAGATAATGGACTCAGCATACAAGCCTAGGTATGGTTCAGATACGTTGATGACACCTTGTGATTTGGGTCACGGAGCAGAAAAACTAAACGATTTCCTGGCTTATATAATACACTACATCCAAATATTCAATTTACGATGGAAACAGAAAAAGCTCAACAACTAGCGTTCCTGGATGTATTAGTAAATCGAAAGGAAGGTCACTTAGACATAAAGTGTATCGAAAACCTACACACACAGACAGATACCTAAACAGGAACTCAAATCATCATCCTAGCCAAAAACAAGGTATCATCAAAACTTTGGCAGAGAGGGCGAAGAGAATTTGTGAACCACAACATCTCCAAAGTGAACTTCTTTATATTGAAAAAGCGCTCACCTCTAATGGTACACCAGAAGAGAAATACACAAGGCGATGAACAACGTATCTAGAAGAAGGGACGAAGAAACAGAATGTAAAGGAAAGCGTTCTTGCCCTATATATCGGGGTAACGGACAGAATTGGCGAATACTCAAGAAAGCCAACATAAAGACCATCTTCAGACCTACAAAGAAGATCAAGGATTGTTTAAGATCGGTAAAAGACAAACGCGACCCATTAGCAACGGCCGGAGTATACCGAATACCATGCACATGTGGAATGGTATATGTGGAACCACAAAAAGACACACCAACACCAGGATAAATGAACATAAAAGCCATTGTCGTTTAGGACATATCGACAAATCTGCCGTTGCCGAACACGCTTTGGAAGCGGAGAACATCGAATACTATTTGAAGAAACACAGATGCTGGACAAAACTTCACAGTACTACCCACGGTTATATCGGAAGCGGTGGAAATATACAAGCACCCAAACAATTTCAATAGGATAGAAGAAGGACTAAAAATCAACAAAACATGGATACCAGTATTAAAATCCACAAACGCCCTTCCCGCCAAACACGGAGATAGAAAAGCTACTATAAACAACGACACGCCCCCTCAAGCCGAAACCAGTGGAGGGAGGCGAGTGGGAATTATAAATATTGCCTCCGTAGTACAACGCGTCGTCAGTTTCTGCTTACAAGCGAAGCATCAACATCTCCAGAAGATGCCAACCCCTAGTGTTGGCGAAACGTCGAGAACTAATCTCAACAGAAGACAACGGCCCAACAGCCCGAATAAACAGTTAAAAACCATTTTTTTTGCCAATTTTGTTCATTTACGTTTTTTGTTTGTTTTTTTGTTTCATATTCGGACAAATTACCAAACAAAACTGAAGTGTGTGTGCAACTCGTGTTCGACATTTTTGTTCGGACAGACTTGCTCGTCCAACAAAACTGTCGTGCAACAACCATCGAGCAAAAAGACAAAAGAGGAAATGTAAAGGTAGTGGGGGCAAAAATATTGTTAGACAGGAAATACCATTCATGAAGAGGCCACATTAAACAAGAAAAGAAGAGTCCTTTCCTTGTTTACTAACCTCGAGTTTTAACCTTATTTAGCTTACGCCTCTTCAAGGAACGGGGAACTCCTTTTTTTTTGACGGAGTTGTGGGGGTTGCGAGAAAAAAACGTCAACTGAACGAAACGCAGCCTAAGAAGCAGAGAATTGCTAAGGAAAGAAGGGAAAAAAGAGGTGACTTATTTTGTGATCGATAAGAATCGTGAACGGCACAAGAAGAAGTGGGTTTGCCTAGCATGCAGTGTGAGGTACTTCAGGGTTACCAGCCATATAATGGGAACGGCTCTTTATCAGCGTTTTTGGTGCGCAGTTTATCTGCGATAATAGAATGGGAAAAGATTCTAAAATATCAAAATACTCCTCAGGAAGTTCAGGTCAAGCGTTATGTAGAAGTTTAGCTGGACTGAATGGAACTTTTTTGGCGGATTGCCTGGTGAGTATTTTGCCCTCTATGTGAACAAGGTGTCTTCAATGTTTGTTTGCTCGGTTGTTCGAGCCAGCTATGGTTCTTAAGACATACTTCCTACTGAGGGATAGGATTCTGTCCTTGATTGGCGTGATGTTGGTTATTGCATATATGTGGGCCGATAAGTACAGCCAATCTTTTCTCATGCAGAACGTAGTATTCTACGCTCTGTGTCGGTGATGGCGTTGAGTTCGTGATTCCTCAGGGAGAGGTAAACGCATGCCTTGTATTCGATTATCGGCCTGATGAAAGTCTTGTAAGTGTGCAACAATGTGTTAGAGGGACGTTTCCTCCCAGTTTACCGGCCAACACTTTCAGGAGGTTGAGCCTTTTTCTCATCCTGTCAAGGGAATCTTGGACGTCAGCCTACCAATTGAGACTTCTCGTAAAACGAACTCCCAAGTAGAAAACTGAGTTCCTGAGAATAAGGTTCTCTCCCAGAAGTGTCACCCGGCCCTGAAGGCCGCGTCCATAAGGAGGTCTAAATAGAATTGCTTGTGTTTTGGAGGGGTTTAAAGTTGACCCTCCATTTTGTTGCACCACCTCACGACTCTATCAAGATAATCTTGCGATTTCTCGAATACAGACCGTCCGCCCTCGTTCCCTGTAGGAACCTGAGGTGAGAATGGCTGTATCATCGGCGAATAGGAGTAGAGACTCTGATCCTTGCTCGTGGGTGGGGGATGTCGCTATTGTAAACTGTGTATTAATATTGGAGCAAGTATTGAGCCTTGGGGTACTCCTGCTTGAGGAGTGAATGGAGTGGAGAGATGCTCTCCTATTTTGATCCGAACCGTCCGGTGAGAGAGATAGGAATTATTAGTTTGAAACGAAAGGGTGTTGGCAGTCCAGCAAGGTGGAGTTTCTCGATCAGCCTGCATGCCAGACCTGATCCAAAGCCTTCTGGACATCGAGGAATATGACTACGACGTACTTCCTTTCGTTAATGGATTGAGAAATGAAAGTTGTTGCTTCAACCAATGCATTTGTGTGGAGTGTCCAGCCCTGAATCCAAATTGGTAGTTGGGAATGAGGAAGTGAGCGTCTACGAATCCTCTCGTAGACTTTACCTAGGGTGCTCAGTAACGAAATTGGTCTATACGATTCAGGGTTGGTGAGGGTTTTCCCCTTTTTAGGGACCATGACGGTGCTGGCCACTTTCCAAGGAATAGGAAAGTAGCTCAACGCAAGAGATGCATTGATTATATTGGTGAGCAACGGGATAATATTCTGCGGAAGATTTTTTAAGCATCTTCTATGGATGCCATTTGGGCCAGGAGACGTTTTTTTTCCTATTTTACACATCTGACTGACGGTTTCCTCAGTCACTGGCGCATCATCGGATGAGGATGTGGTCCGTCAAGTGGCTGAGGGTAGTAGAATATATCTTCCACTCTCCGTTCGGTGGCTCTTCTGGATCTTTCGCTAAAGTTGGGATTATTTAGGTGAAACGAGGGTGGCCTGAAGTGTATTTTTGAAAGCTTCGGCCTTATCTTGTGGATTGTGTTTAGTATGTCGTTATTGATTTTGAGATGATGATCGTGGCTGACTTTTTTTGTCTTGTTAGGACTTTGAGTTTGTTTCCAGAATGCAGAGCCGTCCTGGTAGTCGAGGTCCGAAGTGACTCGCATCCACTGTTTTTTGTTTCTCTGCTTGTTCAAGAAATCAAATCTTTGTTTAAGAAATCAAATTTAATTGGGTTATGTTATTGTTTGTCCCAACTGTCACAGGAAATCTTATTTATATTGAAGTTTTTTTAACAATTGTGTCACTTCTAGACTGTTTATTAAAGTTTTCTCGTCTAAGACACATTTTGAAAACTATTTTATAGCTACTGTTAATAAGTGTCGAAAAATTTAAATTTGCGCATTCGCATTTCCGGATATGTCCGCCATCAGAGGCCACTTTTTTGGTCTCTTTTTCATAACAATTAGATTCCCTCTTTTGTCTTTTTGCTCGATGGCAACAACGCAATTTGTGGGCCACTTCAGACTAGTACAAATATAAGTATTAATGAGTTGATTTATTAAAATCGAACGCATTTATTCTTCCTGTATCAATTTAATTCTAATGTCACTCTTTGATGTATGAACGTGTACACATTCACAAAGGAGTTATTTAATGCACCAGTTGAATAAATAACTACTATTTCATATCTAATATTTCTATTGAATTGGTCTAGAGTTTAGTGCAGCAATGTATTATATTCTAGCGCTCATATATCATCGAATATATCGTTCTCCAACCGTTCTATTTTAAATTTACGACACAGTAGGCGCTGCCATACAAATTATTACTTATCGTTTGTAACTATTTTCGTGGAAAACATTTGAGAAAATATCGTTATTAAATACCTTATATATAGACTAACAACTGTATGTACGAACGATATAAGAATAAAATAAAATAAACCACTCATTTAAACACATTTAGTGTATTAAAACATAATTAATCTGACTAATAAACATTTATTAAAAAAATCAAACAAACATATTTTATAAACCAGTTTAGACAATTTTTAAAAAATTAGTTATTTAACTGACTTTTAGTTTAAATCTGAGTTAATTAGATCATAATTTACCTAATTCATAATTAGATTTAATAGTTTGAATCAATTTCTTGAGTCTCCTTCAGAACATATTTCCGGATCCCCTATTATTATGCAGATTATACAACCATCTTAACTTATGCCCCATAATTTTGGCAACAATTATATCAATAATTGCAATATACATGTGTTGCTCTTTTTTCTTTTTAAACTGCCCTACATTAAGTGCAATACATCGTATTGTGCTTTACAGAAGACTTTATCTTTAGAATTAGTCTTTAGAATTAGTTTGCGATATCAAACATGCTAGACATACTAATAGAACGCATAAACAAGCAAGAATTTTCAATAAAAAATCGTAGAAAGACTAAATAATCATAAAAGCTAATAGAGTATGAAAATGGCGGTATTCACTTTGAAAGGGAAATTAAAGAGCTTAAAGCTATACAGGCAACTAGTATAAGTACTATGAGTCAAAACATAAAAAATATGACGTATACGTAGCTGTATAATAGTAGTTGCATGTTTTTTACTAAAAATCTTTCTCATTTTTATTCCTTAAGCCCTTGTCAGGGCGTGGTAAATACTCTAAATACTATTTTCTTGCTGCCTCCATTGGCTGCGATCCTGTGCCATATGGACGGCTTTATGTAGGGATTTTCCCACCAAAATTTTTTACCAAAACGTACCTACTCTAAAAAGAAAATTATGTTCTCGTTGCTCAACACGCTGCGACAAAAAAATATCATTGGCGCAGACTTTCATAATAAAAACACTGTACGAGGTTCAAGGATAACCAATACAAAGTGTAGATAAATTATATACAGCAATAAAAAAATATAAATGGAAAATCGTATTCAACTGGAAAACCCACATATTGGTTAACTGAAAAATAAAACACCCGATACAGGTAATACAGTACGCAAACTTTTGGATAGATATTGCAAAGTATATAAACGCTAAACTCGGCAACAATGCTCAATACTAAGGTAATTGTAATTTCTCCGATCTCCTCCGACACGTTAAGTGGGTACACATATGCTCCGAATGCCGTTTCGAACCCCGTCGCGTTCTTAAGTGTGGACGAGTCATGCAACCGCGTACCGTACCTCGACGCGTCTACAACGTACATCGAAGCGATCCATCGGTTGTCGGTTAAAATACCTACGCATCAAAAGAAATTTGAGCGCGGCAATGTACACCCGCGAATTCATGTTTGGACTAGCTTGCGAATCTTTTATCGATCTCCAGTCATTCAAAATAGTCAGTCTGTTATTTTGAAGGTTGACGGTGTTTTTAAAGTTGAGTGCATCAAAATGGAATGGACCATCTCCTTTCACGAATATTTTTTCGTTTTATTAACTGAATAATGCATAAGAATGTAGGCTGCTGCAGCAACATCCACCTCACATGCGAATATCAACTCAATTACTGCTGGAACGCTAAAATGTTTGGTACAAAGTACGGAGCGGTGTTCGGTTCGTTACTTATTTCAATGCCCCCTGTAACAACGTACGCGAACTTTTGTGATCGCGTCGCTGTACGCGACGGGGTTCGAGACGGTATTCGGAGCATATGTGTACCCCACCTTTAGACTCCTAAAAAGAAAACGAAGACAACGAAAACTATTATAGTAACACACAACAAAGCTAAGGGATATGCATCTCTCGTTTGTCGATTTTTGTTTTGCTTACGTAATATCCGGTTCATTTCTTATAACATAAACTCGGTAAAATACACTGACCATTATTAGGCGGTGCATTTATATCTGTTTTTAATAATGCGAACAATTCTTTTGTTGAAATTAAATATAAAAAGCGCATTCTTTAAAAAGATAAAACAAAAAATATACTCTTATTAAAAAATAAAAAACAATTCCTAATAAAATTTCGGGCGTTCTAAAGTCAAACATGTTCTTAAACTTGTTAAAGAAAAACAAGTTTGCTCTTAGTCAAGTGTATATATAATAATATTTCCTATTTTTGACAAATCTTAAATGAAATATTTCTAGTATCAAAATATTCTTCTAAAACTCGTCCTAAAGCCTAACAAACAGCTAAATATAAAATTTAGACAAATTTATTAGTAAAGGCTCTCTGAAAAACGTATTTCAGCTCTCACATGATATAAGAGAATAAAATATTGATTTATAAGATTATCCTTTAGAACGCAGAACGATCTGTCCCGCAAATTGTCCCACATTTTGTTTTCTTGTGGGACGTGAGTCTAAACCATCGAGCAAAAAGACAATAGAGGGAATGTAAAGGTAGGTGGGGGCAAACATATTGTTAGACAGGAAGTGCGATCTTTAGAGGCCACTTTAAACAAGGAAAGAGAGTCTCTCTCCTTGTTTGACATCAAATTTAGTTGGGTTATGTTATTGTTTATCCCAAATGTCACATGAAATCTTATTTATATTGAAGTTTTTTAACAATTGTGTCGTATTTTAGACTCTTTTCATTAATAATTAATTAAAACTTTCTCGTCTAAGACACATTTTGAAAAATATTATATAGCTACTATTTATAAGTGTCGGAAAATTTAAATTTCGCGCATTTCGCATTTTCCGGATATGTCCGCCATCAGAGGCCACTTTTTTTGGTCTCCTTTTCATAACGATTAGATTCCTCTTTTGTCTTATTGCTCGATGGTCTAAACAGTAATTTTTTTGCAGGACGGAACAGGCGCTTTGTCCCGCAAATACTGCACTTTTATTATTATCGGAATGATTGGTAACTAAAGTTATTAAAGTATCTGCATTATGTTTAGCAACGTAAAAATATTTATAGAAATTAAAAGGTTTTCTGTTTTAATAATTTATATTATTGACACATAATTACTAATAATCGACCTTACCACAGATAAAAGCTTTCGATTTATTGAAATGGGACAGTTTCCTTGAAACAAGAAACAGAGAAAAATGTCAGCAAATTATATTAAAAAAATATGAAAAAAATAGCCTTAATCTGAGAGCAACAAACAAGGAAGTTGGATATTCTTCTGGGTCCTCTAGCGAGGACGATGTCAAAATTTTGTCACTATACAAGAAAAGAATATACCTTGACGACGAACTGGATCAAGATCTAACAGAAGAACGAAGAAGATAGAAACGTTAAGATAGTAGATTTGTAAGATAAAATACATGTTCGAATAAATCCATTCGAACATGTAAAAACTATTTATTAATATTTTTAATTTAGTATTTAACTCCACTTTTGACAAGAATGCACACACTCTATAAATGTCAATAAAAATGTAAAACAATTGTCAAAAATATTTGTCCATAGTTTTTTTTGTGCGCTTTAAAAGAAGACTTTCCGAAAAATCAGGCACCCCACCTACCCTCAGCAGCGAATTTTAGTCCCGCACGGTGCAACATCTTTGTTTGACAGAAGCCCTTAAGAATCCGTCAAGGATTTAATCCTCAAAAAATAGTAGTAGTTTAGTGTTCTCCAAATCGGTCAAAGATTTGTCCCGCTGTTAGTATAACAGCAATATATTTATTATAATCACAAATACATATTGATTATAATACAGTAGTGGCCTTCTTTTGTATACACCAGAAGTCTTAAAAGTTTTCGCATAGTTCTCTTGGTAGCCCTAAACACATATGGTTGCCACATCTCCACATCTATAAATTCAACATCTTTGTAATAGTGACACAGATGGACAATAACGCACATAGACATTTTTTTGAAAGACTTAACTAGTAAGTAGTATTTAGTAGTAGAAATTTTGTTTAGTTCTTTATGTATTTTTACTGATTTTATGCCTGCTATTTGTTTTTTACTCTCTTTTTCTCTATAATAAATCGTTGTTGTACCTTTGAATAGCTTTTTGAACCGTTAGTGTTAAGACATTTTTATATTACAGGTAAGAGCTCTTATATTTTTTTTACCAGAAATCTATGCTATACTCTCTCACATTTTAAGGACATTCTTCATGTTTTGCCTATTGTGTAGATACTAAATTTTATCTACAATAGTTTTTTGTTTTTGTTTAAGTGGCTTGTGATTCTATTATAAATACAGTGTCTAAATTAAGTTTGCACTAAATGGGACTTTTTTTATTTTTGGTTTAATGAAAAGTTCTGCTTGTTTTAAAACCCAAAATGCAATCATCAGATATTAATTTTTTTTCAGTCTTATAACCGCCGTTTGTCAAAAATATACGAATTGTGTTAAAGAGTAAAGTAGTTTACCTACTATTTTAAACAATATCGGCAATCGCTCATTAAAAAAATTTGATTCTAATTAAAAAGTACAGTTTATATCATCAATACAAACAGAAGTTTGTACAAAAATCCCGTTTATCATCGTTCGGCTACCTTTCACTGTTGAGTGTTACAGAATGTTCGAAAAAATAGGGTCCGATGATGCCACCCATGTCCATAAACCACACCAGACAGTGATTTTTTCTGAATGCAATAGCTTTTTAAGAATCTCATGTGGATTATTTTTACTCAAAAAACGACAATTTTGCTTATTCAGTAAAGGCGTTTTAACCAAAAAATGAGCTTCATCGGAAAAGATTATTTTTTTTGAAAAAATCGCCATCATTTTCGAGTTTGTCTAGAGCCCAATCAGCGAACAAACGATGGCCAAGTGGCTTTGAGTAAGAACAATCTTTTAAGGGTGTAGGCCTAAATCTGTTCTCCAGAATTCGCCAAGTTGTCATTCTGGTGAGTCCAAGTTCTTGAGAACGACCAATTTACGGACACATTTGCATTCTTTGCTACTGGCTCTTACAGCAGCAATATTGTTCTGAGTTCTTGCATTTTCGGCGTCTAGTTGGTGGTTTCGTATCGTGCAGAAGTAAAGTCACGTTCAAACTTTTCCCCGATTCGACAAATTACACGCACATCAGGACGATGAATTTGGTCCATAACTTTCACGTAATGCACGACAGTATTCACAAAAGAACGATTATTAGCATACAATTTTGAGATAATTTCCAAACGTTGTTCAAGCGTACATTTTGCATGGTAATTTATTAGAGTATACTAATACAAACACGTCAACAAGTGAAAGTTCTACCATTTTCAAAATAGCCGCTATGACATTTCAAAAACAGGACGTCCCTATTGGGAAACCTTTTTAGTTGACTCCCAGAATGTTTTAAAATAAACTGGGAAAAATATAAGGTATGATAGAGTATTGTCTAATATTTAAATTTACGTATAGGTTGTTTTTAATATGTTGTATGTTTAATATTATTTCTTTAACTTTTTAATAATCACTACTTTCACAAGGTATTTTTAATACTCGTTTAATTCGATTTTGGAACACTTCCAAACATGTTATTTTCTTTCTAAAACTCAGTAGAAGCGACTGATTTGCTGACAGAGTTGACTGAATTTAGCACTAATGTCGTTTTTTTATTGGCTTAACAGACAAGAATCCTGCGAAATAATTATTTTGACAATCCGTATATCTACGACATGCCACGTTGCACAACAAGATAAAACAAACCAAAGTTGAACCGCTCACAATTAAACGAAAACCTTCATTACATAGTTACCGCTAGTTTTATGCTGTTGAAGCTTTATAATTTTAATTTGTCGGTATTATCCTGCGGGTCGTTTGCGTCCAGAAATAGATACACGAGAAAATCCTGGTATGAGCGCACCGAGATTAAGTTTAATACTGGACGTATTACCTTTTTTATATACCTTTGGGCCAGAGTAATAAACAGGTTTCACGGTTAGTACAGCAAAGGGGTTAAAGTTTCATAGAAGATTTCTACGTTGACTAGCTAAATTTGCTGCTTATTAGGATGATTACGCTTTGATTAATATTGGAACAGTTTTAACAAAGCGGAATTATAAGAATATGCCACAATATCTATAAACATTGAATTAATGAATCTACTTACATGTTACAAGTATATGATTAAATGAATGAACATATATGAATTGAAAAATAAAATTGAAAAAAACAATAAAGTGTAAAACTTCTAATTAATAAAAAATAAGAAGCTCTAAAAGTATTACAAAATTGTTCAAAACATTTTCGATCGAAATAATGTAATTACAATTTAATTTAATGCAAAGAGTAACATTTTGACTATTAATATAAAAACGTGTGTTAAAATTACTTACTTGAAGCACTTACCAAAAAGTATAAAAACTTTTAATTTACCATTTGAAATCTTAAATGAACTTAATAAATTAAATGACATAATGTCAACGATTATATATATTAACTAAAAGAAACACAAAACCTGTAGAAATGGCGACCAGATCTGGATCAAAACAAACTTACCAGCCAACTAAGTTGAAAGATCAGAGTGTGATATCAAATAAAGCTGTAACGTCATGATAATATTTGTGTACATGAATCAAGAATTAACTCTCAAGAAACCGCTCTTTCAGGTTCTTCAACCAGGAAACACGTCTTCTTCCTACGCTTTCTCCTACCCTCTATTTTTCCTTGAATTATGAGTCTTAAGATGTTGAATATTCGCCTCTCATTACATGTCCAAGATATTGCAATTTCCTTTCTTCTATTGTATTTTCTACTTCTCTCTCTCTGCCTATTATCCTTAACACTTCTGCATTCGTGACTCTATCTACACATGGAATCCTTAATAATTTTCTAAATGTCCACATTTTAAACGTGGAATCAACCCTAGGAACTCCTTTTTCTGATTAAATCGACTTAAAGCATATAGCTATTTTAAAATATCACTACCCACTGGTTATTACACTACTGATGCTATTAATTCGCGACGACCTATTTAAACCGTCGATGATAACGTGGTTCTCTGATGTCGCATTTAGGTGGAAGTTATAACGAATATTATTGACGGTTGTACCTCTATTAGTGCATGGATCAGAGAATATTTTATTATTCTTAAGGAGAAGATACAACTAGAGAGCATCCCAACTTAAAAGGCTTTTCGGAGAATTCCTGTTTCATAAAATCGTGTAGGAGATAAGATTCTCTCAAAAAAATTGCGATCGAATGGATAGCAGAGACGCAGTACAGAAATAAATAGCAATAACTAGAGGAGACTTTTTTTAACAGTGGACGAATTAGGGTTAATTAATAATAAGGATGATGTTTGGTCTAGGGCTGCATCGGAATTTCGAAGTAAAATGAAATGTTTGTAGATTCTGTTTTAAATTATTTGATTAGTTAGACCTATGTAAGATCATGAAGAGTTTTCGTAAGAAACTATATAAATTCCGTGTTGATATTTTGGAATATTATCTTTGACAGATTTGGCAAGATATTAGGTGAGGGGTAAATATTGTTTTCATTTCTTTCGCTTTCAGAATTATATCTATTCATAGGTAGATGCATAAATTCGGTGTTGTTATTTTGGAATGTCATCTTTGACAGATTTGGCAAGATATAAAAGTATTTGGTGAGGGGTTATATTGTTTTCATTCCTTTCGCTTTGAGAATTCTATCTATTTTGTCGTTGATACTTTTGATATATAAGAAATACAAGCTTTGATATGCTAAGAGTATTATTCTTTAGATTAAGATTAATATTTAACCGGATAGAGATATCTCCTTCAATAAGAAAATGGAGATCGCTTTTAAATCAAAATGAGACACCGTTTGATCCGACTACTAATCCAGTTTTCGCCATCAAAAATCTTCACATTAATTCCTACCCATATAAACTAGATCGGCAGTCGTATTAACCATTAGATGCTCACTTCGAGCTTGCCTAGACAGGAAGGGATCGGTTTTCTGATCCCATTGTACAATGATACCGCTCTCTATTGCAGAGGATACAGCCACTGCTGTCCTCACGCGAATCGTGATTTAATACATTTTTATTTATCAAATTGTAAACATATAAATTCATATTCACAAATATTTTTTAACAAACAAAATTCTGAAAAGGACTGTTTACTCAACAACTCTTTCGCCTCTGATTGCCCAGGAAGCTCCTCTGCCAAAAAGTTACGAAACCTACCACCAGTGGAACCACACAGCCAGAACGCCAACCAAACCAAAAAAAATCCACGTCCTGAAGAAGTGAAAAACCTATATCAGGACACCATAAGCGACACCATAATAAGAAGAAACACCGAGACAATGCAATAGATCAGTCTTGACTAATAGCAGCTGTAGTGCAGTGAAGAGTGTACACTGTTCAGTGTCTATGGGCTTAGGAGATGACTAAGAGTCCAGATGCTCTGGTAAAGACTCCAGAGTGGAAGTCGAGTTGATCAGGTGAGTTTGATTTAATTTTTTTTTAATAATATTAGAGTCTCGAAAATAGTGTTTGTAAATTTTAAGAGATATGTTATTGTCTTGTCGAACTTGTGTTTAAATTTATAGTTCTTTTAACGACTTTAAAGGTTGATAAATAATCATTATTAGTTCAGCAAAATGCTTAGCTTCCTGTTTTAATAGATTTTAAAATAATTTCGGAAATAATACCCCACTCTGAAACGTCGGTAAGCTGGACTTATTGTAGCTTTCTTTTATTCGCTTTAACCACAATTTTATTACAAAAATGTTATTTAGACAACTCATATACTTAGGACGTACGACGTTGCACAACATTATTAAACCAAATAAAGTTAAACCGCTCAAAATTAAACTAAACCTTCATTACATAGTTACCGCTACTGTTATGTTGCTGAAGCTGTACAGTCACGAAATACTTTACTTCCAAATATTTTTCAATTTTCTCCAAACTGTTTTATTTTATTTAACTCCTCTATTCCAGGGTTTATTTTATTTCTGTGGTATTTAGAACATCAGAGTGTTTATTTACACAGTAAACACGATATTAACAAAAAACCCAAATGTATGCTACTGTTTTGCTATAAATGGAAAAATATTAGAATTTGTTTAGAAATATAATATCTGTTTAAGATAAAAGTTAAATAAAAATTAAAATCATTTTGGAGACATCCATATTGGAATTGAGAAATCCAGAGGTATATTTTATAGGACAGATATTGTAATTCATCATTTAATTTTTATTTGTCAAATATTGGGCATAGATTTCCCTTATTATTTTTATTTTCTCTATTTTATGCCTCTTATATCTAATTTTTCTTCAATATTGTTGATTTTCAGTCCATCGTGTTAGTTTACGACCTCTACTTCAGTAGACATCATCTATTTGTCTAGCGGTACTAATCATTTGAACTACGTAGGTACCCTGTCCAGTTCCATTTCAGTGTTACTACTTCTATAGCACCAGCCATTCCTCCCAATTTTTCAATAACGCAATGATGAGAAAAAGAATAGTTTTCGAGATGTGACTTTACAGAAGCCAATTATTATAGTTCTTAGTGGATAATCTTTCGTATTGAGTCATAATGTTTGTTATATTAGTACCGATAAACGACTGGCAGCCCCGATAAGATGTTGGATGATTTCTTGGGCTTGTAGTTGGAATAACCCATCCAGCAAGAAGACAAAAGAGCGAATCTAATCGTTATGAAAAGGAGACCAAAATTCATAAAAGTGGCCTCTTAATATGGAGGAATGAGTCTTGGACGAAAAAGTTTTAATGAAATAATAACGATAATAGTCTAAAATGTGACACAATTGTTAAAAAACTTCAATATAAATAAGCTTCCATGTTACAGTTTGGACAAACAATAACATATCCCAACTAAATTTGATTCCTTAAACAAGGAAAGTGACTCTCTTTCCTTATTTACTGTAGCCCCTCAAAATAGCACTTCCCGTCTAACAATATTTTTGCCCTTACTACGTTTACATTCCCTCTTCTATCTTCTTGATCGATAGAATAACCTGATCCTGAATAGTAAGTAGGAAACCCTCTGTCTCGGGAGACATCTTTCCTGATTCGACGCTGTATTGTCGACATATTCTTGAATGATCTCACTAAGATGTCGCCCCTGCAAAGGTTTAGTCATCTAGGTGCGCATTTTTCTTGCTTAGTCAGATGGTCAGTATAAGCGCATGTTTCTAAAACAATTAGCAACCTATTATTAACTATACTGCGTGGATAGTGTTGTTGTGTCTTTGTTAGAAGCGTACTTACTTTTCGCTAAACGCTTTCTATATCCGTTTTGGACCACTTTATAATACAATAAATAAGTAGCTAAGCGCGAAACAGGCGTACGTATTTATTGCCTTGAACAGATTTTTACTATTAAGGAATGACTGATTTGGCTGTTTTACTCTTTACATAAACTCAGAAGTTAGTTCGGTTTTCATTTGTTTATGGTCAATTTTCCGCTCTTGCTTTATTCCAAGATATTTATACGTATCATTTTCACTCATTGCCTCAATGTTTTGGCTATCGAGCATATCGAAAAATCCCGAATGAACCTTTCGTATCAATATATTTAGACCACTGCACTTGTCCAGTCTAAAGTGGATACTGATATCATTTGAGGATGTTTCCACAGTTTTTAGCATCTGGTCAAAGTGATTTCAAGTGGAAGCCATTAATTTCAAATCACTTATGTACAACAGATGATCAAGCTTCGCCACAACAGTATTGTTATTTTTAATGATAAATCCTGAGTCAGTGGAGTTCAGTATCTGAGATGGTGGGTTCATCGCTGGGCAGAACCAAAGTGGCCCCCTGAAAAATGCCCCAATTTATTGGAATATCTTCAGTTTCAATGTTATGTTTACCAGATATTTGAAGGCGAATTGTATTCTTCCATTCCGTCATTATATGCTTTAAAAAAGTGACTCCGTCATTATATGCACTATATTATCATCGAATTTATATATTTTCAATATATCTATAAGCCATTTATGCGGTACTGAATCAAAGGCCTTCTTGTAGTCGATAAAGGTGGTGAAAAGGCTCATTTTTTGGTGTAAGCCTGGTTGGTAATGACTGAGTCGACTATAAGTTGTTCTTTGCAGCCCATGGAACCCTTAGCACATCCTTTCTGTTGAAGCTGTACGATATTGTTTAGAGAACGGTGTTAGTAGATACGCTGGGCTACACAGAGCGTGACCAATTTGTACAAAGTTGGAAGAAAAGTAATTGGACGGTACTTGGCTGGGTCTTAGATGTTATTTTGATCCTTCAGTATTAGATAAGTGGTTCTCTAAGTAAGAAATGGTAGAATGTCCTGCGGATTAAAAATAACATGATTAATTAATACTGTTAAAAGCTCATTATCAAAACTCCAAAACTTCTTTATCCAGAAGTTTTGAACTCCGTATGGTCCAGGAGATTTTCAGTTATGAAGCTCTTTGATTAATGTTCGAGACTTCTTTAGTGGTGAAAGGTTCATAGGGAATATTACTGTAGTGCTGACAGTTGTTCGTCGTTTCTTTAATCCATCCAGCATTGTTGTTATCAGTAGCTGGAGACAAAAGTTGGTTTCTTCAAAACTCATGAATTTCTTCTTGGCTAGGCAAGATTTATTTGTATTTTCTACAGTGGAACTAAGTTTCCTATAGAAAGCCTTCTCTGCTTGCTCAAAAAGTATATTCTCACATTTCCGGTTGTTACTAACTTTGTATCTCCTTAGGCGACCTGAATAAACGGAAAGTTTTTGTTTTAACGTGTTCAGGCAGTGTCTTGGAGTGTTCAGAATTATTTTTTCAGCTCCTTTAACTAATTTTCGCGTTTTACTCGAAATTGTTATCCAGATTTAGCCATACGGCTCACACTCCCTCTAAGGGGAATATTTACTCATCCCAGATACCTACGCTATCAAAAGGATTGAGCTCTGGTGGGACTCTTTCCATGTTATCGAGTCCCAGGTGACTTGGTACGTCGGTGTATCTCCTAAAAATTTTCGCACGCATCTGGACGTCGAAAGTAGCACAGCTTTCTGCATGACCTTATATAGATGTTCATTTAGACCCAGCCTTTTTATGTTTTCTAGGAGGTTCTTCGGAATGACTCCAGTGGTAGAATAATCGGTATCGTCTGGGTACTGTCCATTCTCCATTGTCTTCTTATTTGTATTTCCAGATCTCTGTAATTGGCGATCTTTTCGTTGTACTTAACACGCAGATTATATTGTTGTTAGGTATCGCCACATCGATAAGAGTTGTTTGTCTTGTTAGTTTATAACTAGCACGAGATCTGGTCTATTATGTGCTACAGTTTGGTCTGTGAGCACAGTGCGATCCCAGTATAGCTTGTAGTTGTAAAATTGTTGTGGCGGACTACGTAGGCAAAACGCTAAACACCCTATACAGCTTTTTTATTTTTTTAGAACCTACAATATTTGTAAATAAATAACGGTAAATAATTTACAACATAAATTTTATGCTTAGAGTCGGAAACACGTAAAGCAGAGTTAATTAATATCGTTTTAATAAATGTAAATTTTTGGTTTTGTAATGTATCCCATCCTCAATTAAGCCAGCTAACGAGTTTCGTTGGGTTTCGGAAAACAACAAACCCATGCTGAACATTCAACATAGAAACCACCCGAGTTAATGGTGAATGGAAGTAAATAAAACCAAAACGCTCCCATGTCACCTATTCATTAAAACGTCCTGAATGGCCTTCAATCTATCTAAATAACGGAGAAATCCCTTGGGTAGGGCAAGCTGGATGCTTAGAACTCCATCTCGACAAAGTCTAACAAGAAAAAATAAATAACAAAATCGGAGAGAGGGAAAGAATTGAAAAAGTACAAAAAAAAGATGTAACGGTTGTTTGGAAAAAGGGTCCGATAGAAGGTATAACTGGGACAATATGTAATCGATTTCGTTTGATGGAACGTTATCCTTTGTTATTTAATTACGACAGTTCTTATAATAGCTAAAAAATATATATTTAGTTTAGTAGTTTGGAAAAATAAAAAAAATAATTCGACAACTGTTTCAATAATCTAATAACTACATTTTTTGTTTATTTGAAACTGTTTCAACCACAAGGGTTATTAGCAATGGTCGATTTTACAGATAACATCAATATAAAAAAAAATAAACAATACAATTAGATTTTGTTAATTAGTCCTGAGGAAAACAAAAAATGTATGGTACGATTGCGGTCACTATGTTCACTTAGAATGTCTTTTATTGTTGTAGCTAACTTTCATAATTATGGTCTTTCAAATGCGTAAAACGAACATTTCACTAATAAGTGATGACTGTTAGATCACTATCACACGTATAACACAAAGGTTTGGGTTACTTCTGTAGTAGGACATCATGTGTGATCTTAGTGTATCCTAATCAAAGTCTGGACATGAAGTTTTTAAGATTGTGATACGAATTTTCTTTGAAATGTGTTTCCTGCAAACATAGGATGGATGGATGAAATTTATTTATAAGAATTTTAAGATCTTCTAAATGGGTATGGTACCCATTTAGGTTCCATTAAATAATAGAATTAAAATAGTTTAATTAATAAGTCTCCGGAGAGGAATCGCTAGGATCATCGGTGGAAGTATTACTTAAAATTTGTTCTGTAATTTTGTTTTTTATTCTAGAAGAACGGGATTTAAGATATCTTGGACTTAAGATAGGATGAATTTTTGTTTAGAAAGTCTATCAATCGCAATCGATATCCTCTAAGAAAGTTCTGGCGACACAGAGAGAATCTGAAGATCCATGCGCATTTTCAAGAAGTCAATAAGTTCTTCCTGTGTTAAGTATCTATTGTTGGAGTTTTCTTTGAAGAATTGACTGGTGCATTTGGTTAGATCTTCTACTAGGTTTCTGTTGTTTCTTGTTGAGTTTTTGGTTTTTTTCTTTATGGTTTCGGTTCAGCGAAGAAATTTTCGTTATCTCTTATTGGGGGTATATTATTTCAGATAGGTTTCGTTTAGGAAGCTGGGATGAGGATGTATCTTGATCAAAGGTATCCATTTGAGTCTCATTGGGTAGGTCGCAGCTTATCGGAGTATACTTATTTGATTAAGAGGTAATAGTTTTTCTAGACGTTTCAGCCTCAGTATCAGAGGATTTTGTAAAGGAATTTATTGACAAAGGAGCTGATTTTTGTACTGTATTTTCAGTCCCAGTAGGAGAGGATTGTGTAGAAAACATTGTCGAAAGGGGAGCTGATTGGTGTTCTTCCTGTAGAGAGTTTAGATGAACAATCTTTTGGGTATTGTCTGAAGGGGTCTAATTATTTTTATTGGGACACTGAGTCCTTGCTGCTTGCAGATGCTGCTTGCTGCTTGAGATGTCCTTGCTGCTTGCATAAGTAGCAAGATTGCTTTTCGATGGAAAAGAAAATTCGATAGTCGTTATCCTCATGGTTCAATAACATAGAATCAGGTAATTTGTCTAAGTTAGTTGGCGCTATGAAAGAGTATCGTCGGAAAATTAAAAGATATGCTTGAATTCTGGATTTAAAGTCCCTATCCAGAGAAAGTTAATTGGAGTTATTAAATGTATACTTAAGTTTTTCAGTTGTTTTTCTATAACGCTGTGCAGAATACTTGGAAATACGTTGGAAATAATCAATAATTCATTTGGAGATATAAGTCTTCGGGCTTGAATACGTTCTTGATTATTTACTACAATTCCATTGTCGTTTGCTAGAAACTCATCGACTGTCTGTTCACTGGTAAAGAAAATACGATCATTCATAATTTTAGAAATAGAATGTATTAAAAAATTATAAAAAAAAACTGTGAGTTTAAATTATTTTAATAACTACATTGCTAGAATAATTTGGCAACTTTTACAGCGTGACTTTTTATGTTTTATTAAAATTGAAATCAATTTTCCCTGAATTTTTTAAAAACAATATCCATTTTTATACAAACACAAACCAATAGTTTTTGGCAATTCAATAAAAAATATAGCGTATGCGGTCAGTGGTTGATCAATTACATTTTGCGCGCATTCCACACAACAGTGTTTTTTAATATGCACAATTTATATGCACTAAAAGATAAATTTGTTTGTTGAACCACCACTGAAATTAATATGTTTTAATTTTTTTAATATGAGATGTCCTTCGTTGTTTGGTTCTAACTAATCTAAGATTTGGAAATTCCATTGTAAGCGTTAAGACTTTTCCTGGAGCAGATGTCCTCTCAGACCTTAACCTCTTTGTCTCAAAAAAATAAAACTGAGGGTAAAAAAGATAATAAAATCCAAAAGTTCTAAGGTGAATATTCAGTTACTCAAGATAAATGAAATCCATGTTTAGGCTTCGACTTGTATTAATTAAGACATGAAGAAATTAACATCAAAAATAAAAAACACTGATAATGTGAACATTATGTGGAGCAAAATCAAAGATTCTATTATAAAAACACAAAAATAAACTATACAAAAAAAAACAGAAAGCCAAAGACCTTGGATGACTCAAGACATACTGGAAATCATGGAACAAAGAAGAAAATATAGAAACAAAAACCCAAATAAGTACAGAGAGAAACATAAATTAATAAAGAACAAAATAAAAGAGGTTTAGGAAAAGTGAATGATGGAAACATGCATCGAAGTGGAAGAATTGCAGAAAAAGCATGATCATTATAATTTACATAAAAAAGTGAAAGAATTATCTGGAAAATCACGAAAAAATACACCTAACCGATTCATTGACAAAAACAATAAACCTATTAATATATATATATATATATATATATATATATATATATATATAATATATATATATATATATATATATATCCGGTTTTTTTAGGCGTTACGCCCGTCTGGTAGGGATCCATGGAGGAGTATCACCGAGCCGCAAGCCCTTATCTCTTGCCGTACTGCTCCACCATAGGCCGATCAGAACCCAGCATATCCTAGTCTAAGCCGCAGATTCATCTAGAATTTTAAACTGCTGCGTTAGACTTTTTGTTTTCTGTACACCGAGCTGGGGCTCGACCCACATCCACTAAACCATTCGACAGTGAAGCGAATGAGAGGCAACCGCACAGCCCGCTGAGCTATCCGACCGACTAAACCTATTAATAACCCAATTAAAATAAACCAAATATGGACTAAATATATTTAAGATCTTTTCATGGACACAAAAACAGAACCAAAATAAATTGATAACGAGGTAGCCCAATAATATTAAAATCTGAAGTCTAACATGCTATAGACAACTAAAAATCTAGCAGAGCACCTGGGCCAGATGAAGTACCGGGTTGCTTATTATATTTTGACCCCCACTTATTTTCCTTAATTTGGCATATGGTACTACAAAAGGGTAACCATAGGTCGCTATGCAACTGACATTTCAAAATGAAACAATTATTAATTTATTATAAATTGTCAGTCGTCATGCCGAAATGGGTTGTACTACAGATGAAAAAGTACATATATATTCTCAATTTATGTAAAAAATAATAAAAACAAGCAAGCGGCAAGGACAGAATATAGGCTCATTTATCCAGATCGACAGACTCCTTCTGCAAATATATTTTTATATAATTATCGTCATGTCATAAATAAAAAAATGTTTGAACAAAAGAAACGTACTATCGTAGGAAATAATTACTATTTAAATAGGAATAAGCCATAATTAAAGGTTAAAGGACGTTTGTTGATGTGTTAATTTCCACTTCGGAAATCATTCTCCGAAGAACTGTTTGGCTTTCGTAATGGATTCGAAACAGTGGAAGCTCTGTATAGTTTAACAACTCTTGCCCAAAAATGTCGAGACGAACAAAAAGATCTTTTTGTTGCGTTTATAGACTATAAGCAAGCTTTCGACAAAGTTAAACACAACATTTTGATGGAATGTCTAAAGAGGAAAGGAGTTTACAAAAATGACATTTGTCAACATAGTCAGAAATCTTTATTGAAACCAACAGGCTGTGGTAACATTAGATGGAAATAGCGCAGATGCCCAACAGATAAGTAGAGGAATGAGACAGGGCTGTGTACTTTTACCATTACTATCTAATATATATTCCGAAGTTATTTACGCAAACACTAGAAAACGTACAGAAAGGATTAAGAAAAATGGTGAAAATATAAATAACATCCGTTATACTGACGATAGAGTCATTATCGCTGAAAGTGAGACAGACCTGCAGACGTTACTAAACACAATTTGTGATACTGGGGAATAGTTTGGTTTAACAATAAATATGAAGAAAACAAAAATCATGGTTATCAGACAGGGAGACAAAGTCATTACAAGTATTCAGATAAAAAAATGAAGATATTGAGCAAGTAAACAAAATAAAATACTTGGACTAAGTAGGTTACAATAGTAGATCCCCTATCATCAGCAATTACAGAATAGTTTGAACTATGTTCTCCAAATAATTAATAAATCTTGTACCGGCATGTAAGTATGTTTTGTTTATTTACTAATTTATTACAATTCAATAGATTCTTAGAAATTTGTGTCCCCAATTTTTAACCCCTTATAATGATCCTAATGTGGTAGACAAAATAATCGTTACATTTTGCGAAGTGTAAATGGTAGGCATCGGAGGCATATCACTGTGTTTAAAACAACGTGGCTTCTTGCTTTTACCAATGGCAAGAATGGACAATCAGTGGCTACCTGTCGCATTAGCACAAGCTACGGCAGTGTTACGATAATACCTACTTATTTTCGGTCCAGGTACTTCTTATTCACGACGTTTGGCCAGCGTTTTTCATGGCACATCTTTCTAACTGGGCCCAGTTCCGTCTGCATTGTAAACGTTTTGGAGGGCATACATTTTTTCCTTTAGTAGCTCCCTGAATTTAATTTTTTAATTAATCTGCTGTTGATGAACTAGTACAGTTTTTATCCTTGTATTTTAAGCTCACACATGTCATGAAAAGGTACCTACTCAAGAGGATTATTAAAGTGAGGTAAGTAAGAGTAAAAAGATAAAAATTTAAAAATCTGTACTATGTTTTATCGTTTGTTCCTCGGTAAATGTGATGTTCAATTAATGAAAATCAGCGCGAAATTTTAATATTTTACTAGCTGTGGGACAATGTTCGGAACAACAAAACCGACATATATAATATATGCAAATAATAGTATTATATATTAATTACAGACTTTTGTATGTTCGTACTTGGAAATATTAATATTGTTTAGCGACGGAATCAATGATTTAGTCATATATCAATCATTACGTTGAAGCCGCCATATTATTAATTAAATATGAAATTAGACCATTGTTGTATTATTCATGTATTGGTATATTCTATTTTTTTATAAATATAAGCAGATTAAAATAATAATGAAAATTAAACTTGATATTAATAATAATAATAAAAAAAGAATTGGAATATTGATATTTATTTAGGTCATGACTGGATTTAATGTCATTTTTATAAATACTAATACAATGTTGGCTCTTAAAAATTTTGTATATATATATATATATATATATATATATATATCTATATATATATATATATATATATATATTGGCCAGGATGTTAAAAAAACACTCTTTTGACTTTTTGTCGAGCTTTCGGAATGGTTTTATTCCTTTTTCAAGACACTGTAAAAGACAATTATGTAAATATTTAAAAAATATCACAATTCTTCAGTGTAACTTACTAGTCGTTGAGATTATTTCTGTAAGTATTGAACACTCAACATTTATATTAAAATATACAACACAAAATATACCACACACATTAAAATATACAATTATGGACATAATACATCATAAAATTTTTAAAAATGTTTGTTGTAAAAATAGTAAAACTTGATTGATGGCATGTTTTACTGGTGTATATTAACTCATACAGAGAATGGAAAGAAAAAACAGTGTAATTAATATGTGATTAGGTGTAAATTGATGTTATCTTTCTTTACAAGGAATACTAGAGGCCTTTCTTAGGTGTCTATACTTTTTTTAACCTGTCTTAATGGTATGCAACATATTATACAGAGGTGTAATTTTTTGTACAGGTAAATATTTATTTTATTTTTGGTGTTTTTCTAGTAAATAACAATAAATGTTACTTAATTTGTCTATATCGGACTTTTTATTGATACACGATGTGCTAGATTTTATGAAACACATTTCCAAAAAAACAAGTTTTAAATGGTTCTTTTCTGTTCCCAAAATACAGGAATCATCGAACTTGAACTCATGTTTTAGAGTTAGTGCATGTTCTGTCAATGCACATGCATTGATTTTTTTGGTTTTTATGTCACTGCGATGTGATATCACCCTGCTGTGAAAATTACGAGATGATTCTCCTATGTAAATTTTATTACAGTTACTACACGGTATAGAATAAACAACATTCGATGACTCCTGTATTGTGAAAGGATCTTTTGTTTTTGTGTGAAGCTTCGATACTGTTTTCACATTTTTGGTTGTAATTTTTAAGCCACTAACATTTTTAAAGATGTTCATTAGCTAAGGTGTCAAAAATGGTATATAGGGTAGGCAACCATAAGTTATTTTAGATGGTAATATTGCTGCGTTATGTGTCAATGTCAATTGTCGGATCTCATTGTTATGAAAATTTTGGTTGACAGAAACTTGTGAAGGAAAAGGAGAACCGAAAATGAGTTTATTTAACAGCCCTATGGGATAAGAATTCTCTTGTAGTATGGATCTCAACTTTTTTAGTCCCTTGTCTCTGAATTCTATGTGTGACAAATTGATAACCCTAGTTTTTAAAGCCAAAACCAAATTTGTTTTCATCTTAGATGGATGTTGAGAATAAAAGTTTATGAAACGGTTACTGAAACAAGGTTTACGATACCACTCCGTCTTTAGCATGCCATCATTGCCACGATGGATTAGCATGTCTAAAAAAGGAATCATATTATCAGCCTCTCTCTCAACCGTAAACTTTAGGTGTTCACATTGGGCATTAAAAGTGTTTAAAACATCAGTTACCTTGTTTTCAGGGACCGATAGAATCAAATCATCTACATAACGTTTAATAAATGGTATGTGAAAAGGTATGTTTTCTTTACATGTTGTTATAAGTTCATCCAAAACAAAATTACATAGTATGGGGGATATTTTACTGCCCATTGGAGAATTTTGTGTTGTATATTTTAATATAAATGTTGAGTGTTCAATGCTTACAGAAATAATCTCAACGACTAGTAAGTTACACTGAAGAATTGTGATATTTTTTAAATATTTACATAATTGTCTTTTACAGTGTCTTGAAAAAGGAATAAAACCATTCCGAAAGCTCGACAAAAAGTCAAAAGAGTGTTTTTTTAACATCCCGGCCAATATTTCTGACTGCAACCCTAATAAACTGTGTTGTTTGTTTATATCGCCAGTCAATAATATCCAGTATTTCTTATATATATATTATATATATATATAATATATATATATATACATATTTATATATATATATATATATATATATATATATATATATACAAATATAATTTCATTCAAATATTGGACTTAATATGAAATAATTTAATAAAAATGATTAAATAATACCCAACATATTTTAACAAAAACCCACGGAAACACTACATTTTTTTTCTTTTTAACAAGATCATTCAAAACACTTAAATACAAGACCCAAAATAACATAAGGAACCTAAACAAATTTGCAAATGCAAAACAACAGAATTTTACCTATAGTAATAGGACAGAATAATAATAAGAAATGCTATGGGAACCAGGGAGGCACTTTTTGCGCTTAATATCCTATTACAAAAATGCCTTGACCAAAGAAAAGATGTATTTGCATGTTTCGTGGACTTCGAAAAGGCATTGGATAAAGTACAGCATGGAAAATTAATGCAAATACTGAAAAATATCGAAATAGATGACAAGGATATTCGTGTCATTAAAAATTTGTACTGGAATCAAACGGCTATCCATATATATGTAAAAATTGGAGATAACTCCACCGATGAAATCCACATACAACGAGGAGTCAGACAAGGTTGCATTTTGTCGCCAACATTGTTCAATGTTTACTCGGACCAGCTATTTAAAAAGGCACTTGAGAGAAGACCATATGGAAGAAAAATCAACGGGGAACTCTCTCTCTTCAATCCTGACCCCCCAGGGGCAGTGTAGTGGTCGACGTGATGTCGTGTATTGTCCGTCTCCAGAGATCTCTGTCTCTGATCATTTCTTTTAATTCATGCATAGATCTTTGGCATATTCCTGTAATTTGATCTATCCATCTTGTTGGGGATCTTCCTCGTGATCTTCGGCCTTCTACCTTTTCTTGTATTATGAGTCTTTCCATGTTTTCTGTACTTGCTCTCATAACATGCCCAAAATATTTTAATTGTTGGTGATGGACTTTACTAAAGAGTCGTTGGCTAACTTTTAGCTCTCTAAAAATTGAATTATTTGTTCTACGGTCGGTCCAAGGAATTCGTAACATTCGTCTCCAACAGAACATTTCAGTGGCGTCTATCTTTCTTCTCTCCGATTGTCGCAGAGTCCAAGGTTCACATCCATAGGTCAGTATTGGGAATATTAAGCAGTTGATCAACCTCATCTTTATCGCTCTTGAAATTTGACATTCCTTCCATATTTTGGTCATTTTTGCTGTGGCAACTTTTGCTAATGTGCTTTTGCAATTTCATGTGATTCGATATGCAGACGCTACAGTAATTCTATCAGATAATATTGAAGGTTTTCAAATTCTGCTTGATCGTATTCACGAGATAGGAGAGGAAATGGGCAATAAAATAAACTCAAACAAAACCAACTTTTTAGTGTTTAGTCGTGACCCACATCCCGATGCAAAGCTTTAATTGAACGGAGTCCAAGTTGAGAAAGTTCACAAAATGACATATTTGGGAACTGTGATACCGGACCAACTAGATTCAGACATAGAAATAAAACGTAGAATAGCAATGACTAAAAATACTTTTATGAAAATGAAGTCATTTCTTTGCAATAACCATCTCAGTTTAGAACTAAGGCAAATAATGATTAAGTTTTACGTTTGGTCTGTACTTCTGTATAGTGCAGAAGTGTGGACGCTAAAAGTATCGATCATGAATAAAATTGAAGCATTGGAAATATGGGTTCATAGACGAATGCTGAAGATATCTTGGACAGCAAGAAAAACTAATGAAGAAGTACTAAGGAGCGAGTAGTGTAAGAAAGTACTAAATATCGAAAAATGTCTTATCTGAGACGTTAAAGTAAGAGGAAGTCGATATAAAATTGTACAACTGATCCTTAAAGGCAAAATAGGGGACCGTAGAGGTGTAGGAAGAAAACAAATTTCTTGGTTAAAAAACATTCGTGAATGGACTCAGATACCAAATGCAGGACAGTTATTCAATATTGCAGAAGATCGAGGAGCCTTCGCAATGGTGATCGCTAACGTCGGATAATTCTGATATGGCACGCGAAGAAGAAGAAATATGACAGAATACATCGCCCAACAAGAAACAAAACGATATGCTTTTTCGCAATCAAAATTTCTGTGACAATCCGCCATATTCTAAATAATTTATCTGCCAACCTATAAAAACAGAAGTTTTTTTATTTGTTTACGTATTGAGAAGTGTTGTTTGGTGTGAGTAGTTTAATAGTCTACAAAGAATAAGACTGTTATACATATTTTTATAATAAACTCATTGTGATAACTGCACGAAAATGAGGATTCTATTGTGATGTTCGTGGGTGCCCATCTAAATCTCGTGAGGAAATAGGTAAGTCTCTTTTTAATACCAAGAGATCATAGTATATAAACAAATTGAATTTGAAATTCAAACGCGTTACAAAAGCTATCTGAACATTTATATTTTAGTTAAATATAGTTAAAAAATAATAATTCTTACAAAACAGATCTATTAAAAAAATATTAGTTTTAATGATTACTTCGTTTCTCAGTGTAACTATAAACTTTACTATAGATTTGAACGATTTTCTCATTACTTTTCTTAGTGTACTAAGTAGTTTAACTGTCATTGTCACTTCGAAATTCCTGCCCTATGAACATCAAATGTACCGACAAAGCTTTCGCTTCTTGTTGGGTGTATTCTGTGGTAATTCGCTCCAAGGGTTAACAAAGTAAAGATTAACAAAGGTTAACAAAGGGTTAACAAATATATGGATTTTACGGATTTTAAATTTTATTTGTTTACTGTGTAGCTTTAAATACAATTATTACCAAAAAAAAAAACACAGAAGTTAAAACACTTCACACTCGTATTATAGTATAAAAAACAAATAGTTAAAACTTTTTTTTAAAAAAGTGTCGTCAAAATTTATGTACTAGCATAACGTTTTCGATCTGAACAGATCATCCTCAGTGCCTTGTGTAATTGAAGCTAACAATAAAGTTATCGGTGAGACCTCCATATATGGTTTTACATCATTCCAAATATTGTTCTGAAGCTTTTTTCTTGTGGCATTGTAAATTAATTACTATTAAACTGGGAATAAGCCACAATTAAAGATAAAAATACGTTTATTGACGTTTCAATTTCCACTTCGGAAATCGTTCTCAAAATACAAACAGTAAATTAAACAAATTTTGTTTTTTGTTACATAGTGAAAAATTCTTCTAATAATTTAATTTTATCTGACTCATTTATATTGACAATTCAGACATACATTATGCATTTTAAAGTAGACGACTTTAAAATGATATTGCCAATATTGTTGAGTTGCGCTCCTGGGACGACTTTACTTATAAGATAGTTCATTCGATTACATGAAATCAATTTTAACTTAGGAATATCCGTCAGAAAAAAATCATAGCACGTAATTCGTCTTTAAAAAGACAAACACATGACATGATGACAGTAAAATTCTCCTGTTAGTGATTCCATAGTAAATTATGAGGGAAAACCAGGAAAAAACCTCATAATACTATCCCGACATTGTAAGTATTTGTTCGTGAATTTAGTTTACCTTCAACAAACATCAAAATTCTGATTTTATATGTTACGTTATTTAAAAAACATAAATTATGTATCCTCTATATGTTACTGACTTACTAATACTGGTATTTTCTTATTAATAACTTCCTCTTTCAATATTGGTAACCAGATCCTACTACATTCTGCCGAAGAATTTGCGACACAATTGGCCTCATTTAGCATAATTAGAGCCGCTTCTTTGATTTTTCTTTTTTTACCATCCGTTTCTTTTAGGACTACATTTGAATTATTCCATTGAACCCTATGTTCATTATCCCATGCGTGTTTACAGATTTGAGATCTATCAAATTCTTTATTTTTAATATAAGATTGATGTTCACTTATTCTAACATTTAATGGCCTTGATGATTCACCTAAATAAAACTGATCGCATTCACAAGGTATTTTATAAATGCAATTCCTTGTCCTTTCTTGTTCATTGTTAGGTTTAGGTTTCAATTTATTAATAAATTCAACATTTCAACAACATTCAAAACGACAAACACGTTGAGATCTATTTTGTCCAAAACCAAACCTAACAATGAACAAGAAAGGACAAAGAATTGCATTTATAAAATACCTTGTGAATGCGATCAGTTTTATTTAGGTGAATCATCAAGGCCATTAAATGTTAGAATAAGTGAACATTAATCTTATATTAAAAATAAAGAATTTGATAGATCTTAAATCTGTAAACACGCATGGGATAATGAACATAGGGTTCAATGGAATAATTCAAATGTAGTCCTAAAAGAAACGGATGGTAAAAAAAGAAAAATCAAAGAAGCGGCTCTAATTATGCTAAATGAGGCCAATTGTGTCGCAAATTCTTCGGCAGAATGTAGTAGGATCTGGTTACCAATATTGAAAGAGGAAGTTATTAATAAGAAAATACCAGTATTAGTAAGTTAGTAACATATAGAGGATACATTTTAAAGTCGTCTACTTTAAAATGCATAATGTATGTCTGAATTGTCAATATAAATGAGTCAGATAAAATTAAATTATTAGAAGAATTTTTCACTATGTAACAAAAAACAAAATTTGTTTAATTTACTGTTTGTATTTTGAGAACGATTTCCGAAGTAGAAATTGAAACGTCAATAAACGTATTTTTATCTTTAATTGTGGCTTATTCCCAGTTTAATAGTAATTATTCATTCCAAATGTTACATTTTAATTATGTTGTGACTCTAGGTCGATGACAATGGATAAATTTTAATTATTTTAGGGACTACATGTCTCCCTGCTCGATTTTTAACATGTGGTAGGTACTTGTCAGTTAAAACGTCGTTTTTGAAGAATACAATTTTGAAGAATATAATAATTAAAAACAACATTTATATTAACATCATATTTATATGTTATGTACTGACATTTATGATTTGTAAAATTGCTGCCAATCAGCACATTTTAATATAAATTTCACAATAGAATCTAATAAACGTCTTCTCTTGATAGCTCGGTATGTATAATATGTACAAAGGTAAAATAAAATTTAAAAATTAATTACAATTTTCCATTGCATGTAGGCGAAAAATGTGGAAAAGTGTGTGGTTGAAAAATAATATCCGAAAGTTGACAGAGAATAAAAAAGTAATTTAAATTTAAAAGATTACTTCGGATAAAGTTTCGCTAAAGCCAATAAAACTGAGAGGGATTTATTTGTTTACAAAATGAAATTTAAAAATTAGCTTTAAAGGTTAGTCAAAAGTTTGCATCCGATAATAAGAGAGATCTTATAAAAACGCATAACAGGTATTATGAGATTATTCTGAAATATAAAGGTTATGGACAATAATAAAATTATCAAGATTAACAAGTCTATCTAGAAAGTATCCGGAACTTTATATTTTTTCTAATTTTAATAGATTTCCTTATTGTAACATTTTAAAATAAAAGTAATGCATCAAGTAGGTTGTGGCGATAGTAGGTTATAGACAAAATCGCATGATAACTATTTTTGTCAAATATTTTTGCTTGTAAACAGACTTAAGATTTGTGAAATAATGTCGCAAGTAGAAAAGAGAAAAGTGGTGGAATATTTGTATAGAAAGAGTGTATGAGGCAATAAAGGGGATAACAAATGGCATAGATATGAGACATAGACCAGTTTCGGGTAGATCGCGTAAGATTCGCGGAAACAATTGAAATGCTTTAGTGGCTTTAGGACCACAAAATCCTCAACTAAGGTCTCTAACTCAAAATTAGCAAACAGATTTTGATGGATATAAAACACTGTTTTTGATGGGTTGGAGTCAATAAAAGGGGCTATTTGTTGACTATTTTTTACTCGAGCTTTCAATTGTGATTACAATTTTTATCAAGAGCTTCTAAAAAATACGAAATGTCTTACAAAGTTGAACTGGGAATAAAAAATTATTTGTTAACTCACCAAATAAAATTAGTTTTTTAAATAAAACTACTGCTTACATATTAACTACAAAAAATATTAATAAAAAAATGTCTTATTCTAATAAAAGTTTCTCTGAAAAATTTAGATGAAGTTTCTTAAGCAAAAAAAATTGAATTTATAAACAAAAATAGAATAGCTACAACCAGCCTAAATGTCATAAATACTAACTTAAAAATTTTTATTTTTGACATATTGTCAAAAATAAAATTTTGTTTAAAAAATTCTTCTTTGTCTATTAACAAAAAAGAAGAAGATTTATTCACCATTGATATTTATTATATTTATACATTTATTCTTTTTTCTTACTCTTATATACATATATATATATATATATATATATATATATATATATATATATATATATATATATATATACAGATTGAACGAAATAAATTCGGAACATAGGAATATAATGTATTTCGGCTCAATTCTGCTGTAGGTGGTTGGCCAACAAAAGATTGTCAAATAATTATATTATAAAAAATCACATACTTCAGCGGGCTGCTGGATTCTGAACTCATAAAAATTGAAAGCTACACATAAATCTACGATTTTATTATGCTGTCAAACCAGTTATAGTCCAGGAAATGTAGCATTTCACCTCGCAATTTTATCGTGCGGCATGGATTGACTTGAAATTTAACAGAAGGTAGGTAATAGCCTAAGGATCAAAATCTATATCGAACCAAAGTGCGCCAAAGCCTAGGGGGTGGTTGCCACCCCATCTCCAGGGTGAAATTTTTTTTTACGTTTTAACTACAGGTTTCGATTAAAAAAGTGATTCTAAACAAAAAATGTGCTATACATTTTTTTTATAAAATGATATTTTTCAAGTTATCCGCGATTGAAAGTAATAACTTTTAGACGAAAAAATCCACGTTTTTAATCGATTTTTCGCGAATAATTCGAAAATAATGCATTTTATCAAAAAAATTATAGAGAACAAATTTGTAGCTTTTAACAAGACAAATACAATTCATTTTTTAAAATGTTTTTGGGATATAATAGGAACCGAAATACGGACTATCAATGTTCAGCGGTTTTCTTCAAATGCCAAATTTGAAAGATTCAAAATCAAATATCGGGAAAATGATGCATTTTTGGAAGAAAACTCACAAAACCTTTTTTAAAGAGCATAAATAGACCTATCATAAAAAAGACTCTAGCTCAAAAATTGAGTGAGTTATGATGAAAATAAGGTCAATACCTCATTTTTTACGAAAAAATCGAAACAACACCCTAACCTCCTCCATAATTAAAATCGATCTTTACCCTTCTGAAATTCCCTTTGTACATGTATTGTTAATACGTCCAAGAAGTTTGACCCATTTAAAATGCTTTGTGTTAGAAAAAGTACAGCTTAAAGCGAGAAACGATTTACAATTTCATATTTTTTACCCTTCTTTTTTTAAATATGCCCGAAAATACTCAATATATGAAAAAAATACAAATTACCAAATTGTAGCTTTTTTAATGACTAAAATTATCCTTCATTTAGATTTGTTGTACAATGAATATTTGGCGAGATATAGCCGTTTAAAGGCATCGATTTACGATCAAGCACCATCTTTTTCGAGCCCTTTAAACTCACCCCATTTAAAAACCAAGGGTTCCAAAAAGATTTAATTCACAGATCCTTGTAGCTCTTAAAAACCTCTACAAATCGTTTTTGAAGAAACACTCTATCATTAAAAATTAAAAGAAATACGTTAAAAAAACCAGTGAATTTTTTTCCGGAAAATTCTATTAGTATAGTACAGTATATTTCGGAGCATAATAATCTACAAAACCGGTATATTAGCTAGTGGGGCGTTATACATTCGAAATTTTAAGCGTTCTTATTTTGAAATCTCATACAACATAATAAAACATCTGCTCATATGTCTATGGCTTGGCAATGAAAATATTAGAGCAACAGATTGGGGATGGTATTCCAAAGATGGTTTGTTATTACCCGTACGCATGAACAAACAACCTGCACTCGATGAACTTTTAAAAATTATTTTTTGGCAATGCAAAAAAGGATGCGGTGTTTTATGTGGGTGCAGAAAAGTTGGTTTATACTGTAACTCTACTTGTTCTGGGTGCTCAGGTGAAGGGTGCAATAATAGTCCACCAATAATTGAAGATGAGGATGACATAGATCACGATGAAGATGTAATTGATGACGAATAAAATTAATATTATAATTGTTTTACCTATAAATGTAAATATTTTCTACTATTTATGTAAATGTATAAGAATATATGGTGCCTTTTTATGTTGATAAATTTTTTTGTATTTAATTCTACTTTTTTCAATTTATATCTTATAAATTAGTTTATAAAAACTGCAATGTTGTAAAGGGTGATTTTCAAAAGTTGAAAAGTTGCAAAATTTTAGCAAAAAATTGTTTTCACCTATAGCACTCATAACAATTGATTTTTAAGGGTTGAAAATGTATGAATTTGTATTTTAAAGTATAAAAAAATCAATATTTAACTAATCCAAACCAAATTTCACTCATCTTAAGATTTATAATATTATTTTACAATTTTTGAAAATTAGGGGTAGTTTTCATCCCTAAGAACAATCAGGGTTCATCGGCATGACATAAACTATAAAGCAGAGAGTAAGTTGAGCTTAAGTGCAAATTTTTATGCAAATCGTTCCAAGGTGAAATCATTTTCTTCGCATTACTAATTTTTTTTTATTAATCTCTAATAAGGGTCGCTTTTTAAGGGTTGAAATATGATGGAACTTTATTCAAAAGCACGAAACTATCATTATTTAATTAATTCAAACCAAGTTTTACCCATATTCAGGTTTAATATGTTACTTTATAATTTTTGGAAATTAGGGGTAGTTTTCACCCCTAAAACCATTCAGCGCACTTCGGTTCGATATAGATTTTGATCCTTGGGCTATCACCTACCTTCTGTTAAAATTTCAACTGGATACATGCAGGCCGAAAAAATTTCGAGGTTTTAACTTTTTTCGAGATTCATTTCCTGAACTATTATCGTTTCCTTAGACAAACCCGTCCTACGCAAACAACATTGTTGTGAGACAGATAGTTGAACGATATTTTATACAATGTCTATACCCAGGTTATGGTTATGGATTTATTTTTGTCCAAGTTTTATATTGGTCCACTATTTCAAATGCAGTTCAAACAGACATGTATTAAATTGTATGTTCCGTTTTAATTTGGTTCAATCTGTATATATATATATATATATATATATATATATATATATATATATATATATATATTTATTTATTTATTTATTTATTATGTGTTAATTTAAACATAAATTCTAGAACGTAACCTTCTACCAAAGAAAGTTTCGAGGGCATTTTGTCCTAGCGTGCACCATTAAACTTGACACAGAAGCGGTGAAAAAATGTAATTTTATAAAATTGACTCTATTTTA
Source organism: Diabrotica balteata (assembly GCA_918026665.1). Lineage (NCBI taxonomy): Eukaryota > Metazoa > Arthropoda > Insecta > Coleoptera > Chrysomelidae > Diabrotica > Diabrotica balteata. Next base: position 139,530,265 of record OU898281.1, read on the forward strand.
AACCTAATTTCGCGAAACCGGCGAAACTGAGAGAGATTTATTTGCACTCGGTGAACTTGTACGACTTTGAGAGATGCATTTAGGAGCAGTATGTCCGATTAACTTACAGCGAAAAGTATTTAATTAAAATATATTGCCAGTAATGATTTATGAAACGGAAACGGTACATTAACTTTGGAGTTAAAAATGGAAGTCGCTTGATATAAGGAGCGCTGCGGCTCGTAGGGCAAAATGAAAAATAAAGTTGCGAACAAATAAAGCTCACATTGGTAATCGTAAAGCGAAGAACATATATCTCAGAAGTACGGTGTAACTATTGCAATACAAATAGAAAGACTGGTGCTTTTAAAAATCAGAAATAGACTTCCCACTACAAAATATCAGCTAAACTTTTAATGGCTGTCAGTGCTATTAAATTATTATGGAACCTAATAATTTAATTTAGAATAGAACATAATACTTTACAAATAATGTTTCATTAAATGTAGATTTTTCTTAAATTTGTTTTCGACAAAACTGCAAACAAACTGTTCACAGGTATTGAGAATTCACAAAGGAAGCAAAAATAGCAAATTAACAGTATATTCTTAAAAATGCTAGTACATTGTAAGCATTAGCAGCATAGAAATATTATTAATGAAAAACTAAGAATATTAATCATATAAATTTTCATATAATGATATAACTGAAGGACACTTTGTATAGCAACTATAACTTCTGATCTACTGATCTACCTAAAATAAAAACCTGATCCGACTCTTTTAACGTGGACAAGACAGTAGCCTTATTCTATAAAGGAGCCCTTCAACTCTTTCTGTTTTGTTATAGACAACAACCTTAAATAGTCGCTTCATGTCGATTCGAGTTCACCTCCCGATATTACTAACTGCCCTAATAACACGCTCAAAGGTTATAAAAGCCATACAATCATCAAAAGATGGCAGAGCAACTGGTCGTGATGAAAGTCCATCTGAAATATACAAGTTAATAAATGATAGCAATGATTTAGAGGCTATAACTTTGTTTTTTATTACCATTTATACCAACGGACATCTACCTAATGGTTGGTCTAATTCACTGATTATAGCTCTACCTAAAAAGACAACAGCAAAAACCTGCGCTGATTATAGAACCATCAGTTTGTTGAACCACTTATTGAAAATTTTTCTGTAGGTAATACATGGTCGTATTTAAAATAAATGCGAGGAATACCTGGATGACACTCAGTTTGGATTCCGTAACGGGTTTGGAACGAGAAAGGCACTGTTTGTAATGAACGTACTTGCTCAAAGATGTCGAGATATATCTGAAGACATTTCCTATTGTTTTATTGACTTTCACAAAGCATTTTATCGTGTTAAGCACTCTATATTGATCGAAGCTCTAAAAGACATTGGCTTGGCCGGCAGAGATGTTAGAATAATTGCAAATTTATATTGGAATCAAACAACATCGGTTTTAGTAGATGATGTGGAATCACAAGCTCTCAATATTAAAAGAGGACTACAGCGAGGATGCCTCTTGTCACCCTCGCTTTTCAACGTTTACTTCGAAAAAATTTTCAGAAAAGCACTTTCTGAAAAACAAAAAGGAATATTTGTGGATGGTGAAATCATCAATAATTTGCGATATGCAGATGATATAGTACTCCTAGCGTCTAGTCAAAAAGATCTTCAAAGACTTCTTGATAGTGTTGTTGAGAGTTGTAGGGAAGCAGGTCTGGATCTGAACATACGGAAAACCGAAATATTCGTAATAAGTAAACAACAGCATATAAAACCGTCTGTATAGATAAATAATACCAAACTCATGCAAGTTGATACAATCGTTTACCTTGGACAGCAATTAAATTGTAACGCAGGAAATCACAGCAAAATTAGATCTAGGATATAGCAGGGTAAAGCTGCTCTTACAAGGATGTCCAAGGTGTTATGTAACAGAGACCTAAAATTGGATTGAATAAATTGAAAGGCTTTCTAAATGTGGTGTTATAGAAGAATTTTCCTGGGTGGAGAAGTTTTGAAACTCCACAATACTAGAACGTCTCAGCAAGACTACTGAAATCATAAAAAGCATCAAGCAGAGAAATCTGGAGTATTTCGCACATGTAATGAAAGGTCTCAAAAAAATATCATGCAAGGAAAAATAGCAGGCAAACGCAGTCCAGGAAGAACCTCATGGTTGAAGAACTTGCGAGATTGGTATGGTGTTGATACAAGCATGCTATTTAGGGTGGCAGTGCTTAAAATTAAGATAGCTATGATGGTAACCAACATTTTAAAAGGACATGGTACATAAGGAAAAAAAGATATCGATTGGTTAAGTAAAAAACTAGCCTCAGCCTGCGCTATAGTAAGATCTGTTTCGAACGAAATCAATTTAGGATCTTCCAAAATAACATATTTTTCTTTGTTCGAGTACCATCTTCGATATGGCTTTTTTTGGGGTTCTAGTACAGCTGCCCAATCTGATGTTATTTTTAAATAACAAAAAATATCAATACGGTATCTTTTTGGTCTCATCAGAAGCTACTTCAAATATCAAGGGATTTAAACTCATCCGTCTTCATGTATTTTGAAAACTGTTTGCTTAACTCGTAAATACCTACTTGTTCTTGCAGCAAGACCTAATCATGACTCCTATACCAGAAATTGCAGTATCACCCACATCCAATGTTAAAAAATTGGACTTAAAATCATGGTATTTTTTTTAAATGGATCTTTTATGCGAACCGTAAATAAAAAATATAAAGAAAAAAATTAAATTGAACTGACGGTGAAATAAGAAGACACTAAAGCAATAAATATTTTTTGTATACAACTATAACAAAAAAATAATGAATATAATTTTACAACATTCGATAAACCATCTCAAACTCATATTACAATATATACAATATATAACTAATTGTTTCATGAATTCAAGTAAAAAAAACCCACACATAACAATGTAATCCATACAATGGATATAAATCAAAGGTATTAGTTAACTCTTTTAATAAAAAAATATATGCAAGTAATCCATTGATTTATCTCAACATAAAATGTATAAATAAGTTAAAATCACTATCAGGTGTATTTAACATGCAAATACAACTATTAATAAAATGGCAAACTTACTGAAAAAAAAAAAAAAAAATATGTACCGGGTGGTCCAATAAGCCGATCTCTCGGCTATATATCAGACACTATTCATGTTATAACTTTAGGAAAAAAAAATCCTTAGTAAAAGTGGCCAAGAGAAATCGCTGGAAATAATTTTCAAGATTCTGTATTAACCGCTAGGGGGCGTAACCTGCGAAGAAAATTTTGAAAACCAGTGTTTTGGGAAATATGTCCAATTATACCAAGTGTTAAATAAGTAAACTACAAACAGGCATAAATTCTGCACAAAGTTGTTCGAGTACTTTTTTTTTATTTTTTCAAATAAAGGGTGGGGGAGAGTGGGAAAGTATTTGTGGATAAATACCTATAACTTTGGTTTGGATCAACCGATTTTAACAAAATTAGTGTCATTAGAAAGAGTATGGATAATTGAATTTACATCTACTATAAAATAATTGCATTTAGTTTTAATTGTCGTAGGTAGAGGGTACTTTCGAATAGAAAAAATTAAAATTTGTTTTTCTTCAAAATTTTTAATGGAAACACCTATTTATTGTAAATTATAATAGAACTAGATTAAATTCGTAACAAAATGGCGCAAACCGCATGTTAATATCTTTTATCGAACTCGAGATATGAATAAAAATGCATAAACATAAGTAAGTATAGTATTGACACACCGTGTATTATAAAATAAATTAAAAAATAAGTCAGTAGGTACTTTCATAATTTTTTATAGCAGAAAACTCTTAATGTTGATATCTATTTTGACCATTGTTATTTCATATGATTAAAAATTGTTTTTTCGAAACTAAGTAGGCTACATCAATGAATTTGACAGGGAGTTCATATTGTTTATTTATTGACAGCAGTCAAAATAGTGTTAAGAAGTGTTATATGTAAATTGCATTTTTTTCAATAGATATTAATATTGGTAATATTAGTAATTAATTATCAGTACTAATAATTCGTGATGAGTATATCAAATTGTATGATATAATTGGAGTTTATTTCGAATATCACCAAAATGGCGCTATTGCCTCACATATATTCTGTAAGATATCCTGGCAGGAGATATTGTGGCAAAGAAGTAGAGATTTCGAACTACTTATATGTGGATTCTGTTGAATTAAAGCAAGAACATTGATTGAATTATCTTCGGTCATAACTCTATTACGTCGTTTAAAACAAGGACGAGAAAAACTACCAGTTTCTCTTAATCTTTTTGTCTTTCTTTCAAATACTTCTTTGCCATAATGTCTCCTGTCACGATATCTTAAAAAATGTATACGTGAGGCAATAGCGGCATTTTGGTGACATTCGAAATAAACTCCAATCATATCATACAATTTGATATACTCATCACGAATTATTTGTACTGATAATTAATTACTAATATTACCAATATTAATATCTATTGAAAAAAGTGCAATCTTTAATTCGAATTATAGTATAGCACTTCTTAACAATGTTTTGACTGCTGTCAATAAATAAACAATATGAACTCCCCGTCAAATTCATTGTCGTAGCCTACTTAGTTTCGAAAAAACTATTTTTTACAAAATAGGTATCAACATTAAGATTCTTCTGCTATAAAAAATTTGAAAATACCTACTGACTTATTTTTTAATGTAATTTATAATACAGGGTGAGTCAATACTATACTTACTTATGTTTATGAGTTTTTATTCATATCTGGAGTTCAACAAAAGCTATTAACATGCGGTTTGCTCCATTTTGTTACAAATTTATTCCAGTTCTATTATAATTTACAATAAATAGGTGTTTCCATTAAAATTTTTAAAGAAAAACAAATTTTAATTTTTTTATTTGAAAGTCCCCTCTACCTACGACTATGAAAACTAAATGCAAGTATTTTATAGTAGATGTGACTTAATTCATCCACACTCTTTCTAACGACACTAATTTTATTAAAATCGGTTGGACCAAATCAAAGTTATAGGTATTTATCCACCAATACTTTCCCACTCTCTCCCACCCTTTATTTGACAAAATAAAAAAAAAGTACTTAAACAACTTTGTGCAGAATTTATGCCTCTTTCTAGTTTACTTATTTAACACTTGGTATAATTGGACATATTTCCCAAAAAACTGGTTTTCAAAATTTTCTTCGCAGGTTACGCCCCCTAGCGGTTAATCCAGAATCTTGAAAATTATTTCCAGCGATTTCTCTTGGCCACTTTTACTAAGGAATTTTTTTTCCTAAAGTTATAACATGAATAGTTTCTGATATATAGCCGAGAGATTTATTGGACCACCCGGTACATAATATTATATAAGATCCAAATAGTCCATTAAGCAAAAAAAATAACTGCACGTGGCAAAATTTTATGTCTGCTTATTACTGAATTGTTAATATTTTTTTATAATAACGTCACAGAAAGTTCTTTAAAATTAAAATATTCTTATTTTTTTTGTTTAATCATTCTAGTAATTATAAAAACTGTTAAATATAATTTAACATTTAACCTACTTTGGGTAGCGTGTAGGAACTCCTTTAGACAGTCCTACCAGGAAAAGTAAATCAATCCCTGCCCTCCACAGATTCCAGGAGTTTCCTTACCCGGGGAACTAGTACCTGCTTACGGATCCTTGTCCAGGGTCACGGATGAAGACCACAACGGTATCAACGGCGGAGAAGAACATCTTCGGTACAATGTGGAAGTGGCACCCCAATTTTAGGGTTAGTATAAAATTAAATGTAGCGTCTGATCCAGAGTGGACGGCTACAAACAGCGTCTGACTCAGAATGGGCAGCTGATAACTCACTCACCAACCCGCCTGGCAAGCCTGGTGTTTTAACTGCCATTACGCCCCCCCACTTTTATCATGGCAAATATTAAAACAAAAGGAAATGGTCCCTAGGTGGGTAAGAAAATTTCTGAATCCCACACGTCAAAGGTCTGCCTCACTATACCCACTAAAGGGGAGGCAATAATTCGCTTTTGATTGATAAAAACAAAAACCCAATAAGACGAGCACAACATAAATCAAAAAAATCCGTCGATCTGTCAATAGGGACATACAATATTAGATCAATTTCCACAGATGAAAAAGTACATTAACTGGAAGAAGAATTAACAAACATAAAATGGGATATCAAATGCCTATCAGAAACTCGACGAAAAGAAGAAAAGCGAATAAAATAGGAAAAAAAAAGGAAATAAAATGAATGGTAAATTTGGAGTAGGATTTATAATAAATAAAGCTATAAGTAAGCATGTCCAAATTATCAAAGGTATCGTGTCGCCTATGTCATACTTAAAATAAAAAGAACATCAAATAAAACTATCCAGGTATATGCCCCCACAGCTTATGATGAAGAAAATATCGAACTATTTTATGAAGATATATCAAAGGCTATGGAAGAAGCCCTAATGGATCCACAAAAAATGAGACCGACTTCATACTGTCCACGGAACGATATATCATTAAAGATGTAAGAGTTCTTAACAGATTCACAACAGGTAGCGATCACAGGATGGTCAGAGTCAAAATGAGTATTGACGGTAACTATGAGATGAAAAGAAAAATAAGTAGAAACTGCGATCTAGTATATAGAAACAAACTAGGGCAATATAAAGAGATATACAAAGACCTATTAAAAGAACAACTTACCCAAAAATTAGACAGTGATGATAAAGATATAGACAAAATAGACAACATATTTACAGCAACAATGATTACATCAGGAAAAGAAATAGCAAAAAAGGATCTAAAAAAGAACAACTATATATCAACAGAAACAAAGAAGCTTATGGATAAAAGAAGGAAGCTGAACGAAGGAGGCAAAAGGAAATCTATAGAATATGTAGAAATCAATAAAACAATAAGCAGAATGATAAAAGAAAATAAGAGAAAAGAACAAGAAATAAAAATAGAAGAAGTAATACAGAACAACAAAAATATGAAATGCTTAAGGCCGAAATTAGGTAAGTTTGAAATAAACAAAATAAAAGATGTAAATGGAGTAGAAACAAACATTAAAGATGACATCATAAATATAATCCACCATTTCTACTCAGAATTATACAAAACAAAAGAGGAACCACCAGAAGAAATTAAAAACCAACTTAAAGTTAAAAAAAATGTCAACTCAGAGCTACAGCCAGAAATAAGCAAATCAGAAATAAAGAAGGCATTGAAAGAAATGAAAAACAACAAATCGCTTGGAAAAGATGAAATAACTGCAGAGATGCTAAAAGATGGTGGAAACGTGGTAATTAATACTCTACATCCCCTTTTTAACAAGATATTGAAAGAAAAAAGAATCCCAAACAACTGAAAGGAATCAGTAACCATTATCCTACACAAGAAAGGGGATAAAGCAGATATAAAAAACTACCGTCCTATAACACTCCTCAATGTAATGTATAAACTCCTAACAAAAATTTTAACCAATAGATTGCCGACAAAATTCGATGGATACCAGTCAAAAGAACAAGCTGGTTTTAGAAAGGGAAAGTGACCATTTACTAAGTATGAAAATACTTATAGAACGAGCAAATGAATACCTCATTCGTCTATATATGGCGTTATTAACAGCAGAATTGACCACAGATATACGGAACTAACAGCCAATATATATAAGGAAGTCAAAACAACAATTAAAGTATATGAAGAAACAAAATCAATACAAATAAATAGAGGCGTGAGACAGGGTGATACAATATCACCGAAACTTTTCAATCAGGTTCTTGAAGATACTTTTAAAATATTAGAATGGGAAGAAAAAGGTATAAAAATTTGTGGACAAAGCTTGAACCATCTAAGGTACGCTGATGATATCGTATTGATAACTGATAAAAAAGAAGAATTATTTGAAATGATGTAAGAACTGGACGTAGAAGCTGGAAAGATAGGCCTTAATATGAATTACAGCAAGACCAAAACCATAACAAATACAGATGAAGACATCACAATCAGAATCGGACAAGATGAAATAGAAGAAATTCAGGATTTTATATATCTTGGTCAAACTATAAAACTTAACAAAGAGAACCAAACAGCAGAGATAAAGAGACGAGTTAGACTAGCATGGGCGGCATTTGGCAAACTAAGCTACATTCTTAAAAACAAAAGATATCCACAGCATCTAAAGACCAAAGTATACAATTAATGCGTACTCACTGTTCTTACTTATGATTCCCAAACGTGGACATTTACAAAAGCAAACATGGACAAAATCATAAAAACCCAAACAGCAATGGAAAGACAAATGTTGCACATAAGACTAATGGGTAAAAAGAAAAACGAGTGGATAAGAGAGAAAACAAAAGTGAGGGATGTTAGACAAGAAGATTAAAATGGAGATTTGCCGGACACAATATAAAATAAAAAGAAGACCCCTGGAACAAAATTCTTATAAGTTGGAGACCTAGATTCTTTAGGTGGATGACTGTAGCGACAGACAGAGAAGAATGGAAAAGGATTCGGGAGGCCTATGTCCAAAGATGGACCGAAGAAGGCTAATTAGATTTATAACTAGATTAATTTTTAGTTACGATTCCGTGCAAATGGAAATTAGCTTCGTCGCTCATTAGAAGATGTTGACCTAATGCCGGGTCCAGACCAAGCAGACAAAACGAAAACACAATTCTGAAACAAAAACACGATAAATCGGCGACAAAATTTGTCGTCATAAGACAAAACAAAATTGAGACAAACTGTCCACACCAGAACAACAAAATATAAAAACAAAATTCAGTTGGTGACGTTGTTGTTGTGATTAGTGTTGGTTAACCATGTGGCGTTTTAATAAAGAAAAAAATGAAACTGAAGATTTATTGCTAGCCGCAAGTTGTTTTTTTTTTGCTCTCATCATCATCCCAGGTTGCTAAACGAAAACCCAAACGTTTTTGGATTAGCCCAAGCCTAAAAATGCGAGAAAGTTGTTCGATAGACAAATTGTTAGTTCAGCTGCGCGCAGATGATATTGGACTAAGTGGTGAAATTCGATCAAGCTTAAAACATTTTTTAAGAATGTCCACCGAAGATTTTGAGAATCTAATATGCCTTGTTGGTCCTGCAGTTGCAAAAAGACATACTAACTTTAGAAATGCTATAAGTGTAACAGAACGTTTAGCAATCACTTTAAGATTTTTAGCAACAGGTGATTCCTACCATAACCAAACCATTTTGAACTGAAAAGTTTCCCAGCCCTAGATTTTTGAAGTTTCTTGTAGTTTCGTCTTTCTCTAGCATACTGGTTGTTAACATTCTTTATTTTTTTTTCAACATCATTTAGTAACACATTTAGCGATAAAGAAATTTCCTTTAATGCATCGGCTTTCTTGTAGCGATTTTTATAATCTTTATTTTTAGGGTCCCATAATATCGGATGCTCTCTGTAAATTTCTATTAACTTGCATGTATTTTGTGTATTCCACTTTTTGTCCCCCGACATGTTTAGAAAAATACACTAGTATTTATTTATTCACTACGCAACAGAAAAATACACTTGATTTTGATACAAATTGTACATTCTATTTCTCCTACTGCTTAACTCGTTTTGGCACGCACACGCGTCCATACTGCGTCGACAACTTGTCGTCAATAACACAGACAAAACACAGACCTTTTGATCTTTACCGACCTGAGACGGGACCTGAAAAAGTTTTTAAATCTGCAAACAAAACAAAATTGTTTCAGAAATGTCTCATCAAATGTTTTCGATTTGTCGCCATTTTGTCGCGAAACATGAATGTTTTTGTTTTGTCTGCTTGGTCTGGACCCGGCATAAGTTATTCTCCAAAAGAACCTGCATTCTCGTAGCGAAATCCTCATGTTGTTCAACATCTTTTTCCATTAATTTAAGATTGTGTTGCGAGATAGAATCGATCCACGCCTACCAATATTAAAGTGCGATGTTCTACCGTCCACTGCTCCATGTTTACTGAAATGGCACACTACTACAGAGGTAGTAACGCCGTAATGCTGCGCTTGTCTCACTCTCATCCCCTTAAGCTTCGTACTATGCGTTCTAAAAAAATCCGTCTCCCGATTGCCACCCTGTATATATATCTTACGTCTTCTTCTTCAAGTGCCGTCTCCATCAATGGAGGTTAGCGGTTATGGTGGCAAACGTTTGTCTTCAAATCTCTCAAATCTTCAGCTGCTCTTAAGAGTTCCTCAAATCCAAGTCCTGTCCAGTTTCTGATATTACGTAACCAGGACAATTTTTTTCTTCCAATTCCTCGCTTTCCTTCTATTTTGCCTTTTATTATCAACTGAGGGATGTAGTATCTCTCGTTGCGCAACAAATGCCCTAGATAACTGGTTTTTCTTCTTTTGACTGTTTTTAATAGTTCTTTTTCTAAATTGAGTCTAGCTAGTACTTCTTCATTTGTTTTTCGTGCTGTCCAAGGAATTTTTAAAATTCTACGGTATACCCACATTTCAAATGCCTCGATTCTATTCAGGCTCTTTATTTTTAAAGTCCACGTTTCAACTCCGTAGAGAAGAACATACCAGATAAAACATTTTACAAGTTTTAATCTCAATTTAATATTTATATGTGTATCGCAGAATAGACCGCGCATCTTAAAGAAACTATCCCTAGCTTGAGCAATTCTCGCTTTAATTTCTTGTTCTGGGTCCAGCTTGCAATTAATCCAACAGCCAAGGTATTTGTATTGGTTTACCTGTTCTAAAATATTCCCATTTATTTTTATAGGTAAGGGGATATTCTGTTTTCTTTGGATCACCATTACTTTTGTTTTTTTTTCGTTGATCTTCATTCCAAACTCTCGACAAGCATCCTTAAGGTGGTCTATAACCCCCTGTAAGTTTGTGTCTGTATCAACCAGTAGGACAGTGTCATCTGCATATCTTATGCTAGATATTGGTTCTCCATTAATTTTTATTCCTGTGGAAAGGTTTTCCAAGGCTTGCTTGAATAGTAGTTCCGAGTAAAGATTGAACAGCATAGGGGATAGTATGCATCCTTGCCTTACTCCTTTATTTATACTAATATTTCTAGATGTATGATCGTCGATCCTAATCTTGGCACTCTGCCTCCAATATAAGTTCTTAATTAATCGGAGATCTTTACTATCCAAGTTGATGCTCTGCAAGGAATTTAACATTTTATTATGGTTTACGCGATCAAATGCCTTTTCAAAATCTACAAAACATAGAAAGACATCCTTTTGTTGGTCGTAACACTTCTGCAGCAGTACTTGTAGTGAAAACAAGGCCTCTCTGGTCCCCATTCCGGCTCTGAATCCAAATTGATCGTATCCAACTTCTTTTTCACACCTTTTGTATACCCTATTGTGAAGTATTTTTAATAGAATTTTAAGCACTTGGCTCATAAGACTTATTAATCTAAAATCTGCGCCATCGCCTTGAGTTAGCTTGTTTTGGAATGGGAATAAAAATAGATTCTAACCATTCCTCTGGTATTTCCCCAGTATCGTAGATTGTATTAAACAAAATTACTAACAAATCAATGTTATTACTTTCGATCAATTTAAGTATTTTAGGATAAACTTCATCAGGTCCAGGGATTTTGTTGCTCTTTAATTGTTTAATAGCATATTCCACTTCGACTTTTAGAATTGGTGGGCTTTCAGTAACATTATTTATTGTAATGTCTATTCTTTCATCTCGGAACAGCTGTTGTATAAATTTTTCCCATTCTTCTATTTTATCTTTGGTGTTATGAATTAACTCTCCGTTGTTATTTACCAGTGGGCAATGTTGTTTTTTGTGGATGAATGAAAATTCTTTCACCTTCTTGTACATATTAAAGTAATCATGTCTATGTTCTAATTCTTCTATTTCTTTACATTTTTCTTCGAGCCATTTCTCTTTTGATTCTTTTATTTTCCTTCGTATTTCTGTATTTAATCGTTTGTAACCGATTGTGTTCTTATTTTTGTATTTCCTCCTTTCGTCTATCATCTTTAGAATAGCTGGTGTAATTCAGTCTTTTTTTGCCATTAATCGTGTATTATGTGTATATATCTTACTTACTTAATCGTGTATATATCTTACGTAAATTAATCTTATTTGATTTTTAACTCTGAAATCGTTCTCAAATTGTAAATTAAATAATAAGTTGAAGAACTTCTCTAATCTGTAACCTTCTGCGAGTTTAAATTTTACATATTGCACCATGTAAAAGAACATAGAAATTTGCAATTATATTGGTTTATAAAAGTATGTTAAACATGTCCCCACACTTACTAAATTTAAACTTTTTGTGTAAATATGAGGTGAAGTTATGTCACGAAATTACGCTTTTTAATTTAAAAACTGCTGCAAAATTTGCTAGTATTCAGAAAGATAAGGGCGCTTCATCATTTCAAGTTAGAGTTTTTGGGTCGAAATGGTTCTCTATAATTTACAGTCTTGACCATTAAAAGTTTTCACTTTAGCTACTCTGGGGTTTGAAGCTTTATTTTACCGGTCAGAATGGATGTTCACTTGTTCCGTTTTTAACAGAGAATCGTGATATAGTTACAGAGTGTGTTAAGTGACCACATATTTATTGTTAACTTCTAGGCTATTTAAAGCAAAATATTAAGACATTTATGGGAAATTTGACTCGGGCATGAACTGCTGTGTAAAATAAACGTCCCTATCTTAAAAACGTAATAAGTTAGATTCTGATACTTATTTTATATTAGATAAAGCAATTTTTATATTTGGGGTATAAAATAAAATGAAATATTTAACTAGAAAAGAGTTTTAGTGAAATAAAGAACTGTAGATAAAGAACTAGACTTACCAATGCTAGTATAGAGTATGTTTCAGTAATTTTGGGTTCAGTATAAAAATTTATTTGAATCTTAAATGATTTGTTTCATCAAATAATTGATGGATTCGATCGTTACTTGATGGAAATTCATTTTATGTAAAAATAAAACACTGAAAACTTTGATTTCAAAACTTACACAACAATTTATTATATAATTTATCACTACAGCTGTTTTGGGCTGATTGCCTTTCCCAAGTGATCAATTTTTGGCATGCGTTAACACTTGCGTCTTTAATGAAACCGGTTAAGGAGGGGAGAACTGTTTGTCTGAAGCTGGTCATTCAAAATTATATCTGTGTTTTTTAATTTGTTAATTTCCATAGAATCTAACAAAGATAGCTTAAGGCCTTTATTTTGAATGTAAAGAATTTTCAATTCATCATTAAAAAATGATTATGATCTAGAAGGTGAAGTCCGTATGTAGAATCTATTTTTCTATTATTAAAAGCCATTTTATGTACTGCTATTCGTTTACTAAAGTTTCTACCAGTTTGACGGATGTAAGTTTTTGCGCAGTCGCCACATTTAAGTTTGTATACACCGCTGTGTAAGTGTTTTTTTATTTTGGCTCTTGTTGTTTTTAATATATCTTCCTAAGTTGTTATTTGTTCTGAAAGATGGTGTTATTCCTTTCTTTTTTATGTGTTTGGCTATTTTTGTTGATATTTTGCCTGCATATGTAATCGAGCAGAACGTACTGGGTTTTTTCTCTGGTGGTGGAAATACTGATTTCAGGGCTTTCTTGTGTAGTTTTTGATTTAAAATTTTATTAATTGTTTATTCGTTGTATCCATTGTTTACTGATACAGTGGAACTTCTTCTCTTTATTAACAGTCACCTCTGTTAACCGTCAGGGTTCATACATAAGTTATATTGACTTCATAAGTAAAAACTTAGTGATAAGCCATAAAAAATTTGTTGAAATGTAGAAGTGCAGTTATGCCACCACCTCATTTTATTATGTAAATAATTTTTGTTCTTAGTCGGAGCTCTGGATTAAATTTAAATTAAAATAAGTCATTATTGAATTACGATTGAATTACAGTCAATCTCTGGGTGTCACCATAATTCAGTTGGATTCAAATTCAAACATTGATTGTGTCCCTTAGTCGTTTGATCAAATAAATTTTGAAAAATGGAGCCTTATACATCTGGAGCATCAAAAAGAAAACGTGTTGTTTTGTCAATTGAAAAAAAAAAAATAGAAATTATTGCAGAACTAAAGAAATTTGTTTCTGCTGTCGCATTGATCAAATGGTATGATGTTTTGAGAACAACAAGCAATGATTTAAAGAAAATGCTGAAGGAATTGAAAAGTATGCTACACTAATGGAATCTTTGGATGGTCGGGTGAAACATCGTAAGAAGATAAAGAAATCCACATATTAATCACTCGACATGGTTCTGTATTTGTGGTTCGTTCAAAAAAGAAGCGAAGGTGTTCCTTTGTCTGAACCAATTGTTGCTGAAAAAGGGTTGTTTTTCAACATGAAATTAAATCGAGATCCTTTATTTAAAGGAAGCAGCGATTGGTTGGAAAAGTTCAAAACTCGCCACAGTATACGAGAACTTAAAATCGAAGGTGGAAAAAGTTATGTAAAAGTCGATGAAAATGGTATAATATCTCCAAAAGGAGAAAAAAATAATGTTTTCTTTTTTACGCTAAATGGTGTTAAAATCAGAGTTTGCAATATTTTTTACGTAAACACTTTAGGTATTAACCAGTCCTTTTCAGATCATCTGTCCATCTCATAGGAGGTCTGCCTCTGGGTATTTTGTGTTGGTATGGTCTCCAGGTTAAAATTGATCTGTGCCATTTGTTTAGATCGCTCCTAGCTACATGTACAGCGTATTATTATTTCAACTTTAATGATTTTTGCACCACATCGGTGACTTTGGTTTTCTGTCTTATCCATGTGTTTGTTTTCTTGTCCTTAAGTGATATACCTAGCATTGCTCTTTCTATCGCGTGTTGAGTGACTCCAAGTATATTCATATTCCTTTTTGTGATTGTCCATGTTTGTGCCGCATAAGTTAATATCGGAATAATGCATGCATCAAAAACTTTAGATCTAAGATGTGATTGAATCTGTTGATTTCTGAGTATATAGTTCAGTTTACCGAATGCTGTCCAAGCCAACTTTCCTCTTCTTTTTATTTCTCCAGTTTGAGTTTCCCTATTTAGGATTATTATAGATTATTATAGAATAGAGTCTTACTATATCTATCTAATTCTGAAAGGCATTACTTAGATAAAATCAAAAGTATATCAGATATTCATAGAGATTGCGTTTAACATGGTAAAAATAATAACGGTGATTTTGTTAATTATATTATGTTCTATGGTATATTTATACAGGACTTTATTATTTCTTTCTTTATTTCAAAAAAGATGCTTGTAGACCTTGCTTACAAAATTATACAGACAAAGGAAAAAAAAGCTCCAACAAGAAGCTTATTTATAACACCAGGAAGAAAAAACATTGTTTGGATTAGAGAAAGAGAACAATAAGAACGATTAGGATATAATAGTTGAGGTATACGACCTACAAGGCCGTTTTTCAACGGTTCAGACGTTTTTTAAAAAGGTTTGTACGTGCTTTAAAACAGATTCTATAGTGATTTTATGTCGCGACATTTTTACACACCAAAATCACTATTATAATGAATGGAGGAGCAGATACAACAATGAATTAGAGACTCTCTTCGGGAAAGGAAACATCGTAAGATACATAAAAGCCAATAGATTAAGATGGCAGGCCACGTGGTACGGAGTGATGACGACAGACTGATTAGCAATGTGTTTTGGGAAAGACCAGATGGTAGAAGATCGACAGGAAGGCCTAGAAAAAGGTGGAAGACGCAGTCAGGGAAGACCTGGCGAAGATGGAAGTAAGGCCATGGGAAAGAATAGCACAGGATTGGAATCAATGGAAGGCAATAGTAAACGCGGCAAAAACTCACGAAGAGTTATAAAAGCCAATGATGATGATGAAAATCACTATTATGAGGCTCATTCAATTTTCGAAATCCCGAAAAAATGGCACAATTACTCTCATTTTGGGTAGCGCCATTATTTTTTTTTAGTTTTGAGTATTAAAGAATACAAAAAGTTAATCCAAGAATGAGTTCTTAAATTTCAAAATCAATGTTTTTGGCACTAAAAAGTGGATATTTCTGTAGATTTCGTCATATAAGATTGTATATTTTGAGCCAAATCTGGTCAAAGCTTAAAAAAGCCAAAACTTAAATCTGGTATATGTACCAATAATTATAATTCACCCTGTGAGCTTGATATTTTGGGTAAAAAGCATGAGCATTTTATATGACTATGTAATTATTTAAGTCGTGGAAAAAGAAGTCATATTATACCAGTATGCAACTTTTTCCACTGTGGATATTGATAAACTATTTTTTTACAATATTTAGATATCTTGTTTAGTCCTATATTCATCTATATTGCTTGTGTGATATATTTTTTCAAATAAATCATTTCGTTTAGGTATTCAAGAAGGCTATACTATTTAATTTTTTCGAAAACGCTAATCGATATCAATGCATAAAACGGTCCATCACTCAAATGATTGCATTGTTTTGCGTTATTAATGCGGAGTGCACAAAGTATTTGAATACTAGAGTGTGCAATCCTCGTTTACAAAACTACTTTAAATGCATATTGGTACTGCATTGTGTTTCGCAATGTATAAATTAAAGGAGAAAATTTAGTTCGCTAGAATTCGGTTTTTTAACGTCAGTTCAATTAAAAATTTAAATATCTTTTTAAGCAAAATATGGTTTAACAAATGATAAATTTGGACTCCCAAGTATTTAAAATTGTCTGTTGGAAGTCCAAATAACATCAAAAGCAGTAAGTAGTGAAGAAATACATTCCAGGATTGGCCAAGCAAGATCAGCCACCAGACAGCTACACGGACTATTATGGAACAAAAAAATAACAAAAGAAAATAAAAGAAGAATTTATAAAACAATAATAGAAAGTATTGGACTATACGGTGCCGAACTTTGGGAAATAAACCAAAGAAACAAATCAAAAATTAAGGCCATGGAAATGAACTACTGGAGACGATGTTGCCAGCTCACTAGACTTGATAGGGTGAGAAACGAAGATATTCGGAGAGAAATGGAAATCGATCTAGACATAATAGACACAATCGAAGCCAAAAGACTTAACTGGTATGGACACCTTCAGAGAATGCCGGAAAATAGATGGCAAAAAAAATAGAAGAATGGACTCCGCCAACTAGAAGAAAACGAGGTAGACCAAGACGATCCTGGAGAGACGATGTCGACGATGCAATGACCGCCAGAGATCTAACAACTGAAGATTGCTTCGACAGAAAACGCTGGAAATTAGGATGCGAGAAGCGGCGCCAGCTGTAGAAGACTCGCTTGTTATATATATTGTTATGATGTGTTGTTGTTGTATGAGCAATGAGTAAATTTGAATGATATATGTAAGTATAGGGTTTTTATCGCGGTTCTCAAAGAATTAGTTCGTAAGTACTTTTTTAAATTATCTTTATTATAAATATTATGAAACAAACCTATCTATCTAATATAAGCAATATCAATTTAAAACAATCTATCTAAAATTTGAAATTCTTACAATTATTAAATTATTAACAAAATTTGGTACCTTCTTTCACTGAACGCCTAAAGTTTTTCCAAAATTAAAGTTATTATCACCACTCAATATCTTCTTACTAAGCCTTGGTTTTGTTCTGAAGTTATTTTCTTGTGGCATTGTAAATTAATTACTATTTATAACTGGGAATAAGCCACAATTAAAGATAAAAATACGTTTATTGACGTTTCAATTTCCAATTCGGAAATCGTTCTCAAAATACAAACAGTAATTTACTGTTATTTATATATATATATATATATATATATATATATAATATATATATAATATATATATATATATCAAAAATATTTTTTTTAATAAATGATAAAAAATACAAAACAAGTCTTAAGGTGAGGTTGACACAGTGAACAAAATACTGAGTGAATACACAAGAAAATGTGAAACATATTACCTCTTTAAAGTGACAACTTTAATAATATACATATATCCTTTATCCTTTACCCTTTATTGTTATTTGATGGTTTTGCCACGTCCATCGTCTTCGGTAGTTTTTTGTAGAAGAAGGTGTTTATTTAGCACATAACACATTATAATTAAAAAGATACCGTAATGCTGTTAAAGCCGTGAAAGCATATTCTTCGTGGCTTTGCCATCAGACGTGGCTTCAAATCACAATCCACTTATCGCCAGGATTACACTCACCCTCAAGAATATTTAAAGGCATAAAAAGATCCCTAAAACAAACACAAGCAAACTTAACGAACCTAACGTAAAATAATGCCTCCAACATGAACTGCATGTGAACTGCAGCAAATTGAACACAAAGACCAATAATATTGACGAGTACTGGGATCGACTAAAACATTGTCTACTGGAACCCTGTAAAGAAATACCTAAGACTTCCGCAAGGAGAAAAGAGAAAAGACAACAATAAATACAGAGAGATAAAACCACGAGGTCAGGAAGACGATAAAGCAGGCAAAAGACAAATACTTTGAAGAGAAATGCAAAGAGATCGAAGACCTCAATCAAAATAAATATAATTTGTTTAATCTACACAAGGAAGTTAAACAACTGGCAGGACTAAGAAAACAAAATCCCACTGGTGCCCTTCTGGATAGACACGGGACTACTATAACACAGATGGACGAGAAAATACAAAGATGGGAAGAATAGATCGAGGAACTGTTCGATGATAAAAAAGGATATCTGGAGCACATAGAACTTACGTCAGAAGAAATAGGTCCCTATAATACAAAAGAATAAATATTAAAAACAATGAGAGAAAAAAAAGAAAATCAAATTAGCCAAAGAAAAATGGATGAGAGAAAGGTGCGACTAAATGGAGGATGTAATATCTAATTACGACTTATTTAATGTGCACCAAAAACTAAAAGAAATGAGTAACATATTTAAAAAACGAGTTCCCTCTGTACTCGTTGACAATAATACCAAAATTATTGTAAATGACCACGAAATAATAAAAGAATGGCAGCTGTATATATCAGAGTTGTTTGAGGATAACAGAAATAATATTGCCGAATTCTACCAAGACTGTACTGACGGCCCAGAAATTATGAAATGCGAGGTAGGACACGCTATAAATAATATAATGCTAAAATTAGAAAAGCTTGTGGTCCAGATGATACATCAACTGAGTTGTTGAAACTAATAGAGAATGATAACATAAAAGTAGTAGTAAAACTTTTTAATTCAATATATAACACCGGAGTGATTCCCACAGATTGGCTCAAATCCATCTTTGTCGCAATACCTAAAAAACTCAATGCGAGAAAATGCTCAGAGTATCGATTAATTAGCCTAATGAGCCACACCCTTAAAATTTTCCTAAGAATACTTCACAACAGAATTAGACGCAAATGCGTCTTGACGATACCCAATTTGGGTTTAAAATTGCTATGAGAACCAGGAAGATACTTTTTGCGCTTAACATCCTATTATAAAAATGCCGCTTTCTACAATTTGCAAAGCATCTGCAAGTCAGTCGGTACAAAGCTAATGAAATGCTGAAATAATAAAAACTCATGTGTTTTTTAATATGAATAAACTATTTACGAAGACAAAGTAAGACCCACAAATTGATATAATATAGTCATAAACAAAACATTACTTACATGTCCGGTACAAGATGTATTAATGATGTGGAGAACATAGTTCAAACTATCCTGTAATTTCTGATGATGGGGATCTTCAGTTTTTACTATTGTAACTATATTTTATTGTATTTGTAATTTATTCTATTGTAACTTATTTATATTGTACTATATATTAACCAATGAAGTAGAAATAAGGTCTACTGTGATTGTTTGTTAAATTAAAGTGATGTTCTGTATTATTTAATTCATTAAAAGTTATTTATATTTATTCAAGAGATATATTTTCGAAAGATGTGTTAATTTATTGAACATTTTATTAAGGTGATTGTTGCATGACAATTAGATGTACAATTGTGTGGGTGTGTAATTCCTTTAACTTGTAATTATCAAATTTATTTGATAAAGTTGAATTAGAACTGTTTTTTGGCAGATAATGGTAATATCAAACATGTTAAAATTATTAAAACTGAAACAATTAAGGACAGTTAGGGACAAACAGAACACACTTAAAAGGACAAAACAGACATTAAATTTAAAATGGGGGACTTATTTGCACTACGTCACTGAACTGGAGAAAATGAGTTTTTCTGTTGTCTATTAGATTTGTAGAGGTAAATTTGACAAGTTAATGTAGGTTAAAGTGTGACAGTTGGATTTTTATTATTTCAGCATTTAATTAACTTTGTACCGACTGACCTGAAGATGCTTTGCAAATTGTAGAAAGCGAAACCGGTCGTCTAGGTAGTTAAATTAAATTGATTGTGAGTAAGTCTTATTAATTTTTTTTTTACCTATTTGATTTATAAGACTCATGAGTGTATGGAACGGGTACAGTAATGATGAATAATGTTCTCGCGCAAGTAACCCTCAGCAGTTGATGCTTTTGTTCAAATAAAAAACTTTATCTGTTTAAATCAAAATAAAATATTAAAATATTCTTAATATTCTCTAAAGATTTGAACGGCTATACAAATTTAAAATAATTCCAAGAAATCCACACAATATTAAAAGGTGTTATCTGCAATCACCGAGAATTTAAAAGCAACTTTACCGAGTACAAGGTACTAAAAGGATTTACAGATAATATTTTATTTAAATATAAGAGAAACCAGGTCAAAGGAGCTTAGAATTTACTCAAAACAACATTAACAAGATGAAAAGTTGTTTCTTTAAGAAAACAGCTTCAAATTCAGTACTTGGAGCTGTCAAAGTTTTTACTTTATTCAAGTAACTTTTATCGCGAAAAGATTGAAACGCAAAATGTTGTTCAGTTCAAAATAGATAAAATAAAAAATAATATAATAAGTGAGTTAATCTGTTTGTATCAAATATCTGTTTTTTGAATAATGGTAATAAATATATAAATAAAATTATTATAGGAAACTGCAAATCCTACCATTTTTAGTCCAAAGTGTGGGTGAAAAAGTGAGCATTATGTAATAAATTTTTAAAATCTACTCTGTTTTATAAAGAGTGATATTAGAAACATATTTATAGTCCATAACAGCAAATTTTTGGTTATTATTTATCTATGGGACTAGAAAAAAGTAAAATAAGCTTTAACTGAAGCTTTTATAAGTTTAAGTGACAATCTTCTTCTTCACGTGCCATCTTTTTTAAGAAGATTGGCAACCATCATGGCAATTCGCACTTTCGACGCCGCTGCTCTAAAGAGGTCAGCAGAAGTCTGCCCTGTATTCTTTCTTGCATTATTAATGCAACAAGTTATAACGCTGCCTCATAAGATTCCAGATTGCGTTTCTGATTTACGTATTAAGACCTCTTTATCTTTTCCCATTCTTCTCAACACCTCGACATTCGTGACTCTATCTACCCAACTTATTCTTAATATCCTTCTGTAGGCCCATAACTCGAAGGCTTCCAATCTGTCCGAAACATGTTTCTTTAAAGTCCAAACCTCCAACCATAAAATAATACGGAGAACACGTAGCATCTCAGAAGTCATCGTTAAAAAAATTGAAATGTCCCTGCTGCAGAGTACTTTTTTCAGTTTGTTGAAAGAATTTCTTGCCTGTCCTATTCTTGCCTTAATCTCTTCTGTGTACTCATTATTTTCGTTAATTATTGTACCCAGATATTTATATTTTTCAACTTTTTTTAATTTGTTCTCCATGTATTGTTATGTTTTCTTGACGCTGTTGGGCATTTGTAATTACCATAAATTGTGTCTTTTTTGTGTTTAGGGACAGTCCGTTTACTTCACTGACTTCTACCACTCTGTCAACCATTTGTTGTAAATCCTCAAGACATTCCGCTAATAAAATAGTGTCGTCGGCAAACCGTATATTATTGATTGGTCGGCCATTTACTTCTATTGTCATAGTTAGTTCTTCTAGTGCTTCCTGGATTATTTCCTCTGAATACAAATTAAACAAAGTAGGAGACAGGACACAGCCCTGCCTGACTCCCCTCTCAATCTGTATTTCATTTAAAAAGACGTCGTTCTCTTTTACCACAGCGATTTGATTATAATAGATAGCGCTAATGATCCTGATGTCTCTCATATCTAAGTTTTTCTTTTCAAGTAATTCGATAAGACGGTTTATCGAAGGCTTTGTTGTAATTCAAGAAACACATATTATACTGGCTGATTAACATCCATGCACCTTTGCACAAGTACATTCACAGCGAACAGGGCTTCCCTCGTTCCCAGTGCATTTCTAAATCCAAATTGTGTGTCACTTATGTCCTGCTCAAGTTTGTTGTGTATTCTCCGGTATATAATTTTTAAAAATATTTTGAGCGTATGACTCATTAAGCTTATTATCGGTGGTCTTGGCATTCTTTTGCATTTGGTTTTTTTGGTAGTGTTATGAATGTTGAGTTCAGCCAGTCTCTGGGAATGATTCCTGTACTGTATATTATATTAAATAAGTCGACCAATATTCCCATTTTCTGTTCTTCTATTAACCGTATTATATCTACAGGTATTTCGTCAGGACCTGTTGCCTTGTTATTCTTTGTTTGGTTTATCGCCTCTAATACCTCATCTTCTGTTATGTCTGGACCGTTGTCGAACTTTCCCAGCTCTAGTAATATCTCAGTCCGTTTGTCTTTAAATAGCTCTTGAATATATTCCTGCCATCTTTTAAGCCTTTCACTGACGTCTATAATTATTTTTCCGTTTTTATCCAACAGTATGTAAGTGACCAATGTTATAGATTAATTAGCACTCAAATTAAAAAAACTGTACCGTATAAAACTTTCCATATATTTTTTTGGAAAATGATTAAATCTTTTTCAATTTTCACAAAAATAAAATTTTGCACAACCAGTTTATTCTATTTTTTGCTAATATTATGATAATTTGTTTCTCCAAAGACAAAAAAAGTAAAAGGCTATAACTTTATAAAAAAATCGATACAGCCTAATCTAAGGCGCATTTTATTTTTAAATAATGGATTTGCCTCTTATGTTTTACATTAAAACAATATTTTTTATAAACTTTTAAAGCTGAGGCATCCCTAATCGTTGTAGTAGTTCTTAACTTAAAGATTCGGCTTGTTGACTTTAATTAAAAAGAAAGTTTCTACAACCAATAGGTGCCGATAATATCTTTTTTTTTTTTAATTGCTGTTACTTTATTTATAACAAGTAAGAAACGTAATCGACGGTATTAGATACTCAATGTTCTTTAGTTTCAATAAACGTTGCTCTTCTTCTTCTTCTTCTTCTTCTTAGCCTTCTGTCGTCCATGTTTGGACATAGGCCTCTCCCAACTCCTTCCAATAAAAGTTTAGAAGAAAAAAGAAGTACTTGTGACTCGTTTGGAAAAAATATAACACTGTTTTTGATGGGTTGGAGTCAATAAAAGGGGCTATTTGTTGACTATTTTTTACTCGAGCTTTCAATTGTGATTACAATTTTTATCAAGAGCTTCTAAAAAATACAAAATATCTTACAAAGTTGAACTAGAAATAAAAAATTTTTTTGTTAACTCACCAAATAAAATTAGTTTTTTATATAAAACTACTGCCTACATATTAAATACAAAAAATATTATTAAAAAAATGTCTAATTCTAATAAATGTTTCTCTGAAAAATTTTGATGAAGTTTCTTAAGAAAAAAAATTGAATTTGTAAACAAAAATAGAATAACTACAACCAGCCAAAATGTCATAAATACTAACTTAAAAATTTTTATTTTTGACATATTGTCAAAAATAAAATTTTGTTTAAAAAATTCTTCTTTGTTTAGTAACAAAAAAGTAGAAGATTTATTCACCATTGATAGATGCCCGAAAAAATGTAACAAATACATGGAAAATTCAAAATGTGATATTTTACTGACTGCATATATAAATTAAATAGAAATTATATAATTATAAATTTTGCTTAAATTTTGAATTTCTGACCTTTTGTTAAATTATTATCACTTTTGATAATACAAACCATTTCCAAAAAAGTTCTTTTAAATTTACTACTTTCATTACATAAAATTTTAATATTATCAAAATCCATAATATGGTCTTTTTATATTACATGCTCTGCCAAAGCACAAGATGGTTTCTTAATTCTACAATCACTCTTCTGAGAAATAATGCGATTTGAGAGATTTCTTCCAGTCTCACCAATATACTCAGCTTCACATTGAGTACAAACAATGCTGTATACTACATTTGTTTGATCTAATTTGTCTATAGGATATTTAGTTTTGGGATATAAAGATGAAATAGTTTTGATGTTCTTTGTTGCTATTTTTATATTGTCAATAACCTTTAATGTTTGTATTAATTTATGAGTTAATGATGGTATAAAAGGTAGTGAATGATAATATATGTTTTGATTGTTGGATACAGTGTTTTGAGATTTAGCAAAAAATGGTGTTAAGTTATTTATATTTAATAAATTAGAAAAAAGCATCCTATGTAGCATATCTGGAGGATAAGAGTTTTCAATTAAAATATTTTTTAACAAATGAAGATCTTCTTGTAGATAGTCTGGATGAGAAAGTTTTAAAAGGATTAAAGGAACGTGTTTTCTTCACCACTGCAGTGGTTTGCGAGCAGAGGCGCCACCTACTTTGGCGGCCGTGAACGAAAACGATATAATCACATCGTTTTCTACCTCTGGGCTATGCGAAATGTTACAATGTGTTGAAATATATATATATATATATATATATATATGTTATATAAAAATACTCATAGCTCATATAGCTCATAAAACTGTACACAAACAAAACATCATAGCAATATATGTATATATATATATATATATATATATATATATATATATATATATATACATATATCTTCTATGTTTGATATATCTTTTGAAATTCTCCTTTTATACATTTTCGTAAAATCGTAATCGGTTGACTAATTATGTATATATTTCCTCTCCCTTTCAAATAAACGTATACTCAACAGATACAAAGGTTCTATAGGGGTGCTTTATAAATAAATCTAACGAGGTCTGCCACATAAATACCCATTGTTCATGATTCCGCCCGTGAAGTTTTTAGCAAAATATTCGAAAATTGTTTAGACCTCCTACTTGAAACTTTGAATACCAGGCACACAAAGTTATTAAATTATTATTTTATTTAGCAAAATTATCAGATCCACTTCAAGCGAAAATAAATTTTTGATCGTTGTTATATAAATAAATTCTTGCTATGAAACCGACAAGTTAGGTATAACCTGAAGGATAATTTTTATAAATTCTAATTATAATTTCACTTATAGGACAGGGAAGTGAGCAAAACTGCAGTGTCTTACTGTAAGTAACTATAGCTAAAATTCAATAAATGTATCTAGATAGAATAACAAAAGTTTTTGTCTATAAATTAAATCCGCTATATTTTATTATTAAACTAAAACAATAATCTTTGAAAAATCTTTAAAATGAGCCAAGATAAAGATATGTTATGCAAAGAGGAACACAGTTAAGATTTGATTTCACGCATAGTGCCTCTTTATCTTCGCTTATACGTATTTCATCCTAAAAGAAATCTTCGGAGCGATTATTCACAGAAGCTCTAAACGTAAAAACAATCTTGCCTGTCGAAAAGAAAGCAACAATGAAATGGCGTCAGTATGGACGCAACAACGACATCTGATATTAAATCACGAACTAAAAATCCGAAGATTTCTAATTGACGAAACCAAAATCTAGATTTTTGCTTTAATCTGTGCCTTCTAAGAATTGCAAGACAAACAGACGTTAATAAAGGTGTAATTAGAGAAAATGGGAAATCTTAAATTGCATTCCATAACATATCTCCTCAACTAAGCAAAATTCCTTAGCGAATTGGTTTCTTGTACTCATAAAGAGTATATCGAAATAAAAAGAAAAGACACTTAAAACTAAAAAAGTCAATCTTTTTGCTTATTATGTCGGGACTGAAGGATTTGCAGCAAGTGGGAGATGAGTCACAAATTTTAAAAACCAACTCGCCATTATAATAAAAATTTCAAAAAAAGCGCTAGTGGTTATATTTCTATTTGTTACCAATGCATTGACGAACGAAATCAACTTTTAAATGGGTATACCAAGGAACATAATTCAACATGGTAAAACTGGGATTTTTATATCTGGCTAACTACAAAATACACATGGGTGTTTATTTGTAGAAATGTTTAAAATAATCAAATGGGATAGGTAATCAAACTCTTGTGGCGACCTTCTAAGCCAGACCCCTTGTGTTCAATTTTCGGCAGCAATAACGACATTTTCATTTCTTAAAAAAGATAACTAGCCGCCACCATTCCTCGGAGGGCATTGCAAGCAGTCGGTTTACCTGGGTTAGTGTGTATTCACTCTAATGATCCAAAACAGGGCTAAGCCGGAGATACACATGCCTATTACCAGCACAATGGCATAGCAGTACCTAGCAAGCACTATCTACTGTCCCCAAACTGGTAAGTATGTATGTTAACTGGCATGCTAGTTCCTGGCATGCTAGCTAATCGCAAAGAATTTGATTTTTCTTGCTAGTAGCATACTGTGAGATGCAAGACGCATGCGCGGGGAGTGTCACTGACATGTGTGAATGCGCAATAACGCTATAGGCATGCCAGCAGCTAGCAGAGTGTTGTCAGATTTGTTGTGTTGGTAATAAAAATAAATCGTTTTATTTTTAAACGTTGCAGAGAAGAAAAACCATCAAATTCATTGCTATATATAGAGAATTGGAGTGTCTTTTGAATTGTAAATCATATTTATATCAAAATAAAGTAGCCCGTGGCAATGCTTACACAAAATTTCAAGAGGAAATAGGTAAAGGTATTACTGTAAAGGAGATAAAGGCCAAAATAAAAAATTGCTCCAAGGTTTTCTCGCCTACCAATCCAATTTCTCACCCGAATTTTTCGCTCTTTGGAGTTCCGCTTCGGATTTATTATTAAACTCCTAACAAAATCTGTAGTCATCAGCAATATTTGCTTGTTGAATTTATTCCAAATGCCTTCCATGAATCCCCTTTTTTGCTGGAAATCAAACTTTTAATTATAACGCAAATACTTTAGTTTCAGAGAAAAACCACTTGATTGTTTACTAGCACTGGCTATGTAAAAATCTACCCTGCTTTTTCGCCTTGCCAGTATAGGCAAGCAATCTACTGGCATGCCAATTACTAGCAAATGTGTTTTGTGCTTGCCAGCTACTGGCCTATGCCAGCAACTGGTATGCCAGCTACTTTCCCAATTTACTGGCATGTGTGTATCCGGCTTTTAAGATGCAATTTGGACCGGAACAATCAGAAAGGATCTTCGCAGCAAAAATGTCATAAAATATTATTATTAATAAACTGTTTTTTACTGAAATTTTATCCTCTCTCCCTTGTGGTTATTTTAACAAATCTTATTTCATCCCTTGGTAATTTCAACTTTTTTTTGGTCCCTTTGCTTCGACTATTATCATCATCACTGGCTCGACAACCCTTTTTGGGTCTTGGCCTGTCCCAGGATTCTTCTCCATTCTGATCTGTTTCGTGCTTTTTTTCTTCAGTTTTTTATTTTTAAGGTTGTTATATCATTTTCTATTTGTTCTACTATATTATTATTATTATTATTATTATAATATAAGCGACGGCAGAGGAACTAAGTCCCTATTATGCCCAAAAACAAAGAAATTTCATTTATCACCTACTAGTAAATAACAAAATTACAACTAAAAGAAATAAAATTACAATTTTTGGTTTAAAGGAAAAACAATATTTTAACTATAATATAAAACTGTCGAGTCTGTTTTTGAACGAGTTGGTAGAAGAAGCGGAGACAATTTTGTCGTTGAGGTTATTCCAGCACTCAAAAACTCTATTTGGAAGAAAGTTCTGTCTTTGTCTTATAGAAAAATTTTCTTTCTTTAGTTTATATTGATGACCTCTGAGGCGTTCATCTTGGTTTATGATAAATATTTCATCGAGGTTTCCAAAATTGAATTTTAGTATTTTGAATGTTGTAATTAAGTCTCCACGTTGTCGACGAAGTTCAAAAGTAGTTAGATTAGCCATACTAAGTCTTTCTGCATAAGACGGTCTTCTCGGTCCCAAAGAAATTCGAGTGGCTTTTCTTTGAACGTTTTCCAACAGATTCTTGTCTGAACCAGATCGGGATACCACGTTGGTCCAGCGTATTCTAGTATGGGTCTTACGTACAAAGTGTAAAGTATGCAAAATGATTGCATTGAAACTCCCGAAAAAACACCTCCGAATGAGATACAGTCTGGAGTTTGCACGTTTACAAATAGAGGTAATATAATCGGACCAAGTTAGGCTGCTGTTCACAATAACACCAAGATCGTTATACGAAAACACAGATTCTAATGGCTGCCCGTTAACAAAGTACGGCACAAGTGGGTTATTTTTGCCAATTCGAAGCACTACACATTTTTCCGCGTTTAAGGGTAGTAACCACTGGGAACACCAAGTTAAAATAGAGTCCAAGTCCATTTGGAGGGTTAGCTGGTTTGTGTTTGGATTGGCATATATTTTTGTGTCGTCAGCGTAAAACGATATTTTACTTGAGACATAATAAGGAATATCGCTGGTGTAAACCGTAAAAAGCAGAGGTCCAAGGACAGAACCCTGAGGCACTCCACTTTCCACCAACCTGTATTGTGAGAAATATTCGCCAGCTCTAACTTTGTAATATCGATCTGTCAGGAAATCATCTATCCAACGAAGTAAAGTACCGCGAACTCCGAAATGTTCTAGCTTATGTAGAAGTCTGCGCTTAGGTACACGGTCAAAGGCTTTAGAAAAATCTAGATAAACAACGTCGACCGGCTGCGAACTGTTAAGGGATGAGGTCCAGTCGTTAACACAATGTAGGAGATTGGTTAGAGTAGAGCGACCAGAGACCAAATCCATGTTGTTGTGTTGGAATAACATGTTCCCGGAGAAGGAATTTGGTCATCTCCTCGGAAATAATGGCTTCCATTAGATACTATTAATTACATTCTTGCCTTCCGAGTCTATGACTATTAGTCATATTAATACTAAGTAATTATTTAAATTATTTAAATATTAAACTTTCCATCCGCTGGGTTTGTTGAATATTTGGAGTTATTATTATAATAATTTAAAATTTTAATTAGTTTTTATTTAGTTTTTTATCAAACGCAAGACAAATTAGTGCACTTACCAACATGACCATTACTCGGTTTTTAATTAATAAATTGGTCGTTATTTAACCACATTAGAGGGCAAAGCAAAGCAAGAGCAACTTCTTCTATTATTTTCTCCCGAGCTAAATCGCGGTTATCTATTACCCTGCTGAAATAAACGCCTCCCGCCTTCCCACCACTTGACCCAGTTCGTGTTTGCTCCTTCAAGTTCAATAAGACTTGTATACGCATGTTCTTGAATATCTGTTTTCGTTTAACGTCTATTTGCAAACAAATATGTGAAATATCCAACAGAAGTTCTGTTTTAGCTGTTCGTTTAAACGAGATCTGGAGTATTTATAAATAGCCGTAACAATCTCTGAAAAATAATGATGTTTGAGATCTAATCTGTCATGGTATCTAGAACCTCGAGAGTTTAATTTCAGCCCATCCATCAAGATTATGACAGCACCAATCACCTGTTTCGTGTTTGTAACTGAACCTACCGGGATTTTTATGAACGGCAAGGTTTGTTAATATTTTCCGCTGACAATTTTGATTCATTTCTGGCAAATTTTAAGTGACAGGTATTTATATCTTTTAAAAGCAAAGGAGATGAAAGAAATAGGTTTGTTTCGCTCGAAATGATTTTTTGAAAACATGAATACAATGCTGAAAAATGAGATGATCCCTTAAAGCAATAAAAACTGGTTTTGTGAATCAATGGTGAAATGTTTTCCTTAAGCTTCTATTATTTAATTTACACTTTTAAGTTTTTAATTTTGTAAAATGAGAAAAGGCAGCAAATATTTGATTTCACGCAAACAAATCCTATGTATCTCTACGTATTTCGACCTAATAGGTCTCGTCAGAAGAGCTATTCATAGGGGTTCTCAACGTGGAAAATCAATATTTTCTACCTTTTAAGAAGCAACAATAACATGGCTTCAATACGGACGCAGTAGCGACATCTAATTAAACAATCGTAAAATAACGTATTGCCCGAAATAAACAGTACTGAAACTAAGTTGGCGGTGTTTTTTATGCGTGCGCTGTCACACTCAAGTTAGCTAGTATAGACCTGTCAAGTAAACCTCAAACAAGTAATTAGTAGGGCCTAATTGTTAAAAATGGTGTTAAGTACAGAGGAGAAAGTGTTTCTGGTAGAGCATTATTTTCGCTCATACGGAATGGGCCGACATAATGTGCAAGTTTGCTATACGTGTCTGATCAATTCACACAACGGTTTAATAAACGTTCTCCAAGTAATGCTGTAATTTTGAAGGTTATTGAAAAGTTCAGAAATACGGGTAGTGTATTGTGCCAACGAAAAGGAAACTCGGGGCGTCCCAGGACAGTTAACAACAACAATAACCATGAACGTGTTTTTGAGCAAATCTTACAAAATCCGAAAGCCAGCCAGACAAGGACAGCGTTACAACTTGATTTAAAAAGAACTTCCTTTCAAAGAATCCTGAAGGAGCTGGGTGCATTTTCGTATGTGATTCAGGTACATCAACAACTACATCCTCGGGATTATCGCAGTAGAGTGGAATATTGCGCCAGAATTCTCGCGTTACAGTATGAAAATCCTGAATTTTGAAAAATGTTTGGTTTCAGACGAAGCACACTTCACTTATCAGGCTATGTGAATCGTCGCACAAATCGATTTCTGGGCTTTGCCAGACCCGATGAGGTTCAAGAGGTTCCTTTACATAGTGCAAAAGTGAGTGTCTGGTGTGCTGTGTCCGGACACGGAATCATTGGTCCGTACTTCATCGAAGAGAATGGTAGGCAAGTCACACTTAATCAACAGAGGTACAGACACATTTTAACACGATTTATCCCTGATCTACGTCAATTCTGTCGTGCACGTAACTTGGCATTTCGAAACCAATTTTTTCAGCAGGACGGGGCAACTTGCCATACTGCTGCCGCAATTCGTCAATTTCTTCAAGAACATTTTCCAAGCAAATTCATTTCACGATTTACTGACTTCCCTTATCCTTCACATTCTCCAGACCTCACACCTCCAGACGCATACATTTGGGGCATGGCTAAAAATGCAGTTTTCAAACGGGCACCACAAACCATCGATGAATTAAAGGATGCCGTTAGAGTCTTCTTCGCAGCTCTGAGACAACCCTTATTCAAAAACATGACCAGAAACTTAGAACATCGTTATGAAGTCTGTCTTGAACGAGGAGGTGCACATTTAGAACATATAATAAAGTGTCAATAATATGTATTTTTTAAATATATAATACGATTACAACTTCAGTACTGTTTATTTCGGGCAATACTGTAGTTTCGAAACACAATTCAGATTTCTGCTTTATAATCTGAGCCTTCTAAGAAGGCTCAGATTATAAAATTGTTTCGAATATTGTAACGTTTCGTATAAATATTGTGTTTCGAAACTATTTTACGATTGTTTTTAATTTTGTCCTTGAAGAACATGAATATTAAATATCAGACAAATCAAAAATTTTATTAACCAACTTCTAATGTTACCTACTTAATTTAATGAGAATTAACCACAATTTTAATTGAAAATACGTAAGGAATTAGGTATACTTTTATGAATTTTGCAACATAACACGGTGCTGCAAAGATTTTGATGTCTAAGAACAAGTGTTTTTTTATAGCATTTTTCGTCGCTAAATCTAAATCCGTTGAATTTTTTTTCTATCACGTACAGTTTTTTTTGCTACACATATTGTACAAATAGGCATTACATTTAAAAATTTGACCAAGAAATGAAAGAAAAATATTTGTTAACATCTGTTTTATTAAAAAATGATTATCCTTTATCGTTTATAAATAAGGAATTTTCAAAAATCGACCGAATAGAACAGAACAACTTAGAACGAGATCCTACAGCATATACAAGGAATAATATGAGAAAAATAACAATACCATACATAAAAGGATTATCAGAAAAACTTAAAAGGATAGGAAATAAATTCAATATTTCAACAACATTCAAAACAACAAGCACATTGGGATCTATTTTGTCCAAAACCAAACCTAAAAATGAACAAGGAAGGACAAAGAATTGTATTTATAAATTACCTTGTGAATGCGATCAGTTTCATTTAGGTGAAACATCAAGGCCATTAAATGTTAGAATAAGTGAACATCAATCTTATATTAAAAATAGAGAATTTTAGGATTAACCCATAAATAGGGTAAACCCATAGGGTTCAATGGAATAATTCAAATAGAGTCCTTAAAAAACGGATGGTAAAAAGACAAAAATTAAAGAAGTGGCTCTAATTATGCTAAATGAGATCAACTAATCGAGGAGCTCCAAGAGAAACACGATCATATAAATATCTACCGAAAGATTCGTGAAGCCACTGGTCAATACAAGAATAGAAACATACACCTCCTCATAAATAAAAACGGTAATCTGGCGACGACAGTGAATGAGAAGTTGGTTACCTGGAAAATATATGTCGAATAACTTTTCTGGGACGACCGAGGCAACCTTCGGAAATAAATTGCATGACAGGGCCGTCAATTCTAGAAAGTGAGGTGAAGGCTGCTTTAAAACAGTCTAAGAATGGTAATTAAGGTGATGAGTGAAGTGAGCACGAAGGAGTTAACTGAACTGCACAACGCCATATACCATTCAGGTAATATCCCAGAGGAATGGCTATTGTCAACATTTGTAACGCTACCAAAAAAAACGATCTGCGAAACCGTGCGAAAATTTCCGAACTATCAGTCTTATAAGTCATGCACTTAAAATTTTCCTTAACATCATACATGCCAGAATTTACAAGAAATGCGAACAAAATGCCGGCGAAATGCAATTCGGATTCCGCAATTCCATGGGTACACGTGACGAACTTTTCACCTTACAAGTCCTACTTCAGAGATGCCGCGATGTCAGTTGTAATGTCTATATTTGTTTTATTGACTACGCCAAGGCATTTGACCGTTGTCAACACCAGAACATGGTCACAAAAATTTAATTTTCTTAGAACTTTTTATCAAACTTTTTAGACAATTTTGACTTTTGTCCTTTAATTTGCAAGATTGTTATTCCACCTATCAAAATGTATGCCTTATCGCACCTTGAATCTAACCCAAACAATATTCCAGGTGTACCTGATATGCTTCCCAATTTATCATCTAAAGCACGCCATTTTTTAACAATTTGGTATTTGTACTGCTCCAGGTCAGTTGGTAGGCATTCATATCATAGCCAGTGATTAATTGCAGTTCATTTTTCATGCAATAACTGTTCCAACTCCCTTGATGATTGTTCGGGGCGTGTTAAGGTCTTGATTTGGCCTCTTTAGACGGGTCCAGATAGTTTTTTTATTAAGTATTTTCTCGGGGACGCGCGTGAGAACCACGGCGAGCTTGGCCATATTATTTTGAATAATTATATTTAAGTTTACTCCCTCCCACAGGTCCTCAATAGTTTTCACTACTTCAGTCGTCCATTTTTTTGTATACTCGTTAACACACTTCGACCACAGGGTCCCTTCGCTAAACGATGTTTTATAAAACTGCAGAAGTTTATTTTGTCCTCAGATAGGAGGCTCATCAAGTGCTTGCTCATCATGCTCATCAGGCTTATTAGTTTGTTAATGATCAAATTTGCTTGAGCACGATCTAGTTGAGTATCAGGATGTTGTATGTGTACTACCACCATTCTGAATACTTTTGTCAGGGTGCTTTATGTCCTAGTCTGCCCGTTAGAGCACCTTGGTTTCTTAGCAACTCTGGTATGAGGGGGTGATGGTATTCTCCCGAAGTCTCTTCTTATCTTCGGGCGTTGCTGACTTTTATTTCTTAGTATTTGCTATAGTCTATGCCCCAATAGACAGTTTTCCTTTTTTTTTGTCTTTGTTGGGCTCTAGTGATTCGTTATTTGACATTTACTTATTTATTTTTTAATTTAAAAATCCGAAATTATTCTTCACAATTTCTAATTTTCAAATTATATCTGTATATAATTATAATTGTATATATAATTGTTTCAAATTCCAAAAATAATTCTTTGGTGCACGTGCTGAAAAAGCAATTCTAGCATACTAACCAGATCAGAAATTGTTTTTTGATCGAAACAATTTACAATCTTACAATTTTTTGAGCTTTCTCTCCAGTGTTTGACTTTTGATTAATTTTATTTATAGTCTATAAGAAGAGAGTTTTAATTATATTATTTGTAGATTTGTACATATTTCAATTAAAAATTTAAATCATAATATTTTTTCTAAAAAGATTCATTTATTAACAGTTAAAATAATATCATTTTCTTTAAAAATGTTTATAAATGCAAAATTTTAATGTTGTTCTACCACGCGGCATCTACATACAGATTGAACGAAATAAATTCGGAACATAGGAATATAATGTATTTCGGCTTAATTCTGCTGTAGGTGGTTGGCCAACAAAAGATTGTCCAATAATTATATTATAAAAATCCAATACTTCAGCGGGCTGCTGGATTCTGAACTCATAAAAATTGAAAGCTACACATAAATCTACGATTTTAATATGCTGTCAAACCAGTTATAGTCCAGGAAATGAAGCATTTCACCTCGCATTTTTTTCGTGCTGCGTGGGTTGACTTGAAATTTAACAGAAGGTAGGTAATAGCCCAAGGATCAAAATATATATAGAACCAAAGTGCGCCAAAGCCTAGGGGGTGGTTGCCACCCCATCTCCGGGGTGAACATTTTTTTTACGTTTTAACTACAGGTTTCGATTAAAAAAGTGATTCTAGACAAAAAATGTGCTATATATTTTTTTTATAAAATGATATTTTTCAAGTTATTCGCGATTGAAAGTAACAACTTTTAGACGAAAAAAATCCACGTTTTTAATCGATTTTTTGTAGAGAAAAATTGTAATTGTAAAAAAATTGTAGAGAACAAATTTGTATCTTTTAAAAAGGCAAATACAATTCATTTTTTAAAATGTTTTTGCGGTATAATAGGAACCGAAATAGTTTTAGAAGAAGTACAGCTTAAAGCGAGAAACGATTTACAATTTCATATTTTTTACCCTTCTTTTTTTAAATATGCCCGAAAATACTGAATATATGGAAAAAATAAAACTTACCAAATTG
This sequence comes from Diabrotica balteata, assembly GCA_918026665.1. Classification (NCBI taxonomy): domain Eukaryota; kingdom Metazoa; phylum Arthropoda; class Insecta; order Coleoptera; family Chrysomelidae; genus Diabrotica; species Diabrotica balteata. The sequence goes on from OU898281.1 coordinate 139,565,549, forward strand.
TAGCTTTTTTAATGACGAAAATTTACGATCAAGCACCATCTTTTTCGGCCCCTTTAAACTCACCCCATTTAAAAACCAAGGGTTCCAAAAAGATTTAATTCACAGATTCTTGTAGCTCTTAAAAACCTCTACAAATTGTTTTTGAAGAAAAACTCTATCGTTAAAAATTAAAGGAAATACGTTAAAAAAACCAGTTAATTTTTTTCCGGAAAATTCCATTAGTATAGTACAGTACATTTCGGAGCATAATAATCTACAAAACCGGTATATTAGCTAGTGGGGCGTTATACATTCGAAATTGTAAGCGTTCTTATTTTGAAATCCCATGCAACAGAATAAAACATCTGCTCATGTGTCTATGGCTTGGCAATAAAAATATCAGAGCAACAGATTGGGGATGGTATTCCAAAGATAGTTTGTTATTACCCGTACGCATGAATAAACAACCTGCACCCGATGAACTTTTGAAAACTACTTTTTGCCAATGCAAAAAAGGATGCGGCGTTTCATGTGGGTGCAGAAAAGTTGGTTTATACTGTAACTCTATTTGTTCTGGGTGCTCAGGTGAAGGGTGCAATAACAGTCCACCAATAATTGAAGAAGATGAGGATGACATAGATCACGATGAAGATGTAATTGATGACGAATAAAATTAATATTATAATTGTTTTACCTATAAAAGGTATAACAATGCATCTTGCTCCACCTTTGCTTCTTTTTTATAACGTATGATCAACCTTTGCCGACGCTAATAAAATTGCAGAGAAAGATCTTTCTATATGCGTCTATATTCTTTGGTATTATCACGACTACTATTTAAGTTACCGTCCATATACAAATATATGGATGATATGATAACTTAGATCCACGAGAACAGCACTCAAACTACACTGAACATTTTCAATGGATTTCAGAAACAACAACAATTTACCTTTTAGGTTGAGCAAGAATAAAGTGTTTCTTTTTATATACTAAGGTGATAAGACCATCAGAGAACAATATCATTTTTGATTGGTATCAGAAACCAGGTGACTTCGAAAGATTTGTAAATTACTTCTCTCGGAATTTAAAAAGTCAAAAATATAATACTAGGTTGCAGTGAAGAGCATAATTTTGCACTTCGCTTCTAACTCTAAGAGTCATCTCATTTACCAACTTTCTTGTCTCGAATGTGATGCGTATATAAGGCAAACATCGTAGTGGTTAAAACAAAGAATAACGCAGCACAAACGTGATTGAAAAAAACTAAAAGCCAATTAATTATAAGACAGACACCTATTTTAAGCAACATATAATATTTTAAAATTCTATATTGCTAAAAATATCTAACATTTGGTTCGATAAAACTCGTTTGCGCTAATGACACATGTGAAAAAAGAGACGAAATTAGTGTCGACTTTTACATTTTAGCTCTGGAGTATTAAAGTGGCCACAGTAATAAATAAAACTAATAAATACCTTAAATATTTTATGATAAATATATAAACAGCAAACAAAATTCTGTTTGGATCCAAAGCACTAAATTAACAGCAGCTTTAAGAAATGGTTAAACCATACATTTGTCTAGAAACGTGCTTAATTTTATACCGCTTATCTTTTCTCATCCCCGTCGTAATTAATTATTATAGTTTTTAAACAATATCGTAAATCTAACTTTACTAACACGTGCATAAGTACATCCGCAGATTTCTCTCTTCCCAAAGTTCAAAATTACTTTGTAGTTTCTAAGACAGCCCACAAGCGTTCTCTGAAAACTCACCTGCTTGTGAGTAAAACCGTACGTAGATGGAGTAATTACGGTTTTATTATCGCTTCTGCAAGTTAAGTGAAAATATGTCAATTTGAATGAGTTCAAGCGCAAATTTGCCTTTATGCTTCACTATTTAATTAAAACAGAAATTCTTGTTTTATGATAAGTGGAGAAGTAGAACTAAATATAACCAAAGTGTCAAAACAATAACTAAGGCCATAACGGTATTTTGCAAGCAACATATTAAAAATATCTTATAGGATAATTGAGGATCTTGATCTAAGAACGAATAATGTTATGTTGGGAAAACGTTTTTTGGGAATTTAAATTTTTTTAATTATGTAATTATATAATATTGTTAAGGACCAACTAATTGGATAATTGACGACAACATACACTTAGCTCCAATCAGGGACCTCACTCACTGCAAACATCTGATAAAGGGGATATTTCTGATGTAACTTTATGTAAATCCAATACTTATTTATAACTAAATTAAGAACTAAAATTGCCCTTCTTATACTCAACTAATTAAAGTTTTTTGGAAGGTAATGCACATGGACATATTGCGAATCCGATAAACACTGAAAATACATCATCTGTTTCATCACTATCGTCTACCTGTTCGTCGACATCTTCTACCTGTTTGTCGCCAATTGATGCCAGTGACAATGATCGCAATACTCCTAGTAATGATGAGTTGGCGTCAGCAGAAGAGAGCTAGAAATTATGCACGTTGGAAAGGAATACCTACAAGAGACCGAGAAACACTAATAAGGAATACAAAACACTGTCAAAGGGTAAATTAATCACTGCCAGAAAGGTTCTTCCTTCCTGTAATACAAGATGTATACGTAAGTGTACCACAAAATTTAGTGAAGAAGAGAGAACTCGTTATTTGACAAGTTTTGGAGATTGGTAAATTTACACAGTCAAAGATCTTATGTAATGAACTGCATGTGTCCTATTTAAAAGAAATACATCAAAGCAGCATCTAGTAACACGAGGTCGCAAGGACTAAGTAAAGCTTACTACAACACAAGACGAACCTCGTCAAGTTTGTCAAAAATATTTTATCTCATTGTTAGGAATCAACGAAAGATTCATTAGAACCCCAGTTTGAAAACAACATAAACAAGACGGATTTTTGGAAAGTGAGAAGAGGGGTAAAACAGGTAAAAATAAGGTACCCGAATAAATAGAAAATTGTATGCACAAACACCTGTTGTCAATACCTGCCGTAGAGAGTCATTACACAAGAGCGAATATTCAGAAAAAATATATCGATGGAGGCAAGACACTGACTGATCTGTACCGTGATTATGTTTAATGGAGTAATGATAACAGAAAGGATCATGAAAAGCTGTCTATGTATAGGTATATCTTCAAATATGAATATAACATGTTATTTCATACTCCAAAAAAGGACCAGTGCCTTACATGTACAATTTATGAGAATTCTGATATAGAGGTTAAAAATGCCCTTAAAAATGATTATGAATCTCAATTACAAGAAAATAACTTAAGCAGAGAAGAAAAAAATGCAGACAAAAGCAATATTGGTAACTTATCTCACGTAGCTTGTTTCGATTTACAAGCAGCTCTACCTCTTCCTAAAGGTGACGTTTCAGCTTTTTATTATAAGTCTCGTTTAAATTGCTACTTCAACATAAAGGACTGGGTTCTGTAGAGTACTATATTTGGCATGAAGGAGAGGGGAATCGTGGATCTATTGAAATAGGTTCTTCCTGCTTGAGTATTTAAGAAAAACGGACAATCGAGCTGACTCTAAAAACTTGAAGCAGTCTTCTTTTCCGATAACTGTGGAGGTCAAGGCAAAAATAAATTTGTTGTAACCACTTTTTTGTATGCGGTTAGTAATTTCAAAATAAAAAGTAACAACCATAAATTTTTTGAAGCGGGACACGGTCAAAACGAAAGTATCAGTAGTCATTACATAATTGAAAAATCCATTAAACGAGCTTTAAAATTTGGTCCCATTTCCTACCAGCTTAATACGCAGCAATAATAAGTACTGCCCGAAAAACAGGAACTACGTTTAAAGTCAATGATAACTTCTAATTTACATACAAAGCACGTGGTGTTCGTGTGTATTAAGGTATAAAAACGCTTATTAAAAGCTTAAAATTTTTTTATTATAAAGAAGATCTTTTCGGAATATGTATCATTCCATCATCAGTTTACTAAAAGAGAGAGTAAAAATACCAATATTAAAAACAACAAAGTTAAAATTTGAACATACAAAAAGAGAAAGTTGGTTTTTTACTACTTACATAAAAAAGGTTGTTAAAAAACATTGTGTGGCCACATAAAAAACATTCGGTTGACATCTGGATTTAAAAAATAATATTCTTCGTGTTATTTATTCAGGTAAATGCAATAGACTCTTGACTTGTGTAATATAAAAAATGAAACTGGGGGCATCTTATATGACCCCCTGTAGTTGGTGAAGTTTTATTGACTTACATTACCTCTGATCTGTGTTGGAGTCTAGGGCTAACTGATAGAAAGATGGTATGAAAAATCAGTTAGTACCCGTCAATGTCAAGAGGAATGATGTGGTAGGAGCAAAGTCATTGTGCTTAAGTTTGTGAGTAGGCAGTTTTTAGTGAAGAAATGTGTTTTGTGTGTAGTAGGATCATAAGCAATTTTTGGTATTTTAAAAAACTGATGGGAGAATATAAATCAATGTGTGACTGTGATGCAAAATAAATCGGTATACCAAGGTAGGTAAAAATTTTATGTAATTTAAGTGGTTAAAATTAATAAATCATTTTAAATGGGATGAAAAGGATGTTATTACCTAATTGTATCGTTGTATTAAATAAGTATATATAAAAGATGGATTGTAATTTATGGAAGATGAGTCGAGGAAAAGAAAAAGAAGTAAACGAGAAGGTAAGAAAGATTGTACTTTAAGTCAACAATAAACTAAGTAGATCATTATGCAATAGTAAGGACCCTATTCACTTCACTAAACGCAGTGGAGTTTATAAACTTCAGTGTTCTGACTGTGATGCCACTTACATCGGTAGAACTTGTAGATCTCTAGTAACCAGGGCCATTGAACATTCTAAGGTAGAGAACACTTCTTCTTTTTCACATCACCTTAAATATCACAACCACACAATCAAGGTACCAGATGATATCTCTCTTCTTCATAACATCCCTGGTAGAGATTATCTCAAACTCGACCTTTTTGAGGATTTGGAAATAGTCAAGGAAAAGAAAAATAGTCCCAATTGTGTTAATCGTCACACCAGCATCAACAGAGACTTCGTCCCACTTCATCGACAATTATTCTCCTAAACTAACTTTCTCTCTTTTAACTACCCATCCAATTTTACTTCACTTCTACATTTCTTTTTCTTTTTATTTCCCATAGCTAAATTTCAACTTACATAATCATTCATACTTAACTCTATACTTGTCACCATTAATACACTAACATCACCCCTTTGCCAATATCCAACTACCCATCCTCTCCAATAACTACCATCACTCATCATACACATTTTTTATAATTATTCATTTTACATCTTTTTCTCTTATCACAATCAGTTTTAATATCACCAGTTTAAATCACCATATTCACCTTCTATTTCCTTTTCTTGCTTTCTCGTTAATTTCCTTTTTCTTATTCTTTCCTCTACTCATCTTCCATAAATTACAATCCTACTTTTATATATATTCATTTAATCATACACATACAATCATACACATTTTCTTATAAATATTAATTTTACATCTATCTACCTCCTATCACAATCAGTTTCAATTTCTCCATCTTACATCGTCACATTCACTTTCTATTCCCTTTCTTACCTTCTCGTTTACTTCTTTTTCTTTTCCTCGACTCATCTTCCATAAATTACAATCCATCTTTTATATATACTCATTTAATACAACGATACAATTAGGTAATAACATCCTTTTCATCCCATTTAAAATGATTTATTAATTTTAACCACTTAAATTACATAAAATTTTTACCTACCTTGGTATACCGATTTATTTTGCATCACAGTCACGCATTGATTTATATTCTCCCATCAGTTTTTTAAAATACCAAAAATTGCTTATGATCCTACTACACACAAAACACATTTCTTCACTAAAAACTGCCTACTCACAAACTTAAGCACAATGACTTTGCTCCTACCACATCATTCCTCTTGACATTGACGGGTACTAACTGATTTTTCATACCATCTTTCTATCAGTTAGCCCTAGACTCCAACACAGATCAGAGGTAATGTAAGTCAATAAAACTTCACCAACTACAGGGGGTCATATAAGATGCCCCCAGTTTCATTTTTTACATTACACAAGTCAAGAGTCTATTGCATTTACCTGAATAAATAACACGAAGAATATTATTTTTTAAATCCAGATGTCAACCGAATGTTTTTTATGTGGCCACACAATGTTTTTTAACAACCTTTTTTATGTAAGTAGTAAAAAACCAACTTTCTCTTTTTGTATGTTCAAATTTTAACTTTGTTGTTTTTAATATTGGTATTTTTACTCTCTCTTTTAGTAAACTGATGATGGAATGATACATATTCCGAAAAGATCTTCTTTATAATAAAAAAATTTTAAGCTTTTAATAAGCGTTTTTATACCTTAATACACACGAACACCACGTGCTTTGTATTCAACAGGTATACTAGCCACTCCTGGATATCTCCACTTCATGGTTTGTTCCAGTTTCACTTTTAATAATTTACATACCTATGCACGTCATTATCTACGTCAGAGACCGAAGTTGACGTAGTTGCCAAAGTATAAAAAAATCCTGATTCCATTTTAAATCAACTAGATATATATATATATATATATATATATATATATATATATATATATATATATATATATATATATATATATAGCGAGTGTTTGCAACTTTAATTTTGTCGCTTCTCGCATCCCAATCGCCATAATTTCTTATCGGCCCAGTCTCCTTCTTGAAGACCTCTATTTTCCATTTCTATATGAATATTGGATATCCATGTCTTTCTTGGCCTTCCCCTTTTATTTCTCTGTGTAGGTCTCCAGTTCCAAACCTTTCGTGGTATCCTTTCTTCGTTCATCCGTCTCAGGTGTCCATACCATTTTAATTGTTTTTCGGCTATCGTATCCATTATTGTGTTCTTTACTTTCATTCTCTCTCTTATGTTTTCATTTCTTATGCGGTCAAACAAAGTTAACCCGGAACATCTTCTCCAGTACAGCATTTCCGTTGAGAGGAGTTTTTGTGACATATTCTTGTTAAAGACCCACACTTCTGACCCATACGTCAGCAACGGCTGAATCATAGCCTGATATATATTTTTCTTTGTTTTCTTAGTTAAAGTTTTATTCCACAGGATCGGATGTAGTGTTTTTATCATGTTTTTTCCTTTTCCTATTTTTCTTGTTATATCTTTGTCGTCTCTCCCGTCTTCGCTTAGTGTAACTCCGAGATATTCGTACTGATCAACGTTTTTAATTAATCCGCTTTCTGTTTCCATGTCTTGACCGATGCCTCCTATATTCATGTATTGTGTCTTTTCGGTATTAACCTCTAATCCCCATTTTTTGAATTCGTCTATTAGTTTGTTTATCATGTACGTCATATCTTGTAGGTCCTCGGCAAGAACTACCTGGTCGTCTGCGAAGAGGATTGTGTATATAGGAGTGTCATTTACCCATATGCCCATTGGGCTGCATTTTCTCATCCATATTTTAAAGCAATACCAAGATATATTTTAAATAGGGTTGGGGAGAGGCAAGAGCCCTGTTTGACACCCTTTGTTTGGGTGAAACCCTTGGAAATTTGGTTTCCAACCTTAATATAAGCTTGGTTATCTTGATATAGCTTTTTCACGGCATTTATATATACTGCATTTATACCTGCGTTTTCCAATGTTGTCCATAGTCTCTGCAGTGGTACGGAGCCAAACGCTTTACGGAGATCTATAAAAGTGGCATGAAGTTCAAGTCCTCTTGCTAATCTCTTTTCTATTAGATGTTTGAGAGTAAATACATTGTCGACACAAGATCTCCCTGGTCGGAATCCACTTTGTTCTTCGATCTCTGTGGCTTCTTTTTCATCAATCAACTAGATCACATAATTATTGCAAAAGTATTACCATCTCTTTACAACGACTATTTAAATTTTTACGTAACATTTTTGAAATAAAACACACTAATTTTGTTTAAAAAGAACAGATTTTATTAAATAGGTAAAAATATAAAACAAGAGGTATTCACTTTAAAATTCAAAATAATAAACAAAGTACAAAAAGTGTCAACACTGCAACTGTCAAATAAGTGTTACCAATTTATGCCAAAATTTCACCTTAGTTCGATTACAGTTACAGTGTGTTCCGAACAAATGTTCTTCATAAAAATGCTTTATAATGCATTTATACAAATTAAATGAAACATATTATTGTGTATTTCTTCAAGTTAACATTAATAGAAATTTTTAAAGATTATTTCTAAGCGTACATAATAAAATATATCTAGTGGCTGTAATGCCAATGTACTCGGCAAAGTGATTCTAAAAGAGAACACACCAACCGGCTAAATATTTCGTGTTGGTATCATGTGACGTCACGAGCTATGATGTCGATGACGTGCATCGGTAAGTAAATTAGATGAAGTGGAAATGGCTCATAATGCGTTTGTTAAGTTAAAAAAAATGACATCCGATTGTACTAATCAGCCATTTAATATAAATACTAAGGGGGAAAAGTTTAATTTTAGTGGTATATTTATGACTAAAGTAGACAAAAATTACACGGACCGTTATTTTACAAAACTTCTTATACCAGCAAAGAATTTAAAGAAGTTATAAGAAATAATAAAACAAGGAGCGGAATAACTCATCTACAAAATTATGATCTATCCCCAGCATATTTGGATACTGTTAAAATTAGTAAGAAAAAGTATGATGACCTGCAACGCCTCATCCAGAATAAATCTATACCACATATTCATACTCAGTTCTTCAGTGCCTTGAATTAAAAGAACACAGAATAATATTCCATCCTAAAATTGTTTTTCATTTCGAATTTATCGGATATTTTTCGTTTTAGGTTTTGATTTTGTATATCTTACAGTTTTTAAATAAACATTAGATGAAATGTCTTCGATTTATCTATAAGGTTCGAGATAACTTAAATAATTTTTGTGTAACCAAAGTTATTTTAGCATGGTTTTAATAAAATACATCCAAATTACTAAATTAATACCTCGTTAGTATCTCACAAAATTGTAAAACTTACTCATACCTTTAATGCATTAATGACGTAATTTACAAAAAAATAGTAAAAATATCAATAGCAGCTAACAATTGAATTCTGTGAACTGACAGCTTACCTTGATGAATAAAATCAAAAATACTTCAATAAGTTAGTCAGCTACCGAACAAGTCTGAATTTTTTCTGAGTTATGTCAATAAAGTTCTCAGCAAGAAATATATAAATATATATATATATATATATATATATATATATATATATATATATATATATATATATATATATATTATATATATATATAATATTATATATATATATATATATATATATATATATATATATATATATATATATATACATATATCATGAACGTTTAAAATAATTGAGAGAGCTCAGACTAAAATACGAAACGCTAAAATAAAAAAAATGTTCTGAGTTATATCCTCTTTTGCTTGAAGTAGGTCGCAGTAAATAAAATAAACAACATAATCCTGAGCATTTTTCTGCATAACATAACATCAGCAGATATGCTCTAGTGATTTACTCCGTGATTTAGTATAAACCTCTTCCAATAAACGCGAAAAGTCAAGAGAGAAATCACGCAGCGTTTGTCACGGGAAAATGGAATATCGAAAAATATCAACAAATCTCGACGCTTAGTCCCTAGCGAAGAAGATTATTTAAACATGAACGAATTTTCCTGGCTGATCTTTAAAAGATCCAGTCTGGCCAAAAATAACACGGAAAAACGAAAATTAAAATATTTTCGAGGAGATGCAAAGCTGTGTTGTATTAAAAAGAGTCTAAAAGTTTCGCAGACATTTTGGAGAGATGCAGTATGTATATGTTATCATATTTGTGGGGAGTTACGGTGTCTTAGGTCGCAGATGGGAGGTTTCCGTGGCGTTTAAATTTATATCAGGATAATATATATTTTTTGGCACAATTTAATCTAAAACTATGTTACCATTAGGAAGTGGAATTTTAGTTAATTTTTAATTTTAATATGAGTGAAGGCATACAGATAAGGAATGTGACGAATGTAATAATTAATATTGTAGGTTTTAAATTTTGGCAGAAGCAAAATGGGCAGATCAATGCACATGGTGACACTTATTAAAATCTGTAATAGTCCAATATAGCAACAGTACGAGTAGATCAGATGTTCTAAAATCAATTCAAGACTGAGAGAGGTGTTAGAGAGGTATCAGACTACCCTGATAGTCAGTTAGCAAGGTAAGCAAAAATCATTTCCCAAATTGGCAGCCGGTACACACAAAACAATGTCACTACTAGTAGCAGTAGTGACAGCGCAGTGATCAGTGAACAGTGTAGTAGTGTCTGGGGGCTCGGGAGACTGAGACCTCGGAAGCCCTGAGGAAGGCATCAGAGAGGATGCCGAAAGCTCGGCAAAATGGATATCGACGCGGTTCAACCCGGAAGACTGGTGAGTTTGATATTAATTTTAGTACTAATATTAATCTTAGCTCTAGGTTTCATTATACTAACCGCGGAAATATTTCCGAACATATATATATATATATATATATAATTATATATATATATATATATATTGCACACCTAGTTCAATAGTGCCACAAGTCCAAAATACAATAATTTCGTGAAATGAGCAAAACGTTCTGTAGCAAACGAGTTATGCCTTGTAAATAATTTATTTTTAGAATAACTGGCTTCAAAATTGCAATTTAATTAGCAAATTATACAGTTATTCGCTGGATCTTATTACAATTTATTAAAAATAAAACGTTAATTGTATTTTGATAGTTATGGCGATATTGCATTGTGAAGAAAGTCATTTATAAAACGATAAATAGGAGATACGGCGACAACATAATAAAAAAAATCAACTAGTTCTTACAAAAAATATTTTTATTATTATTATTACAAGTGTGTATAAACATTTTTTTTAATTACTATTAACCAACTTTTTTAAATCGATTACGGCTTCCACAGTTGCTGAACGCCCCCTTGTCGATGCTTTAAAATGGACCTCTTCGAACTCATCGGCATTATAATCTGTTTTATAGAAGAAAGATCCAGGATTGCTTTTGACAACTTTAATAACTTGAATATCATTCCAGACTACCTTTTTATCTTTTGTATTCTTTGTAAAATTTCCTCCAATTTTTGAATTGAGATCTTTAAAGTCATAAAAGTCTTCTGTTGACATTTCTTTTACATTGTAAGAATTTCCCTCTTTTTTGCAGATCTTATGATGACAGGCCATTGTGCAGGAACATAAATGGGAATTTTTCCAATTGCATAGAGATACATGGTAACTATAAATTTATTTTTATTTTGCCCAACACAATTGTCGCTATAAAGTATAACGTCTTTATCATTACAATGATTTGAAAGATAATCAAACAGACACGTAGCTATTTCGTTTGAGCCGCGGTTAGCAATAGCCTCATGCCAAAAGTAACAGTAACCAGTCTTTTGCAATATCTGAAAAATTGTAAAGTTGAAGCAGTTCAGGCGGCATTTATAGTAGAAGCTTGAAACATCTCCACAAGGTGTAGGAAGGATCGCCTGCAAATCAAAACAAGCTACCAATACTTGAGAATCATCTTTTGCTCTTGCTAGATCTTGTGCTTTTTCTTCTCTGCTTCTAATTTTATTATGGATATGTTTATTATAAGTTTGATGAAGAGTAGCTTGCTGTTCAGCAGAAGAATATTTATATGATTCACAAATTGCGCACTGATCTTTTTTTGGCTGAAAGAAAGTTATGTTAAACTCAGTTTTGAAAATATGCTCGTAAGTGCATTTTTTAGCCACAGGCCTTCCTTCACTTTCTTCCTGTAGTTTGTAGTAGCGATACATTTGAGCTAAAGTAAGTGAACCATCTATGTATTCCTTTGTAGTTTGTGCTCTAAGATAATGTGATTCTACCCTTTGGAAAGAATTTATGTGTTCTCTTATTTTATTTTTCACGAGTCCAGTAACCGTTTCTCGTTTCATAAAAATATACCTGCTCTATGTAATCATCTTGGCGAGGGTCTGTATGTAGATTTTCTTGATCTTCAAATGTATTTGTGGCATGGTTTGATTGCACGGGTAACGCAACCGGAGTAAGCTAAAAAATTACATACATTAAGTAAAACCTCACTGTGATTTTTGTTGAAATTCAAACCTCCGTCAACACAAAGGAGATGTCATTCATAACCTCAGAAACGTCTAAATTGTCTCTCAGATTCTCATCATTTTTAAGATAGCTTTGCAAAGCTTGTCCAAGCATTTTTCTTGCCCTTGACATCGTGTTTGATAATAAAGTTAATAATAATATCACTATACACTGTTTTCAGACTTTAAATCAAATAGTTGTACACTAAAAACGTGGATACTTCGTGCATAAATAATTGAGAACTGATAAAATCGTACCACTAATCTAACAATTTTTGCAGTTGTGGCCGTATTGAATTACATCGGTTGTATTGTGGCGGAGTGTATTATCGCCACATCTCCTATTTATGGCCATATTGCATTTCAAAACCCTACAGTGTAATACTGAAATATCTTACTTTATACTTATCAAAGACAATATTTCAGTTAAGGTTGTATTGCATTAGATGGGTATCATATATGCAACCTTTTTAAAGCCTTAACTCAAAATTTGAATTTTTGGAGTTGTGGCAGTATTGAACTAGATGTACGATATATATATATATATATATATATATATATATATATATATATATAATATATATATATATATATATATATAATAGACCACTAGGAAGACTCTTTAAAAACTAAGGAGATAGTTGGCACTCAACGTCACAACACGTATAAAAGGTAAGAAAAAGAAGAAGAATTTATAGACATATATTTAGTAATAACCATATAAATTAAGTTAAGAAATATATAGTGCTACTGAAAAAAAATTATGTGGGTTGTTTGATAAATTTTGTCAAAATTCAGATACTAAAGTTTTAAATAAATGTTTGTCACGTATTTCGTAGGATTATAAAATTTGCATTTTTATAAAAGTTTGAAATGATTTGCTTTATTATATACGCGCATCCCGAAAGCTATTTCCAGCTGTTTACTTCTTGTTTGCGTATTTTATATTGCTTTACAAACCTGCAACTTTTTCCACCGTCTTGGCTCACGTCATATAAGCTCATATTTCACTCACTTTATCTTTGACCTTGAGCGGCGTTGAATGGCGTTGGGACTGCTCTTTCAGGACAAACTATTATTACAGTTCCTGCTGAAATTTCCATTTTACACTTGACATGCTTTCGCGGGAAAGCCCATAAACCTTCGTCACCGGAATTCCTGAATAGTATGAAAAAATATTAGTACCTCCGGAATGAGATTGTGCGATACTATGTTTTTCGACGACACGTTTCTCCGACAATTGTTATTAGATCCTTCGGCTAATGAGACGGAATGACGACCGTAAGTTTTTATTGTGGGTTATCATAAAAAAGCGGCTAACGAGTGTATAAGAAAAGTGAAATATATTAGGCGTGACATCGCATGAGGTCAGCAACTACTTAATAATCAATAAACCTTGCTTGTTAAATATTTGTTTTTTATATATTTTTAACTCACATTTGAAATAAACTAATTTGTGTTTTTTTTTGGACGATCCATACATGGTTTAATCGTAGAGTTTCACTGTCCTCGTAGTATAGCTAATTTCTTCCGGATCAAACTCTGGTGGCTACAGTGACCCAAGTATTCATATTATTCTTCTTCTTCGTTAACAACTATTTTACACGATTACTCTGGTCTCCTATACTCTTTTTTACTTACTTTTTTTTTTTACTTACATTTTCTTCTAATATATCTTATATTTCCTGTAATTATTCTCAGTATTCATTATTTTCCATCAGTTAATTTCATTAATCTGCAACGTGAGGCACATAGTCTCGACGCGGTTTTTCTTACCTGACACCTAAATATTCAAAAGAGGTAAGTGAGTTTTTTTTTTGCTGATAACAATTTATGGTTTATGCCAATTATTTTTTTCTTTTTTCTTTTTTGTTTTTAATATGTTGTAAATAAACAATTATGTTTCCAAGTATTTTATTATTTATTAACTAATATCTAATTTATGTAAGTACTTTATTATTCGTGTATATTTCACAATATACTGTAAACTTTAAATACATTTTACTAATAACAGTAGTTATGATGATCTCTTCGAAAAAATTTTATGATTTAAAATATTTGTAAGACTTACTCAATCAAAATTGCATTAGGTACCTTCCATAATTTTTTACTAATAACCTATTTATGTATGATCCAAAAACTTCCACATATATTTGTACCTGAAAGACAGATTTCTAATCTATCTACTCTAGATGGAATAGATCAAAGATAGCCGACAGGATCGATATCAAACGAAAATTGATGACTTAACTTTATAGTAGAGACTTAACTAATTTATCGTCGACCGGAGATTGAATGACTAATAGTTAATTGACTATATAATAAAATTTCAGTTAAAGGAAACATGTAACTAGCAATATTTACAAATAGGTCTGATTACTTGGGTTTTTAAGATACTAGCAAATACAATATAAGATTAATATCACATATTTTCTTGTAATACCAATACATTTTTTGTCGTTTGGTGTAAAGCTGTTTATAAGCCTTAATTGAACTGTCTGGGGTCTATTTTGACTCCAGATTACAATTTTTGGCTGTTACTTTATAGATCTTAATTTTTAATCAGCAGTCTTCCATCGATTCTTAGTAAAATATTGTATTGATAAAAAATTGTGCTTACAAGAACATTTAACGGTTAGATTAAAATTAAACTACAATTTAATATTGAATTGATTGGACAAACCTCGATGCCCATGCACTCTTTAGAGCCACACAAGATCGAGAGGAATATGCCACAATTGTTGCCAACATCCACTGATTGGATAGTGAACCATAAGTAGAAGAAGAAGAAGTAAGAAATCACTTAATCCAGGCGACCATCTGTGTGTACATGAGCAGCTCGTGCAATCTTTTATTGTTAAGATGCAAATTTATTTGGGTAAGTTTTTAAATTGAATTTAATAATTGTCAATAAAAGAACAAGAAAATTTTTAGATCTATTTATTTTTAGGAAAACAACTTTTTAAGGAAGAAAAAGCTCAATGCCAAAGAGTTGTCTTAGGCTTGATAGACCATTTGGAAGAAGAAGAATATAACTCTATGTTGAACTCTTCGAAAAAATAAAACGTTTATTTCAAGGAAGCTTCTGCCAGCATTAAATAAAACAGATTCTTTAAGTATGTTTGCTTTTAGAAAAGATCGAACGTTAGTCTCTTGTTCCAAACCCAAGAACTGCAGTTATTTTACTTTCAAGCGAGCTTGTTGACGACAAAGTGGCTGATGACGAACACTTCTATAAACCTGAAATTATTTTACATTACTACAAAACGAAAAGAGCCGTCAATACAACCGATAAGTTAGCTAAAAAATATACGGTACAAAGACGAACAAACCGTTGGCCGATGGCTATATTCTCTCATATTATTAATGTCGCAGGTATTAATTCCTATAACTTGTGGCTACTAAAATATTTTGATTGGAAAACCAGATTATGGGTAATCGTCGTACAGCAGATGTATTCCCAGAACTTTTCAATATTACTGAGCCCAGAGTAGAACAAACAAAACATACAAGGGGCGGTGACATGTGTGTTGTAGAAGCAAAGACAGAAAAACTTATAAAATTTATGTAAAATGTAACAATTTTGTATGTCTAGAATACGCAAAGTCAGAGCTAGTTTGTGTACATTGTACAAATAGTATGTAGTTGTTATTTAGTCTGTTAGCGTCAGCAGTAGAATGTATTTTGTAGAAATATGTGTGCTTTAGTCTAATAAATGATGTGTTACTTGTACAGTTTTTTTTGAATAAACATAATTCACCCTTTTAAGAATGGGATCCGTTCAGACCCCGGCCCGTTTTTAGTGTAATATTTTGAGACCCGTCCGATGAAGGTTAAACATTGAAGGGAAAAGGTACTACAAAGAAATCTGGAAACTTTCTAAACTAAAAACAAGTAACAAATAAAAAGATAAAATAATTTCTGAATAAACTGACAAACCCATTACTAAAAACCAACCACAAAAAAATTCATAAGGCAATTATGCAAATGTCTCCTACCAGAAATGAAGATAGAAGCTAAATGGGAGTTAGAGAATAAAAAGCATTACTGTATAATTAGTCCATTACTGTTAATGTACATACATGTAGTACACATATAATGTACTCAATTAAGCTAGGAAGCTGGAAACACTATTGAATGTAACTGATTTTATTTGTTATGGTTAATAAGGTTAAGTTATCTTAATATTGCTAATTATCCTTGAAAGACGATATTGTAATGTAAGATCCAGCTGAAATAATTTTTTACTATAAACTTTAACTGTGATTCGTAATATTAAAATTTGGTATTCTTTTAGACTAATAAACAATTATATTGTAACCAAAGATTAACACTTCTACTACTTGTCAAATATTCTTAACATTTTCACACAAACTGAACTACATTTTGTATATTTTCTTCTAAAACTGCGTATCATACATGGTTCACAATAAGTAGTTACTCCCACAGTGTGTGTTCATATATGGGTGCAGAAGATGTAATCATCCTATCTGGTATATATGTTATATGAACACAACTCATGAAGTTCAAATTCTTATATCGGTCGGTTCAGCTTGTGGGTAAATTCTGGCGGAGCAATTTGTGCCCTTCGCCAAAATTTCCAAAAAATAACACTGTTTTCTTTACAATATTGAAAATAACTAAGTTTAAATGACTGCTTTGCTATGTCGGGTATATACGTTTAATACGTGGAAAGAGCGGGATGTGCACCTAAACGAGTTATGTAATTGTACACAGAGCGCGAGATGAATTGTCTGACTTCGGACTAGAGAATATTATGTGATATTGATTTTCGTGCTAAAAAGGCAACCTTTATTAGTAATTTTTAAGATAGGGGAGATTTTGCTACCTATTATGTGGCTTACTAGTTTGTTAATTTAACAGCAATAACATGATTTTATATAATGACAGAATACAGGTGTGTAAATAATATATATACAAAAAATCTAATTTTTATATGCAGGTGTGAAAAAGGCATCGATGACTTTAACTTTGAGCGCGTTAAAGAATTCAAGTATCTTGGAACGATAATAACTGAAGATAATAACGGATCACAAGAAATAAACAACAGGATTCAGGCCGACAACAGATGTCTTTTTGCCCTCCAAAACCTTATAAAATCAAAACAACTAACACGACGTACGAAGATACAGCTCTATAATACAATCATACGACCCGTTGTGATGTATGGAAGCGAAACGTGGACAATAACAAAGGCAAACGAAGAGAGACTATGTGTTTGGGAAAGAAAAATCCTAAGGAAGATCTTTGGTCCTGTGCTGGATGAAGCATCAGGACAATATAGGATAAGAATTAACAAAGAGCTCGAAAAATTTTACCCAGACGCCAACACCATAAAAAAAATAAAGTCTAGAAGACTCCAATGGGCAGGACACCTCAAAAGACATTCTGACGAGCGAACAGTAAGACTGGTGAGGGAGGATGTCCTAACTGGAATAAGACCACGCGGACACTCTCGTCTCCGGTGGCGAGATAATGTAGCAGGAGACCTAAGCACTATGTGCGTGGAGAATTGGATGGAGTTTGCTCAAGTCAGAAAACAGAGGAGGCATGTTGTCGAGTCGGCTAAAACCCAAGAAGGGTTGTAACGCCACGGAGTAAGTAAGTAAGTAAGTAAGGTGTGAAAAAGGGTTGGTTTAATTTATTTTTATATCGATAATCTCGGATAAGGTCCACCCTCAGATATTATGTAAATAAATATTTCTTAGAATAAATAGAATAGGGTCTGCGGAGTTATGAGAGCTTCTTTCTTCTTCTTCTTCTACTACTTTTAGATCTTTCGATCTGTTTAATTCTTAAGCTGCCTCTGCTTATTTTCCTGGGATGTATATTACTAACTATCTTTTAGGTGGTGTTCCGGGAGGTCTAGAAACGGGCGGCTTGTAACTGTTGTGAAAGGTCGTCTATAAATTACAAAAAGAGAAATGAACTTAGATTAAAGTCTTGAGGAACTTCGCTCTTAGTTATAAATTCAATCGAGTTATAACTTTTATATTCTGCATATCAAATTCTTTTAAATAAGGATCAGAAGACTCTTATTGTTAATATTATGGGTGTGCGTGTGCAATCTGAATGCATGTCCTACATGTTAATCCCATTATATGCATATCTCATCTATTTGTAGAAAAATTTAGATATAATTTAAAAGGTACAGACTTCAAGACTTTTAGATATAAAAGTTGAATATATTTGGAATCTTATTTGGTATCGTGTTGATAATGTTTTATATCTTTTTAATCTATAACTGCTAGATAACGTATTTTAATAATAAATGTTTATTTCTATTTTATTTACATAGATCTTTAATTTTTAGTTTAGTTTTTAAATGTGTATATAAGGATTGTAGATCTGTTTTGCCTAGAGGAACAAACTATAATACCTAGTGCTTTTTTTACTCTGTAGGTATCACTACAGTATAATGTCTATAATATACTAGCACTACTTGGTGGGGCAGTGACAAGAGCAATATCTTACTGAATGTAAAGACTTAGGAGTTCTGAGTGTGGATCCCGTCTAGATGAAGGTTTTTATAAAAATCAAAACTGATGTCAACACTGTGTCGCTCTGATATATTAAGATAAAATGATGATATTTTGAACAATGAAGCCGACTTTTCTCAGTAAAAGGAAAGTTAATTAAATACGCACTACACTGTAGACGATGTATAATAAGGCAATTGACTGCAATGCCACAAACAAATAAAAATCCTACAAAAATCAATGAAAATTCATCGAAACTACTATTTCGCTACCTCTCCAAAACGAAATTTTTTATATAATATGACGTGTTCTGTGGGACTAGAAACCTCAAATTATTATAGTGATGACAACTTTAGCATGGTACTGAATAATATTCGTTCTTTAAGATATAAAACAGATAAATTATTTTTTTTTAGAGGAATAACAATTTTCCAAGATAGTTGCGGTTACCGAGCACTGGCTTGAAATTACCGAGCCTTTTTTTTCTAGAAAAATATACCACAATTGCTAGGTATCATCGTCTAAGTTGAGATTATGTTGGTACCCTAATTCTTTACCCTATTTTGGTGGTACCTCATTTTGACATAAAGCAAAATTATGACTTTTTGTTTAATGAATCCTTTTTTGAGTTTTCATTGGTTTATATCAAGAATGTTAATTTATCCATTCTTTGCATTTGTAGATCACCTGATTCTTCCAACGAACTATTTTTTCAGAACCTGTTAAACTTGTTAGACTACCTGCCAATAAAAGCAAAAAGATTCTATTCGATGATATTGTTCTGAAGCTATTTTCTTGTGGCATTGTAAATTTACTGTTTGTATTTTGAGAACGATTTTCGAATTGGAAATTGAAACGTCAATAAACGTATTTTTATCTTTAATTGTGGCTTATTCCCAGTTATAAATAGTAATCTATTCGATGAATTACGCTGTTTGATTAATTACGCTGTTGCTTGTGCTATCCCAATTATTAATGCAGGACTCTCTGATCATGAAGCAGTATATACCAAGTTTAACACGCTTGGCAAAAAATCCTCGAAAACCCCACTTTTAGGTAAAATTTTTTACGCTCAGAACTTTCAAAAACTCCAAAATTTGTGCTTGACTACTGGGTGGCATTTTCCCTCTATGAAAGTAGACTATAATGTCAGTAATTTTTTAGATAAGCGTGTCTGTATTTTCAATAAGGCATTTCCTTCAATTATAATTACGTCAAAACAGCAGAAACCCTGGACTACCAAAGGTCTTCGCATATCAGCCAAAAATATGCGTTTACTACAGTATATTTGAAATTTACTACCAATGTCTACGTAACTGAATTTATCTCCAAGTACAGGGAAACTATCTAAAACTGATTAAAACAGCTAAAATAATGTATTATGGAAATTATCTGCTAAGCTCTAAAAATGTTGCAAGGGAAAGTTAGTCCTTAATAAACGATCTTGATCTAATATGAGTAAAATTATTTTACCAAACTTGGTCCGACTCTAATTTACTTTCTTTTAATGTGGATAAGACAGTAGCATTATCCTATAAAGAAGCTCTTCAACCCTTGCTTCTTAATTACAGCCAGATCAGTATTGTTAATTCTATAAAATTTTCTTGGTACTTTTATAGACAGCAACCTTAAATGGTCCTTTCATCTCGATTTTTTAAGTAAGAAACTAGCCTCAGCCTGCTATGCAATAAGATCTGTTTCGAAGAAAATCAATTTAGCATCTTCCAAAATAACATACTTTTCCTTGTTCGAGTCTCATCTTCGATATTTACAATGGATTGTATATATTATTACGTTTTTTTTGTGATATTGACTATTTATGTAATTTTTAATTGTTATTACTATTTTTTAGACTTTTTGTAAGCTTTGTCCATAAAATTGTACAATTTTTAATGACAATAAAGCATATTTCTATTCTGTTCTATTCTAAATCACTGTAGTAAACTATTAAAATGTTTTAATCTTTGGAACAGTTTGTATTCCTGCTTTTATTATGTTTTTTGAGGAATCTTAATAATTTTATATTCTGTGTCTTAAAATGTTCAGCTTTCAATAAATATTTGTTTGGCTGCACCCCTTCTGGGCCCTTTGCCAAAAGCTATCTCCCCAATACGAACAAAACTTTTGTCTCTCTTGTCCCCATTACTTTTTTCTTTATGTGCTGTCTTTACCTACCCTAGACCAATATTCGAACTAAGTTATAAACACATTATTCATAGACGTCACAAAGGAACGCTGAAAATATATACTACAGGATTAAGAATCTATTTTGCATATTAATAGAATTGAAGGAGTTTACCGGAAAAGCATAGCTAATGCACAAGTAGCGGAGCCGAGATAAGCTTCTTATTAAAATCAATTGTGCGAAAGTTCAAGATTTTGAATTGAATTTAATGAATCAGAATGGTTCATTAGTGAAGGAGTAAAATTAATCAGATTGAATTTGTAGGATTTAGTTGTCTTATTGCAATAACATAGTAAGGTTATTGTAAAAATACTTTTTAATACCAATAAAGGTTGATGACGAAATACTTTTATAGAATTTTCCAATTTATCCGTCTTGTTGGTATAATTAGGCGTTTAGCCAAAAAAAATTAATTTGACCTTAAAATTATATATACTATAAAGTTAATAGGAAAACGAATAAATTAAACATTGCAGACACGAAGAATTTCTTCTTGTTGAGGTCCGCTCTCCATTACTGAAAGTGCCATTTATATGACAAATTGATCTTCATTTTGTGCAGTTCTTAGCAGCCATGCCTTTCTAATTTATTACAGTTATTAGTTAGAAGAATTTGTTGGTTTTTCGGTCGGCATAAAATGTAGAAATTTAACATTCTTTCCTTAGTAAATGCATCCTACATAACTCATTGTAATTATTTAATTAATGCATAAAAATTTTCTATTGGTTCTTATTATTTTTAACATACTTTTATTCATTCTCTTTATTAACTTTATAAATATAACTTTTTAAAGCAATGGTAGGCAATATTTGTTGCATTGCAAACTGCTACAAAATGGTTGCAATTTTTATCGATTTTACCATCAAAATCATAAAAAGCGTCCATGTGAATTATGAATTCAAGCTATAAGAAAAAATTAAATTAAAAAAAAATATATATATACTAAGCTAGCAAAATGTTTTTAATATACCTACATAAATTCAACTTATGTGTTTGTAAAATATCCAAATTTTCAACTTCCAAAAAATCTATTTTTAATACAGGAATACCACAAATCACAGGGAGCGGTCTGTGATCAATACTACGTTGACGTTATTTATATATCAACAATTATTATACCTATAATGTAACGCCTTATTGAATGCTGTCATGAACACAGACTAAGGATGAATTTGAAAAAACTAAATGCATCTTCTTCTTCTTCACGTGCCATCTCCGCTACGAAGGTTGGCTATCATCATGGCAATTTTGACCCTGGAGGCTGCCGCTCGGAACAATTGTATGGAAGTGCAAGCAAACCACTACCTTCAATCTTTCCTTGCATAATTAGTTGTAACAGTTGATATTTATTCCCACGTGTAATATGTCCCAGGTATTGTAGTTTCCTCATTTTAACACTCAATATGACCTCTTTTTGTTTGTTCATCCTGTCTAATACAACTTGGTTAGTTATCTTATCCTTCCAGGAGATTTTTAACATTATTCGGTACGCTTACATTTCAAATGCCTCCAGCTTACCCATACATTGCTTATTTAGTGTCCACGCCTCCACCCCATATAACAGGACCGAGAAAACATAACATTTAAGCATTCGTATTTTTAGATTTAGGCTTAGGTTTCGGCTACACAACATTTGTTTCATGTTGCTAAAGGCACTGCGGGCTTTCTCTATTCTTATTCTTATTTCTCTGGTGTATTCGTTTGACGCGTTAATATTTGTTCCGAGGTAATTGTAATTTTGTACTCGTTCAATTAGATTCTGTTCTACATGTAAGTTGATATTATTGATACGTTTCTTTGTAATTATCATGAATTTGGTCTTCTTTGTATTCAGTGACAAACCAAATTCTTCACTTGCTTCTACCACTTTGTTTAGTAATCTCTGTAGGTCGTCAATATTTTCTGCTATGAGCGCGGTATCATCAGCATAGCGGATATTGCAAATGGGGTGACCGTTGATCTTTACTCCGGCTTTTTGGTTCAAAAGAGCTTTTTTAATAACTTCTTCCGCGTAGACATTCAACAAGGTTGGAGACAGCACACAGCCCTGCCGAACACCTCTTTTGATCTGTATTCTATCTGATATCGAGCTGTTAATTCGTACTGTAGCTTCTTGTTTTGTAGTATAGATTGCTTATCACTCGCATGTCCCTTGTATCAATATTTTTATATTCCAATATTTGCATCAGTGGCCTATGTTTTACTGTATCAAATGCTTTGTTATAGTCTAGGAAACACACAAATATGTCCTGATTTACGTCTAAGCATAGTTGTGTTAGAATATTAAAAGCAAACAGTGCCTCTCTAGTTCCTAGTCCGTCTCTAAAGCCAAATTGAGAGGGTCCGATGTCAACTTCCAATTTTTTATATATCATCCGATGAATGATTTTTAAGAAGACTTTTAATATATGACACATGAGACTGATGGTGCGATGTTCCGAGCATTGTCTCGCATTAGACTTTTTGGGTATGGCTATTATTGTTGTTACTAGCCATTCATTAGGTATGATACCAGATTTGTAAATGCTGTTAAATAGTTCCACGATCTTTATTAAGTTGTTGCCTTTGATGAGTTTAATTATGTCTATTGGTAGTTCATCTGGGCCTGTAGCCTTCCCCGACCTCATTTCTTTAATCGTGCATTCCACTTCATCTCTTGTTATTTCTGGTCCTGTGTCACTGTTTATGTATTCGTTATCTACATTGTCTCTTCGATCTTTAAACAGTTGTTCTATGTACTGTTTCCAGACTCTTAATTTTTTTCTGTGTCCATAATAATGTTTCCACTCTCGTCTACTAATATGTTGTGTCTGTTACTTTGTCTCCTCGTCAACTCTTTGGTCTTCCGATGTGCATTAAAGCTGTCGCGTTTATTTTGTAGTTGTTCGATTTCTTCGCATTTTTCCCCGTACCAGTTTTCTTTAGCTGTGCGTATTTTTCGACGAATTTCTTTTTGTATCTCTTTATACTTCTCGTTCTTTTTGTTATTCTGTTTTCTTTTTTCATCCATTAAGTTTAGTATCTCATCTGTCATCCATTCTTTTTTATATTCTTTACTTTTATGGAGGTGACTTATGCTTGGTTTCATTAACGCTGTTTTAATGTCTGTCCAATTCTCATTGATGTTAACTTTTGTGTTGTCTTTTATGGGTTGTATCTTTGTTACTGCTTCATGATCACGAAGCATTATTACTAAATGGATGATCATGACTAAATCTGCAGATGCAAACATCAAATTGATTTTTGAAGATACTGTAATTAACAGTGTGGATACCTACAAATATTTAGGAACATGGATAACATTAATTGTAGACCAAACCAAAGAAATTTAGACACGTATTGAAATAGCACGTGCATTAATAGTTAAACTTTTGTTGTCGGAATATAAGGTTAGGACTATGCCTAAGAACGCTTCGGTGTTACGTATTCACTACTCCCCTTTATGGGTTGGAAGCATGGATATTAAAACAAGTGGCCAAACAATTGCAGCTGTTTGCTGTATGAGTGCAACTGGTTACCATGTAGCTGGTATCTTTTCCACAGCCTTTGCAAAAACTGCTACTGTAGATATAGAAAGAGAGGGCTTTCGGTCTACAGGAATATACCCACTGGATAAAAACATTTTTTCGCTGCCAGCGGAAGTAAAAGAGCAAGATTTAGGTAACGATTCAGACGATGAAGGTCACGCTTCTCTCCAGTTTCACCAAGAAAAAGATTGTTACTGATGCGATAGAGCCCCAGTCGTCATCAAAGTTTGAAGTCAGACTAATTGTACCTGGTCTTTCAAATATTGAAAAATAAACTGTTACTGATACGAAAGAACCCCAGGCCATCATCAAAATTAGAATAGTTAGTAATTTCACCTTCAGACATTATTCCCTGTCCAACAATTGGGATAAAAAGGAAACGGACCAGGAAAAGTTTGAAGTCAACCCTACTAACATAGACACCTAATAAGGAACGACTTTTAGAAGAACAGGTTGCAAGTTGCTATTAGTAAAGGTATTTAAATACTTTTTAAAAGAGTTCAAATTTCATTCAACCCCGTGATGAGTTTTCGGATTAGAGCAGCTGTGCAATATACTGCTCATTTGTTTAATTTTCCCATTTTTTAATTAACTGAACGCTTCATTAAAAACTTAATGTATGTGGGGAACCAATATATGAAGTAATAATAAAAATTAATACTCGTTTTTCACGTTTATGTGAAGTCATAAAGCTTCACGAGAAAAATAACCTGAACTGACCCATTTTCCTTCTTTTTAAATTCATCAACAAAAAGGCGCTGACTGTTATTACCGTAACTAAAGTACGGTCATGAAAAACATCTGCTGCCAAGCTAAAGGATGTGGAATATGCAGCCTAGTGTGACATACATACGGAAATACAAACGCTACCTCCTAATGTTATTCTCAAGCAAGCTCTGTCGTAAACTATGATTTGTGGGACGATTTGCAGGATGTAAATACCCACTTTAAAGAAATTTATTTTAGAATTATTACTGCTGTAGTGAATAAACATGATTTGAGTTTACAACTAGAGCAAACGTTAAAAATATAAACTATGCCTAAAATGGAACCTAACTTATTTGTCTAAAAACAAATTCTTTTTTACTAAAGAACTAGTGTAAGACTACCTCTGCTTGTTTTTTAAAAAGCTTAAAAAACTACTTCAGACGGTTACTCCATAAATTTAAAGGTGAACAAAAAATAATGCCCTATGAGAATCTAATGTATACTCGCAGTAATTATACAGGGTGAGTCATGAGGAACTTTACATACTTCTACCATATGTAGAGTCCCTCAGGGAGCATATCATGTGGCCACTAAAAAATGTCAACTCCTCTTCTTAATTAATTAACAGGGTGATTTGTGTAATTGACCATTTATTTCATTTTACTGTAGTGTTTATACGGCTCATTTGATTTTTTTAATTTTTGCATGATACAGTAAACTAATATCAAGCATTCGACTTGTATTGGCTAAACTAAAAAATTTTAGGACTGGCTTTGGAAAAATTACTTTAGGGATTCGTATTAAATATTACACCTTATATATATTTTTAAAATGCAATAAGTGATTTTGAAACTACATAAATAGCCAATGAAAACGACATATGCGACAATGTTGTCGCACTTTTATTAAATTTTTAGTGAACGATCAAATCTTACCAAAAATAGAACAACCATAATGAAGTATCAAATTATAAGGTATTAATTTCAACAAATGTTATAAACTTTAAACATTTTAATTAAAATGAGTTCCTACAACATAATCTAATACGTAGAAAATTAACATCTTTACTGCCACTTTGTATTATCTCTATAATAGAATCAATTGTTTTTCAATTTTAAATTTTTACTCATAGATCGTATTGGGGCATTATTGTCGATGAATAATAAATTAAATTGATTAAAAAGTCAAACCTCTTGTATGTGTTAGTTTTTGTTGATTGTAAATGATTAAAATTTTATGTCATATAATAATATATTGCATCAACTGTACTAAATAAAAATAAATCTAAAAAAGTTTAAATTGAAGGTTGGCGTTGATCGTTTGACGTCACTTGATATTTTATACCCATTGTCATTATTGTCATTATCAATTGTTATTTATGTGTACAAGAATACATATTTCTTCTGTCATATCTACGTTAAGTACATTGTGTTAGTTTTGGTAGAGCTTTTTTTACTTTCGTTCAAAATGCCACATCAGTTTTCTACCACAGAATATGCAGACATAATATTTGTTTATGGATTCTGTAATGGGAATGGTAGGGCTGCTAGTAGAGAATATCGCAGGAGCTTTCCTAATCGTCGAACTCCCAGTCATCCAACATTTGGGTCAGTTTTTAATTATTTGCGAGAAAATGGCACTTTTCCTAGTGGAACAACAGAGCGACATGTAGATGAAGCGCAGGAAGATGACATTATGGACGCCGTTACTATGAACCCTACAATAAGCACTAGACAAGTAAGTCAAGAACTTAATGTTACTCAATCAAAAGTATGTAGAGTCTTACAAAAAAATAATCTATACCCATATCACATTCAAATGGTTCAGCGACTACATGCTGGAGATGAGATCGATAGGTTGGAATTTTGTAGATGGATTAACAATAATCGACCAACGCTATACAGGACACTATTTACAGATGAAGCCCAATTTACCAGAGATTGGATAAATAATTCACGAAATTCACATGTGTGGGCAGAAGAAAATCCCCATGCTATTCGAGAACGTCGTTCTCAGTTAAGGTTTTCGGTTAACGTGTGGATTTGTGTCATAAATAACCAATTAGTAGGTCCTTACTTTTTTGATGGTCCTTTAATAGGGCAGGTCTATTTGAACTTTCTACAAAATATTTTGCCGAATTTGCTTGCCAACGCGAACGTTGCTATCCGAGGGATACTTTTTACTGGCAGTGAGACAACATCTCAATAATGTTTATGGTAACAGGTGGATAGGACGTGCAGGTCCTATTTCGTGGCCTTCAAGATCCCTTGATTTCAATCCCGTTGATTACCATATTTGGGGACGATTGAAGCAACTAGTTTACGCAGTGAATATTAATAACCGACAACAATTAATTGATAGAATTATACATTGTTGTAATACTATTAGAAACGATCCCCAGAGTATCCGTAATTCAATACGTCAATTACCACTTCGGCAACAAAAATGTGTACAGGCTGCAGGGTTCCATTTCGAAAATCTATTATTTTAAATTATTTTTATTTTGTTACCATTATTGTACCTTTTCCAGTTCTAATTTATGGGTTTATCATAACTATGTATATATTTTTAGTTTTTTTTTATTTGTTCTTCGTTGTTGTTAGTAGTTACTGTTCTTTGTTGTGCAGTGACTCAGTTTATCATATCAATTAAAATGTTTGAAATTTATAACATTTGTTTAAATTAATTACCTTATAATTTGATACTTCATTATGGTTGTTCTATATTTGGTAAGATTTGATCGTTCACTAAAAATTTAATAAAAGTGCGACAACATTGTCGCATATGTCGTTTTCATTGGCTATTTATGTAGTTTGAAAATCACTTATTGCATTAAAAAAATATATATACAGGGTGTAATATTTAATACGAATCCCTGAATTAATTTTTCCAAGGTCAGTCCTGGAATTTTTTAGTTTAGCTAATACCAGTCGAATGCTTGATAGTAGTGTACTGTATCATGCAAAAATTAAAAAAATCAAATGAGCCGTATAAACACTACAGTAAAATGAAATAAATGGTCAATTACACAAATCACCCTGTTAATTAATAAAGAAGAGGAGTTGACATTTTTTAGTGGCCACATGATATGCTCCCTGAGGGACTCTACATATGGTAGAAGTATGTAAAGTTCTTCATGACTCACCCTGTATATAAATGACTTATAAGAACAAACTTTATTATTATGGAACTATCATTTGTAGCATGTGTAAAATTAATAAAAAAATTTCTGGTACACTCCTGTTTATGTATAAAATTATTTTAAAACTTGTTTACAAAAACGTGTTTAAGACGTATTCAAGAAAACTATAATAAAATAATTCATAGATTACGTCTTAGTTCTACAATTTTAAAAGCTGGAAATGATTTAAGGTCATCTACAATGCTATTTGTACGTGTTTGAAAAGAATTCTGGTGCGAGGACGGGTGAAGGGGAAGAGTGTGACAGAAGAAGCCGGCCGGTACGACGGATATCAATCGAAGGTCGAAAATCAGATTTGGAAGAATCTTTGAACAGTAAAGACGCTGTGAGTATCGGCGTCAAAAACCGGCAAATTTGTCGTGAAAAAAGTAATTTATACTCAATGTAATGTGTCAGTTCTAATAAGAATAATCACTGTTTTTGTTTTATGTCCTCTCTCACCTAAGATATTTGCGGCCTTTCCAACAAAATTGAAAAGTACCCACATGTGTTCCAGATTTTTCTGTTTTTCCAAGGCATTTGTCTTTTATCAATTTTATCCAAGTCGAAATTTATTATCCTGTATGTAATTATGTAAACTTAAATAAACATTTTTAACGCAGGATAACTTTTTAATCATCTCCTCGTGTTTGTTGCTTTTATGAAATCCTAGCAGTATCCAATAATATTTTTTTATAATTCACCGTTGCTTTATAATGCCAACATCGAGTTTAAAAATAAACATTGTTAAGCTAACTTGAATTTTAAAACGTTTCAAATTTCCAACCTAAAAAGCAAGATCGGTATAGATTTAATCAAAAGCCTTTGTGCGATTCATTAAAACAAGGATTATAACATATAACTGCGGGCGTATGTCTAGATATTCCTCTTAATGAGCACCGTTGTGTTGTAATTAATTGGGAAAAAGGCAGTCAAACCAGTTAGTTTATATGGAGGAAAATTGTGTATAACTTTTCTTTGAACTTTAAGCATGTGTATTTCTGCCGGTGTTTTATTTTGACCCGCAATACTATTTGAATTTTACGGTATCAATTATAGTACAAACGTTTTATGCGATGTAACAGTTAAAATTTTATATTACACAAATTTAATTATTTATTTAATAACTGGATAACTTGAATAACAGTAGAAATACAATAATACAGAAATAATAAACTTATAAAAGTACTAGATACCTATTAAATATACTCATACTGGTGTTCAATAGGTCTATATCTAAGTTGTTTAACAGTCTCATGTATATGTGTAACGTATTGTTACAACCATATTATGATGTTCGATGAAGAGGGATATTAAACCATGCGACTTAAATTGCTGCCCAGCTAGTGACTTTTTAAGTTTAAAAATGGAAAAAAAATCACATGGTGCCAAATCTGGGAATACGGTGGACGAGGCATTACGTAGCCCAATTTTACCTATTTGGCGGTAGCGACGGTGGAGGTATAAGTCGATGCGTTGTCACGGTGGAATAGTACTTTTCTATATTATTAATTCGACATAGAAGAGCTCTATTATCGCTTTACACTTCTCCAGGTAGTCATTGTAGATTACAACTTGTAAATCACAGAAAACGGTGGCCATATCTTTTCTGAGCGATAAGACAGTCTTTGCCCTTTTCGGATCATGTTCGCCGGGTAAAGTGCACTGTTTTAAATATTACTTGGTTTCTGGTGTATACTGACGGATCCATGTTTCATCGACGGTCAAGAAACTCTTTCAGATTGCGCTTAAACAGCGTCAAACACTGCTCTGAAGCTAAATAAAGTTCAAATACGTATCTTGGTTCATATTTAGACACCTCTAAATGATAGTATTGAGTGCAAATAACGTTTCACCGGTGCCTAAGTATAGGTATAAAAATCCAAATCGAGTTTAATTGAAATATTGTTTTAGTTTTTATATATTTTAGCATGTATCACTTTTAAGAATCTTTTAATACACATCTGTTTAACATTGTTGTAAGAGTAAATAAAGTAATTTTATGGCATATTTTTTTATTTCTAAATGCTGCCAAAAAAATCCAATGGTGGAGTGTAAAAAACGCAATGAAAGAAGCAATCTGATGAAGGTGTCAATAGCGACTTTACCATTTTCAATACCTAACAAGTGCTTCAAAAATACAATTGGGCTTTAATCCTGTTGCAAAATACTCACACAATATTTGTCGATTGAAGTCTCTTTACATGCCGTTACAAATTGGATGATGTTAGGCATGCGTTTAATTCCTCCGCAGCTGTTAATTAGTGAATAATTATGAAATATTTTTATTGTCATTACCTTTCAAAGTTCTGTCCAGTCCCTGTAATGACCTCTTGTGGGTCAATGCACAATTATTCCAAAATGTTAATTCGCATACTTGTAAAATCTTCATTGCCCGATGTTGCAATCTGGTGTTTCAATAATTTGTATGTTTAATGATACAAATGAAAGGCAGAAACGAAAGGCAGATTTTACAAAACAGTCATCAGAATAATAATAACATACACGGCAGAAACAAGACCTATCACAGAGAGGATAAAAATGTTGTTTTGAAGCAGAGATGAAAACACTTGGTAAATACAGACAAATTGATTGTAAGACATTATGAGACAGAACACAAAAGTACAGATATACGACATACATTTTTCTTTTTAGGGTGCCTGTCCGTTCCAAACGTTGGCCATCATTCTGGCTATAATGACTTTGTTGGTTGCTATACGAAACAGCTGTGTTGAGGTCTTTCTATACCATGCTCTCAGGTCAGCAAGCCAGGATATCCTTCTTTATCCTGAGGATCTTTTTCTTTTAATTTAACATTCTATCTACGACGTAGATGCACGATGGAGATCAAGAACTGGGTAAGAAATACAAGAATAGAATAAAACAATCCTATTAACCGAATGACAAGAGTCGGTTCTCCAATAGGAAGATGATCAGTAGAAAGACCACGAAAACGACGGAACAACAACTTAAAGGCGGCACATTGAAAAACAGACAGAGTTATGTCTACATAAAAAGAAGATGAAGAAGAAGAATGGTAATTGAAGGTAAAATTAGCAATTTGCTCGCCTTCAATAAAGTTGCAAATACTCCAGCTGTTGCCAACGGTTAAGCTACTGCGATCTGATCCTTGTCAATAATAATAAATTATTAATACTGCCATATAGAAGATAATTAATTCTCACAAGTTAGGTAGTTAAAATTTGTAGTTAAAATTTGTAGTTAAAATTTTGGGTCACAGTACAAAGATCTTTGTTTTAATAAAAATTAATAGCTAAAACCTTAAAACAAACAATAATTACCCAACACTAAACAAAAGTTAAATTAAATTGTGACAGCAACTATAACTTTAATTAAGTAAGGAAGTTGATACTATATCTATATATCTATCTATACAGCCCTTGCTGTCCAATTTTAAACATAGGCCTCCTCTTCCTTCTTCCACGCTTCTCTATTGTAGGCACTTTGTGTCCACTTCGGGCCTGCGTGTTTCTTCAAGTCATCTGACCATCTCATTTGTGGCCTTCCTCTTGTTCGTTTGTAACTATATGGTCTCCAGTGTATAATCATCTTATTCTATCTATCGTCTTTCTGTCTTATGGTATGTCCAGCTTACTTGCACTTAAATTTTGCTATCTGCGTTGATACATTGGTCACTTTTGTTTTGTTGCGGATCCAAGTATTTCTTTTCTTGTCTGATAGCCTGATGTTCAGCATTTGCCTTTCCATGGCTCCTTGGGTCTTTGCTATTTTTTTCATGTTTACCTTTGTAAACGTCCAAGTTTGAGAACCGTAGGTGAGAACAGGAAGTATACATTGGTTGAAGACTCTTGTCTTTAAGGGAAAGTTTTCCGAAAGATACCCAAGCCAACCGTATCCTTCTCTTTATTTCTCCGGTCTGATTTTCTTTATTTAATTTAACTAGTTTTCCTAAATATACATATTCATTGACTTGTTCTATAGTTATTTGTGCAATTGAAATTAATAATTCTTGTGGTTGGTAGGACATAATTTTCCTTTTATTATAATTCATTTGCAGACCTATTTTTGTTGATTCGCTATTTAATCCATCCATCATATTTTGTAATTCTTCCATTTTACCTGTTGTTAATATAATGTTGTCTGCATATCTCAAGTGATTAAAGTATTGGCCATTTATGTTAATACCCCGTTTTTCCCATTGTAAGCTTGATTGAATAGTTTGGGTGATATAGTGTCTCCCTGTCTGACTCCTCGCCGTATCTTAATAGGCTCCGTTTGTTCAACTATTTTAATGGCTGTTGTTACTTGATCATATATATTGGAAATTAAGTCCGTATATCTATAGTCTATTCTACCATTTTGTAAAGAGCTCTTAAGTGCCAAATGTTCCACCTTATCGAATGCTTTTTTAAAGTTTACAAATGCCATATACATTGGGATTTGATATTCGTTGGCCTTTTCAATTAATATTGTTATCGTAAGCAGATTCTGATGGTCGCTTGTACTGAATTCTTTTCTAAAACCGGCTTGGTTTCTTGACTGGTAATTATTTAACTTAGTTGCTAATCTGTTTGTTAGTAGTTTAGTTAACAGTTTGTGCATTACATTAAGTAGCGTTACGGACCTATAAATATTCAATAAATCAATAATAAATATAAATCAGGACATATTTGTGTGTTTCCTAGACTATAACAAAGCATTTGATACAGTAAAACATAGGCCACTGATGCAAATACTGGAAAATAAAAATATTGATACAAGGGACATGCGAGTGATAAGGAATCTATACTACAAACAAGAAGCTACAGTACGAATTAACAGCTCGATATCAGATAGAATACAGATCAAAAGAGGTGTTCGGCAGGGCTGTGGGTTGTCTCCAACCTTGTTCAATGTCTACGCGGAAGAAGTTATTAAAAAAGCTCTTATGAACGAAAAAGCCGGAGTAAAGATCAACGGTCACCCCATTTGCAATATCCGATATGCTGATGATACCGCGCTCATAGCAGAAGATATTGACGACCTACAGAGATTATTAAACAAAGTGGTAGAAGCAAGTGAAGAATTTGGTCTGTCACTGAATACAAAGAAGACCAAATTCATAATAATTACAAAGAAACGTATCAATAATATCAACTTACATGTAGGACAGAATCTCATTGAACGAGTACAAAATTACAATTACCTCGGAACAAATATTAACGAGTCAAACGAATACACTAGAGAAATAAGAATAAGAATAGAGAAAGCCCGCAGTGCCTTTAACAATATGAAACAAATGTTGTGTAGCCGAAAACTAAGCCTAAAGCTGAAAATACGAATGCTTAAATGTTATGTTTTCTCGGTCCTGTTATATGGGGTGGAGGCGTGGACACTAAATAAGCAATGTATGGGTAAGCTGGAGGCATTTGAGATGTGGGCGTACCGAAGAATGTTAAAAATCTCCTGGAAGGATAAGATAACTAACCAAGTTGTATGAGACAGGATGAACAAACAAAAAGAGGTAGTATTAAGTGTTAAAATGAGGAAACTACAATACCTGGGACATATTACACGTGGTAATAAATATCAACTGTTACAACTAATTATGCAAGGAAAGATTGAAGGTAGGCGCAGCATAGATAGGAGAAGAATGTCATGGTTGAGAAACCTCAGGGAGTGGTTTGCTTGCACTTCCATACAATTGTTACGAGCGGCAGCCTCCAGGGTCAAAATTGCCATGATGATAGCCAACCTTCGTAGCGGAGATGGCACGTGAAGAAGAAGAAAAACGGACCTATAGTTTTTCAGATAATTTCTATCGCCATTCTTAAATAGTAATAGTGTTATTGCTTCGTTCATAAAGTACTTCCATTGTAGTTTTCTCCCACTCTTTAAGAATTTCCACAGTTGTTCTATCTTTTCCAGGAGATTTGTTATTCTTCATTTCTTTGAGTATCTTTTTTATTTCATTTTTACTGAGTTCTGGTTGTAGGTCAGAGTTAATGTTCTTTATTTTCAGTTGTAACGGATTTCTTGGGTTGGTTTTTGTTCTGTTTTATAGAGATTTGTATAATATTCGTGCACTATCTGTAAAATTTCTTTTATATTGTTGGTCTCCACTCCTTTGTTCTTTATGCCATTAATTTGTATGTTTCCCATTTTCTATTTTTTTCATCTTTTCTTCATTTATTCGCCGTTTACACTCCTTAATATATTTGTTACTAGTTTTGTTTATTTCTTTGTATTGATAATATATATAAAATGTTAATTTAGTCAAAACTGTAAATTTAATTTATAAGACCATTGGCACAATATAAATAATAATCTTAATATTTTATTCTTTTTTTTTTCATTTTATTTTATTTTATATTATTTTGTTTATTGTTCTTTATTTTATTTTTCTCGATGTTATGCTATTTCAATATATTTTTTTTTATTTTGTTTTAATATTGAAGTTATTCGTGAAATAAAATCGTTACTCGTCCATCATCCATTCATCGTCCATTCACCAGTTAAACAGCTAAATTAACTAGACTGGGATGTCATTTCTGCATGGAAAATGAAGAGATTCTCGAAACCGCCTCATTGACATATTTACCAATCTGATATGTTTAAACTTCATCGTTATTATTTGTCAATAATCTCATTCTATCAATATTGACGTTAGAGCGTCGATAAGTATATATTATATTACATCGTTGCATTAGAGACCAATTAAAACTGACTCACTATGTAAAAGCCTAATTAAAAAATTCTAGGTGTTTTTTCTTAATTTAAAAAATGATGAATTTTTGTTACAATGTTCTATATATTCAAAAAAATAGTCGATATTTAAAACAAATGTAGCAAAATAAATACGCATCAAAAGCTCCCATAAAAATGTTTCTCTTTCCTTGTTTAATGTAAAGCTTAATGAAGCGTTAAAAAATGGAAAAAACATTTGACACCCAAGCACAAGACAAATATAACTTTGAGTTTATAGCAGCTTGACTAATTACGAAAGGAAAAAAATTGGACAGTTAATTATTAAAAAAAGAAGTATTTTCTGCATGATTGAAATGAAGTGAAGTGTGCTGTAAAAATAATAATGCGAAAAAAAAATTTCGGTACAGCAATATTTCCCAAATTAATAGGTGGATAAATTCCAAATATATATATATATATATATATATATATATATATATATATATATAAACAAGTAGAAATGAAATTATCAGGCATAGTGGTCTCTATTAAAAATTTCGCTATTTTTTTGATATCTTCATCAGGAGTACACTGTAAAACAATTTTAACATTACAAAAATGGCGTACAAAAACATTTAAAAAACTTACAGAAATTAAAAGATTTCAAAAATAAAAATTGACATTGAAGTATGTAATAAATATCATAAATAATTTGTCTTAAGCACGTTAGTTACAGTAATATAATTACAAAATTAAAATGACTTTAAGTGTAAAAATAAAAATAACCATAAAATAAACGTTAGAAGAATGATATATTTTTTTCATCAATTATTAAGGTTGGCTGTTATTAAGGTGAAATTAGCTATTTTCAATATGTTATAAGTTTTGTTCAATATATTATAATATATGTTACTTAATTGTCCAGTGTCCGTTTTATAATTTAAAGTGTTTGTTCTTGTTTATGTGATACATCTCAAGAATTAATCTACTTCTGTAGTTATCTGCCTATGCCAAAATGTGAGCGTTGTTATACGCTAGCATATGATCATACTATGTATGGCAAATGCTCTCAAATAATTGACAGAGCCGCCAATGCCCAAGGATTTGTTAGTAGCAGCATCAGGCCAAGTGTTTGCACCTTGATAAATAAAGAAATCCACGACTAGCTCTGTTTTTAAAGCAAGCACAAAATTCTTCAAATCTACAGGATTAGGTTTGTTCTTGACTTACTGTTGTAGACTAGTGGTGCCAGTGAATGGAATCATTTATTCGTCGATGGACAACTCGCGAGATCTTTGAAGAATGATACATTTATTTCGTACAACATCAAGAATAGGCTGAACTTTCCAAAGTTTATTTGCCTTTTTGGCGTCATCTGAAACTGCACAGTTATCTACAACATGTAAACAATTTCGTAACTTGTAGATTTTATCTCGAGGAAACTGAGTAATAATAGAAATTTCAATTTATTTCTCCGGATTTCCTCTGGAGTAGTTGACCTTAGATTTTTCTTCTTGTTTGCTTGCATAGCTCGTATATTACTTGCTATGTTAGATGTTCTCAAAAATGCTCAGGAAAATACTCAGAAAAATAATCCAGTGGTGTCCAGAATTCGTGATCTTCATTAGCTGTCCATAGATCAGAAGCGTCGGAATCTTTAGTTTCAAAAATATTTTTATTCCACCTATTCTTAACATCATCTAATTGTTTCGCTTCCTGGAGTTTCTTCCAACGCTGCAGTAAAGGAGTATCATCGTCAAAATTCCACTCCGAATCTGAATCAATTTCTAAATGATTTTGCGCATTAGTTTCGTTTTCATAAAAAACAGTTGAGAGGTTTTGCAATCAGAATTTTAATTATTTTTTCAGTATAACATTGTATCCCAGCTTAGCTGGTCGCTCTCACATATTAGTTAGTGTTTATTTTCGTATTCGATTAAATTCGACGCATTTCTGGTTAAGAGTTTTTAGACTCTCGCATATGCAGTATCAAATTGTATCCCAGCTTAACTGGTCGCTTCTTGTTAGAGGTTTATCTCTCGCATATTACTTATTATTTCACAGCTTATAGTTAAAAGCTGAACGCTTAGTATTAATCAAGTATATTCATATAGAAAAAAGTCCTTAGTTGAAGTGATAATTAGTAGTAACATTTAAATCCGTATCAGTGCTAGTGTTGTGTGTCGCGGTGTGTATGGACAATGATCGGCTATTTCAATAAAAGAACTTGCGCTAAAACTTTGGCTAGATATTAACTTAGTTGTAGTAACATTCAATTATTAAATTACGTATTGTTTGAACTCCTTTTGTTCTTATTTCCCACGCCAGTGGGTGGGTGGTCCAAGGTGGAAGTAATTACATGACTTAGTACGCTCTGAATAGTAGTAAGATAGCCATCCTAAACTGTTGAACAAATGTCTGTTTAATTCTACCATTTTTGTTGGTCCTTCGAGCCGGATATTTTCCATCTTTGCTGCTAAAAAAGCGTTAAAAGAACTAAAAAGAAAAAAGAACTAACAGAAAAACACTAAAACTTACTGTATTTTTGTTGAGCCGCCATCATAACCTCACCAGTTTCACCAAATGTAACAACAAATTCACGAAGTAGGCGCTGCTGTAAAATTTTTTAAACGAGTAAATTTCACTGATAAATAGAAAATCCAGTATACTGCAGTATAGGACGCAGCGATGCCCACCCGAGTAGTCACCGTGTAATAAATTGGTAAACATTGTCCAGCTGACTAAACATATGGACTTAGGAGGTAATGAAGTCAAATCTCTAAAGACTGGACTAAATATTAAAATAGTTCATTGGTTAAAACATTAATTACAGATTAGAATAATATTCTCGTTATTGGCTTATAAATAATTATTTATACAGCCAATCTTAAATTCTCAGTACTAATGACCCATCAGCCCTTCTCAGAAGTCCTTCACTATATTGCTGTCTTTGTTTAATAAGTTCCCTGGTGGAAGGACAAAGAGTTTAATTTCATTTTTTTGGCTGTGTGAACGGAAAGAGAGATTATTCAAAAAAATAATTAGAAAATAATGTCCTACATGTGCAAAGGGCCGGGCGGACGAATCTTACAAAATACAGAATATTATTTCAACAATTTGGCGGCCTATCTCCTGACCTAAATCTAAAGATCGCGCATCCCTCGACGTTTGTTTCTCGAATTTCACATGAAAACACGCAAAGGAAAGCAAACGAACGTTAAGACGTTCAAGCAATATAATTAAAAGTGAAATTAAAAGAGGGACAATATATTTAGTTATAATTTGTTAGAGAAAAGCTGTTGATTCGGTAAACAGAAACACGATATAGAAATTCCTTCCTTAGTTTCAAACATTGAACGGATTTCTAGAAGTGATTAAAATTATTTACGCTACAATTAAACAAACATTCCAGTAAGTGGTCTTTTTATATAGCAGGAAAGTTAACAAAAGCATAATTATTAATTGGCACTTTAAAACATTTCTTTCAATTGTTAACTTTCGATTAATACGTAGTAATGAAAAAGTATATAAAATCAATAAAATGGTACGTAGTTTAGAAGGAAACTAAGCATGGACTTAATAGTTCTTAAAAAGCCCACAAGGAAGAATAATTCTTTAAATATGTTAAAGAATATGAGTGCTTATTAAGTGTGTACTCAAAGACACAAGAACAATATAAGACGTTCTTTTTTAAATCTATCTATCTAATTAGCGTTCTTCGGTCCATCTTTTTACATAGGCCCCCCCAATCCTTTTCCATTTTTCTCTGTCTGTCTAGTCATCCACCTAGAGCCAACGTGCTTCTTGATATCATCTGCCCATCTCATTAAGGGCCTTCCTCTGCTTCGTTTATATTCCCACACGGTCTCCAACTTATAAGAATTTTGTTCCATCGGTCTTCTTTTTCTCTTATATTGTGTCCAACAAATCTCCATTTCAATTTTGCAACTTCTTGTCTAACATCCCTCACTTTTGTTTTCTCTCTTATCCAGTGGTTTCTCTTTTTATCCATAAGTCTTATGAGCAACATTTGTGTTTCCATTGCTCTTTTGGTTTTTATGATTTTGTCCATGGACTCACACAAGCAACACATTCATGATTGGAATGTAGAGTATTAATTACCACTTTTCCACCATATTTTAGCATATCTGCAGTTATTCCATCTTTTCCAGGCAATTTGTTGTTTTTCATTTCTTTCAATGCCTTCTTTATTTCTGATTTGCTTATTTCTGGCTGTAGCTCTGAGTTGACATTTTTTATTTTAGCCTTAAGTTGGTTTTTAATTTCTTCTGGTGGTTCCTTTTTTGTTTTATATAATTCTGAGTAGAAATGGTGGATACTATTTATGATGTCATCTTTACCGTTTGTTTCTACTCCATTTACATCTTTTATTTTGTTTATTTCAAACTTATCTTTAAGTTTGAAATAAAAAAAGTTAAGGCTTTTAATATAGCTGTGATCTCGGCTGTGACTATACTACAATTTGTAGCTAAGTGTATGCTCTAGGAATTATCTTCATCAAAATAGTAAGCAGCAGCATGTCCATTTGTGGTTTTTGTAGGGGTCGGTAAAAATTTGTAAGTAGTTGGGGTAATGGGATATGATTTCTGCAAAGAGATGTTTAAATATTGAGCAGTATTTGATTTGGGGTACTTTCTTTGTGTTAGAACAATGGCTAATAAGCGAGTGGTCCCTGGAGAAAAAATTTCATTTTTATATAGCAATAGACTAAGTTGATCCATGTTAAACTTTTATTCTTTCTATTAGAGGTATACAGTTTGTTGTCTTTTTAAGAGATTGGATGCCAGGGTAAAAAAAATTGAGAGAAAAGAGGATGTTGTTTTTGAATTGAAATTTTGGCAATGTAGTTTAGTGATAAGGGGTGGCTCTTTAGCTAGAACTTGTAGACTACTAGTGGGACTAGTTCTAAATGTATCAAGTGCAAATCTCAAAGATGCCAATGTTTTTTAAGTTAGTTTTGCTTGCAGCGTTACAACAAATGGAACCGTAATCTAGTTTTCTCCTAATAAGTAATTTATATAAGTTTATTAATACTTTAGTATCTGCACCCCAACCTTTATTAGATAGAATTATGATTATATTTAACCTAGATTGGACAAGAATAATGTATTTCGTTGATACATAAATTTCAATTTAAGGTTCTGGTAAAAGATAAACTGATAAACCTGTTTTTAATAGGTGCTCTAATATCATGAATAACAATATTGATAGCAATTAAGAATAATGTTGGACTTTGAGGGATTCCATTATCTAATGTTTTTGTTGAGAGTTTAAGAACATTTATCCAATTTAATCTCGTCATGGCTTAGATTTTTTAAATTGCAGTGTCTCCAAGTTCTCTCAAAAGCTTAGATTATATAAAAAAATATTGCAATCAGTTTTTGGTTGTTCGCAAAAGCTTCATTAATTGATGTTAATTCTGATCTTTATTTCTTTTGAGTTGTCAACATTTTCGTTAAAAATATCGTACTTAAATTACTGTATTATGTCTCTCTCAATCGGCTTGTTATGTACGTACACCGGGCCAAGATTTTGTTGGAAGCATAAATTTTGTTTTGTTTGTGTTTAGTGAGAAACCATTACATTAACAGTAACAGTAACGTAACATGGTGAGTATGGAACGCCTTAATTCCCTCTTAAACATCTTGCACAGTTTATATAAATTTTGTTTCTGAGTGTTTTGTAATAAGGTCGATGTTATGGCAAAATTTACATTGTTTCCAAATTGTACGTTATTCTGGAAATATAATAAATAATTTTAATCAAATTATTCTGTATTTTTTTTTTCATTTTTAAAATCACTAAAAAATACTAAATTTTTTTATGTATTATTTCGTTTATCTTAATGGCATAATTTCGGAGTTATGGCTCCATAATACCATAGTGCCATAATTTTATATTATATCCATCCAAGATAAAATAGTTCATAAAGATGGCGATGACTGCGATAATAATACCTTGGGGTTTTAGTGATATTAGTATCTAGTTATACGCGTAGAAGTCAATAAGAAACATCTATAATACTTGAGTGCAAAGAAAATCGACTCAAAAGCGAGATTTGATATTACACCACTTGTTTTAATGTAAGAAGTATAAAAATAAAACTATGTAAATACTAAACAATAAATTTATTATTAAACTTACAATACATACTATCGCATTATTTGGAGGACGCATTATTAAACCAATATTCAATACGAACAGAGTTTTCTAAATATTCATCATTGGAAAGATCGCAAGAAAGACGGTTTAGAGAGAGAAGTCATCAATTACAGAAATGAACTTCTTTATTTTTCAGTATTTGATATTACCACCTCTAGATTTAATTACACGTTTCAATCGATTTCAGATGATTCAAATGACTTTTTTAATAAATTCTTGTGGCATTGCTTCTCATTCATCATTAAGCGCAGCTCTGGATTTTATTGTGCTCCATGGTGCATGATTTCTGTCCCAAACTCTTTTTTAAGATCATCAAAAACATGCTCCATTGGATTTAAATCCGAGCTCAACGCAGGCCAATTTATTGTAGGTAGATATAGGTTCCTAAAAAATATCTTCGATATAACTATCTTCCTTAAACCCACTCCACATCCTTCACCAAACACGAAAACTAACTCAGTTTTGCCATCCAAGTAAAGTAAGTAAATGCCTGCCAAAACGTACAAAAACTGCCTACGTATGATATAGTTTCTCATACACAGTATTGACCTAATCGCTCTTCTGGCCTTCTATAGTCTCGACGCCTTTTGTAGTTGTCGGGTAGACAGATTCTACTTTCCTCGGAGAATAATGCCTGACTTCATTGATAGTCGTCCCAATCCAGATGTTCGTGAGCAAATTCTAATCGCATTTGTTTCTGGGCTGCAGTGCATTTTGGGACAAGTAGCTGCCTTTTTGGTGTCAAGCTACTTTTTAGTCTTCTTGTAACTGTTCAAACCACACCTTACAACTCGGACCTCTCTAAGCTCTTCTTTGATATTAGCACCAGTCAAATGTCGTTTTTGCACTCAAATCTATGATCTTTAATCATTTATAGTCTAACCAAAATCTGATAACACTTGAGTAGTAATAGGTAAATATTTAAGTTGATATTGAAGTTAAGTTGATATTTTTAGAAAGTCCGTAAGAATTTTACTTCATAATAAACTCCATCCATTAAAAGTTACCTACACAACTAAACAATCTTGATAAAGGTAAAGAATTTGTAGATATAATTAGGGTAAAATGTTACGATCCAAAGGATCCAAATTTTTTCAATATGGATTGTTTTACTATGCCGCTTTTGCAATGTAACAATGACGCAATAGGGCTACAATGCACAACCCTAACTAAACCTTGCACAAACTTTAGCAATTACACAAGCTCAAACGGTTTTGTCCACTTAAGCCTTCACATCTGGGGTTGGTTGACAAGAAGTTGAAGAACTTCATAATTGGGATGCTCATGGAGCCTCTCTTCATGTCACCTGGCAACTTTTTTAAAATTCATTTGGAATGGAATCGACTTTGAAAAGGTCTCTACGTAAATCGTCATTTTGAACATACCAAAGAACAATTACAATATTTCTTAGTATTCTGTTTTGGGGCGTTCCTAAATTTCTATATTTGTTTTTTTTAATGGTACACAGTCCCATAACTGTAGGCTGTAGGTTCACATTGGTTTCAATATGTTTGTAAATCAGTACTTTGTTCGGAAAACTTTTAGCCAATAACAAAATCCCAAACAACAGTATTTGAGTGCAAAATTACCATCTCTGCTTTACTATGTGGGTGAGGCTAACCAATATATGATTAATGTGTTTTAGAAAAGATGGATAGATCACCTACTATGAATTCTTTACACTATCTTCTATAGGGCTACTTAGAATATACCATTTATATAAAACGTTTTGCCAATATTTAGGAATTAAAGGATATGATTACTGTAGAGGTATCCACAAGTGAGCAGTCAGACATGTTGCAAAAATATACTTTGAAGTTTTAAAGATCACATGGGTGATTGTATTGAAGTAAATGGACATATCTAAAAAATTGTCTTCAGTTGTTTCAGGTTTTATACACCATGATTTGGTATCATTGTTTTTATTTTTAGGTAACTATATCAATGGCTTATATTATTCTGTAACAAATGCTTTAGTATAATCTTAAATATAGATAAATAAAGGAATGATTGGTTTAGTCTTTTGTGTTAAGACATTAACAGCAAATAATGTATCTCCATTTACTAGTCTGTTTTTAAAGCCAAATTGTATGTGAGTGTGGCCTTTAATATCATCCTTTCATATTTTTCTGGGACGGCCTACTGATCCGCCATCTGGTCTTTTAAAAAATACTATCATAAGCGCTTTAACTATTTGAACGAAGGATCCTGAGAGGAATATTTGGTGGCATCTGTGAAAATGGTGTTTGAAGGAGGAGATACAACTACGAGGTATACCACAGATATAAACAAATATTTGGTAGTAAAGACGTAGTATCTCTTATAAGAATAGGAAGACTAAGATGGGCAGGACATCTAGCAAGATCACAGCAGAACAACCCTCCTAGAAGAATCCTTATGTCACAACCCGTGGGAAGTAGAAAAAGGGGTAGGCCAAAACTCAGATGGAAGGTAGATGAGGATGGTAGAAAGATAGGCGTAGCAAACTGGCAACGGTTGGCAATGGATAGGACTGCCTGGCGTAATAGACTTGGGAAGGTCGAGGCTGTTTCATAGGGCTGTAGCACCATTGATGATGATAAAGCGCTCTAACTCCCTTTGATCTTACCATATGACCTTTCTATCTTATCTTGTTAGCTATTATATGTATAACATCTTAAATAATTTATTTCTTTGAGGTATAAAAAAGAAGGTTCTCTTCTAAGAACCTTACTTTTAAATGTCAGAAGCTTATTTATTTCCCGCTGATGTAGAGTCCATTTTTCACTGCCATATGTAATAACTGGGCGAACAATTGACATGTACACTTTTTAATGATTTACATCTACTTAATGTAGATTTTCTTTTTAGCATCTTAGATAATAATAATGGTGATAAAGAGTGTTGTACTGTCTTCCTCACAGCTATTCTTTCTGTGTATGCTATATACAAACTTGTATAGACCATTTCTTTATAAAAAGACCTGCTGATTACACTAATATAGCTTCATTTATATTTAAAAATAATACTACTTCAGATCATTATCCAATCGCAGTTTTCATTCCTAATCTAACCAAATCCAAAGAAAACAAAATAATAATAAAGAAGTACATCAACTACAAAAATCTAAAAAACAATTTGAAGCAGGAAAAGTGGTTGGATATTTACAATAAAACAAATAAAAATGAAGCGGTAAAACTTTTCATTGACAACATTTTATATTTAA
Organism: Diabrotica balteata; assembly: GCA_918026665.1. Taxonomy (NCBI): domain Eukaryota; kingdom Metazoa; phylum Arthropoda; class Insecta; order Coleoptera; family Chrysomelidae; genus Diabrotica; species Diabrotica balteata. The sequence goes on from OU898281.1 coordinate 139,609,854, forward strand.
TAAACAAAAATACAATTATTTTAAAAGAAAATGATCTAAAAACCACTTTTAAAAAAGATTGGATGACAGGGTGACTTTTAAAGTCTGTACAGGAAAACACAGATTGTATGATCAGCTAATCCAAGATCCCTCAGATAACTTAAAAAAACAACGATAGACTATAAAAATAAATTAAGACACTTAGTTAAAACTGCAAAAAGAAATTATACAAAACAACGAATTGAAAAAAATAAGACCTCTTCTTCATCACTTTGTATTGTAATTAATTGATTGTGTGGAAAAATAAAAGGAAATACAAAAATTGAATCGGTTAAAACCAAAACAGGAGAAAAAATAACCGACAAAAAAGAAATTGCAAATGAATTTAATACACATTACAGTACATTGGGACAAAGGTATGCACAAAAAATACCCATTTGTAATGACCAGATTGAGGACATAGATAGGATAGAAAGCAGCATGTACTTTTATCTTGTTGACCAAAAAGAAGTGGTAAATGCAATACAATCTTTAAAACACAAAAAATCTCCTGACTGGAATGGGCTCAAGACAGAAACCATCAAACAAATTAAGGAAGAAATTATTACTCCTTTAACTTTTCTCTTTAATGCATGTTTTCAGGATGGTTGTTTTCCAGAATGTCTTAAAATTGGCAAAATCAAACCTCTGTTTAAAAAAGGAAATAAAGAAGGCGTGATTAATTACAGACCAGTATCTTTGTTATCTGTTTTTTTCCAAAATATTTGAAAAAATTTAAAAAAATAGATTAGTGAGTTTTTTGGATAGGATTAGTATAATATCGGATTGTCAATACGGTTTTAGAGAAAGAAAATCTACACAAGATGCTATTTGTAAACTAACATCACAAATATCAGAAGCTTTTGAGTCTAATAAACGTAGTTTATGCATATTTGTCGATCTCTCTAAGGCGTTTAACACGATATCTCACGGGATCTTGTTAGAGAAACTTGAGAAGTATGGTCTGAGAGGACGCGTTTTGACATTACTAAAAAGTTACTTAACAGACAGAAAACAATTTGTAGAAATTGATGGTGTCGAAAGTGATCCTGAAGTAATTAATTATGGCGTACCGCAAGGGACCGTTTTAGGCCCTATACTCTTTACACTCTGTTAATGACATGCTTAAACTAAATACTGATAGAAACATAATAAGCTTTGCTGATGACACGGCAATTTTTTATAAGGCCGAAAATTTTGAAGATCTTACAACTATAGTTGAACAAGACTTCAAAGTTGTAAAAACAGGGTTGCAAATAAACAAACTCACAATAAATTACGAAAAAACTAAATATCTTTTGCAATATATAAAAATTCTCTGCCAACTTTTATTTCATTAAAAATAAATAAAAGACAGCAAATATTTAAAGCAGAATACATAAAATATTTAGGAGTTTAAATTGACAGGCACCTTAAATGGGACTTACAAATAAAAAATATAAGAAAAATACGAGGACAGTTACCAAAATTCCGCTATTTAAAAGAGTTTTTGGATGTTGAACAACTAAAATGCTTTATCTGTCTTTAGTAAAATCTCATCTTATATATGGGATTTTAGGATGGGGTTGCGTAGCTGATTGCCATCTGGTGACCCTTCAAAATACTCAGAAATGGTTTCTTAAACTAATATAAGGAAAACGAAAAACATATCCCTCAGACCAACTTTTTCATGAAACTCAGGTTCTTGATGGTCGCCAATTGTACTGCTTAGAGCTACTTAAAAATATTCATAAAGATAAAATACCTCTTAAAGTAAAAGTGTCAAATTATGACACAAGAAGAAAATTGAATGTTGAATGTCTTCACACTTCAAAAACAATCACGCAACGGTCAATTAAATATTTTGGTCTAATATACAATCAATTGCCCATAATTTAAAAAAAATTTATTTGTATAAAAAATTAGTTAATGATTGTGTAAAAGAAAAAAGGGAGTTGTGTAACAATTTAATAAATTTAAATTATACTAGATAAAAAAAAAACGAAACAAATTAGATTAGATTAGAAACTGTAAAAATGTAAAAATGAAATAATAATTTGTAAAAAAAACAATAACATTAAACCTGTTAATATTAGACATATTAAGTCAACAAGCATGTTAATGCTTTAAAGACTTTTTTTACGTTTATTTTATTGTAAGTAAACTGAAATTGTAAATTAATGTAATAGTTATTGATTTGAATAAACGTATATTATTATTATTAATCGAAGACCCAGACTACCTGTTTCCTCCCCGAGTTGTGAAAACACCTCTTTCACGTCTCTTAGCGACTAATATTTTAGTTCTGTCATTTTCCAAGACCACATTAAATAGCAACGGTAACAACGGGTCTTCTTTTCTAAGTCATGGTATTGATGTGATTGATGTCAACTAAATGGCATTGATGTTCTGTTTTTTATCTTTACGCGTGCATATGAGTTTGTCATGCACATGAGTTAGTACCAAGTTTCTTGGTACTTCCTTTTCCAGCATTGCTAGCCATAGTCGGCTTCTTTTTATCGACTCATAGGCTTGCTCTAAATCTACGAAAATGTATATATTGGAAATTATTTTTAGTGGTCCAACTTTGTTATAAATTGTTTAATTAATTTTTTAATTAAATAAACCATGTTGTTATAATAAAAAGAAGTTTTTTTGGAAAGCAAATCAGGTTAACGACAATTGACAACATATTTAATTTGTGATATTCAATTCACAAAGCAATTGCGTTTGAAATTTATTTGCACTGTGAATTTTATTACGGGGCGTACTAACAAACAAATTATTACATGGACACATTAAATATTTGTTATGGACTCATAAATCACTTCGTTTTTTATATTTTAAACACATTTATATCATTTTCATAAATTTTGAATAATGCGCAAGATGAAATATATATATATATATATATATATATATATATATATATATATATATATATATATATATATATATATATATATATTTTGATGTGGATTGTCCTTTTCTATATTGGTTAAACATTTTTAAAGAATTTTTTTTAAGCAAGTCAGTTTTAGATAAGTTTGATTTTATATCGTTGCAATTTTCACAATTATTTATTTTTGTTTCTTAATTCTTCTTGATTTTGGAAAAATTGAATGCTTTATCCTCGTATATCTCTTTTCGGGACTGTTTTCCCATGTGTTTATTTATCATTAAGTTTTTAGGCACTTTACCTCTTTGTGGTATAATTAAACGGCCCAAACCTCATAATTAAATTAAGGAAACTCCTTAAAGCTAATAAAGGAACGCAACCAGGTTAGACGAAACACCAATTTACGTTAACTGTATCATAGTGTAATGTGTTTTGTTCTATAAAATTTAGTCATGCATCATCTTGGTTTGTGTTCTAATAAAAGATTATTTTATTTTTTAACATATCGCACAAAATACATTAGACCTAATTAAAAGAAAAAACACTTCTGGGGGAACTGTCAAAATAATTTATTGAGAGAACTGTCAATAAATTCAGCTTCCAATAAAAAGTGTTTACTATTGGTTTATGCCAACTATTAAAAACAGATTTGTTACTAAGAATGAAATTGAAGTGATTTTTCAAACTGGAGAGAAGAAAAACTGCAAGTACAGTCTTTATTTAATTCATATAAACCACTTAAAACATATGGAATTGACATAAATAAAGGATTTATTTTTATTTTTTAAAAAAGCCCATAATATAGGGAGAAAAACCTAGATGTAGCTACCCCTACAGATAGGTGGCTCAACCACAGTCAATAAACACAGAAGGTGTATCATGACCCAGGGTACCTTAAGTAACTTTCAGATCATAAGCCTCCTCACGTAAGTCACACGATGAGGAGGGGTGGAGGAAAAGCCTGGGGTTCAGATAGGTACCACTTCAACTATACTCTGTTTTTTAACCAGGAGGAGTAAACTAAAAAGACAGATTCACACCCAAGAAAGTTACTAGAAAAGTCACCAAATACATCTTCTTTTTTTGTTGATTATCTCGGCCTTACGGTAATCGAGTAATCAATATCGGACAACCTCACACGTCAATTTTAACCTAATTTTTTTTATGTTTGAATAATAAAATATTTTTTTTTCAATTCACTTCCAATATATATTACAATTATTACAATAAAAAAAGGACTTTTTACATTTGGTCCCATGTATATATTTGAATATCGGGTGATCCAGTTTTATAGATCTCTTGAGTCTATGGTATTTAATTATAATTTAGAAAATATTTTGATCGGGAGAGTCAATAATGTTAAAGATCTAAGTATGGTTTTTCTCAGAAATTTGTGTTTTAATAGTAGACCAAATTCTTATTCTGGTATGATCAATTTCTTGAATCTAGTTTTTCTTTCTTACCAAACACTTTGTATAAATAAGTGTGTACTTACAATTTCTTTATTACTGGATTCTTGTTTAATTTTGACAGTGAGTTTGTCCCATTTGTTATCAACAAATAAAATTTACTAAAAAATACTGGATTTCTGCGAGATAATCAACAAATCCAATCTATTATGTTGCATTATTGCATAATTTTGCAGTTTTCCTGTGATGATCTACAACCAGGAAGAACAAAACCAACTGTATCAATACAATTAAACTAAAACACAACATTACTTTACTAATGTTCTTTTATTGTGATGAAAACAAAATGGAAATGCTTTTTAACAAGTATACACTAAATTTAAAGGATAGTTGCCGTTTTTCTTATGATAATTAGATATAAATAACACACATTTATACATTTATAAACACTTTAAACTATATTTAGTATAAATATTATCTAAAAAAATATCACATTAACTACTATTCGCATATCACCAAGTCCAAGTTATTACAAACAACTTAAAGAGTCAGAAATCGATTTATATATTAGAGGAAAATAATAATAATAAATAAATTTCACAAATGAAATTAGTGTCAATATGTCATAATTTAGTGGAGTAAACTTGCCTGCGGTTGGACCAATTGCAAACAAGCATTACGGCGCGGAATATTTGAATTACTCCTTCTGGTTAAAAAACAGACCATAGTGAAGTGTGACCGGTTTGATCTTCGGAAATATGTGTGTGTGTGTCATACTAATTTTCCAAAATGAGTAGCGGCACAGAATAATAAACAATCAGAATGCCAACTCTCAGATGCCGTCTTTGAAGTTTTTCAGCACGCGCGTCATATTTTAGAAGAAAACACAGACTCGGATTGACAATTACATTTGGTGTAATGGGTCTTTATCGACATATGATTTGTGAGGTTATGTAATTAATTATATTTATGTTTAATTATATTATGTTTAATTATATTATATTTATATTTATGTTATTATATTTAACAATGTTAAAATAATTGTATAGTATATCTATGATTGCTGTGAGTCAATTAAACCGGGTTAATTTTTCTATGCACACCATAAAAATTTTCATTAAACAACACTGGTTCCTTTTAAAACATGGCGGAACGTCTGCGCGAACGAGATGCTCGTACTTAATTTTCCATGGAGAGTGGGCATTCTGATTGTTTATTATTCTGTGGTAGCAGCTTTTACACTAAAACTTGACAATAATGAAAATAAAAAATAAAAATGAACAGAAAATTAGAAACCCATCAAACAATTACCAATTATCACCAAATAATTAACAATGTTTTCAACATCAACCTAATCTACAGCATCTCCAACATTAACATGTAACAGTAAAGAACCAGCAATTGTTATATCATCAGTAACATATATAAAAAGAAAGGAATATATAACAACAATAGAAATTTAAGTACAATAAAAAATATTATCTTTGCGTCCAGAATCTTCAACAACACTACAATATTAGAAAGTTTACTGTAGAATCACAAATCCTATTAAAATAGTCTTACAAAACATTATACATGAAGATGACATTGAAACCGTTGGAAATATGGAAATAGTACATAAATGGGAGTAGAAATATTTGCCAACGAATCAGGGATGAAGAAATACGGAAGAGAATAACGTAGGCACACAGAGCTTATTTTACCCTCTCCCATATATTTCGGTCTATAAATGTCTACCAAAATACAAAGATCAGAATCTATAAAACCTTAATTCGGCCAATAGCATGCTATTACAGTGAAGCATGGGTCCTGAAACAAACATCCAAAAGCAAACTTAACACATTCATAAGTACTGGGGAGAATACTAGAACCTGCGAGGAAAAACGGAATCTTTAGAAGTCGATACAACAACGAGCTTTATTAACTTTATAAGGAAGCACCACTGTCAGACTTCATTAGAATACAAATATTGCATTGGGCTGGACATGTGATAAGAATGGGAGAGAATAGGCTACCAAAAAGAGCACTGAATGTTAGAATGCAGGGAAAGAGACCAGTTGGAAAGACAAGAAAGCGCTAGGAAGATACAGTAAACAAAGACGCACAAGCCCTTTTAGGAGTCCGTATATGGAAAAGATCAGTCACAGACAAACAAGGTAGAAGGCAAAAAATAAAGGAGGCCAAGGCTCAACAGTTGTTACTTTAAGTACTGTACTACAATTTAAATTACCACCGATGAATATTATTCTGCCTGGGGAACGATATGCAATTCTTCAAGCGTTAATCTATCTAAGTGACCACAATATCTCCAAAGCTGTGATAATTACTATTCCCTTAGTTTGTTAAATATAATAAAGAGTTTTATACAAATAATTCCATAGGCTATCTAATACAAGAATAGTTACATCTTCTAAACAAAGCAAAGTAGCAAGTTAGTTTCATTTGGATCCCATCTCATACTGGTTTGCAAGATTTGCAAAAGATGACCATCATGCATATAAAGCAATAGAAAGTGCATCGCCGGTATTAGTGAATATAGCGTCGTTCTGCAAGTGTTGTAAACAAAAAGTGCTAAGTGTGTGGGAAAATAAATGGCATCAGTCACAATCGTTTCAACACACTATTAAGTCTAAAACAAATTCATGGTGTGAAATAAGCAATTACCGTCAGATGTACATTAAAGTCACTCGTTTGCTAATATGGTACAGCAGAAGAACTCATCTTACCTTACCTTACCTATCTCAAAATCAAATCGTCTTTTATATGAATATTGTAACTGCGGTATGTCTGTAGCACATAGTATGGTAGATTGTCCTAAATACACCAACAAAAACACAAATACTTAATACCTGACCATATATCTTAAGGTTTAGGACCTAATTGTTATTTTTTTAAATTTAAGTAACAATTTAAGTAGAAAAGTAGAAGGAAAACAAGAACCAGGATGGCGGAGGATTTTCTGGCTGAAAAATGTACGTATGTAGGCATTGCACAAAACAGTATGCAAAATACAGATTGTCATGATGGTCACCAACATTCGAAACGTATAGGCACTACAACAAGAAGAAGACTGTACATTAGAGTTAATTATGCAATACAGTTTTGTTATTGTGGTGCTACTGCCGCATGCTCAGAATTTCCTATATCCATCATGTTACAAACAACACCGTGATCCAGCGTATGAATAAAGATCTGAAAATTATGCGTATTGAAAATCAAAAATATTACATACTTAGGGCATGTGATGTGCAATGAGAAGTATCAACTAATTCAACTAATTTTACAAGGTAAGATAGAAGGCAAAAGATCTCAAATGACTACCATACATTAATTTAGAGCAGCTGTCAACAAAGTTGTACGGACTAACGTGATTGCCAACATTCACAAAGGATATGCACAAAAAGAAGAAGATGAGAGTAATGACGTCATGTAAACAATAAATGATTTTGAAAAATAATTAAATTACATTAATAAATATGAATTGTGTGTTTTCTTTATGTAATATTTACGGTATAAAAGATCAATGGAATTGGAAATGATGCCAATAGACAATGTGTAAGGTGTAGATGGTTGCCTATGTAAGCGAATTGTAATTAAATAAAGAGAGCCTTTAATAGGAGAGAGGGTGTAATCAGTGCAAAATAAATCGAATTTTGGACAAAATTAGCCGAGTTTATAAGGATTTTTATATCCTTATTACGCTCTATAAATCTATTATAGTACCTACATAGAACCAATATTACAAAAATAATATTGTTTGTAATTTTTATTCTTCAAGACGTATTATCAAGGGAGAAGAAACATAATACATCTTCTTAACGACCGTTTTGTTGTGGTTTCTTACTATATTAAATTACGCTTACTTAGTGTAAAATCATATAAAATTTAATCTAGTTTTAATGTTGTCTCAATTTCTAAATTCCCTAAAACATTCTTCCTAAAACACAAGTTAACAAAGTCGATAAAATATTTATTAAATGTAAATTGCAAGAGATAAAGTTATCGTTTAAAATGTAGGCGTATGAAGGATTCCGTTCTGTGACACGGGAGTTAATGAGCTTTACCGGCTAGGGTAATAATGCTGTTACTCAAGATAAAACCTCTTTATAAATGGCGTCGACGAATTGTTACTTACAAAACAATTTTCTTTATCTTCTTAGGCTTAATAAAGAAAAGATTCGCTAATGCCGGCTACAATTAAATCCTTTTTTCTTCTTTATTCGAGCAAGGGTAGTTTATAAAAGCCAATTCGGAAGTTTTTTAACCTCAAAGTGACAACTTCGTTGGGGTGTACTTGTAATGAAAATATGCCAGTTCTTTCTTATTTAAAGCTTTTTCTTGTATACTTATAAAAATGTATAGCCTGGACAGCCTCCATGTTTTAAAATTATAAACAATTTTTTGAATTATAAACAAATAGAATATCCCAGTAACTATTACTTTACATTAAATTTAGAAAACGGTATTAGAAAGGACTTGGCAAGATGTCTCTTAACACTTTGACTGCCAGGTAAGTAAATTTTGTACCAAGTCTTCTGGAAAAAATATTTTTTTCTTATTAACCACTCTATTTGCGTTTGTTTTTAACAAAAGTCCTAAAATTGTATTTGTTTTTTGTTTATTTTTGTAAAAATTGCTGTGTCTTGATATGATGCACTATGCTTGCGATTGTGAAATTGTTACTAATGTCTAGTTGCATGCCATGTTTAGATACTACAAATGGACACTTTCTCATCTTCCTATCTTCTTCTTTTTCTTCAAGTGCCATCTTCGCTACGGAGTTTGGCAATCATTATTGCTATTCGTTTCTTTAAAGCTGCTGCTTTAAATAATGCAGTGCGGTTAGATGTGCACTGGAACCAGTCTTTTAAACCTCTTCCTATGCCGTCTCCCCATTAACGGAGGTTGGCGACCACATTTCTAAAAGTATCTCTGTCTTTTGCAACGTGGAATAATTTGTCTACAGTCATGTTTGTGCAGTCTCGAATATTTCGCAGCATGACTTCCTCTTTTTACTTATTTCTTTTTTGCCATCGACTCTACCATGTCCTTTCAGAACGTTGGTTACCATCATAGCTATCTTAATTTTATTTACTGCCACCCTAAATAGCATGCTTGTATCAACACCATACCAATCTCGCAAGTTTTTCAACCATGAGGTTCGTCTTTTTCGTCTTGGAATGCGTTTACCTACTATTTTTTCTTGCATGATATTTTGTAGCAACCTAGCTTGTATATTTGGGACCTCTTATTACATGTCCGAAATACTCCAGCTTTATTTGCTTGATGCTTTTTATGATCTCAGTAGTCTTACTGATACGTTCTAGTATTGTGGAGTTTCGAATTTTCTCCACCCAGGAATTTTTTAAAATTCTTCTATAGCACCACATTTCGAAAGCCTCAAGGCGATTTAGATCGATTTTATTCACAGTCCAGGACTCGACACCATAAAGTAAGACCAAGAACACGTAGCAGCGAAGTAGGCGGATCCCCAATGCCAATTTTAGGTATCTGATACATAACACCTTGGACATCCTTCTAAAAGCAGCTCAAGCCTGCTCTATCCTAGACCTAATTTCGACGTAACTTTCTGCGTTACAATTTAATTGCTGTCCAAGGTAAACGATTTTATCAACTTGCTCAAGTTTTGTATTATTTACATATATAGACGGTTTTATATGCTGTTGTTTACTTATTACGAGTATTTTGGTTTTCCGTTTGTTCAGATCCAGACCTGCCTCCCTACAACTCTCAACGACACTATCAAGTAGTGTTTTAAGATCTTCTTGACTAGAAGCTAGAAGTACTGTTTCGTCCGCATATCGCAAATTATTGATGACTTGGCCGTTCACAAGTATTCCTTCTTGTTTTTCAGATAGTTCTTTTCTGAAAATTCTTTCGGACTAACGTTGAAAAGCAGGGGTGACAAGAGTCATCCATCATATATCAATATGTGTATTCTTTGATCGTTTTCTGCTTAATATTGTGCCTAAAATAAACATTAACTTATATCGCTAAGAAGGTTTTGCGGGGAAGAGAATGCCATCACTCTTGCTGAGGCCGCTGTCAGGGTAGTTGGTTTCGGTGTTAGTACAAATTTTTCTTCAAATTTGCAATGTTTTGTGTTTTTTAGTGTTCTATCATAAGAACATGTGTAATATACCAGCAGTGTTAAGTTTTATGTAAAGTTAAAATAAGATTTGGAAGAATCTTTGAACAGTCAAGACGCTGTGAGTGTCGGCCTCAAGAACCGGCAAATTTGTTGTAAAAAATGTGATTTAAACTCAATCTAACGTGCCAGTTCTAATAAGAGTAATCATTGTTTTTGTTTTATGTCGTATCTCGCCTAAGAGATTTGTATTTAAGAGATTGACGGTACCCATATGTGTTTCAGTTTTTTAAGAAGCCAAGCCTAATATTTGCGTCTCAGTTAACAACTTCCACCTTCAATTTGTTTGTCCTAAGAAGCCGTTTTAGAATATTTTCAGAGTTTGAAGACGAATTTGTTCGTGTGACAGATAGTGTAAGCCCAGTTTCAACCCCCAGAAATTTTAACGAAATTTTAGTGAAATCCAGGTAACTCTTTTGTGTTGATTTTTAAAGGAAAATAAACATTTTCTAATGATAATTGCTTTTATAACAGTTTTAAGAAATTGTAATAATTCAAATTGTAGATTGTAAATTATGGCTTAGCTGTTATATTCATTGCTCTCAGTTTTAAAATTTAATATTGACATTTGACAGCTAGTTTTATTTTTTTGATATTTGGTAAATACCTAATCATAATAGAGATTTTGTTTTTGTTTTTTAAAAAAGATTAACCACTATGCATAGTTTCACTTAAAAAGATATTTTTTTATTTGTAATGATTTATTTCTGCTACAAATTATCACCCAGTAACAATTGTAAGTTTTGTAGTATCTCTAACTTCTAGAGTTTTTAAACTGATAGAACATAGTAAGATTGTGTACCTTTTTGTTTATTTCTTTAAAACAGTTTCTAACCCCTTTTTGTGTTTTTAGGAAGGAAGAGCCTTTTCTTTCATCTGAGAGCAGGAATATTCCTTAAAGCGGCGTCCTTATTTTAAATAGCTTGAGAACCTTCTTGTGTTTTGTTTGTCCAGGAGACTAATGTTAGTGCCCCTTTGTTTCATTTTTGGTAGTTACATCAGTCCAGTCCCCTTAGTATTCACATATCTACGTTTCAGCTCTCAAATAAACCCTAAGTAGCCATTCTCCGACGTTTCGATTTGTTTTGCTTGCCCTATCTTCACCCCAATAACTTCTGTCCCCAAATTTCAACCCCCTATAATAATACCCTATGTGGTAGGCAAAATAATTGTTACACTGTTTGCATTAATGAAACTATGGTCTCATATAGAAGCAAATTATCTTTTCGACAGTACGTGAAAGGAGAATGTCATAAGTTTGGAATAAAGCTGTTTAAAATTTGTTTGTTGGAAGGCTATACCCATACAATTAGAATATATTGCGGTAAAGAAAAAATTAATGGACAACCGGTTGCTGAAAGGGTAGTTATGGAAATAATTAAACCTCTATTGGATCAAGGTAGGACTCTTATTACGAACAAATTCTTTTTCCCAGCTTTCTTCTCAATCCATAGTTATGTAACTTAATATTTTGTTAATTGGCAATCTTTTCCTCGGCCATCTGTAAGATTTCAAGACCCTAAATCTCACATCATTTAGCAATGTTCATCCATATTATGAAGTGCACATAGAAAATTTATCACGTTAAAAAAATTTGAGTACTCAAATTTCAGCCAAACTTAAATCCAATGCTTGTTGGGTTTCTTAGTTTGTTAGTTGTCTTCTCCATCATCCTAAATATATAATATGTAAATTATGTAAACTAAAATCTAAATTTCTAGCTTAACGTTGCCGCATCGTATGGCTCATAACGTTTTTCCCCACTGAAACATAAAACACCTTTGGTCGAAAAGGAATCTTTGCACTTTTACGATTGCCGGTAAAAGTTGTTTTATTTTGTGAGCGCCAGAGTATTGTAACGTCAATTCATTTAGATTTATAGCACTTCAGTTCGATAGTATTACTCATCGTCGCTTCATGGCCCATTCTATAAAAAGGACGTATCGAACAGAAAAGAAAATACAGACACAAACTTAAAAGTTGAAACACGTCCAGACACTCCCTTTCTACATTTTAAAAGAATTAGACAGATAAAGGATAGGAGAGTCAAAGAGACTTAAATAACAGTTATTATTATTCCTTTGGTATTTATCAACGGTACTGAGAAAACATTATTTCTGTTAGTTTATTGTAGTTTATTTAATTTTTGTAGTGAACACTTTTAGATTAAATAAACCATTATAAGATTCGAAATCATTATTAGTAGCACAATCTGGTTAAAAAAAAATATCGAAAAATTTTTCACAGATAGGTAGCAACTGACATTGCATAGCAACAGTTGCTTCCATACAGTCCTCGTGGACACACCGTCTCACGACTAGCAACTTCAACTTGGAGCCATATGTCGCCATGTTACCTAATCCAACGGTAACTTTAAAATCTTAACATATTATAAGAATTACTGTAAACCAAATGTAACTAATTATTTATTAACGGGGTTTTACACATATATTTAGTGGCTACATTCATGTACTCCTAGACACTGATGATGGAATATGGATTCCTAAAACGTTTTGTCTAATTAGTCCGTTTGGGTTTTAAATATATACCTTTTACAAAGGTTTTTAATAAAAATTTTTAATATATGGTATACAGCCAATTACAGGAACGTAGATTCCTTGTGGATAATTTACATAAAATCCCAAATTTATTCAGAACATTACAATTTCCACCACAATTACACCTGTGATCTAAATATTATTAATATTCTTTACTGGAATGAAACATCGTCTATCCGTACAAAGGCAGGTGAATCCGATGATATTAAAATCAAACGTAGGGTCCGACATGTATATTATCACCCTTTCTAGTTAAGATATACTCTGAGGAAATCTTTCAAGAAGCAATAGAGGATGTTACTGCTGAAATTCGATTTAACGAAGAATGTATCAATAACGTCAGATACGCAGATGAAACGCAGATCTCTCTCTCTCTCTTCAATCCTGACCCCTCAAGGGGAGTGTAGCAGTCGACGTGATGTCGTGTATTGTCCGTCTCCAGAGATCTTTGTCTCTGGTTATTTTTGGCTAACTTTTAGCTCTCTTAAAATTGAATTATTTGTTCTACGGTCGGTCCAAGGAATTCGTAACATTCGTCTCCAACAGAACATTTCAGTGGCGTCTATCTTTCTTCTCTCCGATTGTCTCAGAGTTCAAGATTCACATCCGTAGGTCGGTATTGGGAATATTAAACAGTTGATCAACCTCATCTTTATCGCTCTTGAAATTTGACAGTCCTTCCATATTTTGGTCATTTTTACTGTGGCAACTTTTGCTAGATCACATCTACGTTTAATCTCTTCTTGTAATGACCCTGTGTTTGTGATTAATGATCCCAGATATAAGTATGAGCTCACAACCTCGAACCGGTCAATTGTGGTTATGTGTGAATGATTGTTGTTTAGTCTATCCACTATCATGATCTTTGTCTTTGATATGTTTAATTGCAGATCAAATATTTGACTTTCGTTTTCGATCAGTCGTATAAGTTCTATCAGCTCTGCTTGACTATTTGCAAGAAGGGCTGTGTCATCTGCGAAACGTAGGTTGTTTAGTTTATGACCATTTATTGAGATGCCCTTTTCCCATCCTTCAAGTGCTCTTCGCATAATATACTCCCCATATATGTTGAATAATTGTGGAGATAGTATACATCCTTGTTTGACACCCCGTTCTGGATGAAACTCGTTCGAAAGTGTATCAAGTACTTTAACTGATCCAGTAGTGTGTTCATATAGTTCAGTTATAAGCGTAATTAGATGTTGTGGTACGCCTACTTCTTTTAGTATTCGCCATAAGTGTCTCCACTTGACTCTGTCGAACGCTTTACGATAATCTATAAAACAGATGTATAGTGGGATGTTAAATTCCCTAGATTTCTCGATTATCTGTCTTATATACAGCAGGTGTTCTCGAGTGCCTCTACCTTTGGTAAATCCAGTTTGCTCTTGTGGAATTTCTCTTTGAAGGAATGTTTTCAGTCTCTCATCGATTATATGTAGCATTATCTTGCTGGCATGGGATATAAGAGAGATAGTTCCATAATTGTCGCTTTTATGGAAGCTGCCTTTTTTATGTATGGTCGTTATTGTAGATTTTGTCCAGTCTTCAGGCCATTGTTTGGAATGCCATATTTGGTTACAGAGTAGATGAAGTAACTTTACGCCGGTTTCTTCTGTGGCTTTAAGAATTTCTGCTGTTATCATAGCAGAAACGCAGATACGCATAGTTAATAAATAGAATCACAGAAGTAAGTCAAAGATATGGACTTTCACTGAACGTTAATAAAACAAAATGTATACTGATCTCTAGAAAGGCACAGCAAATTGAATTAGTCAGTATGAAAAGTCAACCAATAGAAAGAGTAAAATCATACACCTACCTTGGTACGAATGTCAATGAAAATTGGGACCATTACCTAGAAATAGGATAGAAATATAGGATAGATAAAGCTAGATCTGCATTTAAAAAAATGGCTAAGCTATTCAAATGCCATGATTTATCAGAACCCATAAAAATAAGGTTACTACGATGTTATATCTTTCCTATACTGATGTATGTACTGATGGAAAAACTGATAGTCGAAGGCAGAGTTAAAGAAAAGAGACCTAGGGCAAGATCTTCAAGCCTTTGGGTAGATCAAACAAAAATATTGATTAGCAAAGTGTTACATGAAGCCCAACAACTAGCCAAGGACAAAGAAGGATGCAGGGAAATCGTGAAAAAACTGTATAAGCCTGATAGTGTCACCACATCTCAAAAGGGAGTCCTAATTACTGTTGTAAGAAGTTGAGTCGTGGAGTCTTACAGACGCTATCTGCAAGAAAATAAAGGCTTTTAAAATGTGGCTTTATCGTCGAATCCTGAATATATCCTATACGGACCACGTTGATAACCAGGACATATTATTCTTTCTTTATTCTAGTCCCATGACCGTTATCGATCGTTGGATATCATGTTGGCTACCATATTCGCTATCGTGACTTTATTGACAGCAGCTCTATTGACGTTTCATTAAGAGTGCAAAAGGGAAAAGGGTTTTTATTCAAAATTAAAAACAGCCAAAACTGAATACCTTGGTCACATCAAGAAAAATTGCGAAAGATATGGTTTGCTGCGATTAGTTCTACAAGGAAAAGTAGAAGAAAACGAGGACCAGGAAGGCGAAGGATTTCCTGGCTGAACAATCTACGTATGTGGTTTTGGTATACAATAAATTTTTAATTTCCATTTTACTTTTAACACCTTGTATCTAAGCTTCGTAATAGTTTATGATCCCATATTAAAAAATTTTAAATAACGCGAGATAGAGCATGAATGGTATTTTAAAGATGACGTCTAATATCTTATCACGTTTCACCAGGAAGTATTGTTGTTTATGATATATAGACAATGCAACACCCACGTAGGTTTCTAAACGACAGGTCCTAAATAGCATTTAACGACAATAACAACACATGCTTTATAAATAAACGTGACCTTTGGAATCTTTTAAAGGAACTTTTCATTTCAAGGGTGAGGATTAACAAATGGGGTGTTAAACGCTGATAAATTTACAAGGCAAAGAAAATTAAATTACACTATTTAATTTGGGACTGATCCTGACAATACACTGCTATGTGTTAGAATAAAGAAGAGGTTAAATAAAAAGAGAACACAGGCAATACTTGCTGTTTAGTTTTAAAACAAATTAAGGCAATGTGTTTATTAAATTTGCTTTCGTCTACATTGTTTTCTTTTATTTAAATTACATTATTACATTAC
Organism: Diabrotica balteata; assembly: GCA_918026665.1. NCBI lineage: Eukaryota > Metazoa > Arthropoda > Insecta > Coleoptera > Chrysomelidae > Diabrotica > Diabrotica balteata. Next base: position 139,626,090 of record OU898281.1, read on the forward strand.
ATATTATATTATATTTTACATTACATTATTTTTAGGTATTCTGCAATTCATTCACTATTACCAAATTGTGCGGAATTATTTTTAGAAAGAAATTAGATAGTATTTTTCATCATCAACCAGTATTCGTCCACTGCTGGACATAGGCTAATAGTGGCAGATCACATTGCTGTGGAGCGTGGACGAATCTGGGTATGGTCCAAATACAATCTACGAAGGAAAGCTCAGTGATTTTCTGTTCAGAATTGAAAATTCTGTAACTGTGAATGAATTTTGTTGACATCATTGTCGTTACCAATTTAACTCAAGAGTAGACTTAATTTGTAAAATGTTTTAAAGTTTTGTTTTTGCAATAAAGTAAATATTGAAAAATCAGAAAGATAAAAAGTTTTAAAGATATTCATTGAAATTGGTTTTGTCTTCAAGGAGACTTAAAATATTCTTTTTGTGTAAATTTTATTATATTTATTTACGCTGATTGAACAGATAACTGCAACCACAACTGGACCCACACAACATATATATATATATATATATATATATATATATATATATATATATATATATATATATATATAATGATCGACGGTGTTAGTAGTCTGAGAATTCAACTAAAACACACGAGTGACGAAAGGACAAAAGAGAAATCCTTAACGACTTTCATCAAACTGGAAAAATCATTCCCAAAGATTAAACTGTTTAAAGGGAAGTGATTTATATAAATGAAAAGCCAAAATGAAATCCAATCCAATTATGGAAAAACGTAATTCTAAATAAGTGGTATTTATGCACGCTATTAATTTAAATTTTAAAACTATATTAATGCGATATTTTTATCATTATTAAAAAAACTTTTTGCCAATTTTAATGAGATATATTAGGAAAATGTTTCTTGTATGTTTGTTTGAAGACGTACAAAGATTAGGAACATAATTTAAATACTAAGAATTTACCCAATTTTGTTAATTTCATATTTCCTTTAAATGATATTTGTTTTGCTACATAGATAGTTCTCATGATATTTTTAACTTCTGTTCTACTTTTTCAAATCTTGATTCTGATTTATTTGACTCATTCACCATTATATAGTTCAAGAGGTTAGTATATTAATTTTTGTATAGAAACATAATTCATGAAACATGCCGCCGGCATTCACATTCATCAGTTGACGAACAGTTTCCCAGTAGTCAGATAATGAATAGTTCTGTGACCAGACAAGACCGGTTCGGCGCCGGGACTGTGACGGGACTGATGTGTTCGAATCAACCTTTAACGAAAATTCGATACTGAAAAACCTTTTCATGCAAGCTCAGATAGTGACGCAGATTATTTACCTTTAAAAGATGAAAATTCTAGTTAATATGAAGGAAAATGAGGAACAAATAAGTAAGAGTCAGAAGAACAAGAAAAGTAATACTAGAGTTAAAGTGGGTAGAAAATGAGAAACAAAAGAAAAAAAAAAGGATTGATGTAAAATATAAAATTTGTCTAGATCGTGAGTTGGAACAAACAAATCGACAGGGAAAACTGGTTTGCCAACAAACCCACAGAATTACCTGTATCACAAAAATAAATGTAGAAATAAGACAGAGGATTTTTAAAGACTTTTAGAACTTGCAAGATTATATAAGGTAATGAGACTTTATTGTGCAGCATGTGACACAGATAGAGAAAAACCAAAGAAAAGGCATATCCAAAATGAGCGAGACGCCATGCATGCTGTAATTGAAAACGCGAAAAAACGTTAGTCGGTCTTGTATGTTCCTGAGCAATGTATTACTTTGGTAAGAATGGCCAAACCTATCGGAAAAGTATATAAACATAAATGTTACAAGAAAACTTCCTAGATTTCAAAAGCCTTGTTGGCAACAAAAATCAATCAAATAAAGTAAATCAGTTCTTTGTATAACACACCAAATGTTGACATTTTTAAGTATGATTCAAGTTCCGATTCTAACAAGTGTGATCTAAAAGGTGTGACGAATGCAAATAAAGTACGTTCATCTCGTATTGACAAATTTCCATTTAAAGTAGACACAAATCTTTTGCCAATAGATAAGAAAAAGGTTAACTGGGTCATTATGGCTTTAGGATACTGGAAAAATTCCTATTATGTACCATGGCTTCTATAGAACTCTACATTCTGATACATCATAAAAATATGAAATCACTGTAAGCAGTGATGACGAAGAACTGCAATAATGTTCGTTTAGAATATTTTGTAATTTAACTTCTATGTTGACTTTAATCATAAATACAGTTTTACAGAACAATGGTATGTATTATGTATATTTCCGATTCTTTTCCAGCGAATATTGTACTAATTCATTTAAAAACCAGATAAAGAAACAAAATTGAGACATTTGTTTGTTTCTAAGACTACAACAAAGTCTTTATTACTATACAGCATAATTCGTTAATACAGACCATTGACAAAACAAATATTAACTCAAGAGATATTAGAATAATAAAGACTATAAACTGGAAGTCATAGTACTTAAAAATAAAAATCAGACTGGGTATTAGACAGGGATGTATTTTATCACCATCTTTGTTTAATGTCTAGTTCAAAAATATATTCAGAAAAGTACAACGAAATGGTTGGTATTAATAAACCCATATGTGTTCAGGATCTGTCAATAAATATAAAAGGCGACGATGATACGTAGGTGACGATTTCAGCGAAATAAGAATAAGAATGGAAAAGACATAAAACGCATTTAAAAATGTGAAATAAAAACTCTGAAGTAGAGATCTAAGCCCGAAATTATTGTTATGTCTTTCCGGCTCTGTTGTATAGTGCAGAGTAATGGACTGTTAATAAATGTTGCCTGAATAAACTGGAAGCTTTTGAAATGTGGACAAACCGAATAATTTTAAAAATATCTTGGTCAAATAAAGTGACCAATAAAGTTAATCAAAATAGTTAGATCATACAAGTTATGCCCAAAAATAACAAAGACAATTAAATATTGTATGCTAATAAAGTAAGCAAACTTCAATATTTGGGACATATATAACAAGTAGTGAAAAATACAACAGCCTACAATTGATAATGCAAAACAAGATTTAAGGTACACAGCATAAGACAAAGAAAAATGTTCTGGTTGAGAAATCTAAGAAAATAGTTCTTGTACAACTCAATACAATTTTTCCCTGCAGCGACTTCAAAGATAAGAATAGCAAAGATGATTGCCAATCTCCTTGGCGAAGAAGGCACGTGAAGAAGAAGAAAAATAAAACATATTGCGCTTAACCAATTGCAGTTGGTGATCATAATTTATTTACATGAAAAATGTAACAACAATGTGTCAACGCCTTTCTACAATTATGTAAGTATGTCACTTTGTCACCACAACAGGTGTCACATGAGTTTAGATAATAAACATTGTGATAATTTAAACTAAACTATAAAATTTTTTTTATAAATTGAAAATTATTTGAGAAAAATACACAAAAACCAATATGGAGATTCATAAGAAAGCAACAAAAAGAAATGGCAGAATTAAAGGAATACAATAACATACCAGCAACTGAATGGCAAAGACACCTGACGGAACTGTTTAAAGGAAAGGAAAATAATCAACACAATACCGTACCTGAATTAAGACACGAAATAAAAATCAGTTTTCAAGAAGTAGATAAATTCACTTAAAATAAATTTACTCAAAAATAGAAAGTCGCCAGGACCAGACGGAATAACCAACGAGCTTCTAAAACACGGAGGAGACAGTATAACCCTTGAGATGACAAAAGTTATACAAAAGCTAATATTGCATTGCAATATACCAGACCCATGGAGAAACAGTATAATGATACCAATGTTCAAGAACAGAAGAAGATCCCAACAATAATTATAGAGGTATAAATTTCCTAAATATCACACTTAAGCTTACCAAAAAAGTCCTAATCAACAACATCACTAAACTAACAACTTTATTAGATAAACAACAAGGATTCAGATCCAGAACATCCTGCGTAATCGCCGTATTTGTACCAAGACAAATCACAGAAAGGCCATTGAGTACAATAAACCAGCATATCTATATTTTATAGACTTGACAAATACTGTAGCTTGCATCCAAGTCGAAGACAGCTTACAACTACTGTATAAAAGAAACATACAAATCAATATTATACAAATGATCAAAAACATCTACTCTCATAATCGACTATAAGCAAATATAAATATAAAACTAACACAGTGTATACAAGTACAAAGCGGAGTCAGACGGGGTGACTCATTAAGCCTACTTCTCTTTAATATAATAATGGACGAAATAATACAAGCAGTAAGTAAAGGTCATGGTTAAAGAATAGGGAACAAAGAAATCCAAATATTGTGTTATGCAGACGGTGAAGCATTAATCACCGAGACAGAAGACGATCTTTAAAGAATAAAACACATCTTCAATACAACAGTCAACAAATAAAATATAATATCAGCAGAAAAAATTAAATGTAAGACAACATCCAAATACCCACTACGATGTAAAATCGAAATTGATAGGAAAATAATAAAGCACGAAGCAAGGTTTAGATATCTGGGAATAGATGTAACTAGTTACGGAGATGTTGAAGAAGAAGTATAGCAACAAAGCTTAAAAGCAAGTAAAGCGGCAAGATCTCTTAATGCCATAATCTGGAGAAACAAACACCTAAGACAAGCCACAAAAACAAGAATCTATAAAGCAGAAATTAGACCTATATTAAAATACAAGCGGAGGACAAGACCTGACATATCTAAAACGAGACAACTACTAAAAACAACAGAGATAAAAATACTCCAACGATTATCAGGGAAAAGTCTGTAGCACGAGATAAGTCACCAAATGGGCGAAGAAGTATTGGCAAACCAAGAAAAAGATGGTTCGATAATTTCAACAATTTATTAGGACAATATTGAAGAAAAAACAGGCTTTAAAGCCTACATAAAAGAAGGAAGAAGAAGAACGAACAATAATTTATTTACATGAAAAATATAACAACAATGTGTTAACACCTTTCTTAAGTTATGTAAGTATGTCACTTTGTCACCAAAACAGGTGTTGTGAGTTTAGTGAATAACAACTATGATACTTTAAATGCAACTATAAAAATTTTATTTGTAAATTAAAAAATATTGGCAAATAACAATAACAGATCACTTAAGTGCTCATCCTATCAACACATAATCAATTAGATGGTTCGGCAATATACACAGAATGCGCATACAGTCTCAATATCTCTAATGAAAGTAAGAACAAAAAAAGTTACGACAACTTTAACAAATCAAACCTCATTTAATTACAAAAAACGATTAACAGCAGAGATTTATAAAAAACCTTAACAAGATTTAATCAAATAAAATCAAAACCTATAATTTCTATCAATAATCAAGATCTACCGATTCAAATTGTACATTTAAAATCTTGAACCATAAATTTCATATCTACCATAAATTTAAGTGTCAATCAAAATGTAAATGTTAAAATTATCTAATAATTCTAAAGCAGCAAAGAAAAATGTGTAAATTTTATTTAATAATTCTTCCGAAAATGTAAAAAACAGGAAGGTTATCTTTTACAACTTTTTGTTCTGCATTGAATAATATAATGTTTTTTTGTATTGGCATTTTGTTAACCATTTAATTATTTGAATTTATTTTTTAAAAAAATGTCGCCTAATATTTTTTGTAAATTTAAAAAATTCTCTAACCAGAAAGTCGAAAGTCCCCGATGTAAAGTGCTAATTTGCAAAGGTCTCGTGCAGTGTCATAAAACTTAATGATCTTCGTCGAATTGAAGCCAAAAATCCACTTACCCGATTTTTCGAGTGAGCCCGTTAACCACAAAATTCGTTCTTAAGCGAGAGCGTCAGATCCTGCGTCATGTTATACCGTCCAAAAGTATGTTAACACCTGACAGGTAAACGTACGTATACGATCGGAGTAGAGGACGCGTCAGGCAAGTTTCTCACGTCTGACTGCCGCATCGCGTCTCCCGGGCTGGTCCAGGATGCCAGGATGCTGTGGACGTGAACCAACGTCCTGTCTCATCCTTAGACTTGCGCACAGCTTCAATCGATAATATTTAGAGCTTTAGATCCAGTGAATATATTCATTTTTTTTCAAGATTCCTTCAAGAGTTGGTATTCACTTTTTGTATGGGGATCCGCTCTTGATCATAGCACTACACATGTAGGGTGGTGTGGGGCAAATTATTCCGCTGCGCTTCCGGCTTGGGACTAATCGCTCTATACAGAGAATTTATGCGGCATATACTCATATATACAGTGTATCGAGAACTTATATCCTTTAATAAAACCTATACAATAAAATTTTGGTATCATAAAAATTGTATAAAAGTAAGCCTTTGAAATTTTTCAAACAAACAACTTTTTATTAGCAAATAACTATTAATCTATTAGCTAGAATATTATTTCAATGAACTGATATGTTGTGTGGTATCGCTCACACACGTATTGGGAAAATATAAAGTAAATCCGCAAGAGTAAACAAACCTATTTTCTATTCGAACTATCGAATACATGCCTTCCCCATTTCCGTCTATGCTTCTCTAACCTTATCAGACGTCTCCATAGTCCTGTAAGGCATACTTCACACGAAGCGTATCGTCATAGACGCGTGTTAGAGTTGACGTACGAAAAGCATACGCTTTCGTGCTGCTCACTTCTGTCTTTACGGAATACTGTATAACTCGATATAGCTGCAACGTTCAAGGTCACTACATCGATAAAGGAAGGAGCCAAAACTCAGTTATATGCAAGTGGCCGAAGCGTAAACATCCATATATTTAGCGTGGAACATAAATTCTACTGCGTTTATTACGTTCTCGGATAACAGATAACATAGAATTCTGAGTTCACAAGATCGTGAAATTATATGCTCTTGGTTTTATTATGACTAATAACTTAGCAAATAACATATTGTATCAATTACCTTAAAAATTTTAACTTTGATATTAGTGTTTTGATTATAAAGATAATTACCTATAAACTCATTACAGTAATTATGGAGTATTATTATTACAGTTCAATACCTCTAAAATAAAATTCGATTAGGCAACATCGCATCAACCAACGTCTGTCGTATCTGGTCATATTAAATCATCACCGTTACAGTTAAATCTGTTTAGCTGCACACGAAGCATAAGTGGCGCGAAATCTTCAACGCAGACAAGCTTCAAGCCGCCAGGCGTATAACGATATCAGTCGCTTGCAGTACGCTTTAGTGTAAGAACACCTTTTTTGACGGAATTTTATGAGAATGGCGGATCAAATATTAAAATTGGTCCAACTCAGTGAAAATTATTAGTGTTTATAATACCTTACAAGAGTACTCCAGAAAAGATGTGACTGAAAAAGAGTGGTAAGCAGTAGCCAGGCAAATACAGTGGTCAGGTAGGTTAAAATAAAAGTGGGCCTCAGAAGTGATCCCCTGGAAATAATATCTAACCAATCAGGTTTGTTGTCCAATAACTGAAATGGTTTTGTAGGGATTCCTAGTTTGTATTTTTTTTTGAATTTATGTGCTAAGGATACATCAATATATTTGAGTAATTCCAAATTAATTTGTTCTTTGACTTCAAAATTTTTCTTTCAATTTACACTTTCTTCATTTAACATTGGGTCTTGTAAATAACTTGGCTGAACAAAATAAGTATTGTAGCATCCTCGATATGGACCTTTAGGATGCTTATCCCTGCGCGCGGCTGCAAGGCTACTGGTCCCACTGGTCTGGAATGACTGGCTCACCTTCGTGGATTTACGAGAAGGTAGAGACGTTTCGAGTATGATATAGTATAATAAAGTTTCGAGTATAATAAACTGGTTGTTTTCAGTTAGAAGTTAAACCACGCGCGATCACTGCTTGAAAAGATTTATTAGGTCCCAAAACTTGTTGATGGTTCTTATCAATATCAATTCTATTTGACAAATAAATTTCGTCAAACGAAAGTATACATATTCTTTTAACTTGAGTAAATTCTGTAATTTTTTTTTCATCATTTTATCAATCAATCAATCGTTAAATTCATGCAATACGCGGTTCAAAATCTCTGGGCTTATATCAAATTCTGATATCCAACGTCAAAGAGAAAACATGGCCGGTAAAGAAAACTTATTTGCTTTTATAGATCTATATACCTTGAGATTAACACTACATAAAGAAATTACGTAAAGAGATAACATCAAATGTAGAAAGATGGCCTATTTTGGACACGTTGTAAGGGGAGACCGATATAATATTCTTCAACTCATTATGATGGGTAAAATTGAAGGACGCAGAGGAATTGGTAGAAAGCAGGCCTCTTGGTTAAAGAATATCAGAGAGTGGACAGGAATAAAGAAAGCTGAGCAACTCTTTAGAATAGCTCGAGACAGAGACAGTTTCGCCATGTTAATCGCCAACGTCAAGGGGACTTGATAGGGCACGTTAAGAAGAAGAAGAAAGAAATTGCCGATACAATATTTTCAGCTGACCAATGAATATTTGTATTGTTTGGACTAAACAGTTTTCCGATTTCACCTGAAGTAAAAACCGTTTTCATTGCCAATTCATATTTTTGAAGCAATAGTGACACTTGAGAAAGGCAATCAGCCGAAACAGCTGTAGTGATAAGAGTTAAAATAAATTTTGTGGAAGTTTGAAAACAAAGTTTTCAGTGTTTTATTGTTACATAATTCGAATTATAATTAGTATTTAGTATATTCTACCGAATTGGCGCAATCAGAGTTTGCGCTGATGTTTTTGTCCGCTTTATCCTATATAAATAAACGACAGCATCAATGCCAGAACGGATTGTTTATTTGAAATAATAGATTAATCGTGACAATAAATATGGAAATTGCACAATAATCTACAAATTTTAAGCGTTTAAATGATACGTAGCTTTTATTTTTTTATTTATCGGAGTTGAAATACATCTCTATTTAAATTTGTGGGATGATGTCGGTGTACAACTGTAACTTGGCTTAAATTTATATCTCGTCGCAGTACAGTACGCAAAAAAATGACCCACTTCCGGTAAATTGCTATAGCAAACATAATTTACGTTTTAGACGACTAATTTTAATCGGTTTTAACAATAATAAAGTAACCACTATTTTCTAATTTTCGCAAAATTTATGTAATATTTCAAGGCAGACTTGGTGTAAGTTTACATTGTTTCCACAGTTTTCATATTTTAATAAGCACAATGTGTTACTGTTTCCATTAGGCATATGGTATATTATATCTTCTTCTTCTTCAGATGCAAATCCACTAACGGATGTTAGCGATCACATTTTCCAATAATTCTCTATTTCCTGCAATATGTATCAGAGATTATATGTCGTTAATCCCTGTCCATTGCCTTATGTTTCGGAGCCAGGACATTTTCTTGCGTCCCATATCTCTCTTGCCTTCTATTTTACCCTCGATTATAAGTTGGAGGAACTGGTATTTTTCATTTCGCATGATGTGACCTAGATACGCCGTTTTCCTTTTCTTGATGGTTTCGAAAAGTTGGCGTTCTTGGTTTATTCTTTTAAGGACATCTATATTTGTGATTTTTGCTGTCCATGGTATTTTTAGGATACGGCGATAGAGCCACATTTCGAAAGCTTCTAATCTGTTTATATCCCTCGTTTTGAGTGTCTAGCTCTCTACGCCATATAGCAGCACTGACCACACGTAGCACTTAGTAAACCTTAGTCTCAGTTGAAGATCGAATGCGATATTTTACTTCCCTGTCCGATGCCCAGTTTTCAAAAAGTCACGATCCCAGCTATTTAAATTTACTCACTCCTTTAGAACAGGTAAACCAATACAAATACCTTGGCTGTTGGATTAATTGCAAGCTGGACCCAGAACAAGAAATTAAAGCGAGAATTGCTCAAGCTAGGGATAGTTTCTTTAAGATGCGCGTTCTATTCTGCGATACACATATAAATATTAAATTGAGATTAAAACTTGTAAAATGTTTTATCTGGTCTGTTCTTCTCTACGGAGCCGAAACGTGGACTTTAAAAATAAAGAGCCTGAATAGAATCGAGGCATTTGAAATGTGGGTGTACCCTAGAATTTTAAAAATTCCTTGGACAGCACGAAAAACAAATGAAGAAGTACTAGCTAGACTCAATTTAGAAAAAGAACTATTGAGAACAGTCAAAAGAAGAAAAACCAGTTATTTAGGGCATTTGTTGCGCAACGAGAAATACTACATCCCTCAGTTGATAATAAAAGGCAAAATAGAAGGAAAGCGAGGAACTGGAAGAAAAAAATTGTCCTGGTTACGTAATATCAGAAACTGGACAGGACTTGGATTTGAGGAACTCTTAAGAGCAGCTGAAAATAGACAAACGTTTGCCACCATAACCGCTAACCTCCATTGATGGAGACGGCACTTGAAGAAGAAGACTCCTTCAATGGACTTAGTATTCAGTGTTATGGTGGAGTTTTTAAGTGCATCCAAGTTTCTGGAGATGATCATAAATTTGGTATTTTTGATAATAATCTCTAATCCCATTCGATTACTGTATTCTCCGATTATAGTGATAAGTTGTTGAAGATCGACTATTTTGTCACAAATTAAGACACCATCTTCAGCATATCGAATGTTTTTGATCAATACTCCATTCACTTTGATTCCCATCTTTACATCCTCCAAAGATTCTTGAAATATGACTTCCGAATAAATGTTAAATAAAAGAGGGGAAAGCACACACCCCTGTCAAACGCCCCTTCTTATATGTATGGGTTTGGATATAGAATTGTCTACTTTTAACTGTGCCGTTTGATGCCAGTACAAGTTTTCAATGCATCTTATGTCTTTTTGGTCTATATCAACTTTCTTGAGGATCTGCATTAACTTGTGGTGTTGGACACGATCAAACGCTTTTTGATAATCCAAAGAGCATAGGAACACATCCTTCTTCTGATCGTAACAATTTTAGACCAGCACCTATATTGTTACTATTGCTTCTCGTGTTCTTAAACCTTGCCTAAACCCGAACTGGGAGTCACTGATGTCCAATGCACATTTTTTGTATAATCTTTGATGTAGTATTTTTAAGAATATCTTTAAAGTGTGACTTATCAGGCTAATGAGTCTATGATCCTCACATCTTTTTGCATTGACTTTCTTGGGCAAGGGAATAAAGGTAGAGCGTAACCACTGTTGAGGATAGCAGCCAGTTTCATAAATTAAGTTAAATATTTTGTGTAGTGCTGAAATTCCCCTTTCATCCAGTAATTTGAGTATTTCTGATGGGATTTCATCTGGTCTAGGTGCCTTATTGTTTTTTTAATTTAATATTGCCTTTACTATCTTCTCTTTGGTGATTGAAGGGCCAGTCAGCTGGTCGTCTGTATAAACTTCACTCATGGGTCTTTCGTCATGGAAGAGCTCCTGGGTATAATTTTCCCATATATCAATTTTTCCTTTTCACCCAGCACTATCTGGTTATACTGATTAACTATGGTAGTTGCTCTTCGTTTTCTGTATATTCCAGCAGTCTGCTTAAGCTTTTTATGTAAATTACAGTCGTCGTGCTGTCGTTGTAAATTTTCTAGATCGATACATTGTTGCTTAAGCCATTCATTTTTTGCTATTCTTATTTTTGCTTTTATTTGCCTGTTAATGTTTTCATACATATTGACAGTTATAAAAGAGAAATTTTTTTCCCAAAAGGGGATGGTGTAATATCAACCCTTAAATATCAGAATTACAGATAAAATAATATTATAATTCATACTCGTGTAACATTTGTTTATGTAAACATTCGGTAATTTAAATCGAGGTCATTCATATATAACATACTCTAATTAAAACAGCCAGTCAGCACTCTAGTAAAATTGCACGACTTACTTGTGGTGTAGGTCAGGGAATACACTTGACACGAATAGTAACAAGAGCGCTGAGTCAGCAAGGCCGAGGCTATTAAAAGCAACACCAATCATTCTCGGGAATCTTAATTATTATAACGACACTATGGCCAGCGTCAATTAAGTACTGATATATTTAAGTTTATAATAGTGAAATATTGTACAAAGCAGTGATTAATAAATGGGCAACTAGTTACAACAATATTATTTACTACCCAAGATAATATTTACCATACTGCCATCTTGGTCATTCTTGTGTCTTCGTCGTTCTTCCATTAGTAATAGTATTTCTTCTGTCATCCATTTTTGTCTCTTGTTATTTCGTTTGTACCTTAAGTTGTTTTTCATGATGTCTGTTATAGCACTTGTAATCGTATTCCATGTTGATGTTAGATCTTCGGCAATGTTTGTCGTCAATATTTGAATTTGTGCGTTTATTTCATTGCTTATTTCAGCTTGTATCATTGGGTCTTTCAGTTTGTCCAGTGCTATCTGTTGATGAGTTTCAGGCTTGCTCTTGCATGAAAGAATATATTATATCGGGTGTGTCAAAAGAAACGCGATGCAGGAGTAATCCTAGTGGCACGAGGAAGAAAAAGAAGAAGATGTATAATATAAAAATATCCTATAAACACCTATAAGATCATATTTACTTATGTACTAAATCGTAGATTAAAAATTAAAATAAGATCATTGAAAATAGTAAAACGTTGAATTTAATTAAATTGTTATCTAAAGAATACTGTAATCCATAATACTCATCTTACAATATGGGATTACCATTAGATATAGCTAATTTAGCTGGCACAAATGATAAATAATAGAGTTTTTCAGAAATAATTCTGAATATTATCGATATAACGTAAAACATTAATGATGAAGATTTGCTAATTGAGAATAATAATAATATTTGAAAAAATATTCCTTAAAAATAAATTAAAACACAACAAATTTGATCAAATATCTATTTAAAAGTACATAAGAGAAGTTACACGTTTTTTTTCTTTTTAGGCGCTTTTAGTTTTTAGACTTTCTAGACGAATTTGACAGGTTAAGTCAAAATAAGGCATCCTTAATAAAAAGTTCTCTGGCCTGTATTTAATTTAAATACAGGCGCTGTTTATTTTATTAACGCACAGCAATAAAGGACGCACAACTAAGCATAGATAAAAAATATTAATTCAATAAATTTGACGATCGCATAAGCGAAATGCAAACATAAGTTTTCGCCAAAGTATTAAGAGCCTGACCACAGCTACACCGGACCATATAGTGAACCAGGAAACTAACCACACGAAATTTAGTTTTCAACTAGTCAAAGCAAGTTTATTATGTTAGAAAACAATGGCAAACATATAAAACACTATATTGTCAATACCATACTTCCAAATATTATATATAATATGTATATGTTTCACACATTTATACTCCACAAAACATAAAAAGCTTATTTTTAGTTACATAAAATGCCCAAGTGTTGGTTACTGTCACTTTCCTGTTACAGGAGCAATAAAAAACACATTTTCATCAATTTTCAATTTTTCTACACCCTCTGTTCTTTGAAAGATTAGATAGCGATGTGGAATCAGAACCGTATAATTATGGTTATACAGCCGGTCAATGACGTGAAAACAAAGTTTTGGGGAGAGTCTTATATAACCGTCGTGTTTTCAAACTTTCAATCGTTACTTTTTTGAATTCACAAATTGCATTAAAAAGTTTTCTGTTTACTTAATTCTTCTCGGCGGTATTCTTTCGTATTCGTACTTTCTAATATATTAACATACTTTAATTTTTTTTCTGTTTAGGGAATAATTGGCAGATTTCAGTTGGCGGCAAAATTTGAAGTAATTTAAATATAAAAAAAATATTATTACAACCAATATTGTTTATTTTTTTTTTCTTTTGTTGCATTATTTATTCACTTTATTACCCTGACACTATATGACAGATGACTATCTAAAGAAAAAGAACTTACTATTTGAAAAAACTTGCCTGAATATACGAAAATCGAAAATTTTCTTCGTGGAAAACTTTAGAATCTTATTTAAGAAAACGATACATTAAGAATAGTTTCACTGGCAGGCGGCATTGTGTTGCATTATTGATAATATTCTAGCAATGCATTCTTCCAAGTAAAACAATGGAGTCTATTTCAAAAACGCAAAGAAGACTATGATTTCAGCTACCCGTACAATGGAAAATTCTTAAAAATAATAAAACTTATATCGCAATATAATGTTTTTCTTTAACAACATCTTGAGCGAGTTACAATAAAATGACCACTACTATCCAGTGAATTCTATCACGTGGATGCAACATGGGGCTACCGCTTGAACATTCTGGACTGAATTGCGACGTATTGTTCAGCTTCTTCTTCTTCTTAAGGTGCCATGCATTTCTGCGTAGGTGTCCACCTTACATCGTCTTGTCAGGTGAGATGTTAAATAGTCGGTAGTTTTTAGCAGCATTGCGAAGCATTTCATAGCTGTGAATTCCTCTCCATTGTCGAATATTGCGCAGCCATGACATTTTTTACATCCCAGGGCTCTCCTACCCTTTATCTTCCCTTCAAGTCTCATTTGCTGAAAAGTGTATCTTTCTCCTCGTAATATGTGCCCAAAGTATGCAATCTTCTTACTTTTTACATAACTAAAAAGTTTCCTATCCTGTAAGCCCGCTTTTCTGAGTACTTCCTCACTTCTGACCCTGTCCGTCCATGATATTCTAAGCACTTAACGTAGGCACCACATTTCAAACACTTCAAGTTTGTTAATGGAACTGGCTTTTAACGTCCATGCTTTCATTCCGTACAAGAAAACAGGCCACACGTACCACTTAAGCGTCTTGTATCGGAGGTTGAAGTCAAATTTGCGATCAGTCAGAAACTTACGAAGCGTCAAAAAAGCATTTCTGGCTTGTTCAACTCTGCTCTTTATTTCATTCTCGGGGTCCTAACCCTCGTTCAGTATTTAAATTGCCTGACCTGTTCGATTTCTTCTCCAGAGACATATATCTTTGCGTTGGGGTAATCAGTTCTACTTATAATCATTGTTTTTGTCTTCTTAATATTTATTTTCAAACCCGAGCTTTATTTGCAAGAGTTAGATCATTTAACAGGCATTGAAGAACTTCGATGTTATCTGCCACTATGGCTGTATCATCGGCATACCAGATGTTATTAATAAATATACCGAGTACTTTAATACCGTTATTAGAGTCTGACACTGCTTCTGCGAAGGCTATTGGACAGCAAGATCAGTAATTATAAAACTATAAAAATACCATGTAAAAATGAATATTTTCAGTTTGATTTTATTTTATTGTGTTGTTACTAAAATCTTTGTAAGTCGAAAATAAAAGTTTTAATTGTGAGTTCAGTTTTTAAAATAGTGTTTTTCCCAAGAACATTCATAATTGGCGCAGAGTCAGTACGGAAGTGGAAGAGTCTTTATAGATCCTTGTCACTTTTAAGTGTTTGTCCACTGTTCCAAGAACCAGCTCCAGGGAAACCGTCTGCAGAGTTCACCCGAGGGAATTAGAAGTTAGAAGCCTTCAGGAGCAAAGGAATGCACATCGGCATCGTCTTTGTCCTGTAAGCGATTTTTATTATTAATTAGAATTAAGAAGATTAAATTTTGAAAGAAATTTTTATTAAATCAGACTCCTCTGAGTCCTTAGATTGAGTCAGAGCTAGATTAGAACGTAAATTAAACAAAGATTTGAATAGATTAACAGAAAGATTAAAATAATTTATAAATATCTCCTCTAAGTCCTTAGATTGACTTTAAAGTCAGATTCAGAAACTTATGAGTATTGAAAATATTCATAAATATAAACAAACAAGTTAGGTTAGGATCCCCTGTTCAAGGCAGGTCGATCCGATGCTTGAGCACGAGCTGTCATTTTTGCGTACTCAAGCTTCAGTTTGTGCTTGAGATCCGTTTATAAAACACAAAAACGACTCAAGGTCGACCTCAAGCATCTACCGATACATGAGTACCGACTATAAATGAGTCGCTCAGAAGCAGAGTAGCCTAAGTGTAAAATTAATGTTTTGAAATATCGGCAAATAAAGAATTGAGCTAAAAATGAAACCAGTTTTTTTTATTAACGAGTATTATTTTATTCACTTACACAAACATTTCTGGAACCTAATACATTATATGAGTCAAATACGTAAAAAATTAAGAAAAATAAATCTTTTTTTCTACAAAAAAAAAGTCAGTTGGGCCAATATGTCAAATATTAAGCTTTTGACGAAAAAAACATAAAACTTTCACTTGGGTCACCTATTCATCTGTTTCCGATCCAATATCATTATCTACTGACCCCACGTTTGTCTTCAGGTTTATGTAAAATTCATGAAAGATCGGCGGAATGTAAGGAAGAAGACTGAAGGTCTTTATACTTTAGTTGCTCTATGGGTCTTCCAGCAGGATAGAGGATGTCCAAGTAGAAGTCTTCTCTTTTTATCTGAAAGACGTCTGTTCTTTTTTTTTGGGATGTCAACACAATTATATAATACACTCTCGTTATTATATTACTTAAAATACATTTTGAATGGATCTTCTGATTTGAACATTAGCGACTCTATTTTAAGCCATTCTACTTTTACATCTTGCTCTCCTTTTTTTCGCTTTGTAAGTAACTTCTCTAGTTTTTCAGTACACTTAAAATTTTCAGAGGTCATTTTAAATACCTGAAATTTGTTTTTCTTTTTGGAACTGGAAATAACTTTCACCCAATCGTCTGGCAAAAAAATGTCTTTAAAGTATCATTTTTGTTTTTCGATCACTCCAAAGTCTCTGTCACATGGCAAATAGGAGTGACCAGAAACTAGAAACTTGTGATGTATCACTGTGGGACTGAAATTATTGGAGACACTCATGTATGTACAAATAGATGCCAGTTTAATATTTCGATTCTGACCTCCGCATTGGTCGCTGTACAAGATCAAAACTGGTGTGTTAACATATGTTTTTACGTAGGGTAAAATGCAAGAACGAATTTCTTGTGGGCCACGTGAGGCTATGCCTTCATGCCATACATACATGTGTATCTGTCCTGTCGTTAGATTGTGGATGCCAAAACAATACTTCCACAACTGTCTCTTGTAATAAGCCACTCCCGTAGAAATACTAGGAGTAGCTCAAATTTTCATCAAATCAAATGTAATTACTGTTGTGGTATCTTTATTCTTGGCTGCATCTTCCTTCATTCCACTTCGAGCTGCTTCTGCCTTCCGCAGGTGTAACTCTTTCGCTGTTTCCATTCTGCTTTTTTTTACACCTACACAGCTTTTTATTTTTATGTTGTTGTATGCAACCTACACCGTTGCTCAAGATTGCACAAACATAAACCGTATAAAAGGCTAATAGTACTTTAAAGATCGAATTAATTGTACAAGTCGCACCATCTCTTGGTATACAACGAAATGTTAGTTGAGCCACTCTGAAATGAAAGATATGATAAAATGCCACCTATTGTACTACCTACCTGAATTATACAAAAAAAAATCAGTTGGGCCACTCTGCTTCTGAGCGACTCAAATATGGGCCTAAGGCACACTAGAAAACAAGAATTTATTATCGTGCTGAGAAACTGTAACGCTAATGTTGGCAAAAGATTTTTTTAACCAAGTTTTCCGAAATATTTCTATTATTAACAGCTTTCAGTATTATTGCAAAAAATATGTTAGTTATTGCCCAATTAAGTGGTATTAATACTGACCATTTAGGAGTCACTAAAAGCCTTTTTCCATAAGTTTATAACTTTTTTAACTCTTTATATCACGACAAATCCCAAAATAATATGTTTTTATACTTTTTATATGGTTTCTGTAGCCAATAACGATAAATCGACGATCGGTCGCAGTTTATATTATGTAATCTCCAGTATATCGGATAACCTATAAAATTAATTACGAAAGATACGGGACTTTATTGAGTAAGAACATGTGGCAAAAGTTTTCGAGTGACTTTCATGTTACTGGAAAAACCTGAAGATCGATTAACTCCTGTTTGACCTATTAAACTTACATATACGTCTGCATCTTGTCTGTTTGGACTTTTTTGTGACCATCGAAATTTATTAGATAATATAGAAGACAAATAAAATGAGTTTATTCTTTATCATAAAAATGGAAAGGTTTGGTCCTATTGTTGTAAATTTATTAAGATATTTAAGTTGAAAATAAAGTTATCGCAACAAAATTTTAGTTAGTTAAAATAAATTATAACAAGGCATGGAATTTGTAATTAAGATAGTGTAGAAAAATAATTAACTTGACTACTACACTTCTCAACAATTAAAGTGGATATTATGAAAATGTGTCTTTTATTTTTTATTCATAAGGTCAAATAGAAAAATGGAGTGATATAAATAAAGATTTATTTTTACTTCGCATTTTCATACAGATGAACCGAAAGAAAGGAATTCTTTAAGAAAAAAAAATAGGAAATAAACAAAAATTGTAAAACTAACAATCTAAAATTTCTATTTCTGCTCAATTTCTAATATCCCGAAAAGCAAAAATTAATAATGTGTGGGTCCACCTCTGTGTTGCCTTAGCGCTCTAACTCTATTTTGGAAGACCTCGTATTAAATTATTGATGAACTGCTGCGGTATACGTTCCCCAATCGCGCGTAAAGTATTGGTCAACTGATCTAAGGTTTGAACGGTTGAAGGAGCCTGTTTTGTTGCCTAGATATTTCGGCCCAAACATGTTCAATGCAATTCATATTAGGTGAACATAGTGGCCACTATATTCTAATAATGCCATGAGCTTCTATACACTCGCTGACAATTCTCGCACGATGAGGGCGAGCATTATCATCAATCAGAACAAACTGTTCACCTATCTAATCAGCATTAAACGCCCACTTTTGGGCATAGGCCTCCCTGTTAATCTCCATTGGTCTCTATTTTGGGCGATCTGCATCCAGTCCTTTCCTGCCGTTTTCTTAAGGTCGTCAGTCCATCTCATCTGTGGTCTTCCTATCTTTCTTTTCTTTTCCCATGGTCTCCAGTGTAGAATTCGCTTATTCCATCTTTCATCGTTTTTCCGGAGAGTGTGACCGGCGAAGTTCCATTTAAGTTTTGCAACCTGTCTTGATAGATCGTTCACCTTTGTTTTTTTCTCTGATCCATGAGTTTCTTTTCCTGTCTTTAAGACCGATACCCAGCATCTGTCTTTCCATTGTCTTTGTGTTTTGGATATCCTGTCGATGTTCTCCTTTGTAAAAGTCCATGTTTGTGAGCCATATGTGATAACTGGTAAAATGCACTGATTGAATACTTTCTTTTGCATATATTGAGGGAACTTTTTATTTTTTCGAATATATGATAGTTTACCAAATGAGGCCCATGCTCGTCTAGTTCTTCTTTTTATTTCTTCTGTTTGATTGTCCCTGTTCAGCTTTATTATCTGTCGTAGGTATATGTATTCTGCCACCAGCTCTAATTTATTCTGTTTAACTACGCACTCCCACACGCAAACAGATTCACCTCCATACGGAGAAAATGATACTGTTCTCTCCCCTTGATAGTGAGTATATTCTGATTGGTTACCAGTACTACAAAGAAAAAAAAAAAGAAAAATTACTACACCTTGACTATAAGCACCGAACATGAACTAGAACATTTCAAATATTTATGTTTATGTAGTTTATCTATTTCTCGGAATTAGATGTTTAGTAAATGGCGCGTTGTAGCATCCAATTTGACAGTTGACTTACTTAACCTCGATCTTGTGGTCAAATAATTATATGTTTGAGTTGAACTTCTGAGGGTGATGCTTTATTCACAGACGTGTAAATTAACATGTACCTAATACATACGTTTATCGTTTTACCCTAGGTTTCGGATATCAAATTAAAATTATTTGTAATGTTTAACCTAAATATATTACAAGAAAACAGCTTTAAAACCCCTTTAAATATTTTAACTTATAGGTAAATCTACCATAAATTCCCCAAGAAAGGCCGTCCCATGGTGGAACGACTCCCGTAAACTCGCAATGAAAGAATACAAAAGGCTCTTAATAGATATCGTAAAACTAGTAGCATCAAAAATATTATTCATTTTAAAAAATTTCGTGCAGCGTCCAAACGAATTTTAAAGGAAAGCTAAGAAGAATCCTGGAAAAAATTCGTTAACAGCATAACCTCAGATACCCCTCCCGCTTAAGTGTGGACAAAAATTGAGCAAATGAGAGATTTAAACACATATCGGAAAATATCCGCAATAACAGATGGAGATAATGTCATTACAAATAATAACCAAATAACCGAAACGCTAGCCAAATACTTTCCAAACAAAACCAAGTCTGAAGTGTCCATTTCGTACCCCACAAATCAATCAACACCTAACCATATCCAAACCAATCCAATAAACCTCGCCTTTACAGAGTTAAATTTAGCAATCTCATTATTGAAAAACTTATCTGCAGATTCTGATGACATCCCGTCTAATTTTCTCAAACATCTACAGGCAGGAACCTTCTTGAAGCTACGTGCGCTCTACAATAAGATATGGTTTAGGCAAAGCTTTCCGAGTCTTTGGCAACAGTCGCTTATCATACCGATTAGGAAAAATGACTCATCTTCTAACGCTACTAGTGCCTACAGGCCAATCTCACTAACATTCACAATGTGCAAACCCTGGAAAAGATAATAAATAAACGTTAGCTTTGGTTTCTTGAAGAAAACAATCTGATACAGATGCGGTACAGTCGGGATTCAAACTCATCGAAGGACGATGGATAACCTGGTACTTATTCAAACCTAAATAATCCAAGCTATATCAAATAAGCATGACGTCATCACACTTGCCTTAGACTTAGAAAGTGCATTCGACACAATTAACAGAGCTGCTATTATTAGAAAACTTAAGCAACTTATTTAAACGGGTAATATTATCACCTTTAGATCATTCAAAGTAGTTGCAAACGGGAAAATATCTACATCACAAATCTCACAAAATGGAGTCCCCCAAGGCTCAGTTCTCAGCCCAACACTATTCCTTCTTAGCATTAACTATATAGACTCTCTTGTTTTCCCTCCAATAAAATACTTAATATACGTAGATGATCTTGATTTTTATTGCCAAGGTAAAGTTATAAGGACCACATGCTCTTTACTCCAAAACACTTTTAACAATTTTCATAACTGGTTCACTAAAATTGGAGTCAAATTTTCATAAGGAAAATCTAAAGTTATAAACTTCTCTAGAAATATCAAACTCACCCTCTTCTACTTCACCTAAATGAATCTCCTCTTCAAGTGGTTGATAAGTATGTAGGATATGTAGGATGAATAGACTTGATAAAAGTGGTATTTACAAATTAAAATGTGATGATTGTGATGCCTCTTATGTAGGTAGAACCATCAGAAAGTTATCCACTAGAGTCTCTGAACATTTGAAAAGACCAAATTCTTCAAGTTTTGGTCAACACTTAGTATCCAGCAACCACAATTTTAACATCAATTCTGGTTCATCTATCTTACATGACATTAGCAGAAAGAAAAACTATCTTGAGTTGGATTTATTGGAAGATTTGGAGATTACAAGGGAAACAAATGAATACTCTTACTGTCTTAATACTCACATTAATTTAAATTGTACTAAATTTAATCCTATATTTAAAAACTTTATTACAGCTTCACCTCGTAGACGACCCAGCTCGACTGTTTAGACTTCATGCACTGAGCATTTCAATATTAATTTTAAAGTTCTTCCATTGACTGTGGATTCAACTGAACTACGTGGACTATAACCCATTTATATATTTTGTCTGCAATTTTGATTTTAACGTTTAGTAATTTAACTGTATATTCAGATTTTTCTTTTTTACAGTACTGATAGCGCTTGGTGGACCATTTTATTGTAGTCAACCATCCACTGTCTACTATATTGTTAGTCTTTTCTCACATTCATACTTTATGTCAACTTCAATTGCTCTCAAACTAACATCCTAATTATTATAGACAGGTTTGAGTGTGAGATTGGGATTATTCAATCTACATAAAAAATATACTATATAATTTTATATTTCAGCAGTTGATTTCCTATAGTAGTGTCAGTTGGACCTTTGGTCAATACTTAGTGTCATAGAATTTTGAAAGGTGCAGATCCCATAACTGCCCTTCACAAGCTGTCATTTGTCACATGTCATCTCTATATTTCCGTCAGACCGGGAGCCCATTCTGTCTCCGGCTTCTATACAACATGTAGCTTCTCCTTATAAATTTTAAAGTCTTTGTTTGTCTTAGTGTATTGTATTTTGTATTGGTATGTCCAAATTTTACATTTATGACATTCTACTATGTCGGATAGGCCACAACTGACGAAGTAAGTCTATAAACGTTTATCACATATAAAATTTTTTTCAACCATAAACTTGGAGTTTTTTATCCGTGAATTAATTTTCCTTTTTTATAAAAAATGTTTCTTGGCTTATTTCAGATGCCCCTGAAGATGATCTATTGATCGAAAGTACTTGGGCAAGATTAAATTAATCACCGTGTTCGATAGTTGCCTTGTATACCCTCAAAGTTTCTTTTGCTTTTGAATTTACAAAATAATGGCCGCTCTAGGTTGGATTACGGAAGCATTCTCTACATATCCGTTTCTAACACTCACCTTAAAAGTCTGAATACAATTCACAACAGTTCTTGACGCATTAGGCTCGGCTCCTTAAATCAAATCCTTCTGAAAGTCTTTATATCGAATCTTCAGCACATCCCCTTTTTATACAATGGCAACGTCTTCTTCTGACTTGCTTCTATTGAATTTCTGGTAATCCAAAAAATCCAGTAATTAAACTAATAAATACTATCCACCCTGTTTCATATAATAGCCACTCTTTTAAAAACTTTGCTAAAAGACACATACCTAAAACTCACCTACGTTCAGAGTTCTCCAGTGGACCAAAAAGGTACCTACTGTCCTTACCAGCTTGAACCGATACAAAAAAGAAGAAACGCCCAGAACACTCTTGGTACAAGCATGTAAGGAACTACAGACACAGCGTGATGACAAAAATTCTACACCGATGTCTTCGAAGAAGAACGGGCCATCGGTTGTGCCGTCAGTACTTTAAACACAATAGTAGCGTTACATCGGCTTTCTCCCTAGATGCAGTATACACACAGCCAAACTGAGTGGAATACGCAAGGCATTAGACTCGTTCATCGCTAATGAGAAATCATTAGCAATATGCACCGATTCTCTCTCCGCCATTGACTCATTTAGAAAAATATACTCCATACATCCCATTGTACAGTGCATCCACAGTATCTGCCAACAGCAGTCAAAAAATGGTGTTTCAGTAACTATCATCTGAATACCATCCTATGTTGGTATCAATGGAAATGTGAACGCTGATCATGCAGCAAAACTGGGCTGCTCCTTAGAAAATATAGAAAACATACAACTTCACCAAGACCTAAAGGCCAGTATCAAGAACAATGTACTAAGCACTTGGCAAACACACTGTAACGTGCAAAATACAAAACTACGCACAATTCAACCAACTGCTACCTCCATTACCATGCCTCAAATAAGCCGAAAATGAGCACAATATTATTATCAGAAGGCTCAGAATAGGTCACACTCGTCCTATTCATGGATATCTGATGTCACATATTACTAGAATGTGTCCAATACAAACCTCAAAGAGACTACTAGAACTTTTAAAACGATTTATGTGATCTACTCAGTTCTACAAACATGTACGGTGCCATAATTCGTTTTTTAAAATACTGTCACCTTTACTACTTAGTGTAATTATATTAAGATGTTGTTAATGTATCCTAACTTGTATATAAACAGATTGTGTATGTATGTAAACATGAACATATATAGTTGCCGAGACACTTTAATTTAAAATGAAAAAATATTTTAACTTAATATTTAAAATACCCAAATATAACCAATGGAAATGTATAAAAACTGAAATGCATTCAATTTTTCAAACCATTTTAAAAACGCCCGTATCCACCATACACCCAAATACAAAATCGTAATTGGTTTTGCTGATATACAAACATTGAAAAATATTTGATCCGTTTAGGTTTAAAAAACGTTATTTTCGTAAAAAAGCTGTAAAAAATCTACAATGCACAACATATTTTGTTTATTCTATCACATAGAGGCGAGTAAAATTAAATAGAAAATGCTGACGCTGATTTTAAACTAAAATTTAAAATGGCGAAACCTCATTCACATAACTCTTCTTGTTCTTTTTAAATGGTGTGCATTTAGCTACAGAAATTACTACCTATATTTTGCAGTTTATCTTATTATATACAGGATATTTCAAAAAAGGGTAAAACCGTCTTTAGGAGGTAAAAAACTAAAAAATAATTGGGATTTTTTCTCTTCTTTATGTGCCGTGCGTTGGTATTCAAGCGTTGGCTATCGTCATATTGACAAGCTGATGAAATGATTCTCGGTCGGCAGCTAGATGAAACAGTTCCTAAACCGTTCGACCTGTCCATTGTCTAATGTTACGCAGCCAGGACAGTTGTTTTCTTCCGACCCAACGTTTTCCTTTGATTTTGCCCTAAATGATTAACCGGAGTAAGCGATATTTAGGTCCTCTCATTATATGACCGAAGTGTTGGACCTTTCTCATTTTGATGATGTTGATCAATGCTCGCTCTTTGTGCACGATTGGGGTTTACTTAGTAAAAAATGTTTGTAACTCCATCCGTTTTCAAGATAAAACAAGAAAAATGTTACACATTTTTTACAATTTTGCCGAACTACTGGCAACATCGTAATTAAATTTTATCCGAATATGTTTTTAAAGATGATATATTCCATGAATTTTACAAGTTTTACAAGCTCTAGAATGTCAATTTTGACTTAATGGTCAACAAGAATTTTCTGTATATGGCATTTTATGGTATTCAACACACTCCACTCACTCAACCGATCAAAATCGTGTTAAAGATCTTCTGTATTTTTGATAATTGTGTAGAACTTTAGATTGTCCGCAAAAAGAAGAGATGAAGAGGTGCTGGAAGCAGTGGTGTATATCATTGATAAATATGGTAAATTACAGGGTCCCCAAATAAGAACCCTGGGGTAGTCCTGAATGAACCTTAATCTCACTGGAAATAAAATTCCTGATACGCTTCGTCTGAACTCGGTCAATCAAGTATGTTCTCAGCCATCTAAGAAGTGGCCCATCAACACCCATTTTTTTTAAGTTTAACTACTAAAATATTATGGTTGACCCGATCAAAGACCTTGGAGAAATCAGTGTATATTGGATGTACCCTACGGCTTCCCTCCAAGGCCTTCGTCAGGAACTCTACAAACACAAACACAAGTATATTACATTCAGTTGTTCTGCTATTCCAAAATCCAAATATTGGTCTACTTTTAAATATTTTATATTTATAAATCCAAATATTTTAAATAAATATCAAATGTAGTTATGTTGAAACCAGTCAAGTTGAAATGTTCAAACCAAATGACGATGAGTCACTGGATATGTTACATATTTGAGGATATATATGATCTGGAATAGATCGTAGAAAAATATTCTGCAAAAAGATTTACAATATCTGGTCCGTGACTGGATTCAACACCACCACACCAAAATCCCTTCAAATTATTTCCTAGTGATAATTCTGTTAACTTATTATAATTTGTTTAGCCTTTAGCTATTAACAATTTACAGTTGGCCCTCAGCTGAGAAAAAGTAAGATAATCTATAAGTGATTTAGAAAAAAGATATATTTTGTGAGGATTTTTGTTCTTAACTATCAGTTCCCTTTACTCTGGAGAGAAGCAAGAAAGAAGAGAGAAATCTGCGTTTTAAATACCTTGTTAGAGGGATACATAATTCTATAACTGAGTAAACTATATCATAAAAATATTTACAATATGATTTAGTGGTTTTCCTGAAAATAAATTATCCCAACAGAACTATGACAAAAAATCAGTTATGTTCACATAATCAGCCGACTTACAGTGCTCTAGAAACCATCGCTAACCAAACCACTATTATTTGGGCACCTTTTGGTGATCTTTACCTCAAATTCCAGGGGTGGGTGGAAAATACCCTCCCTCAAAAAAGCTTCAACTGCCCTAAACACAGTTACATCAGCATCATCAATCAGCAAAAAATCGAGAATATTTCCAGCTGAATTCACAATAGTGTTAGACTGAAACAAATTGTGGTATGCACACATACCAGACAGAACCTGAACGGCTTCAACTTTAGCTGGTAGAGAATTTGTCATAGAACACGTGTCATTTCAACCATTCACAGTTTGATAAATTGAAGTCAGCAGCCAGATAATAGTGTGCAGTTGGATAAACTTCAGCTATTTGTTCAAAGGTTTTACAAAATATGGAATATTTCTTAAATGTAGACTTTGGTGTAAAATAAGCTGTTCCTCTAATAATTTAATTTGCACTTTCTCTCACCGAGACAAAAAGTTGTTTAATTGACTGGTTAACTGTTAAAGATTTACTGCTTAATTCTTGGTACGAACCTTCTAACCAGTGCCTTCTATTCTTCTTCCTAACGTGCCCCATCCCTAAGGACATTGGCGATCATCATGGCCCATTTGACTCTATCTGCAGCCGTTCTGAAAAGTTCTATTGACGGTTTCCCATTCCATCGTCTCAGATTTTTCAATCAGGACGTGCGTCTTCTCTCCGGTCCTCTTTTGCCTTCCAACTTCCCTTTTATGGCCAGCCGCATCAATTCGTATTTCTCGTTCCTCAGTATGTGACCAAAGTAGCTCATTTTTCTTTTCTTTATAGCATTGAGTATTTCTTTATCTTTTTTCATTTTGCGTAGCGTTTCCGCATTTGTTCTGTGTTGTGTCCAAGATATTTTCCACATTATTTGATACCACCACGTTTCAAAGTTATTGAGTCTTTTCTTTATCGCCTCTGTAATTGTCGAGGCCTCAACTCCATACAACAGGGCAGAAAACACGTAGTATCTCAATACTCTAGATCTAAGTTAAATGTTGAGTTTTCCATTGCATAATATTGCTTTCATCTTATTCTGCACTTATTCTGCATTCTGCATCTTATTATGCACTTCTAGCTATCTCAATACGCCGTTTTATTTCTGTACTTCTATCCCATTCTTCACTTAGTTCACAACCTAAGTACTAATATCTATGCACCTTACCTAAAAGTTTTCCTTTAGCATAAAACTGTCTTTCTCAATCTTGCTTACCACCATAATTTTTGTTTTATTTGTATTCCGTGCAATTCCATACTTTTCGCAGTATTGGGTAATGCGATCCACCAAGATCTGCAGTCCTTCTTAGCCGTCCGCAAGGAGTATTATGTCATCTGCGTATCTAAGATTATTCAGAAGTGCTCCGTTAATAAATAGGCCTTCATTTAGGGCTTCTAATGCCTCTTTAAGCAATTCTTCTGAATACATATTAAAAAGTAAAGGATTATGATTACAATGATTATAAGTAGAAATAATTACCCCAACGCAAAGATATATGTCTCTGGAGAAGAAATCGAACAAGTCAGGCAATTCAAATACTTGGGATGTTTGCTGAATGAGGGTTGGGACCCCCAGAATGAAATAAAGAGCAGAGTTGAACAAGCCAGAAATGCTTTTTTGAGGCTTCGTAAGTTTCTGACTGATCGCAAATTGGACTTCAACCTCCGATACAAGATGCTTAAGTGTTACGTGTGGCCTGTTCTCCTGTACGGAATGGAAGCATGGGCGTTAAAGGCCAGTTCCATTAACAAACTTGAAGTGTTCGAAATGTGGTGCCTGCGTCGAATGCTCAGAATATCATGGACGGACAGGGTCAGAAATGAGGAAGTACTCAGAAGAGCGGGCTTACAGGATAGGGAACTTTTTAATTATGTAAAAAGTAAGAAGACTGCATACTTGGGGCACATTATACGAGGAGAACGATACACTTTTCAGCAACTGATACTCGAAGGGAAGATAGAGGGTAGAAGAGGTCTCGGACGTAAAAAAATGTCATGGCTGTGCAATATTCGACAATGGACAGGAATCCACAGCTATGAAATGCTTCGCAATGCTGCTAAAAACAGAATTATTTAATCCAAAATATTTAACATCTCACCTGACAAGACGATGTACGGTGGACGCCCACGCAGAAATGCACGGAAGAAGAAAGGAAAAAAGTACACATCCTTTTCTTACTCTACGATTTATAGGTATTTCTTTCGATTTTTGTTGGTCTATTCGTATTAAGGCTTTCTGGTATCGGTATAGAATGGAAATTATTCTCACGTCTTCATCATCTAATTCTGTGTTTTGCAGTATTTTTGCCATTCTTTGGTGTTGTACTTTGTCGAATTCTTTTTTCGAAGCCGACTAGACATATGAATACGTCGCAGTTGACATCTCGACATCGTTCGATTAGTGTTTGTACATTCATAGCGTCTTCTATAGCAGTCAGATATAAAAACAAATTCGTGTGATTTATTAGCTTCCAAAACATATTCATATACATTTTCAATACAATATTGCCATTAGTTTAGGCAAAATCGTAAAAAAATGTTCCAATATTTTTTAACGCCTTTAACGTCAAAACGGACATCATTAAAAAAATTTTACTATGCAAACTCCAATATTTTTTAGTTTTTTATCTATCCCAAAGAAGGTGTTACGGTGTGACTTTTTTGAGTCACCCTGTAATATTAAAATTTAAGACTTTGGGATGGAAAGGTTTAAAAACCAAATTTAAAATTCTACAAGTAAATATAAAAATGAATACTATTAAAAACATTAAAATTCGTTATTGTTATTGTATTTCTCGGGGAATTGCTGGTGTAACCCCAAGGGGCGCGTCCGCAAGTACCGGATAGGGGATGCCTTTACCAGCCTAGACTGGCGCGTAGATGGGAAGTAAAATACCACCAACTGAGCATTAAGCGAGGCTGATGATGCTCTTAAGCTGCAGTGAAAACAAATTGTTTATCACAAGGAAAATTCCAAAATTAAAGCTTAATTTTCCATGTTAGGAATATATATAATATAATTTAAATTTATTCTTAAGACTCAAACTTTTCTCTTTTAGTTATTATTAACAATTTATACTATTCCTTATATACTCGTAATATGTACACAAAAAAGTCCTGTGGATTCTTTTTTTAATATAATGAAAAGATAAAAATCGGTTGGGTTTACTTGTACACTGATTGTGAATATTAAAACTGTATGACTTTTCTCGTTTAGACGAAAGTTTTAGATTTGGTCACAGTAATTTTTTATTATTATTTAAAGAGACAGTCGATGCTGGTAATAATTTTCATTCACTGCTTGATAGATTCGCGTTAGCACTTTTATTTCAAAACACCCTAATATGGTTTTATTATTTTTTCTTAGGGGCCAAGTCTCTGAACCATATGCTAGGACTAGGCGTATTATTTTTTTTTATTAGAAAAAGATGTCGCATCCACCAAAAGGTTATTAGCGACGGAACAAAATATAAAAAATAAAGTTAAACACCTACAGATTGTACAAAATGTTTATGGATCTAAGGTTATTCACTATATTGTTACAGGAACAGTTTTGACCTAGAGCCTGTAGTAGAGCGTTTGGGATCTTGTAGCGCTGTCTTTCTTGGTCATATTTACTACAAATTGTTAAAAAATATTCGACTGTTAATCGCACGTTACACTGATCACAATAGGTGGATTTTTCTTTGTGAAAAGGTAGGAGTACGTTAATCTGGTATGTCCCAGGCGTAAACGCTCAACCGCAATTTGTTCTCGTCTATTGAGCGACGATGGAAACCACTGAGACACATTATTTTTGATTTTATTTAGATTGGAATTAGTTTGAGACCACTCATTTTGGCATAAACACCACACTTTATTTTTAAAATAAGCTTCTAAGTCACTAAAAACACACTTTTCTATTGGCTTTGACAAATCACTTAAAATTGCCTCTCGTGTAGTCCTGTCAGCTTCTTCATTTCTTGTTATTCCGACGTTTGAGGGAACCCATAAAAATTGGACGCTTCTTCCATGTTCATAAGAAATAATAATATCTGAAGAATATTTAGATAAAAGAAGCTGTAGCATAGGGAGACAATGAAAAAATCCATCAATGTTCCATTGAAGTATCAAGTTGAATGTTGTTAACAAATTCGGAGTTAGATGATACTGAACAATTGTCTACAGAAGAGTCACTATCTAAGTCAGAAATCTCTTTCTCTTAATGGTAATATAGTTTCTTTTGAAGTTTTGTAAACTTGCTTTTTGTAGATCTATCATTTGCATATTGATAGCTGCTTTGTAAAAGATGGAGTAAACCATCGATATCAGTTGTAAATTCTTTGACAACGCTAATAGTGTCGGAGGAGCCTTGGACATTATCAATCAGTAAGGACAATTTAGCATGCTATTTAGGGTGGCAGTGAATAAAATTAAAATAGCTATGATGGTAACCAACGTTCTGAAAGGACATGGTACATGAAGAAGAAGAAGAAGGACAATTCGTGGTAATTTAAAACGAATGGTGGGGTATGATTATCAATGAAATTTTCAAGAGTTTCCCGTGTAGATGGGACTTTAGATGAGCGCGGTTTTTTTTTGGTTTAGAGGGTTTGGGTTTTGCAAACAGATTTTCTGATGAAATTACTGAGTCTGAAGGAGGCGTGGCGATCTCACCAATACTGCGTTTTATGGAAGAACTTGTGTTTTCGGAATTGTTATTAGAGTTTTCACTTAGATGCTGTGGCTTTATTACATTTGGAAGTACTGGAGCAAACTCCTTGGTAGTGACAGAACTCGAGCTTGAAGTTTTATTTGTAAGATTGGTTGAAATGGTTGTTTCAGAAAATTGTCTTGATATATCAGTTTTATTAGAATTTTCTGCAGTTATATCTAATGAAAAGGAAGCTGATAGATTGGAGGATATTGCTTCCGAAGATTGTTAAAATGGTATTGCTACTGAATGAGGTTGATTGAAAGTGTTGTTATGAGTAGGAGCGTTAGTAATTTCTTTGTCATGGAGATTTGTAGGTGTAGGTGATATGCTTGGATTTGATAATGGATAACTTGATGACTGCTGGGTGTTTGGTACCTTGTGTAGTATACTTGTTGAAGCTGTTTGATTTGGTACTTCATTGTTTGACTCAATATGAGTTGATTCCGTTACTGAACTGCATTGGGATGATATGTGTCCTGTATTTTTGCAAATAAAGCAGGTAAGTGTACCTTGTGACAAAAATATGCGGTAAGGTGTTTGACCGAAATTTATTAGAATAGAATCTGGAAGTGGTGATGTTATAGGGCTTATATAAACTTGCCTCCGAAAGCTCAATATGTGACTATATTCGGGGAGAGTCAAGCTTATTTTCAGAAATGATATTGGGGTAATAAGCTTTAAACCGATATTCTGTAATTCTTCAACTAATACTTGATGAGGAATTGACGGGCAGACTCTAGACAAGACTAGTCTTTCTGCTGGAGAGACAAGTCTTCGTGCTGTTACAACTTCGCCGAGTACTTCTATAGAACCATGTTGTGTCATGAAATTATCTACTACGGTTTTGTTTGCCAAATACATGCAGATTCTATTATGAGATAATCTAGATGAAAAAATAATATTTTTTGGGTTGATGATTGTGCCTAAAGGAATGAGATAATCCTGGAGTTTAGCATTATCGATGCAACTAAATACAATTGCTTAGGTCTTACTCGGAAAAGAGTGTGAAGCGGCTGATGCATAACTGTTTGTGATATGCGAACTTGATTTACTGGACTGGTTAGATCGGAAGGTGTGTTTACATTCTGTGAAGTCATTTTAAGCTATTGCGGCGAAGGCCTTACTCCGACTCTGGAAAGTGAAAAACTAACCGCATGCTACTATAAGGTACTTATAACAGCTAACCTCACAAAATGATTGTACGGTAGTATATATTTATTATTGACGTTTTCTTTTCACACTAATAAAATAATAATTACGTATAGATAACTTACTTAGTAGTATCTAGTAGATAAACACTTTAATTTTAAAAAACTATTTAATAAAACCACTTGTTTTTATTAAAAACTAGGAGTACAATATCAGTACAATTTAACCATACCTTGCCATGGCCTTAAAACTATTACTTTTGACAAAAATATCCAAATCTAATCTATCCAAATATCATCCAAACTTATAATTTTATTTGTAGTAATTCCAACAACATTAGTAGTAGCTTAACATAAACATACAAAAAACTCTGTTTTTATCCTACACTAGGCGTATTATTGTTTTGTAGAGTTTTATTTTTGTATTTCTTAATATAATTGTGAATTTACAGAGGAGATTGAGCTAAAAATAGCATCTGTTAGCCCTGTAAATTCTGCGGTTTATCTCTGCGGTAGTATTATTTTCAGAGTTAAGAAGCGCTCCAAGATATACAAATTCGTTCACTGCTTCAATAACGTTGTTTTCTATAACAAGTGGTCGTAGAATTTGTAATTGCGTGCTTATTTTTATATACTGTATCTTTTTTCGAAAATTTGTTTCAGTGTTGCAATCTGGTAAATTGTCGATTTACCACCTCTGAAACCAGCCTGGTATTTTCTTACTATCCGTACTGCATTATGGTGTCATACGATGATATAGTACTGTAGAAAATATTTTATACGCTGCATTTAGAAACATAATTCCTCTGTGTTTAGAGCATTCAAAATATTTCATTTTTTGTATATGGTGCAAATTATTCCAATATTTCAATCATTGGGGAGGGATTTCTGTGTACATATTTCTTTTATATATATAGTACAGGTTGTTTACAACTGTCGTTGTTTTTCTGTCCCTAGTTTCCATCGTTTCCTATCTCGGGTGTCGGCTTCATTTAGCTGTCTTCCTTCCATGGCTTCATTCACGTCATCTCGCCAGCTTCTTCTTGGACCCCTCTTTTCCTTCTTTCGGTTGGGATCCATTTTAATATTTTCTTTGGCCACCTCTCGTCTGCCATTCTGTTTACATGACCGAGCCAAGTTAGTTGTTTTTTTCTGGACTTCATCTATAATGTCTTTTTCTTGGTCCATTCTACGTTTTATTTCTTCATTGCGGATTCTGTCCATCCTTGTCAATCTACAGCTTCTTCTCATAAAATCCATCTCGGTAGCTTGTAATTTTTTTCTGTTTCTTTTACTAGTGTCCCATATCTCTGCTCCGTATGTTACCGGCTCAACCATCGTCTTATATATTCGTTTTTTCGTCGTTCCTGTGATTTTTTTATCCCAGAGAATGGAGTTTAGGCATTTAGTAATGTTTCTGCCTTTGTTTATTCTTGTATTTATTTCTTCATGGCTATTTCCGTCTTTTGTAAACACTACTCTTAGGTATTTTACTCTATTTGTTCCTTTGATTTTGCCACTCTCCAATGTCAGGTCTTCGACTGTATTTTTCCCCAGTGAGAGATATTCGCATTTTTGTAAGTTCATTGTCAGTCCACATTCTTCGTACGCTGTTTGTAGTTTCCTAACCTTCTTTCAGCTGAGGTCGTCTTTATCTTCTGCTACCACCAGTTGGTCATCAGCGAAGAATAGTGTATAGAGTATATTCTCATCTATATTTCTTTTATAAGGCTGCTATAGTACCATTATGGTATCATGGCCACCTTCCTTATACTGGGAATGTATAGTTCAGCTGGGAGATTATCTATTCCAGGTGATTGGTTTCTGGCTAAATTTTTAACTGCATCTTTAACTTTAAGAATCGTTGGTATTTCCCCTTCCCTCTCGTCTGTTCCCCTTACTTCATCTCTCTCGTCTTCCAGGTTTTCTTCTTCTTCCTCTATATTAAGTACCTGGTTAAAATATTTCACCCATTTATTCAACACATTTTTTCTTGTTGTTAATAGGTTGCTATTCTGACTTCTGCATTGTCTTCTGGTTGCCTTATATTCTTTTTTGTTGATGTTAACGTTCTTATAGAATGCTTCGAATTCTATCTCTCTGTTGTGATTTTCTCTATATCTAAGTTCCTCATTTGGGTGGTTTCGTTTTTTCCTTTGTGTTATTACTTTTCTTCTCTTCCTTTTTATCTGATAATTCTCTACAGTTGTTCTAGTTAGTCAGGTAAGCATCTTTCTGTGGGCTTCATTTTTTTTCTGTTACATTCTTGCATTTATCGTCAAACCAATGATTTTTACGGGCCCAAATTTCTGTTCCCATTTCTTCTTTCGCTGCTGCTTCAATGTTTTCCTTTATTTTGCTCCAGTACAAATCTATATATGTCTGGTCTTCTTTATTTACATTTTGATTCCTTAGCCTGTTGGTTGATGTTTTCTGAGTACTGTTTGGAAATTGTCGCATCTCTCCGCTTTTTCGCAGTCCATTTTTTTGTATCAATTTTATTCTAAAACTGCAATTGTAGATGCATGTTCGAGTAAAAGTTTATTTCTAGCATAGTTCAATAGCCCCCAGTAAGAAGCTTTGAATTCACAGTTCATCTAATTCGCTATCGAAGAGAGGTCTTTAGATTTCTTGCTGCTTCATATAGGTTTCGCTACTAGATTACTCAGACAGTTATTGTTACTATAACTGCCAAATAGCAGACTGCATTTTATTTTAATTTGAACTTCCAAAAGTGTTTATGGTGAGAGTTGATAAACTCGAAAGACGTGTAGAATACTGGAGGAATTCAAACTGATATGAAATGCAATATGTTAACGTCTTTTCTCTACGTAAACAGTGAAAAAGGTAGTGTTTTCAAAGGCGAAATGTAGATGCTTATCGGAATAAAAGGTTACTTCTAGCATCGTTTAATTACCTGTAGAAAGCTTTGAATTTGTGATTCACCTAATGCTCCGAAAGACCCCGGAAGCAATGAAGAAGGCAAGACAGAGAGGATGTCGAAAGCTTCGCTGACAATCTCGTTTGCACGGTTTACTTTTTGTCTTTACCATCCTCTTGGTTTACCTTTTGTGTAGTGCTCTTGGTAAGGATCCACTGTAACATTGGCTTTGCCTATCGTTAATTATTTATTCTATTGATATTATCACACCATTGCGGCCTAATGCGTTCTATAGTTTCCAGGATATCGATGTCTTCCAAATGTCCATACACCCTTTGATTATAATATTTTTTATTATATTTTTTTTAGTGAGTTGACAGGATACGTGTTTTTAATAGTAATTAAAAAATTTGTATTATGACAGCTGCCAATTTTTTGTTATATGTCATATCAGTAGGTGTTTCACTCTACCCCAAAAAAATATTGTCGCGTTTTCTAAAATAAATAAGCCTTTTTGTTGGTTTATATAAAATACCGGGCAAATATGTCTCGAAAGGGAATGTAAACTACGCATTTAGAAAACACAGAGTAAGCACGGTACTTAAAAATCCAATCAACTTCTTTTGTAAAGAATATTTAAAAACCCCTTTTCAATTCAAACACCATTAATATTAGATGAAACCATTACCACTTGGAAATGCTAAGTCAACACTTATTAGAAAGTTGCATTTTTTGATGAAAATGAGTTTTTGCCGGAAGTATGCATAGGTGTTCAAAGAAGTGATATACGGTCGTATGATTTTAGAATTCCACTTGGAATATGAAATGAGCGTATTAAAACTTGTGTTGAGCCCACAAATGCTTCTATTTTACAAAAGGAAATAATTACTTCTGCCCTACATTGTAGGGATAGTCTCGCGTTTCATTTATATTTAAATCATCTACTGAACTTTTTTTAAAGTTGAGATTGTTGAGTTTTGTTCGTCCAGATTGAAACTTCAAATGTAATTTTTTGTATGTATATGCTGATATTTAACAAAAAAAGTATATTAATATATAAAATGCAGAGAAATACCAAAACAATTATATTTTGTATATTCTAATATTATTTTAAGTATCACATCAATCTTATTTTTCCTTTTCTTCTTCTTTTTCTCAAAATAATATGCTTTTTTTAGCAGTCTTAAACAGTTATACACTATTTTTATGTTTGTAATTGTTTGTAATTAATTTCATTTTCTCTAGAAATTCTTTTGCCTAATTTTCGCAAATCTTCCATGCACTGATTGTACGTGTTTTTTACACATTTTATATTTTCTAGAAAATGCCGGCTATTTGGACTTTTTTATATAAGAATTATCAGTTGCACAGTCACTTACTGTATCGGAGTTTAGTTCTATTGCCTATAACGGAAATTATGAACACACATTTTAAAATAATTACTATTTTAATGGAAATAAGCTTAAATTAAAATTTAAAATAAGTTTATTAACGTTTCAGTTTTCACTTCGAAAATCGTTTTCAAAATACAAACATTATTTTAATAATTTTATTTTATCTGACTCATTTATATTGACAATTTGGACATTATATATTTTATTATAGGCGACTTTAAAATAATATTGCCAATATTTTTGAGTTGCGTTCCTGGGATGACTTTATTGTAAGATAGTTCATACGCATGAAATCAGCTTTAACTTAAGAATATCCGTCACAAGAAATCATAGCTTGTGATTCGTCTTTTAAAATACAACCACATGCTATGATGACAGTAAAATTCTCCTGTTAGTGATTCCATAGTAAATCATGAGGAAAATAACAGAAAAAAACTCATAATACTATCCTGACGTGATAAATATTTGGTCTTATATTTATTTTACTCTCAATAAACACCAAATTCTGACTTCATATGTATGTTTTTAAAAAAACATAAATGATGTATCCCCGATATGTTAGTGACTTACCAAGGTATTTTCCTTTTTCTTCCTCTAAGCAACAGAAGTGCTAGAATTCTCAGTAGAACCATCTTCACAGATTATTGTCTCAGCTATAAAAGACGAGGAAGACGCACTATTCGGAGATAGGAACTTCACAGGTTCGCTTGTAGCATTGCTGTAAATGTATGTCCACTGAACATTGCTGGCACTAGAGGAGCTAATATGTACAATGGGTACAATATCAAAGCTGGGTTGACCAGGTTCAGCCATAACCAATGCTTTATTAATAATTATTTTCTCTGCGATTAATCGTTGTGTGCGATCTTGCATATCTCGAAGTTTACTGAACACATTTTTTCCAAAAATTTTATGTCGATCGTTTTTAATTTTGGGTCTCTTGAAATGTTCTTAGATTGATTTCAGGATTTCAGGTTACGTTGTTCTGCTGATGTTTGTTTGATGGAAGGTCCATATAATACTAGTCTTTGGAGTAGACAATCCCGGTTATAATGGAGAAGGTATAGAAGTCGTAGAGTTTGTTATTTCACGGAGCTGAGCCTCAGTTGACTCGGATTCCTCTAAAACTTCCTCGGAATTTGGTGCTTCACCCCTATCTACTGAATGCTCCGTGGCTTTTTTCAGTAATCCCTGAAAAATAATTAACATCGTTTATTTTTTTCTTTAGTTTCCTCAAACAATAGATGATTAAAAATTTATAGCGAATTGTTTGAAACGAGGTAAAATTTTTTTCACTGCTTAGGTGTTATAGACGAGAAACAAGCATGCGGTTCATGTTTTTACAATTACAAGAAGATACACAGCATGGTTCTACTGGCTCTTGCTGACGCCAACTATAAGTTTTTATTATCTAATTTCGGTACGACCGAAAGGATCTCTGATGACAGTGTTCTTAAAAACACATTATTTTTGACAAGTTACAGAAGTACCTGCTGAATATTCCGCTTCCTTCTGATGTTGGACAAAGAAAAAATC
Source organism: Diabrotica balteata (assembly GCA_918026665.1). Classification (NCBI taxonomy): domain Eukaryota; kingdom Metazoa; phylum Arthropoda; class Insecta; order Coleoptera; family Chrysomelidae; genus Diabrotica; species Diabrotica balteata. Next base: position 139,663,610 of record OU898281.1, read on the forward strand.
TGCTATACGTGTTTGTAGCAAACAATTCTTTTGCTTTAAGAACTGGCATGTTAAAACGATTGGCGCAAAGTGATCTGAACAGCATAGAGAAGAAAATTTATTATTACAGATTAAGAGCTTGTCGTATTATAGACAATACATTTGAGATTCTAGCAGCTGGTTTTCGTATTTTTCACACAACCATTAAATTAAAGGTAAAAATATTGAGTCGGTAGTGATGGCAAGTTGTTCAAAGTTATATAACTTTTTGATGTCAAGATTAGGTTATGTATATGCTCTAGATATGCACCAAATATATTACAAACAGGACATAGATGTTAATAATACACAATTTGGTTTTCGTAAAGGCCTGGGAACGCGTGAAGCTCTTTTTTACTTAATATACTGATACAAAGAGGCATAAACGTCAATCAAGATATATAGGCATGTTTTATTGACTATAATAAAACGTTCGATAAAGTACGACATAAACAATTAATGTATGTCCTGAAATCAAAAAAAATTGACCACAACGACCTCAGGATCATATCAAATTTATACTATAAACAGCAAGCAAAAGTACCTGTTAACGAACAGCTGTCAGAATAAATTGAAATTAGACAAGGAGTGAGACAGGGATGCGTATTGTCACCAATTCTTTTTAATGCCTACTCCGAAGAGAACCTGAAAAACGCAAATTCTTCGAGACATTCCCGATGTAAATTTTTCATGTCACTCGTCATAACCAAAACGTATTGCAACAAAAATATCGTCCGTCTACACGATGTTTAAAACTTAACTGTTTCAAACTTGTACAAGTCTTTCACACACACTCTCAATCACATTTGCGCAAGTCTGACATGTACAAGCAAAAATTCTAAAATTTCCGCAAGTCTCATGTACCACAGGTATTGCCCAACACACGTTCCAGTATACTTGTACAATAAAGTTTTACATGTATACTGTTTAAGTATACATGAATGTGTATGGGGGCTTACAGTGCTAAATTTTTTATTTTAAAAATATCCGTCACTGTTTTATAATGTTATACCTACTGTGTTTTATTTCATGTTCAATAACATTTGTGCTATCAATCATTCATAGAATAATTGTCCACTAATATCGCACTAAAAACTCACTTTGTATATGTATATTAAATTAATTTCATTTACAGTGTAATTCCATAAATTAAACCTATATTTTTCCGTTCTTAAGCAAATCAAAATCGAAACCGAAAACTAATTGGTATCTAAATGCTGGCCCATTGATGAAAAATTTAAAATTTTATTCAAAAGCGTGCGTTTATTCGGTATGTTCAGTTGCTACACTGTTTACTTTCGCTTAATTTTTCAGCCTGAGTCTGCTTTCCAAGTCTAAATATTTAATGCTTTTATTCCGCGCGTTCGTAAATTCGGTAAATCACCATTAAAGAGGCTACAACGTGATACTTACTCTTGTTGTTCTCCTCCTGTCACAGTAGTTTCACAACATGTGTGGCGAAAAAGAAAATTTATGATTATGGTAATTTTACCCTGAGGTGGGTTTTTAATTTCGGCGAAATATCTTTATTTGCAGGTTGTTGCGGGAGTACAAAGCGCGAAGTGTTGGGTTTGCTTGTTACTTTCACTCTGCAAACAGATATAATGCAACAGTGTTGTTTTTTAATACAAGGATTTAGATTATAACAAAACTTTGAAATACCGAAAAAAAAAAATGAAAAAAGAAAAAACTAGAAACCTAACAGCACAAACAGCAAGAACAATTTGACACAAATAAAACTAAAAATAATTTTATGGCAGGTTAACAGACGAAAAAAGGTAGCTTAAAATTAATATTAAAAGAATAATAATTAATACTCTAACAGGACATATATTTACTACTAGCATACGCGGATGACATTGACATTGTAGGAAATACCGTCACCAATGTAAAAGAAACCTTCAATAAATTAGAGAGAGAGGCCAAAAATACCGGTCTAAGGATCAATGAAGAGAAAACCAAATATATGTGCATTAACAGACAAAAGAGACGATATAGAATAGGACAAAATGTTACAATACACCCCTATAACTTTGAAAGAGTGGAGAGTTTTATATATCTCGGAGCGACTATCACCACAGATAACGATATCACGGAAGAGATAAAAGGGAGAATTCAGGCAGCAAACAGATGTATGTATAGCCTCCACAACACTATTAAATCCAAGAGCCTAACACGAACATCAAAAATCAGGATATATAAAACAGTAATTAGACCGGTGCTCATGTATGGGTGTGAGACGTGGACGCTGACAAAAGCAATGGAAAGTAAACTCAGATGCTTTGAGAGAAAAATCCTCAGAAAGATCTTCGGTCCCTATCACGATCCGAATACTATCCAATACCGAATGAGAACAAATGCCGAGGTCAAACAAATGTATAGTGCTAGCGACGTAGTCCAAGAGATTAAATCCCAACGTCTAAGATGGGCTGGCCATGTTCATTGGCTCCCTAATAACCGCCTTGCCAAGTTAATCTGGGAAGAAGTCCCGACAGGGAGAAGGCCCTTAGGATGTCCACGAATGCGATGGACAGATAATATATGGTCAGATTTGAGAACAATGGGGCTACCCACTGACTTAAACATCATGGACGACCGTTCGAGATGGAAGCAGATTGTGCAGTCAGCCAAGACCCATCCCGGGTTGTAGTGCTACCAGAAGAAGAAGAAGGACTTAAATTAAACAATAGTAAACTCAATAGGCTTTCGAGTTAAACCGTCGCGTCGATTATCACTGCGCCAAGCTTTAGATATCCTTTCTGATATCTTCTTCAGGGCTACCGAGGTCTCAATTCAAAATATTTTATACAACTTCATCCCTTGTTTGACTCAGCTTGACAATCATAGATAATGTGATCTGCACATTTCAAAATTCTATGAAACTAAGTATTAACCAAAGGTCCAACTGACACTACTATAGGAAGCCAACTGATGAAATGTAGAATTGTATAGAATATTTTTAAGTAGATTGAATAATCCAGATCTCACACTCAAACCTGTCTATAATAATTAGGGTGTTAGTTTGTTAGCAACTGAAGTCGACGTAAAGTATGAATGCAAAAGATAGACTAAACAGTATATTGGACAGTGGGTAAACAAGCTGTCATATGTCACATGTCACCTCAACATTTCCATTAGACAGTGAGCCATTATGTTTCCGGCTTCTCTACACAATGTAGCTTCGCCTATTTTTTAATAATTTTAAAGTGTTTATTTGTCCTTATATAGTGTAGTGTGATGTACCGTTTTATGTTTATAACATTTTATTTTTGTCGGATAGGCCGCAATTGACGAAGTAAGTCTAAAACGTTAATCACATAAAGACCTTTATCAACCATCAACTTCGAGTTTTTATCAAAGTTAATTAATTTCTTTAGTAAAAAAAAAACGTTTCTTCGCTTCTTTCAGATGCCCCTGTCTAGGGAGCGAAAGTACTTGGGTAAGATTAAATTAATTAAACTGTGCTCGATATTTACCTTTTATTTGATAAAAAAAAGCATTACATCTAGAGAAATTTCAGGATGCACATTGATTAGTGCTAAGCCAAGTCTTTAGACGCTGAAGCGTAGAAAAACTACGCTCTGCTGTTGCTACACTGACTGGCAGTGTAACTAATATTTGCAGAAATCTTCTGATGGTTGGATACATATGAATATTGCAGTTTTTTAAACTTCTAAAATATATTAATTACTATTTAAATGGGAATCTATCTATCTAATTAGCCTTCTTCGATCCATCTTTGGACAAAGTCCTCCCCAATCCTTTTCCATTCTTCTCTGTCTGTCGCTACAGTCATCCATTTAGAGCCCAAGTGCTTCTTGATATCATCTTCCCATCTCATTTAAGGCCTTCCTCTGCTTCGTTTATATTCCCACGGTCTCCAACTTATAAGAATTTTGTTTCATCGGTCTTCTTTTTGTCTTATATTGTGTCCGGCAAATCTCCATTTCAATTTTGCAACTTCTTGTCTAACATCCCTCACTTTTGTTTTCTCTCTTATCCACTCGTTTCTCTTCTTATCCATTAGTCTTATGTGCAACATTTGTCTTCTCATTGCTCTTTGGGTTTTTATGATTTTGTCCATGTTTGCTTTTGTAGATGTCCATGTTTGGGAACCATAAGTAAGAACAGGGAGTACGCATTGATTATATACTTTGGTCTTAAGATGCTGTGTATATGTTTTGTTTTTAAGAATGTAGCTTAGTTTGCCATACATTTAAATGGGAATAAGCCACAATTAAAGGTTAAAGTAGTTTATTAACATATCAATTTCTACTTCGAAAATCGTTCTCAAACTACAAACATTAGTAAATTAAACAAATTTTGTTTTTTCGTTAGTTTGTGAAAAATTCTAATAATAATCTAATTTTATCTGATTCATTTATATTGACAATTCAGACATACATTATACGTTTTACAGTAGATGACTTTAAAATGATAATGTCAATATGGTTGAGTTGCGTACCTGGGACTTTACATGTAAGATAGTTCATTCGATCACATGAAATCAACTTTAACTTGAAAATATCCATAAAAAAAATGATAGCATCTAATTCGTCTTTAAAGAGACAACATATACCATGATGCCATGATGACAATAATAATCTCCTGTTAGTGATTCCATAGTAAATTATGAAGGAAATACCAGGAAAAAACCTAATAATACTATCCCGACATGGTAAGTATTTGGTCGTGCATTTGGTTTACCTTCAATAAACACCAAATTCTGATTTTATATGTTTGTGATTAAAAAAACATAAATGACGTATATTCTATATTATGTTACTGACTTACTAATACTAATATTTTCCTTTTAATAACTTTATCTTTTAATATGGGTAACCAGATACTACTGCATTCTGCCGAGGAATTTGCAACACAATTGGTTTCATTTTGCATAATTAGAGCCGCTTCTTTGCGGCTTAAAATAGCTTCAAAATAATATTCTGAAATAGTATCAGGAAGTTAGTTTTTCATTATTTTGCACGACTCTTTTCCACTTTTAAATCCACAGTGAAAACTCTACTTGTTCTGTTCTACTGTGTGTAAACTCTTGTTCTACTGTGGAATATCCAGTAGATGGTCCAATAATATCCTGGAAGGCGTCAATAATTCTTTTTAATGCAACTTCATCTTCTTTAACTTTCTTTCTAAGGTTAAATAGATTAATAACTTTCGGTGAAAGTCGCTCTTCTAAATCAATTAAAATATTGTCTAAAACAGGTAAATAAATAGATCTTCAGAAATATTCTTCGCAAGAATTAACAGGTTGTTTTTGACGAGAAACTATTCTAGGCATCTTTAATTCAATGTCTAGTTATTCAGCTATTTCCTTTACTTCACAGTAAAGTTTGCTAAAAACAGATTCAGCATTTGATCTTTTATTTTGAAAAATGCATTTATTGTCCTCTATGGCCTCAGTAGCCTTCTTCAAATCCAATTTTGGTGACTGAAGAAAACGAGTAAGTGATACTGGTGTACCTAAAATATCACTAAGACAATTGTTTCAAGAGCGTTGTATATTTTTATGATTAATTTACCTTGGAACTGAAGATGACCTTTCAACCCAAAGAGTTTCACAAATACCTTGGACAGCAGCCTCCTTCTTAAAAACGTCATGTCGTTTGGGAGAGGCATTAGCTAAAGCTACTAGTTTTCTAATAGTTTCTGAAGTATTACGACATGATATAACTTTTGAGAAGCTTGCCAAGGAATTATTCAAAACATGATTACTACATGGACAACGCACAGTATGTTTGCTGAACAACTGCATACAGTACTGAGCAACTGTCAACACCGAAACCAAAATTAAAATTCTTTACGGAATCTTCAACAATGTGGTCTAAAGCAACTCCAGTTAAGCGGCGTTTTCCTTCTGAGCTGATGTCTTCTTCTTGGATCGAATCGTAGGCGTTAATAAATGTGATTAAATATTCTCTATTCTGATTTAAATAAAGATATCGCAGAGAGATTCTTCTTTACAGCAAGAAGTAATATCATGTTGAGTAGTTTTTTAATTATTGTAGCAATAGCCATAGCAGTTTCCAAATGTTTTCGTAGATCATTATCACCAGCGTCTATTCTAAGCCGACGCAATGCTCAAAATTATCATAATTTTTTTTATAATCGCTGTTTACAATACTTTTAATATTTTTATCATCCCTATGCCCTCTCAAAGAAGTATTTTGTCTACCACAAAGAATAACATTTTTTATTATTGGATTCAAATTCTTCCTATTTTCTTGAATCATTTCAACTCTTAATTTCCTGTTTATGGGGATAATGGGTTTTAAATTATTTTTTTTAGGAATATTTGATTTGAACGATATTTATTTTTGTTTGGGGGGGGGTCGTTACCCCGTGACCCCCGTGACCCCACCCCCCCCACTTGGATCGCCACTGACTCTAGGTCAATAAGTAGATAATATATGAGTGAGGATTTTAAAAGGAGAAACATGAAAGCCTACTTGTAATATTGGATAGAATACGACCCAGGAGAAGAAGTTAAAACCATAAGTAATATTCTTAACAATCAAACAATATGAATAAATAATTGCAGTTAAATATTTTCTCATATAGGCGGGAAAAACACAAAATAGTAATTAACACACACGACACAATTTTATAATAAAAAAACAATTTTTTATAATTTTTATTTCTTTGCGCCTGTGCTTCTTGAGTTTTTTTATTTCGAACAATCTACTAAATTTATTCACATCAATTTTGTAATTTCGCGTCATAATTTTTTCATCTCGTTCTGCTTCAATTCCATCGTGTGATTTTTTAAGAGCCTTATATCCACTCAATTCAAATCTCGCTTGCATCCAACGAATCTAAATAACCAGAAAATACTGCAAACTCATATTCCGGCCAATAACTACGTCATATAGGATTTTAAATTTCCTGTTAAAAGGAAATAGGGTTGCATCTAGGCACATAGCGATTCCTTAATAATAACCAAATTTTATAGATTTAATATAATTATGTCACAATGTTAAAATTTATATATTTTTTATGTACAGTAATAGTCACTATTTTAAAACAAATCCCCAACTTATAATTATGTACGTGAACTGTAAGCTTTCTATTCCAACAAAATCTCGTTAAAATTTCGAAAAAAAAAGCAGTAAATTTTTCATAAGTGTACTTAAATGAATCAATACAATAACTTACTTGGCAACGTGCCTAAAATTTGGTATCGTTAATTAATTTTTGAACTAACTATCCAAAAAGTTTTATTTAAGCAAACTTTTATTATCTATACTGCCGTAATTGTTAAATTAACCGTACCTGAAGATAAAATTACAATTAAAATCTGTAAACTATGGATTTTGTTGATATTACAGTAACAAGTTGTCATTATGATAGTGAAAAATTAGTTCGACTGTCACTTAATATAATGGGAAAATAAGTTCGGGAGTCATTTAATAGAAGGCAGCACTGATGTATTAAATGGCAACAGACGCACGTTTGCCGAATTTAACAACAATCTGTAAAATATTTAAAACGAGTTTTGTGGTCATGCAGTAACCATGTGGACATACCAATCACGTGGTTTTGTTTAGCAAAGCATCCCCCTCCAGTAAACTTGGGATAATAACTGCTTAGACATAATACATAGATTATATAAGCTCTAGCATGTCACGTAAGGCTTATCAAAAAACAATTCCAGTTTTATTCACTTTCTGGCAAATTTAATTTTTATAGACAAAACAATAATTCCATTAATTTTGGCCAATACATTTAAATATTTCCCTTCTACATCTAGAAAGCTCTTTATCAGATGTTTTTCCCAGCACTTTCTCTCTCACTCGCACCAGAACTTTAATGTTGGCTTTCCACCAGTATCACTGGTCCATGTTAACTAGTTACACACTTACTCTTTATCATTTTACGTTGGTAACCTCTTTTAGGTGACTTCTTTTACACATCACAAAATCTATCTGACTTTCCCTTCCTCCATAACTATAGGCAACATACTGATCTTCAGCTCTCATTAAGAACATATTAATGACAGACAAATCCCATGTCACTACAAAACCAATCTCACTATTTCATTAAATATTTCCTATTTCTTATTCCCATCCTCAAATCTCATGAATAACTTTCAATTACAAAATAGAAACCACCAAACTTAATTATTACATCTTTTCGTACTTACAGTCATGCGTAATTTATACTAATTAAAAAAGGACTTATTGTACTTAAATCTAGTAACAAAAACGAATGTATTTGGAAAAACGTATTCAAATAAGGCAATAGTCGAGCAGGTGTTGTTTCAGCGACTACGTTAACAGCCGTGTAACAATTCAATTTACTTTATTTCTTATTTTATACTTAATTTTGTGAATGTTATGCATTAAGTGGAAAATTTATATTGTCATTTTAATTTTGTAATTAATCAAAGCTGTTTGTTTAATTAATCTAAAAACATAATTTTTATTCATCTGTTGGTAGGCTAACTTAAAGCATACTAACAAGTTTATTCACACGTATTATTCGGATTATTGTTTGATTCTCAGTCTTAATTTGCCATACCTAGTTTTTATCGTAAACAACTCCTCTACGTATATCACTACTTCTCTACAGATTATCTCTGTTTTGTGTCAGTATATTTACATAAATATACGTGTCCCACGCATACTGATATTTTAATGTCGAAGCATTTTCTCTCAATGCTGTATATCATAAAAATTTTTTAAGAGGTTTGTTATAAACATTTCTAGTTGCGTCGTAAGATCATAGAAAAACAGCGCTTTGAAAATTTCGTTCAAAAATAATCCTAATCTAAGTATTCATTGATCGGTTAGAATATTATTGTGTTTAAGTTCTTGTAAACAGAACTTCCACAGAAACAGCATTTGACTAATAAGAGTGCCCCTATCACGCATCAGAGTGCTATACAAGTTAAAGGGATGGTCTGGAGCATTGGAGTACGATGTAGTGATTTCTGTTCTATGTACATAGATAATACACTTCGCTCTAATGAATTATAGTACCCAAATGCTATTTTAAGGGGTGTGAAAGTCTGTTAGGCTGGGTTAAATAAAGTTGCTTACTTACTTGAAAAATAAGTATGATCTGGAGTATTCATCTGACAAGCACTTCTAATTTGGTCTATGATTAGTGTACAGAGTTTACCATCCAACCGAATAGGAACCGAATAGTAGCCAAAAACGAACCGAATTGAGACCGAATAGTAACCAAAGAGGAAGGGTATAGCAGGAGGCTATTTAGCAATTTTAAAAATCGTTTACCGAATAGCGCAAAAACAGTACTGTTGTTCAATGTTCAAGCAAATATTAGACTATGTTAGAAATTGCAGAAAATACCTTTAGTACAAACGAGTGTTCTTAAGGACAAATTGGAAAGGCAAATCACTAATGCTGAATAACAAGGTTTTACAAAAGGACGGTCTATAACATAAGACATTAGAGTGTTCATAATAAAACAAATAAAAAAAAGCTATAGAGTTTGGCATGCCAGCGTATATTTGCTTTATTGATCTGACAAAGTCGTGTGACAGGGTTCGCCTGGAAGACATTCTAAATATATGAATAGAAAATAACGCACCGATCAATATAACAAAGATAGTCCATAACCTAAATAACATCAATGTAAACAAAGTTAGAGCAGGAGACCAATTCACTGAAAATATTTCAACATCGGGACGAATGAGACAAGGCGACAGTTTAAACCCCTTCTTGTTTAACCTACTTATAGACAAAATTTTAAACAAAGTAACTCTCTCAATCTTGGATACAGAAAGGGCGACAAAGAATTGGTATGGTGTGTTACTTAAATGATGCAGCAATTATTGCCAAATCAGAAGATAAAATCCACAAGAAAAACAATTGCTGTAGCTGGCTGTATACCACGTATCACAAAAAAGAGGTTAATCTTCGTAAATGGGTATATTGATTTAAAAACCTTTAAAAGGGCTACATCAAAAAAACAAACGTTTTCGGACTAAACAGTCCACCATCAGGTTTAAAATTGCTAGGTTAAAATGCCTGAGCCACCAAAATACCAGGGTAAAAACCCTTTAAATTACATGTAGTTGTAAAAGATTGTACATAATGTTCTTATAAAACTGTGATGTTAAATATTAAATTAAATTTGACTCCAGGTAACATATACCCATGGTTGAAGTGAGTTTCAGTGTCCGGAGAGTAAACCTCTTCAAACGGATTACAGCTGGTAACAAATCAGAAGATGATCTTAAGAGACAGCTATTTCAGTTATTTATTTCAAATACGCCTCCAACTAAATATAACAATTTCTACCAACAAAACTCAATGTATGACAATAGCAAAAGATCCGCTCAGATGTAATTAGTGGTTGACAATAACCTCATAGAACAGGTGATGAAATTCAGATATCTGGGCATAGTTATATCAAGCACACATGATCCAGTAAAGGACCTATGGAGTCAGATCAACAAAGCATCCGCATTGTCAGGATTGCTGCGAGAGATAGTCTGGTCTAATCCGTATATGCGCACAGACAGTAAAATTAGTGTCTACATGACTTGCATACGACCGATCATGACATATTGCATATAAGTGCGCGAAGATACCAACAAAACAAAACAGATGCTAAAGTTTGCCGAAATGAAAACCATAAAAATAATAGTAGGCAAAATAAAAAGAAACAGGGTGAGAAATACAAACTTTAGTGAGCAGTGAAAAATCCAAGATATTTTTGATGGAGAAGGCAGCGTAGGAGGATGTGGTGCAATCATTTAAGATGAATGGATGAGAATAGACTCCCAAAAATTTCCCTACGAAACAACCCGCCCGGTTCAAGACCTACCGGAAGACAGATCGAAAGATCTCCAAGAAGTAGAAGAAGAAAAAGGTAAACCGTCGAAGATGAAACCAGGAGAAAGAATGCAAACATTCACTGCTACGTACACACGATGCTTATTGTAACGGAGGACTTTTTCAAACAACATGGTCAAACGGCATCAAACGCATCCAGCAGAACTGAATTACAGGATCTTAAGATCGAATTCAAGGGAATTATTTATGGGAATCCTATGTTTAGCAGTGGTATTATAACGACTAATCATGATAAAGGTGATTGTAATTTGTGCAATGGTTACGAATTCCTCGCAAACATATGCAGAAAATATTAATTTAGATATCAAAACATTTGATCTTCAAAGTCTGTTACCACTTGATATAAAAAACATAACATTTCATCTGCTTTCATCTCATTTACTCAAAACTTCAATTTTCTTTATTATCTTGTAATTTAATGAACCACTTATTTTTTTTTTAAGAATTACAAATCGGTTGTTGGCTCCTAATATAGATTATTAAATCAATCGTACTCGAACAAATTTATTTTAGATCCTTTTAGATTAGTTATAAAACGTTGATACTTACAAGAGCTTGCGCGACAAGCATATTTGAAATAAATTTATTTAATTAAATAAATTTTAATTAAATATCCGCAAACTGCATTAAAAAACGATTACAACCTATCCATTCCACAGAAAATCATTTTAATCAAATTAGAAAAACGGTTTTTCCATTAGATGAAAATGACCTGTTCCGGTATTACAACTTTACTATCAATGTCTGGATGATAATAAAGTATTTTTTAGCTTAATGGGATTTTGATTTGAATTAAAAAAAAATATATAATCATTTTTAAATATGTGTTGTTATCTTTGCGAGATATTTATTTTGCCTTCGTGACAGTTGTAACAAAAATTGGAATTTGCTTAAGGGAGATTTTACTCGAAGTTCAAATTTTTAGTTAATTAGTACGTCGTTAAGGAACTAATCGAATTTATATTCGAAATTTAGGCCAGTCTTTGAGTAATAATGTTTCAGAAATTTATCCCTTTGTTTTAAAATTTTGTTTTTTTAAATTATCCCATTTGTGGTCACGATTTTGCATATGTGCAAACCGCAAGATTTAGGCATTTTAACATATTTGTCGCCCAGTTGCAAAACTCGGTATGTCCATTTTAAAAAATTTTCAGAAACATAAAAAATGTAGAATAAAAAGTAATATTGAAAGCTCCTTTCTCATTTTTACTAAATGTTTGTATATTATAATGTATGTCCAGTGTCATCCAGTATCAAAAAGATATGTTTATCGGGGATTAACATTTAGGGGGATTTTAAATCCATTTACTGGATTTAATGAGTTTTGCTGGACTATATGGGAAAGAAATATTAAAATAAAGAGAAAAATTATTTTAAGAAGTCATGTTTAATGTCTTCTTCTTGTGGTGCCTCTCCGTTACGGATGTGGGCTACTGGCATGGCAATTCTAACTTTATTAACCGCAGCTCGAAGTAGTCCTTAAGTGGTCAAGGAAAACCATTTTCGTAAGTTCTGGAGTCAAGATATTCTTTTTCTTCCTGGTCCCCTCTTTCCGTAGACCTTTCCCTGTACTATAAGTTACAGCAGGTTATATGTATGGTCGTTTTGCATTATATGTCGAAGATATTCTAGCTTACGTTGCTTCACTGTGGATATAATTTCACATGTTTTATCCATTCGACGTAGAACCTCAATGTTTGTTACTCGGTCCACCCAGGAGATCCTCAGTATCCGTCTATAACACCACATCTCAAACGCCTCAAGTTTTTCCATGGATGCCTCGGTTAGTGTCCTTGATTCAACCCCATAGAACAGCACTGTAAACACGTCGCATCTCAATAAACGGATTTTTGTTTTTAAGGGTAGATCGTGGCTCTTAAATATCTTGCTCATTCTAACAAACGCTGACCTGACTTTTTCAATTTTCTGTTTTATTTCAACTAAGTGGTTCCATTGGTCGTTTATGGTGGTTCCTAAATAGTAGTAAGGGGGCACTTAAAGTATTTGTTGCTGATCTACCAGTAATATGGTGGAATATGGTTCTTACTAATGACCATGTACTTTGTTTCCTTGACATTAAATTCAAGCCCGTACTCCTAACCGATTCTCCACAACTGCGTTACTAGTGTCTGTAAACCTTCTAGACTGTCTGCAAAGAGGATGGTGTCGTCTGCATATTTGATGTTATTCAAGCGCTCACCATTAATGAGAATACCCACTTCGATATGCTGTAAGGCCCGGCTCATGACGTGTTCCGAATAGACGTTAAATAATAGGGGAGAGAGAATGCAGCCCTCGTACTCCTCATTTTATCACAACTTCCTCTGTTGTCTTTCACCCGAATGGTTGCTGATTGGTTATAGTATAGGTTCTTGATTACTCGAAGGATTACTTTGTTATCCAGATCAGTTGCCTTTAGTATATCCATGAGCTTATCGTGCTTGATTCTGTCGAAAGCTTTCTGGTAGTTGATAAAGCATACATAAATCGTAGTTGACGTCTCTACACCTTTGAAATAATACCTCAACCGCGAACAAGGCTTCTCTTGTATCTAAGGCATCCCTAAATCTATACTAAGTTCGTGAGATCTGTGACACACATTTTTGATAAATTCTTCTGTGTATTATCCTTAAGAAGGTCTTAAGAATGTGGCACATTATTGATAATACGATGCTGTTCGCATTTTTTTGCATTAGGTTTTTTAGGTATAGCAATAAATGTAGATTTTAACCAGCTCTCTGGGATTTTTCCCAAGTCATAAATTTTATTGAACGTTGTCGTAAGCCATTTTATTCCTTCGTCTCCCATGATTTTTAGAAATTCTGAATGAAAGAAAGTGATTGGTGGTCCTATATCGTATTCCATAATTATCTGATTGTTGTGTCTCTGTCGTCATCGAATGTCTTCTCAACGTATCTCTTCCATATATTCTTTGTTTGTTAAATATCCATTACCGGGTAGCCTTGATCATCAGTCATGTGTCCTGATCACTTGGGTTTGTACATTTCTGCTGCCTCTTTTACCTTCTTGTGGAGATTAAACGAGTCGTGTCTACTACTTTCCAATAATTATATTTCTCTGCATTGATCTTCAAACCATTTGTTTTTGTTTTCTCTAATAGCTTTTTTATTTCTTTGTTTAATGTATATCTGTATGTGTAATGTAACAAAAATATTTTAGAAATCAGGAGCTTGGAGGAGTAAGGGCGAATTCGAAAAATGGTCATTTTAAAAACAGTCTCATTTTGCTCACATACTATTAAAGAATACGTATGTATCATTATAACACCATGTTTCGCCTTTCATACTCCCAAAATTCTGTAGGAAATAAGATAGCAACCAATTCTTGTCAGAAACTGAACTGCATAATCGTCTAGAAGAGGAAAGGCGAACCCACAAGCTATCGTTGCCGTTTCCGTTTAAGGTTCGCCCCTACTCCTCTATAACCCTGTTGGTGTTTCTGTAGCTTTAGTTGGTGAGACATTCTTGCGTTGTATGCAGATGTATGCGTTTTTTTAAAGTTTTTCTATACGATCGTATGCTTGTAGTTTTTATTATTCGTATTTTAAGGAAAAACCGAGGTTACATTAGCGTTAAAGTTGTACTGTTTTTTCCGATTTATTTTCAAAATGAACGCCGAGAACACGACAAGGCGGAAGCAAAAGAACACAGAACAATGGGTTGTTAACGTGTGTAAAACCAAACGAAACTTTGGTGAAGCGTACATTTCAAGAAATACAAACAGACCTGTATCTGCGAGCACAATCGGACCACCATGTAAGTGTCGTAAAAGGTGTTTTGAAAAGTTGGGCATGAACAATATCAATATGATTTTCAATAATTTTTGGCAACTTGGCAACTATGATAATCAAAACCAATACCTTTCAAAAGTGTTAAGTTTCAGTGATTGTAAAATGTCTTTAATTACTGACAGAGCTAGTAGAAAGCTTCGGACCATAGAGTACAGTGTTTCAATAAACGAAGAAAGAAAATGTGTTTGTCGTCAGGCTTTTATTAGCATCCATGGCATAAGTGAAAAAAGAGTTCGCGTTGTTTTAGACAAACAGACCACCACAGGAACTGTACTGAGTGAAAATAATAAATAAAATAATAAATAAATTTAATATATATATATTTAATATATACAAATAAAATGTGTAAATTACTTGAGTGTCAATCTATTAAATGTCCATATTTATATAGCCAACTCTTCTCCAGCATCATCGATCTCACCAATGTTGGATTTGTTGTCTTGAGGATCAGCAAGAGCTTTCTGTTACTTACAAATTTTTTAAAAGAAAGTGAGATCCTGGTTATGTTTCCATTCCTTGGTAAAATGTTTTGTCAAAAGTGTATTCAGATTCTTTAACTTTAGTTTTTTTTATACCTACGCCTTCCTTCTAAGCTTTTGGATTTAAAGTTGACAACTGTTTCCCAAGCTTAATAATAGTTTGTCCTACTTCTAAATTAACATTTTTTTTTTTAATTATTTTAACATTTTATTTTCCACAAGCGTGATTATAGAATAAAAAACCATCTTGTGCTTTAGCAGAGCCTGTAATCGATAAAAATCATATGGATATTGATAAAATTAAAATTTTGTATAAGGAAGGTAATAAATTCAAAAGGACCTTTTTAGAAATGGTTTGTATTAGCAAGAGTGATAATAATTTAAACAAAAGATCAGAAATTCAAAATCGAAGTAAAATTTATAATTATATTATTTCTATTATTATTCATTCATAAAACCAAAAATATATCACTTTTGTAATTTTCTATTGGTTGCTATTCTAATTTATTTATAATTTGTTGCTATTCTAATTTATTTATAATTTATCAAAATTCATTTTTTTTGTTTAAATCATTTTTTTACAACTATCTTTCTAAAAGAATTAAAATAAAGAAAGAGGAACATTTATTGGATTAAAGAATTTTTATATTAATGTTTTTTTAAGTATGTTTTGCAGCAAATTTTCTTAACAAACCTAATTTTATTTGGTGAGTTTTTTCTTCTAATTTGGTGACTACTTTTTTTCAATTATACAGTTATTTGTTCTACTTTATTAGATAATTTGTATTTTTATTATCATCATCATCAGTAGCTCGGCAACCCTTTCTGGGTCCTGGCTTGTTCTAGGATTTTCCGCCATTCTGTTCTGTTCCTTGCTTTGTTTTTCCAATTGGTAATCTTAAGTGTTTTCAGATCTTGTTCCGCTTGTTCCATGTATCTAAGTTTGGGTCCTCCTCCTTTGACCTTCTTTCTACTGGTGTTTGCCTCATAATATGTTTTAGTGTTTCAGTCTCCAACATCCGTTCAACATGGCCCATCCAGCGCAGACGTCCGATCTTTATGGATGTTATGATTTCGGTTTCATTGTATGCTGTGTACAGTTTAAAGTTATATCATATGGTGTCTTTTGTCAATGGTGCCACTCCCGGTCCAATTTATTTCCTGAAGAGCTGTTATATCTGTGTCATATCTATTCAGTTCGCCGAGCAGATTTTGGAAGAATCCCGATCTGTATAGGGATCGAAAGTTCCATGTCGCGATTCTTAAAAATCATGTACCTTTTTCGTCGTTTGATCAGTCCGGTTTTCATTCCTTGAACATTCGTAACTTGTGTGTTTTCTAGGATAGGGTTGTTAGCCCTATGCCTAAATCCCTTTTCGGAGGACCATTTCTCCCTTCCTTGTCGGCCCTGACCCTACTTTCCACTCCGGTTGGTTACCCAATCTCCGGTAGGGTTGCTCAGGTTTGCCAGGGTCCACCCGTGTGATTAAGTCACACTTCTTGGAGGTGAGGATAGGAATTGAGTAGGAGTGGCTATAGGTGTTATCAGGAAGCAACACCATAGCAACATATTGTGCATCACT